>JAOANR010000014.1:18687911-19431531 GCA_030278955.1 Hygrophila difformis | reverse complement strand
CGAGGTCAATAAATGATGGCTCGTGGTCAATAAGTAATGGAAATGGAATAATTAATGTCAACATCATCACTTCTAGAGTATCTCTCATCATTCTGCATATACTGACCAATGTCATGCCTCTACATTAACTAAATTGGTATCTTAATTGTTGCTTTTTAAGAATAAGTAAAATTAGGCAAATGGAGTAGATTTTCATTTCCACATTAGAAGATAATCTTGAGACTTTAAAATTTTATAAGTCCATTAATTCGCAGGGATATAAATTACGGGAATGGTTTGGGTGTAGGCAACAACACTACTGTCATCTGCTGTGGTGATGCTAGAGGCCCCAAATGATGTGTTAAAATAATAAATGATGAGCGCGTAAGAAAAAATGATGGATAATATCACATCACATATGCTATAGTAAACATCACTTCAAAGGCATATAGAAATCAATTTTTAATACTCGGACATCACTCCAAACAATACAATTTATTATTTTTAACTGAATATTGTGCATGACTATTAACAACATCATTTATGAATGTTTACACACCATTCTGTAGGTACAGGCCATTTGTATGCCTCTACAGAAACCGGATTGATGAATTATTATCCTAATTAATAATACTACCCCCGTCTCAACATTTTTGTTACGGATGGTTTTTTTGCACTATTCACTGTTTAACTTTGATTCAAATTTTTAGTATAGCTATATAAGAAAAAAATATAGTCAAGTGAGATCTTGTTAGATTCGTCTAATCTTGTAGTTTTAGACAATCAACTTTTTATAATTTTTCGTTGTACACAATTTAAGTTATTAACTGTTGAAAATATATCTCGGCATACGTGTCGAAGGCGAATGTAACAAAAAGAATGAGACGGAGGAAGTATATTATCTTCAAAGTATGGATAAATCATAACAATTTGCAGATAGGGTATTTAATTTGTAATAAGCCGGTTAAACATGTTAAAAGTAAAACAGTATTCTTTATATTTTCCAATTCATCTGCAACAAATTAATTATAGTTGAATAATAAATTCTTTAAAAAGTCAAATAGAATTAAATAAATGGAGGACGATTGTCGTTCGCTCTTAGAAATGATTTGGCAGGAACACTCGAGCGTAATTGTTTTTCCTTTAGTTGTTTCTTTTTTCTCTCCTTCTTATCTTCTTTTCTGTAGATTTTCGTAGTTTTTCTTTGTCAACATCTTTGTTATGGAAAATAAGGGAAAAACAATGAAGGACACACAAGAACTGTTTACCCAGTTCGGATTTTTCCTACGTCTGGAAATGCTACTAGCCAGGGATTTCACTATTTCAGGAATACAATTTACAATGATATAAAAGGGTTTAAATACACATAAAACCCTAGGCCCAATAAACTGAGAAACACATGGGTCAAAATTATTGGACTTCACAACATATCAATCTTCCACTTGAAGTCCCAATAAGTTTCCACTCAACCCTTTTCACAGCAACAGTAGCGCTAAGCCTTCTTCAATCAAGTTCTAAGGCCAGTTGAAGCTATACACAACTTCAACTTCTCTTCATCCATTGCTAACTTCCACTTGTCTGATTACTCATTGTCTTGAGCTTCTGCATAACTCTCAAGTTCACCAGAATCTACTAGCAACAAGTAATGTAAGGAAGGCGAGTACCTCACGGGAGCACGATGTGATCTCTCGAATCTCCTCGAAGTAGGACCTACTGGAGTGGATTGTTCAGTCTCTGATTCAACCTGAATCGTTACCGTCTGTTCCTGAACCACCTCTGTATCTGCCTGAATGACCTCTTTCATTCTACCATTAGAATTGGAAACATCAAATTCCATAACTGAAGCTCCTTCATACGAGTTTCCCTGTCTTTGTACAGTATTTGTTCATCAAACACAACATCTCGACTATGGATGATCTTGCGGTTCTGCTCATCCCATAACCTATACCCAAACTCACAATCTCCATAGCCAATGAACGTACACTTAATAGACTTAGAATCCAACTTACTCCTATCATCAGTCATGACATAAGCTGTACACCCAAATACTCATAAAAAGGACAGATTTAACAAGCTTCTTCAGGAATGCCATTCTCCAATGGCACAGGCAGCCCTCGATGAACAAGATATACGGCTGTGTTAATCGCATCTGCCCAAAACATCTTTAGCAATCCGCTCTTCAGACGCATGCATCTTGTACGCTCATTCAGTGTCCTGTTCATACGCTCAGCAACTCCATTATGCTGAGATGTTCCTGGTATTGTTTTCTCCATCCGGATTCCATTCTCCTTGCAATACTCCTTGAACTCAGTCAATTCGTATTCACCTCCATTGTCTGACTCAAGCACTTCACCCTGAGTCCTGTCTCATTCTCCACCAAGGCTTTCCACTTTCTGAAAGTATCAAAAGCATCGGACTTAAGTTTTAGAAAGTAGACCCATACCTTTCTTGTGGCATCATCAATGAAAGTTATGTAATATGATGCTCCGCCGAGGGATGTAACTGGAGCCAGACCCCATAAATCACTATGCACCAATTCCAGTTTCTGTTTTCTCAATGTCCTTCCACCAGTTGAGAAACTCACTCTCTTTTGTTTACCGAAGACACATTCTTCGTACATCCCAACTTCCACTGCTTTTAGATCCGGAAGTTTGCCTTTGGAAAGCATCACTTTCATTCCGGTCTCACTCATGTGGCCAAGACACAGTGCCACAAATCAGCATTGTAGTTACCATCTTCCACAACAACAATATCAGTCCCATTAGAATTAAAGGTAACATATAAAGTACCTTCCTTTTTGCCTCGGGCTAAAATCATAGCTCCTTTGGATATCTTCCACGTATTACATCCAAAGGCTTTGATATACCCTTTTGCGTCCAGCTGTCCTATGGAAATCAGATTCTTCTTCAGACCAGGAATATGTCTGACTCCTTTCAGCTTTCACTTAGAGCCACTGGGGGTCGTGATCGGCACATCTCCTTTGCCCACAATCTTCAGTGGCTCAACATCACCAAGATGTACTGTTCCAAAATTCCCCTACACATAATTCTCCATTATATCTGAATTACTGCATGAATGGAATGATGCTCCGGAATCTATAACCCATGACTCTAGGGGACTAGACACGATCAGGATTAAGGCATCGCTGATCTCCTCCGTTGTCGCATAAGCTGAATTGTTATCTTTTCGTTCTTTCTTCGGTGCTCGACAATAGTACCGATAGTGTTCGGTCTTATCACAATTCCAGCACTGGATCTGACTCATGTCATTTTTCCTTACATTCTGGCCTCGAGACTCTGATCTGTCTCGGTTTCCTTTCCTTGACGTAGATTGACCCCTACTTTCTGTGTTTAGGGCGGATCCCGATCCGGATCCCTGGGCTCTCTGTCTCTTCCGAATTTCCTCATTCAAAAGCAGATCTCTGACAGTGTCAAACTTCATATTTTCATTACCCAATGAAGCACTTATTGCAGTAACAATCCCTTCCCAACTCTCTGGCAAACTTGATAGCAAGATCAGGGCTTTAATCTCGTCTTTGAATTCAATGTTAACCGACGCCAACTGCTGCGTGATTAGATTGAATTCATTCATATGTTCGGATACTCCTGTACTCTCCTACATCTTCATATTAAAGAGCCTCCGCATCATTTGGACCTCGTTTGCAGCAGACAGTGTCTTGAACATATTTGACAAGATCGTAAGAATCTCTGACGTCAACTTCGCTTTCGTCGTATGAAGGCAACACTCCATGAAAGCGACAGGAGAACCCCATGGCTTTCCTATCCAAAACGCTCCCCTCCTCGTTCGACATATCCTTTGGTTTCTCTCCGAGTGGTTCGTGCAGATCCTTACCATACAGATAGTCCTCTATCTGCATTATCCAGAATCCACAGTCGGCACCATCAAACTTCTCAATTGGAAATCTTCCGTCTCTCATCCTTGTGGTTTTTTTCCCTAACCTCGCTCTGATACGAGTTATTACGAAAAATAAGGGTAAAACAACGAAGAACACACAAGAATTGTTTACCCAGTTCGGATTTCTCCTACGTATGGGGGCGCTGCCAAGCCAGGGATTTAACTTTTTCAGGGATATAGTTTACAATGATATAAAGGGGTCTAAATACTCATAAAACCCTAGGGCCAAACCGAGAAACACATGGGCCAAAATTATTGAACTTCACAACATATCAGTTTTGAAGTCATATTCATCAAAATAAGAATAATAAATGGAGGAGAGTGAGTACGAAACTTGTGTCACCTAGAGTTCCTCTGCGCAGAAGTGTTCTCATATAATATCAGTTTAAGTATTTTCTAAACGGTACCACAACAATAGTATGATAGGTGGTTGTGCAAATTATACATGCAGAATATGCTGATCGGAGTGTATTTTTTAATGATAAACGCGAAAATGTAATATTTAGAATGGATTTTGTGATGTACTCCTATAGTCCTATATGATAGTGATACATATAATCTCACTCACATTATACAATCTTATTCTCTCACGATTTTTCTCCTTTTTTTTTTGGTAAGCATTGATATTCATGTGTCGTCAAAAATGTACGGAAACACAAATCACACAAATTGCAAATGGAATAAATAGGAGAAGTAGAGGACCGAATGATAATTGAATCCACAACCATAAGATTAGAAATCAGAAATCGGTGGTACACAAACTCTATTCTATCAATATTCTTCGTATATATATTACCTTTAATCTTCTCTCCATGACTAGCCCTGGTTCCTCTCCGCCGCCCCTCACCCCGCAGCCCCCTCCGCCCACACCGCCACCGCCTGACCCCACTCCTGTTAAACCCTCCTTCCGCGACATCGCCCTCCCTCGTCCCCCGTCGTCCACTCCGGATACTCACATGGAGACAGATCTGACACCTCTCAATGAATTGGTAACATATGATTTTGTGGATGGCAATCCGTTGCTTCCAAGCATTGTTTTTTATGAAGCCGCTATCTCTCGACTGAGTGCACCCTTCACCGACGCCCTGGTCGTGCAAGTCTATGGTAAACGCCTGAGTTTGACAACCATGCAGTCCTGTCTTATTCGTTTGTGGAAACCTAAAGGACACTTTAGGGTTATCGATAGCGACAAAGGTTATTTCCTTGCAAAATTCGGCTTGGAGGAGGATAGGCGTCATGCCTTGTTTGATGGCCCTTGGTCAGTGTTTGATCACCACTTGGCTGTCGCTCCTTGGACGAAAGACACCCATGCAAACGCTGGAATCATTACTCGCACCTCGGTTTGGGTCCGTTTTCCGGGACTAGATCCCATGTATTATGAAGAGGAGGCAATGACTCTCATTGCATGGATGGTGGGGAAACCACTTCGAGTAGATATCAACACGAAAGAAACGAACAGAGGAAGGTTTGGGCGTGTTTGTGTTGAGATCGACCTCGCGAAACCCGTGATTGGTAAGGTTCGTGTGGGAGATTGTTGGCAGAATGTGGCATATGAGGGCTTGCACCACATCTGCACTACATGTGGAAGATTTCGTTTCGACCTTGGCGAGTGTATGCATCAAGATTTTCAGGCCAAGGCGGCGACACCACCAAGACCAACGTCGGAGCCGGCAGGCACCAAGGATCAGGCAGGCGTACAAGGAAATAATTCGGTTGAGGCAAGTGAGGAAAATCCGCCAAAATTGGTGGGATCCCCCAAATCTGGTGAGTCAAATTTGGGATTGGCTACAAACAAGGAAACTAATGAGTTCCAAGGAAATAATCAGGATTCTCATAATCTCCCACACAAGGAAAATATCCCCCTACATCCGCCCGTTGAGTCTGGATCCCAAGCATCGGGTGTAGCTACTCCGGTTGCAACCCATGGTGACTGGATTGGGTCACGCGGCCGCTGCGCCAGCCCCGTCGGGAAGGCCAATCTTTCAAAGCAGCCCTCGCAGATCGGACTAATTCCCAGGATAATGCCCCACCACCTTTGGATAAAACCCATATCAAACTTAAAGGGATATTAGTCGAGGACCAATTCAACTCAGGGAGCCATGAGCCTGATTCTCGCAGAACGAAGGTCAAGCGACCACGGCGCTCTATGACTCAGGGTCAAAGCTCCAATCCAGATGAAAAACAGCAGTCACATAACACGGCAAGCCATAACTCCTTTCAAGTCTTGGCAGCCACAGAACACGAGATGGAAACGGAGGAAACTGGGCTGAGGGCACAGGATAATCCCGATCCTGTAGATAAATGATTGAATTCCAAGACTTCAATATCCTTGCATGGAACATCCGTGGCGCCATGCACAGGAACACACATCGCCACTTGCTTGATTTGATCCGATTACATGATCCCTCGGTCTTGGTCATTATGGAACCGAGGGGCCCCTTTCAACGTCTCAGGAATCTATTATATCGCTACAACTATGAAGCTCTTCATATTGTTGAAAGTGTTGGCCAAGCTGGCGGAATTTGGATCCTTCAAAAGATTGGTCTCCCAGTAGCATTTGCTGTGATATCTCTTCATCCTAGAATTATTACTATCCGCGCAACACAAGGTAATGCTTCTTGGTTGTTTTCTACCATCTATGCTAACCCTTGTGCCCAGGAACGAGTCCATGCTTGGAATCATATGAGAACGATTGGAAACATGATCAATGGCCCTTGGTTGGCCATTGGAGATTGGAATGATATATTATATACATCAGAAGTTCAAGGAATGGCATACGACGCTCGCAGATGCCAGGCTTTCCGAGACATGCTCGATGACTGCGGCCTCCATACCATACACACCATTGGCGACGTCTTTACATGGCAACGTAATAACTCGGGTGGCCAGCTAGCCCGAAAAAGACTTGACCGAGCTGTAGCTAATGCGGATTGGCTTGCCATGTTCCCAGCAAGCTATGTAGAGGTTCTTCATCGACGTTCCTCGGATCATAGCAGTTTACTTATGCGATGTTGCCGGGCAATAGGGGATCATGGGATGAGACCGTTCCGCTGGGAGCAGGCATGGACCTCTCATCCGGCGTATACTCACGTGGTGGAAGCGGCGTGGCATGATGGAGGCCAGAGCCTTCGGGATAAGTGTAAACAAATAAAAGAATCTTCCCTACACTTCAACAGATTCACCTTCGGCCATATCCGGAGGAGGAAGCAGCGGTTAATGCGTCGTCTGGAAGGCATAAGACATGCTCTAATCCGGGTCGATTCGGCCTATCTTACTCTTTTGGACAATAAATTGAGGAGGGATTTAGATGCGGTTCTTGAACAGGAAGAGATGTTACGGGCGCAAAAATCTAGGGATAGGTGGATTAAGCAGGGTGATGGGAATACCCGCTACTTCCACCAACAGACTTTGATTTGTCGAAGGAGAAGTGCCATTGTTGGTTTGGAGATTGAGGGGCAATGGATTGTCGATGATCTACCCTACGCAACCATGCTAGATCCCACTTCATCTCCTTGTTTTCGGCCTCCTCCAGGCCACCCACGGAATCGAGCAACCTGGATCATCTCCTGGGATTGGAAGGTGCGGCGGACGTGGCATGCGAGGTTGGGCAGGAGGAGGTCGACAAGGTTGTCAAGGATATGTATAGCCTCTCGGCACCTGGCCCGGATGGTCTACCCGCGTTATTCTACAAAACTTACTGGCCTACGGTTGGCGGAGATGTGGTGAAGTTTGTCCAAGAGGCTTTTCGACAGGGCTGTTTTGATCCTAGCTTGGCCGAGACATACATCTGTCTAATCCCAAAGCTAGATGTCCCAAGGGAGATCCGCCACTTTCGGCCGATTAGTTTATGCAATATAAGCTACAAAATCCTTACAAAAGTTTTGGTTAACAGGCTGCGTCCTTTCTTGCAAGATTATATAGGACCATTCCAATCGGCTTTCTTGCCGGGGCGGGGAACGGCTGCCAATGCCATACTGCTCCAAGAAGTCTTGGCAGATTTCAAGAATAAACAGAAAAGAGCTCAAGCCATTCTTCTCAAGGTGGATTTGGAAAAGGCGTATGACAACATTCAATGGGATTTCCTAGAAGAATGTTTACACGAAATGTGCTTGCCCCCGGACTTCATACGCATTGTCATGTTCTGTGTCCGATCTCCTCAATATGCGATCATCTGGAACAGATCACTTCTACCACCTTTCTCACCGGCTAAGGGCATCCGGCAAGGCGATCCACTTTCTCCCTATCTCTTCATAATTCTGATGGAAAAATTCTCGAGAACGATTTGCAATCGAGTCCTGGATGATCGGTGGCGGCCGGTTCAAATCCGTCGTGGAGTTAACCCTATATCCCATCTCATGTTTGCAGATGACCTCCTCCTCTTTTCGGATGCCTCGCTAGATAGTGTTAGATGTATGGATGAGGTGCTCAACGATTTTGCAGGGCAAGCGGGACTGAAAATCAACCCCAGGAAGTCTATCGCCATCGCTTCGACAAATGTATCGCAACATAAAATCAATGAGATCTCGGCAGTTTTGAATATCAATTTTGCTCAAGATATTAGCCACTACTTGGGGTTTCCTGTTGTGTCTGGCCTCCCTCGAGCTTGTCACCTTGAGTTTTTGCTTGATAATTTCATGGAAAGTTGGCGTCATGGAAACGAGGCCTATTAAACAAAGCTGGTCGATTATGCTTGGCTCGATCTGTTCTAACCTCCATTGCCACCTACTTCATGCAATTGATGTGGATACCTACTGCTATATGTGATAAAATTGATCAGTTGGTTCGGGGTTTCTTGTGGAAGGATAGCCATGGTCATGGGATCCATCTTGTGAAATGGGAGAATGTTGCTAAGCCTAAAAAGATGGGTGGCCTTGGGTTGAGGAAGGCTAGGGACATGAACGTCGCCATGTTGGGGAAATTATTCATGGAGGTCGCAATTAATGCACCTAAGATTTGGGTGCAAATGATCACAACTAAATATGGATGTCGAGGCGGGTTTTTCCAGCAGAGGCCGGCTACCTCATCTACATACATAGCGCTGCTACGTGTGGCGCCATTCTTCCAGCATGGTCTTAGGGTCAGAATTGGAGATGGTATAAGTAGCTTCTGGGACAGTCGATGGTTGCCGAATGGTCCTATTTCTCCACGAGTGCCTTATGTTCACATATCCGACACCCTACTGCGGATTTGTGATGTTTTTGTTGATGGAAGATGGTGTTGGGAAAGGTTTACAGTCCAACCTCCGCTAGACATCAAGGAAGAGATCAGAAAATTCGGACCAGTTGCCCTTCATGCATCGGCTCGTGATAGGGTTTGTTGGATGGGCTCGCATAATGGGCATTACTCGGTCGATTCGGGATATGAATGGATTCTCTCGAGCCGGGGTTTTCATGAGGAACGCCATCTGGCTTGGATTTGGAAGCTCTGCTGTCCTCCTAAGCTCAAGCTCCTCTTATGGTTGTTTGCTAATAACGCCCTCCCTACCAATGCCCTTAGATTCCGGAGAGGCATGGCTCAAACTTTTACTTGCACAGTATGTGATGCGGTGGAGGAAGATGGTTGGCACTTGTTCTTTGGGTGCGAATGGGCGAGGCAGACTTGGCAACGCCTGGGAATGATAGAGCAGCTGCCGCTGCCTGCTACGGGTGCGGATCTCCCTCGAATATTATACAAATTCTGTCGAAGGGGATCAGGTCTCTTGTTGGCTACGTTGTGGGTTATATGGCAGGGTAGAAATGCCATGTGTATGCGTGGGGAGATGATGGACAGCGCCAAGGCAACGTTCGTTCAAAGCCCAGGCGCTTGGTCAGACGCTGGAAAGAGCCTTTGGACGGCAGGCCAAGTCGAGGTCCATGCGACTTGTAACCTGGAACCCAAGTCGTCGGATAGGGATTCTCCTCCATGTCGATGGTAGCTCGATAGGGAACCCGGGACCTGCAGGGTTTGGCGGGGTTCTTCGTATGGGGGATGGCCAATGGGTGGAGGGTTTCTCTGGATCCATAGGTGTTAATTCAAACTTGATGGCAGAGCTTGTGGGCATATGGAAGGGCATGCAGATTCTTCATCAGAAGGGGGTGAGGGAGGCAGCTTGTTTCTCAGACTCCAAGGAGGCCATCCGTCTGATTACTCATGAGGTTCCCGAAGATCATCTCCTGCTTCCTTTGTTGAAGAACATAAGGGAGTTACTAAATTTGCATCCTGGATACACTTGGGAACATATTCTTCGCGAGGGGAATATGGTTGCTGACGTGCTGGCCAAGCGAGGTGCCAAGGACTTGGAGTTCTACACCACTTGGGCTTTCCCGCCAGATGATGCTCGAGAGTGGATTTTAGCTGATGCCATGGGAGTCTGGTTCCCGCGTTATTGATTTCTTTTGTTTCTTCTTTTCTCCTTTCTTCACCTCTTTGCTGTAGTGTTTGTAGTTTTTCTTCTTTGCCGACATTTTCACGTCACTATTATCCAAAAAAAAAATATTCTTCGTATATAGAAAATTACAAAGGGGATAAATGTGAGGGATAGGAGCCTGATCAAAATCCAATCGCCAACCATAAGGTTGGAAATTAAGGGAACACGAACACTATTCTCTCAATATTCTTCGCATACACAGTGGTGGAAGTATGTAGTGGCTGGGGGGCGCTCGCCCCCTAGTTCAGAATTTGTCTTTAATTTTTTATATAGTATATGTATTTTAGCTATGGTAGAAAATATTTTTCTATAATTTTGCTCCCGATCTAAAAATTGCTATAAATTTTTTATATAACTTTGTGAATTTTAGCTATAGTAGAAGATAATTTTCTATAATTTCGCCTCCGAGCTCAAAAATATGGCGACTCGTAGATTATAATTGTCGCCTTTAAAAATAAAATATTTATAATCTATATATATATTAAAGCATTAGTGAACAACCCATCCTACATTTAATATGGTGTCTCCATTTCAAATTTCTAATTTTTATAAATTTTTGCATTTTTTAATTTATCAATTTTAGATTTTCACATTTATTTATTTATTTATTAGATTTTCAGTTTTTGAAATATATGGAATTCCTATAATATTCACTTTTAAAAAAAATTGAAAGATTTGAAATTTGAAATTTTACATATCTTATTTTATCTATATTTATTTTGTATTTTTTAATTTACTAATTTTAGATTTTCGCATTTATTTATTTATTCATTATAGATTTTAGTCTATCGTGTATAAAATCTATCATTTACTTATAAATTTCCACTCTATCATCCCATCCTGTCATTATATATTCACTTTTAAAAAGATTTGAAAGAAATCTGAAATTTTGCATTTTTATTTTATCTATGTTGGATTTTATTTATTTAAATTTTTTTATTTTATCTATTTTAGATTTTATTATTTTGCAATTTTTATTTTATTTTTAAAATTTTATTGCTGCATTTAGAATTTATTTATAGACCATAGGATTATGACGAGCTTTTGCACTGACAACTATATGTTGCGTTTATGTTTTAATATGGTGAACACATTGTAATGTCGGTAATTTTGTGTAGGTTTGGTCTCAACTTTGGTTATATTTTTTTGTATGGTGAATGATGTAATCAGAATGTACATTATACGTCAGATTTATTTATTCATATTAAAGATATGTTAATGTGTATGTGAAAATCCCAATTTTTAGTAGATATTTAATTTTCAATTTATATGGAGTTCCCACAATTTTCATTTTTTTTTTAAAAAATTGAATTTCAAATTTAAATGGAATTTGCAGTGTATATATAGAATTTATATTATTAAAAGATACATAAATGAATATATAAAAAATATTTGTATATATTAGTTAATGTATATATAGGCCAGGTTTTCACAAAAATATGTCACTTCTCTTAAAAGTAATATACAATTATATAGTTATGAATAGATCCATCAGTAAATAATGTAAAGAGATAATAACTAAAATAAGCCACGAGAAGTAGGTCCCTCCACTTTGGAGCCACGATATTTTGATTTAGGCAAATGAGCTATTAGAAGGATTTTGGGCCTAAATTTAGGCAATTTGACCAAATTCGGGCTGTGATGGCTTAAAAGTGGAATATTTAATTTTTTAAAATCTACTCCATCTGTCCCATTACTTCTGTCTCAAAACTTTTGGACACGTCGTCCAATACATTTGTTTAACATTTAATATGTTAAATGTACATATGTAAAAATTATGTAAAATATATATATTCTAAAACAACATGATTAGACAAATCTAACAAGACCAAATTTTGACTATATTTTTTTTGTATATAATTACGATTACATTAGGTTAAAGTTGATCAATAAACAGTATTAAAAAGTCAAAATGAGACACTTTAAGTGCGACAGAGGGAATATTTTTTATGAAATACTCCATCAGTTTTATAATAAGTGTAACACTAGGAAATGACACAAGATTTAAGGTAAGTTAATAAAATTTATTTAGTTGAAGTAATTAAATATATAAAATAAGTCACATTTGACTTTATTCCTTTTGAGTTTTATTTTAATGAATATAAAAAATTAATAATTTAAGTATAATTAGTAAAAATTATTAAATTTCAAAATATTTCAAATATGGTAATATAACACTTATTTCCAAACACCCACAAACCGAAAGTGTAACACTTAAAACACGGATGATGTAATTCATTAATCTATATTTTAACAGATTTGTAATTGAGGAAAACAAATACTCAGAAAATTGTGATTGTGAATGATCAAAGTAAGTTTATATTGAAAGGCTAATTGATGCAAATTCTATAAGTTTGAAAATTTTCTCTGGAATGCCGGTACTAAATGAAGTTTTAACGTTTGAAACAAATAATCAATTGATACTAGAAGAGACATATTATAATAAGGAAGAAATGAAAGTGGATAATGCTAAGTTATTACCTTTGTTGATTAATGATAATAAAAATATTTATAATAATATAATGCCTGTAGTTGATAGTGATGAGTGAGATTAATTTTTCTTTACGTGGTGAAACTGACAAGACATTTATCGATAATTTATCTAGAAAATAGTATTATGTTTAGTCATTCATAGTAGATGTAATATTGTGCTGCCTGTAGCATCCAATGGAATAGCACACTTACTCATTCTAAGAGGTAGGACTGCACATTCTAGATTTGGTATTCCACTAGATTGTGACGAGAATTCTACCCGCAAAAACTTACCTCATAAAATTATTTAACCTCTCTTCTCATTAAAACAAAGCTCAATATTTGGGATGGAAATTTTTGATTAGTATAATGATTATGAGCTCACCTGAATTAACCAAATTCTCCATTCGATTTCAGAGGAAAAAATTCCACTCGCAGTTTATTTTACTATGACTATAAAAAACAAAACAAAAAAAAGTAGATGCCAACATTTAAAGAAGGTTAGACACTATCTTCAAAAACCATTTTTTACCCATGTCAATGATATGTTGTAATATCTCCTGTCATTGTAAAGAGGGGACTCGAAGTATTAATAGTATTTAAGATGGATTAACTTAAGATACTATAAGAAATGTTATTTACAATGAAAATTATATATGACAACAATTTGCACAATGAATACTTCATGTACGTGATGGTAATTGGTAAAGCTGGTATTAATCTTGAAGATGTACAATTAGATGTGACATTTTCAGATGATAAATTTATAAACTCTACGTGAGATTCTATAGCGACAATTGTTGAGAGTACTTATACAAATATAAACTGTACCACTTCAAATCCAATTTTTTTTTTATATATTAACCCCTACCAATGAGATTGTTGCTACAATCAATAATTAGATCATGAAACGTATGTCTGCAAATGAAAGTGTATATATATCAGTTTTAACAATTTTTTTGAGAAATAATCTGTTTTCTTCTCACAAAAATACAAGTGAGTTCACAGCTACCAAAACATCAATGCCTCTCTACTACAATCAATTAACAATATTTGTCGAAAGGATGAAAGCATAGATAATGCTAATGAATTATTTTCACTGGAACATCTAAACACGATCAATTGTTCTAGGTTACTGAATCATGAAATATAGTTAAATGAGGGTTGCATAAATACGATCAATTGTTCTAGATTACTGAATCATAAAATATAGTTAAATAAGGGTTGCATAATCATGTTTCTTAAGAATATATATCCATCAAATAAATTATGTAATGGAAGTAGGTTGATAGTAACCAAGATGCAGAATTAGATAGTTGGGGTTAAACTAATTTTCTTGATTGGTAGAATGATCATGAGCCTAGCTATTTGATTTAACCAAATTTTTTATTCGATTTGAGATGAGAAAATTCTCACTCACAGTTTGTTCTGCTATGGTTATAAACAAAAGTCAATATCAATCTTTAAAGAATGTCCTTCCAAAACCAGTTTTTAGTCATGAACAGTTATGTTGTAATATTTCTGTCACTAGCAAGATGTGGCTAAAAGTATTAATATGCAATTAAGAATGATTAACTCAAGATACCACAAGAATTATTGTTTACAATGAAATTTATATATGATAGAAAATTTACAAAATGGATAGTTGATGTAGGTGATGGTAAAGCAGGTATTGATTTTGAATATGTACAATTAGATGTGACATTTTCGGATGATATTTTTATGAACTCTATGGGTGATCCTATAGCGGTAATTTTTTAAAGTACATATACAAATATAAACTGCACCATTGCAAATTCAAACATTTTAAAAGATAGTGTTATAATAGCCCCTATCAATGAATTTTCACCAATGAAATTTTCAGCAAATTGTTAGAAATTTTTTTTATTATGCTTCATACTTATTTTAAATTTTATTTTATTTTAATTAAATTTCAAATCAATAAAAATATTATTTTAATAGTTATTTTTATTGATCTGTTATGTTTGTTCCGAACAAGCCACAGAAGCTAAAGAATATGGTATAATAAAATTTCTTTGTTAGTTTAAAAATTAGACTATATTATCTTATACATCATCTTTTGAATATATATAAAAAATCATACACATTTTTTATTACTCAAAATATAAATTATATTATGAAATTATATAGTATAAATATATATTATATAAAATATAAAATTATACCATCGAGTCTTGACGGGTTATTTACTAATTAATTTTTAATATAATATTATCTATTATTTTATCTATTATGAGAAAAAAGTTTATATTAGAAAATTCGCTCCAACCCTAATACCATGCGTCCGCAACAAATATTGAAATTGTGCACACGGTGTGAAGGGCACATGTAAGAATATGTGAACGAGAAAATGAAGCATCTTGTTGGGATGAGGTGGCGTCTCATTACGCATTTAACGTGATTTCCGCGCTTGCTCTTCGCCGACACCTGCGGCTTTTTTTTTTTTTTTTTTTGCTGTTCCAGTTTTACGTGTCTATTCCTCCACCATCACACGTGGTAACAAATTATTTACCAAATTCCTCACCGAATTTCTATTATTTTATTTTATTTTATTTTTTATTAAAGAGATGCTCAGGCGTGCCAAAGTGAAAAACTAAAAACTCAAAAAAAAAAGGGAGGGAGAAGACAAAAAATAAAAACTTAAAGTCGCTACCATTGCCAGTTGGGTTCTGTCCAGAGGATATGCCCAAATTATAAAGAAAACTTCAGCACTTGCTCCTCGCTTAGCCAGATACTCGACCACAATATTACCCTCATGAAGTATATGAAACCACCTTATTCGAGGGAATTGTATAACACCCCGTAAAATTTATAAATAAAAATTTAGATTCTAATAAATAGATATTCAAAATTTCTTATAAATTAAAATTTTTGGAGATTAAAAAGAGATATTTTTGAAGAGTGAATTTAATTAAGTCAATCCTAGTGGATTACTTTAAGGAATTGAAAACTTTTAAAGGACCATTAAAATAACCTATAAGTATCGAATTATAGTATGATTTATTTAAATCCATATAAATAGTTATAACTAGTTAGTCGGAATTTAAAATAATTAGTTACATTTAAATGTAGATCCTCAGTAGCGAATTCGAAAAGTTATTTAACTACGAGTGAGACTTAATTAAGCTAACGCGAATAATGAGTTGATGAACGTATAAGAAAAATATCCGATTTTATTATTAAAGGGGTAGCTTACTAAATCTTTAAGATGCCAACTTGGATTAATTTAGTTTGGCCCCTAGTAAGTGGCGAACTATGTTATAAAAAGGAATTATTATAAGTTTTGAAATAAAAAGGTATTGGATATGAGTTAAGAGGAAGAATCAATCACCATAATTTAATTTAAAATTCTTAGTCAATAATCGAATATATTTAATTTTGAAGTACGCTATGTAGGTTCCAACCAAAGCTTTAGCTTCAAACAATGTTTATTATTAGAACCCCGATGGGTACAAGCATCTTTTTTGTTTTTTTAAATAAAAAGAATTAGACATGAGATAAGTCACAAATTAATCATGATAATTTAATCTAAAATACTTAGCCGGATAAATTCATGAATAACTTAATTCTTAGTTAACAAATTATCCTATTAGTAATTTTCAAGGTTCCGGTTAATTATTGGATGGATTATAAGAATAAAACCATTGGAAAATTTATTAAATCCATAAACTAGTTATTAACTAATTAAAGCGAGGGTGAATTATAAGAAGAAGACTACTTGAGAAATTAGGTGTTAATTCTATCTCGACTAAAATTATAGAAGATGGACACTAAAATTAAATTAAATATTTGATTAATTACTAAAAGAGTCCTTGATCTCAATTATTCCAAGACGTGGGGATTGGGACTTAGCCCAAGTGGTTAAGCCCCTCGCTCTCAACCTTTAGGTTGAGGGTTCGATTCCCACCCGGCCCCTATCCCTCCCCTTTTCCCCTTTGTAATTGTGTGGCATGGGCCCCCACCACTTCTCTAGCCTGTATAGGCTGTTCCGCAAAAAAAAAAAAAAAAATTATTCCAAGACGTGGTTACCTTGCTCAAGGATCAACCATTAAATAATTTAAGTAAATTAGATCTTGAATTAGAATATAGTTATAAGGCTTTATCACATTAGGAGCTTAATTAAACCCGTTAAGCCCATCGAATTGTTTAAGGACATTGAGTCAAATATTAAACGAAAATTAAAATTTACTCAAATCCTCACAATTTAACTAAAATAATAACTCACTTGGTTATCGAGAATTCCCGATTGTTAAATTGTGATTATCCCGAATTGGAGAAAGTAGTCTCGAATTACCCAATTAACGATATCGGGCTATTAAATTATTAGGTCCATAATCCAAATTGATTAATTTAATTAAGTCCATGATTAAAGGTTAAATTGGACCAATCCAATTTTGAAGCCCATTGAGCAAATGAAAGAATTAAAACATGGTCCAAACATAGAAGAGAACCAAGCCCAAACACATAACCCTAAGCCCAACTCACTCCAGGCCCAACCACAAAAAACCCTAACCCTAAAAATTAGAGTTGTTGCCGCTGCCGTCGCCGGACTCCGGCGCCGCCATCACCGACGGCTAGCCACCTCCGACGCGCGCGGCCATCTCGCCATCCCTTTTTCTTTTCCGGCCAACGAACCACCACCCGCGGCCGCCGTTCGCCATTCCAACCTCCATCTCCGCCCTTTCCTCTACCGAGCCCGGCCACCCTCACTGCCACCACCCCGGCCACGCCACCAACCCGCCGCCTGCCCGCCGCCTGCAGCGCCATCTTTGCCAGCAGGACCTCCACCGCCACCATTACCCTTTCCATTTTCCGGCCACCTCCGCACCCCCCATCCCGTCAATGTCACCACCACCATTCCGCCTCCTTCCCCGCACCACCGTTATCTCCATTGTTCAATCCACCACCACCACAAAACCTCCATAATCAAATCAATAAAACCAACAAACAAATAAAGAAAATAAGAAGGAGGAGACAGAGAAGAGACGCGAGAGGGACAGAGAAGGGACGGGAGGGGGGGGGGGGGGACGCTGCTGAAGTTGAACCCCATCGCCGCCACTCGCGGCTGTCGGCCCCTGCCGCCGCTGTGGTGGCCACCGAGTCACCATCCCAATCTTTTCCCAATCCAAACACAAACCAAAACCACAAAACAGCAAGGAGAAGAGGAAGGAAGAGGGGCCGCCGACTGCCCTGCCACCGCCGTCGCCATCCCATCGCCGTCGCTGTAACACCCCGGTTTTGGTAACCCAGGCCGGGATGCCACCGCCACACCTCCCTAGCAAGACACGGTTCTCCGAGCTCACTAAAGAGATGCAAGGCTATGGTTTTCAGAATTTAAAATATTCAAACGCCCCATTCATATATAATTTAAAAATAATACATCAAAGTTGCAGCGGAAATATAAGTCGTGCAGCGGAAATAAAGTGTATGCAGCGGAATTTAAAATATAGGGCCGACATGGCCAAACCACGGGTTAAACAGACCCGTTCATGCAAGTCATGTAAAGTAGATAATTAAATGCCCAACATGATCCCCCAATGTATGATCATGCTCCGTACTCTGTAAGAGAAAAAAAATGAACAACGATTTTTATCAGTATTATAAAATACTGAGTAAGTCAATCCTCACATAGCAATAAAGGGGTTAGATTTTTAATAATTAAGATAAAACTTTTTGTCATGCATAAAAACATTTTATTTACCAATTTAAAAATACGAATATAATTGCATACTTTAAAGACACATTTAATTTCATAATTGAAAATTTAAGCATGGGCAATTATTTAAGACATGATTTAAAAAAAACACGAATAGTGCCATAAGTAAATAAATAAAAATTTGAGCTTTTTAAATTTTTCCCCGTTACGCCACCATCTCAACAATATATCATTTAGCCGGTGATCCAGCGGCCGCAGCCAATTTCAAAAGTATCATTTAGCCGGTGATCCGGCGGCCTCAGCCAATTTCATAAGTATCATATCTCATTTAGCCGGTAGCCCGGCGGCCGCAGCCTATCCGCCATACCCAGTACCACTCCGTCGAGCCTCGAGTAACCCATACGGATACACCCGAGAGGGTAGGCCCGTTGGCTCTTGTAGCCAAATCCGCCATATCTAGTACCACTCCGTCGAGCCTCGAGTAACCCATACGGATACACCCGAGAGGATAGGCCCAAAAATAAGATGCCGTTTTGGCAATCTTTCGCGCGTAGTAATCATTGTCGTTTTGGCACGAAATGAATAATTAGGAGGGCACCCTGCAGAGCACCCACCCCCTAATTTTATGTAACCAATGTAACCAATATCGTTTCAACTTTTGTGTAACGGGATTTTAAAAAATATAGCTTTATCGTATCACAAGATTTCGACCGTTTGTTTAGAAATTTCAAGATCTCACAAGTTTAAAACCGATCGATGTCACAGTTTACGCATTTTCAGTTTAAAAATCCATTTCTTAGGCGATTGATCTGAAATTTTCACAATATCTCAAAAACATCCCAATGAACAACTTTCATGTTTTGCGTTTTCCGGAAAAACGATGGGAAGCATGTCAAAAATCAAGTTTTCTACACAAATAGTATGCTGCCAGGATTCAGGTTTGACACTGTTCAAAGATTCGACTTTTTAACATGTCAAATGGACTCCAAAAATTCTGAAAGTTTACAGACACATACTAGACATGATTATCTACAACTTTTGTTTAGATCACAAAGATTAGTTCGGACTAGAAATGATAGAAATATGCTCATCAAGTTCGGTTAAGGAAACTGTCACCTTTTGAAAATTCTTTAAAAACGCAGAATATGTCCGACACGATTTGGGGTATCAAAACTCGATGAAAATCTCTGAAATTTTTACACAATATAGCTTACGATCTTAGGATCGAAATCTTACTTTTGAGTTTTTCGGTTTGAACTCTTGAAGTAGGGGTTTTGGTCCAATTTCAAATCTGTCACAGTATCAAGTTTGACTTTTAGGGCAGGTTTGTTGGAGGCCGTTTTCGGATATCAAAATACAATGAAAAATTATGAAAATTTTACAGAAATTAGATCTATGTCTTAGGAACGTTTTTCATGTTTTGAGGTTTTCCGTTTGAGCAGTTTTAGGGGTTCGAAAAATTCATACGAAAACGCTGCGCCGGGGGTTTTTCGTGTTGACAGATTTTAGAGTTTCTAAATCTCTATGTTTGGTTGCATTTTAAGTCACCCAAAACCATAGTAAGGTTAACTTACAGAGATTGTGTTCTTGAGTCGTCCTAGGGTCGTTCAGCTCGTCCAAAATCCTACGAACGGATCTACGAAACGCAAAGTTCCCGACAAAGATCTAAGCACTGTGATCCTTGATCTACACACTTCCTCGGTCGGATTTGGTTGCTGGAAGGTCACCGGAAGTTCGCCGGAAGTTCGTCGGAAAGGTGTTTTGGCTTTGGGAGAGTTTGGGATGAGGAAGGGATTTGAAAGGATGATAATGGGGTGTTGGGGGTGTATTTTGGCCATTAAAAGGACAAAAATCCGACAAGTGATCGGCTGCTACAGTACCCGCACGTGCTACAGTAGTGCTACAGTAGCCACGTGCTACAGTAACAATTTTTTTTTTTTTTAATATTAAGATTTCTTATCTTCAAAAAAAATAAAAATCATAATGTGGGAATTATCCGTGATCGTTGGGACAATTTGATAAACTCGTTTCGAGTTGCTATCTTCCGATAAATAATTAATTCCGCTCTCTCGGAATTATTTCGGTTTTAATAATTAAATCCAATTCTTTAATTTTGGATTTAAATTTTCGATGGCGATTTCTCGGGTATTACAGTCGCCGCGCCTTAAGAATCAACTTCGTCCCCGAAGTTGCGCGACTTATTGACCGATTGATTGATTGCGATTGTATCATTGTGTTTTGTTGTTTGATATTATTTGACTGAAACCATAATTAAAATTTCCAAGTTGCCTACGTACCTTGTGAAGGGATCAAGTCATTATGTAGTTCAAACAATTTGAATTTGTTTATTTATTGATTTGGGACACATTATATTCGGGTTATTACATCCTCCCCCCCTTAAGATTACAGTTATGTCCCCATAACTGTGGTTGCACCGTCTTGGAATAGGGTCGGGTAACGCTCCTTCATGTCGGCTTCTGACTCCCATGTCGCTGTTTCACTTTCATGGTTCGACCAAAGAACCTTGACCATTCTCACGGTTTTGTTCCTTGTTACTCTCTCCTTAACATCGAGTATTTGTACCGGAATTTCCTCATAGCTCAAGTCATCATTCAATTCAATTCCTTCCGGTTGGAGTACATGGGTCGGATCGTGCACATACTTCTTCAATTGTGATACGTGGAACACATTGTGAACTCGAGCCAATTGTGGCGGTAAAGCTAGACGATATGCTAGATTCCCGACTTTTTCTAGAATTTCATAAGGTCCTATATATCGAGGACTTAACGTTCCTCGTTTGCCAAAACGCATAACCCCCTTCATCGGTGATATCTTTAACATGACCTTATCTCCAACTTGAAATTCTAGGTCTTGTCGTCTCACATCGGCATAACTTTTCTGACGGTCTTGGGCCGCCTTCATTTTTCCTTGAATCACTTTGATTTGTTGGGTCATATCTTCTATGAGTTGTGGTCCTACCACCACTGCCTTATCACTCCCTTCCCAACTCAACGGACTTCGGCACCTTCGACCATACAATGCCTCGAATGGTGCCATGCCGATGCTAGCATGGTAGCTATTGTTGTAGGAAAATTCAATTAGGGGCAAATGATTTTCCCAGCTACCCTTAAACTCTAGGACACACGCTCTCAGCATGTCCTCCAATGTTTGGATTGTTCTCTCAGTTTGTCCATCCGTCATTGGGTGGAATGCGGTGCTCATCTTAATCTGCGTACCGAGAGCTTCTTGTAACTTGATCCAAAAGTGAGAAACAAATCTACTGTCTCTATCGGAGATATTGTCATGTGGTACCCCGTGTCTTCGTACCACATTGTCAATATACGCTCTTGCTAATTGGTCCATGGTCCAAGTGTCCTTCATTGGGATAAAAATGGCCGTCTTCGTTAGCCTATCGACAATCACCCATATCTTATTCATCCCTCTTGGTGATCGTGGTAATCCCGAAATGAAATCCATCGAGATACTATCCCACTTCCAACTCGGGATTTCCAATGGTTGCTTCAATCCTAAGGGTTTTTGTCGCACGGCTTTGACCTTTTGGCACGTGAGACATCTCGCTACAAATTCTGCCACTTTATTCTTCATCCTCGGCCACTAGTAAATCTTCCTCAAATCCTTATATAATTTGTCGCCTCCAGGGTGAACCGAGTAAGGTGTGTTATGCCCTTCTTCCATCAATCTTTGTTTTATCTCCACGCATTTCTGTGGTACACAACATCTTCCCTTGAAACGAATGCTTCCGTCCTCATGGATAGCAAATCCTATCGCCTTCCCGTTGGCAATGTTCTCCTTAATCCTTTCCAACTTTGCGTCGCCCGGTTGGGCGAGTTTGATCTCGTCAAATATGGTCGATTCGACTACCATTGCATTGACCATTTCATTTACATTGCCCGAATGCACTAGTTCTAAGCTCAATCTTGCCAAGTCCATATACAATGCCGGCGGAATTACCAACGAATTCGCCACATGTTGGGTCTTCCGGCTTAGGGCATCGGCTACCACGTTGGCCTTCCCTTCGTGGTAAGAAATTTCGAGATCATAGTCCTTGATTAGTTCCAACCACCTCCGTTGTCTCAGATTTAACTCCTTTTGAGTGAATATGTATTTGAGGCTTTTGTGGTCAGTGAACATCCGACACTTTCTCCCATAGAGGTAATGTCTCCATATTTTCAGAGCGAACACGACTGCCGCCAACTCCAAGTCGTGTGTCAGGTAGTTCGCTTCATGAGGTTTCAATTGACGCGATGCATATGCAATGACTCTCGAGTCTTGCATCAAAACGCATCCTAGACCTTCCTTCGAAGCGTCACTGTAAACCTCGAAGTCACCATTCTCTGATGGTAGTGCTAGTACGGGTGTACTGGTGAGTCGCTTTTTCAGTTCTTGAAATGCGGACTCACACTCACTGGTCCAGTCATATTTCACCCCTTTCTTCAACAGCTGGGTCAACGGGCGTGCGATTTTCGAGAAGTCCTTCAAAAATCGCCTATAATAACCAGCTAGCCCAAGGAAGCTCCGTATTTCAGTTGGACTCGTCGGCGATACCCATTCCGTCACCGCCGAAATTTTTGCCTGATCCACTGAAACTCCAGTGGCGGATACTATGTGCCCAATGAATGCTACTTCCTTCAACCAAAAGTCGCATTTGGATAGTTTGCCATAGAGTTGGTTCTTGCGCAAAATCCCTAACACTTGGTGCAAATGTTGGGAATGCTCCTCCTCGCTTCTCGAGTAGATCAGGATGTCGTCGATGAACACCACGACGCATTGATCTAACAATTCTCTAAATACATCGTTCATGAGGTTCATGAACATTGCAGGTGCATTTGTTAACCCAAAGGATAATACTGTGAACTCTTAGTGTCCATAACGAGTTCGGAATGCCGTCTTCGGGATATCCTTCTCCGCAATCCTTAGCTGGTGATAACCGGATCGCAAGTCGATCTTTGAGAACACCGACGCCCCCTTCAATTGATCAAATAAGTCCTCAATCCTTGGTAATGGATACTTGTTCTTGATGGTCACTTGATTGAGTCCTCTGTAGTCGATGCAAAGGCGTAGTCCTCCGTCCTTCTTTTTAACAAATAAGACCGGTGCTCCCCACGGGGACGTACTTGGTCTTATGTATCCTTTCTCCAACAACTCTTCGAGTTGTTCCTTTAACTCTTTCATTTCCAGTGGCGCCATGCGGTAAGGAGCCTTTGAAACAGGTTCTGTTCCCGGAATGAGATCTATGGTGAATTCAAGATCTCTCTCAGGTGGCATACCAGGGATGTCTTCAGGAAATACGTCCGGGTATTCTCTCACCACTGGGATGTTGTCAACCTTGCTCTCTTCCGCCTCAAGGTTGTGAACGTAGCATGCATACAACGGGTATCCCTTACGCATTAAGCTACGAAGCTTGAGAGCGTTAACAACCTTGTTGCTCCTCTTAGGGGGTTGAGAGTAAAAGATGACTCTCTTTCCCCTACCTTTCGACAAGGTGATCTTCTGCTTTTGACATTCTATCACCGCTTTATACCGGGTCAACCAATCCATTCCCAGTATAACGTCGAAGTCCCTTAAATTAAATTCTACCAAGTTTGCGAAAAATTCTATGTTCTTGATAACTATCGGAATTCCGTTATAACATCTAGAGCATGATACTACCTCTCCTGAAGGTAGTTGAATTTCTAAGTTAATCAGTTCGCGCTTAGGTAGATCTAGTTCAGGTAGGACTATTGACGATATAATCGAACAACTAGCTCCTGAGTCAAACAGAACTTTAAGGGGTGTACTTAAAACATGGATCGTACCTGCCATCACGTCACCTTGCATAGGCACATCTGCTTGGTTGATAACATTCAACCGCCCCATTGGCCGTCCTTGATTGCCCTGCTGATCCCGGTTCGGGTTCTGATTCTGTTGTTGATTTGGATTCTGTGGAAGGCGTTGATTTTGGTTGAAATTCTGATTTTGAGGGGGTCTGTACCCCTGATTGTTACCGTTTCGCCCATTTTGATTACGAGGCTATGCTGGCCCCATAACCAAGTCCTCCCGCTTGGTGATGTTTTCAATTCGAGTCCGGCACTCATTCACCCGATGACCAAATCGACCACACCGGTAGCATGCGCCCTGTTGGGGGCATCCCATAGTCAAGTGAGGTCTCCCACATCTTGGGCATGGTGGCACAGGGTTACCTTGGAAAAAGGTTCTCCAATCATTTCCCCTATTGTTGTTCTGAGGGGGTCTGTTCAGGCCTCCCCGAAAGTTGTTTCCTCCAGAATTATTACCAGATCGGCTATCCCTGTTCCTCTTATCTTGTCCCTGAGGTCCCCGGCTGGACTCTCCACTCATCCTCCTCTTCAGTTGTTGCACCCTTGCAACAGCCACCGCACGATCATACACTGCTTGCAGGTCCGGGTAATGGACGCCAGTGATCACTTCTCGTATGGTCAAGTTCAACCCCATCTCGAATTTTTGTGCTTTCTCTACGTCTGTCGGTACTAGTCTTGGTGCGAAGCGCACCAACTCCTTGAATCGAGTGTAATACTCTTGTACAGTCTGCCCGCCTTGTCTTAGTGACAAAAACTCCTCGTACATGGCCGCCTTCGTACTCAGGGGGTAAAATCGGTCCCTGAGCAGTTCCATCATTTCAGTCCATGAATAGGGCTCCTCGTCCTCTCGTATCTTTCCCTGGGTGGCTTGCCACCAGTCGTCTGCTTCACCTCCCAAGTAGTATGAGGCTACATGCACCTTTTCCTCTTCCGGGCACTTAACCGCACTTAACAACTTGTCGAAGGTCCTAATCCACTCATCTAGTTTTGCAGGGTCTTCCTCGCCGGCGTAGTGTGGCGGGTGGTATGGGTTAACCATGGCTAGGTAATTAATGCGAGCCTGTGGTGGAGGTGCCACAACTGCTTGGCCCTGGTTCACCTGCGCGTTCCCTAGCGCAATGAGAACATCTTCTAGAGTGCGTAGGCGATTACCCATGTTGTTTGGTATAGGGCCTGCTGGCTCTTCCTGAGCGTGTACACCCACGTTTGGTATCTGCATGTCGGGTTGCCTAGGTATTTCGTTGGTATTGGGAGGAATGGGCTGGACGCGCGGTCTCCCTCTCGGTGCCATTCTGTTGCAAGAACAAGTGATTTAGATTTTAAGGAAAATATAATAGACGGTTTATACAATGATTTTCTTTTAATAAGTGGTGTTAGTGGATTTCAGGGTTTTGGGTTTTAAGGTACCCTTGTTTGATTGTTATCTCTTTATTAAATACATATATGTTGTTGGGACTCGAGGTACTCGTTAATCAGTTTTATCATAAGGTTGATCACGTTCGCGTTTGGTTTGGCCATCTAATGTCGATAAGGTAGGTTAAAGTTAGAACATGTCAAATGTAAAGTTAGGAGATACAAAAATTTAAATTTTTATGCAAGTATGCATATGCAATCCCCCAATGAGTTTTAATTTATACATGCATTTATTTATCCATGAGTTTTAAAAATAATTTATCCTCATGGATAATATAGAAATAATTAAAAAGGTTTGGGCCACTATATTGGGCCAAAAGTAATAAATTATTTGGGCTTAAGTAAAAACAAGGGTATTGGGCCAAAATAATTGGGTTTATCATGATAATTAAATATTGAGTCAAAAATAATTAATCCTTGGGTTTAAAATATTACACTAAGTAAATAAAATTTTTGGGCTCAAAATAATAAACATTTGGGCTTTATTTAAAAATACAGGTATTGGGCTAAAAATAATTTCTTGGGCTTCTTAAAAATTTTTGGGCTAAAAATTTGGACTTTAAATTCAAAATAATAATTGGGCTCTTTAAAATATATTACTAGTTTAGAAATGATAACTTTAAAACTAATAATACTTGAAAATAATAGTTTAAAAATATTCCGGGCTCTTTAAAATAGTAGTTTTAAAATATTCCGGGCTCTGATACCATCTTGTAACACCCCGGTTTTGGTAACCCAGGCCGGGATGCCACCGCCACACCTCCCTAGCAAGACACGGTTCTCCGAGCTCACTAAAGAGATGCAAGGCTATGGTTTTCAGAATTTAAAATATTCAAACGCCCCATTCATATATAATTTAAAAATAATACATCAAAGTTGCAGCGGAAATATAAGTCGTGCAGCGAAAATAAAGTGTATGCAGCGGAATTTAAAATATAGGGCCGACATGGCCAAACCACGGGTTAAACAGACCCGTTCATGCAAGTCATGTAAAGTAGATAATTAAATGCCCAACATGATCCCCCAATGTATGATCATGCTCCGTACTCTGTAAGAGAAAAAAATGAACAACGGTTTTTATCAGTATTATAAAATACTGAGTAAGTCAATCCTCACATAGCAATAAAGGGGTTAGATTTTTAATAATTAAGATAAAACTTTTTGTCATGCATAAAAACATTTTATTTACCAATTTAAAAATACAAATATAATTGCATACTTTAAAGACACATTTAATTTCATAATTAAAAATTTAAGCATGAGCAATTATTTAAGACATGATTTAAAAAAAACACGAATAGTGCCATAAGTAAATAAATAAAAATTTGAGCTTTTTAAATTTTTCCCCGTTACGCCACCATCTCAACAATATATCATTTAGCCGGTGATCCAGCGGCCGCAGCCAATTTCAAAAGTATCATTTAGCCGGTGATCCGGCGGCCTCAGCCAATTTCATAAGTATCATATCTCATTTAGCCGGTAGCCCGGCAGCCGCAGCCTATCCGCCATACCCAGTACCACTCCGTCGAGCCTCGAGTAACCCATACGGATACACCCGAGAGGGTAGGCCCGTTGGCTCTTGTAGCCAAATCCGGCATATCTAGTACCACTCCGTCGAGCCTCGAGTAACCCATACGGATACACCCGAGAGGATAGGCCCAAAAATAAGATGCCGTTTTGGCAATCTTTCGCGCGTAGTAATCATTGCCGTTTTGGCACGAAATGAATAATTAGGACGGCACCCTGCAGAGCACTCACCCCCTAATTTTATGTAACCAATGTAACCGATATCGTTTCAACTTTAGTGTAACGGGATTTTAAAAAATATAGCTTTATCGTATCACAAGATTTCGACCGTTTGTTTAGAAATTTCAAGATCTTACAAGTTTAAAATCGATCGATGTCACAGTTTACGCCTTTTCAGTTTAAAAATCCATTTCTTAGGCGATTGATCTGAAATTTTCACAGTATCTCAAAAACATCCCAATGAACAACTTTCATGTTTTGAGTTTTTGGGAAAAACGATGGGAAGCATGTCAAAAATCAAGTTTTCTACACAAATAGTATGCTGCCAGGATTCAGGTTTGACACTGTTCAAAGATTCGACTTTTTAACATGTCAAATGGACTCCCAAAATTCTGAAAGTTTACAGACACATACTAGACATGATTATCTACAACTTTTGTTTAAATTACAAAGATTAGTTCGGCCTAGAAATGATAGAAATATGCTCATCAAGTTCGGTTAAGGAAACTGTCAATTTTTGAAAATTCTTTAAAAACGCAGAATATGTCCGACACGATTTGGGGTATCAAAACTCGATGAAAATCTCTGAAAGTTTTACACAGTATAGCTTAAGATCTTAGGATCAAAATCTTAGTTTTGAGTTTTTCGGTTTGAACTCTTGAAGTAGGGGGTTTGGTCCAATTTCAAATCTGTCACAGTATCAAGTTTGACTTTTAGGGCAGGTTTGTTGGAGGCCGTTTTCGGATATCAAAACACAATGAAAAATTATGAAACTTTTACAGAAGTTAGATCTATGTCTTAGGAACGTTTTTCATGTTTTGAATTTTTTCGTTTTGAGCAGTTTTAGGGGTTCGAAAAATTCATACGAAAACGCTGCGCCGGGGGTTTTTCGTGTTGACAGATTTTAGAGTTTCTAAATCTCTATGTTTGGTTGCATTTTAAGTCACCCAAAACCATAGTAAGGTTAACTTACAGAGATTGTGTTCTTGAGTCGTCCTAGGGTCGTTCGGCTCGTCCAAAATCCTACGAACGGATCTACGAAACGCAAAGTTCCCGACAAAGATCTAAGCACTGTGATCCTTGATCTACACACTTCCTCGGTCGGATTTGGTTGCCGGAAGGTCACCGGAAGTTCGCCGGAAGTTCGTCGGAAAGGTGTTTTGGCTTTGGGAGAGTTTGGGATGAGGAAGGGATTTGAAAGGATGATAATGGGGTGTTGGGGGTGTATTTTGGCCATTAAAGGGAAAAAAATCCGACAAGTGATCGGCTGCTACAGTACCCGCACGTGCTACAGTAGTGCTACAGTAGCCACGTGCTACAGTAACAATTTTTTTTTTAATATTAAGATTTCTTATCTTCAAAAAAAATAAAAATCATAATGTGGGAATTATCCGTGATCGTTGGGACAATTTGATAAACTCGTTTCGAGTTGCTATCTTCCGATAAATAATTAATTCCGCTCTCTCGGAATTATTTCGGTTTTAATAATTAAATCCAATTCTTTAATTTTGGATTTAAATTTTCGATGGCGATTTCTCGGGTATTACAGTCGCCGCGCCGCCGGGGTCCATGCTGCTGTCTTGGAATGGAGATTGGGATTGATTGAAGTGAGATTGGTGAAAGGAAGGGGAGGGATGGGCGGCAGACTTGGGGAAGAGGGAAAGGAGTGTGCAACACTCTTTTGAGAGGACCGAGGTGTAATAATTCGTATTGATATCTGAAAGATAATAGAGTGAATGGGGAATTGTCCGGACAATAACTTGTGTCTGGGTTGGCTATATAACCCCCTCCAGCACCTCCCATTCTTCACGCCCCACTCCCCTCCGTTTCTTCTCCTTTTTCTTCTGTCTTGGTATTCAATTATTCTCTGCATTCTGTTTGTTGTTGGTGTTTCTTCGTTCCACAAGTGTATTACTAGAAAATCGGTATTGTAGGAGTATTCCCGGCAAGATTTATTTAAGTTAAGAATTTTAGTTATTATTTTAGATATATTTTTTTAATAGAATCATTAAAGTATAAAAATTAATATTAGAGTATTTTTCTTAGTCAAGTAGCTGCAAAGGATATCTGCTCGTAGCCTACGCGTGTGTTGCATCCATCCCATCTACGGTGACTGTAAGTAGATTTTTATTCTTTGGAGTAAGCCTAAATTCCTTTAGCTTAAGCATAAATTAAAAACCGTTTTATTACTTTTAAATTTATGCTTATAGCTCCCTACTGCTTTTGGATCATTGGTATGCCATTTTACTGTGCTTTATACTGTTCGCAAGTATTCTCAAATCCTACGGATTTTTGAGCTCATTGTTACGGGGGCTGGGTCTGGGTATGGGCTGGCTGCCCAACTCCTACGTTGCTGTGCACTTAATTGCCACACGGTGACTCTTGGGGCTATCCAGGCGGTTCCATATCTGATTCCAGTGGTGGGTTTCGAGGAAATTTCTTACCTCCCCACACCCTTGCGTGTATGTGAGATTTGGGCCACGTTGGGGAACCTGCACATCACAGTGGCTGGGATTTTACATCTCGGTAACGCATATTGCTGTATTAACTATTTCCGGGTTAGTATGTCGATGCTCATTGTATGCTACTTTTAACTCATTTGGCTTCAATGGAATAAAATACCCTTTCTTCTAAAAAAAAACTATTTCCGGGTTAGATTAATATTGACTTTATGTATAAATTATTCTCATTTCAGCATGCCTTAATCCATAACTGTTATTTTTAACTTATTTCTGCAACCCTACCTCCTCCGGGAGTAAACGTCTACTTACTCAGCGATTGTTTTCGCTGACTCTACACTTGTCACCATTTCCTTTCAGGTTTCAGATCTGCAAGGTTGATAGAGCATATTTTGTACGGGCACGGTATGGGGTATCATTTATAAGAAAATGTATTTTTAAACCCTCTTTGGGATGAAAACATATTACTTGGCATAGATAAAAATTTTGTGAGGCAAAAATCATTTTTAAGAAGTAGTGGAAATCAATTATCGAGCATAAACAAATATTTGGGTTTATCCCGTTGGTGCAAACCTTGTGCCCTACTGTTTAATAAATGCATTTTGCGTTCAACAGTGTTATTTTGAAATACGAGTTAGACAACCCCTTTTTATGATATTTTTCAAATGTGAGGTACAACCCCTTTTAAAATAAAAACTTCCATGAATTTATTCCTTTTCTGTCATTGAGCTCATTTGAGGAATGCGTTCCTCCGTTTTGGTTGTACAAATCAACCATTTTTGTTAAGCTTATTTTATACTCTACAGTATTATAAGCTTCATTGCGAATTATATGCTAGCTTGTCCGGAACGTGGTTAGCATATACCTTCAGCTGTATTATTTATTTAGCCTTAGCGTATTTCGGGCGGACCGTAATACGTGGTGGTAGCACCCCACCCCTTTTTCCGCTCTTTACTTCCGCTGTTCATTAGAGAAAATGGGGGTGTTACAGTTTGGTATCAGAGCGTTTTGCTTTTGGAATTTGTGTATTTAAATTATTTAAAAATTTATGCACCATAAATTATTTTAAAAGTCTTGAGGCACAATTAGTGTATTAAAATTTTTAAATTTTTACACGAAAAGCATTTGGAAGCATTGGGTTAGTGCATTTAAATTATTACAATTTTCTGCTCGGAAAATATTTTTCAGAGACCTTTTTGCTCTATAAAGTAGTGCATTTTAAATTTTTAAATTTTTGCACGAAATTATTTGGAAAACACTATGCCAAGTATATTTAAAATTTTTGGGATGGGAACACACACACATATGCATATAGGCACGAGCAGAACTTTAATTTATTACAAGTCATTTTTGACAAGAAGTTCCTAAGGTGTCGAACTTCGAGTGCGACCCTTTTTGCGTAATACATAGGGAATCGACGTATCACTATTACGATCTCTGACCTTCGATTTTGCCTTAATCAATATAAGGATATGCCTTAGGCTTAGAAGAGCACGATCTACATGCTGTTGCGATAACTGTATTAATTTTCTAGTAACGAGAATTTGTGAATATCTATGTGGACTTGAGACGCAAGTGTAAAGGGAAGACACCAAATGATTATAAACTCACAACAAGGATTATCGTATTTTTGAACTTTTTAAGCCATATATATTCGGTAACTAGCATTCGACCAAGATACTAGTGGCTCGAGGTAACCATAACGCTGGGCTAAATCTTTTGATAGGTGTCGGCTAATACCGTTACCATGTTGCTCGAATTGGTCCCTCGCATGGCTATGGATATACTGGTGTTGCAGCAAGAGGCTTGCAAACACCGAGAAGAGGAAGCACGACTGCTCGTGGAAATTTTGGAACTAAAGGCTCAACTGGCCTCTGGGTCTAAGCGCAAAGAGGAGCACGTCGGGCAGTCCTCCGAGCCGCAGAAGAAGCAATGACTGGAAGAGAAGCGGGACAGAGGAAATATTGGCCGACATGAAAACCTTAACAACCCTCAGCCAGGACACAAAAACAAACTTCCTATGCCAACACGCTGTCCGAGATGCGGCAGAAAGCACTGGACGCAAGTATGTCCGCCATACGGAGCCTGCTACAGGTGTGGTCTTGATGGGCACATGATCAAAGGCTGTATTTGGTAGGTTGAGGTGAACGAGTTGCGGGAGGATCTGAGAAGGGATCCACGTTTCCAGACGGAGGCATGCCTGGACGGACGACAAGGGGAACCGGAGGGAAACCAACCCCGCAATTAAAGGAATCCGCCTTCTGTGTCAAGAAGCAACTTCGTTTAGATTTCCACCTTCCTGCTTATTACCTTCTTAGAACATCGGCCGATCCAGCAAAAAAAGATGATATGTATGCGGAGCGATCGTACACCAACTTTTGAACTTAGTAATGTGCTTGATATGTATTTCCTTTTGATGTAAAACATTTTAAACTTCTAACTCAATGCAAACCACCGATGTTCTGTTTAAAGATTTCTCCTTCGAAATGATTCGTTTGTCCTATAACCGAATGATTAAATGGTCTGCCCATACCTAAGAAAAGTCATGGAAACATCAAGAACAAGGTTTATCTCAAGAACAATAATTTATTACACCTGATACAACGTTTACCTACCAAATTTGGTATAGAAATTCTTAATTGGGCAACACCATCATTTATTTACACCATGCTCAAATATAACTTGATAGATGACCAAACACTTTCCTCCTAAGGGGACACCTAATATAAGAGGACACATCCTTGGTTGGGTCACTTGAGATGAGACTTGAGACATTCCTAGGCAAGATAGGAACGTTAGAATAATTGAAAAATTCTCGTATTCTCGTATGTAGCCAACTAAGGAGTAACTGCAATATTAACAACGAGTCGAGGGGATAGCCTGAGGATTAAAATTTAACTATGTTTAATTGGACCCGAGGAATTTGCCATAGTACATTTGGATTTGAGGACACCGAAGTAGTAAATAAATAATTTTTGACGCAGTATCAAACAAAACCGACCAAGTATTTCAACGCGAGTAAATTGTCTTAAAAACGATAGTGTACCAATAAGAAAAGTGGGATATATTAAGGATTGAGGGTATGCTCAAAAAAATTAACTAAGTCATTGAATCCCTTTAGGGTGTAATAGAAGTGAGTAATCAAGGAATGATTAAAAGACATAGTTTAAGTTCACTTCCCTAGGAAAAGAGTAAAGCACAAGAGCGGTTAGTACATTCCGCTAAGGGAGGCGACACAATAATAACAATGGATCGACGGGCGTCAATGACTGAGGACCATAGGAAAAATTATTTAGGTTCATGGCGAATTAAAATTCGATAATAATGAAAAGATGGTACCAGTAACGTGAAGGATGTAACATAAAAGGTTGGATATCAAGGATAGACACCTGAAGCGGTTTAAAGAGAATTAAAAATGATAGGACCTTGGAATATTTTTCTATAAGGATATAAATTTTGGAAATATCCCGTAGTTATAACTTTAACCTAGTTCCGTCTTGAGGCTTCGAGGACGAAGCCTTATTTTAAGGACGGAGTCTATAACACCCGTAAAATTTATAAATAAAAATTTAGATTCTAATAAATAGATATTCAAAATTTCTTATAAATTAAAATTTTTGGAGGATTAAAAAGAGATATTTTTGAAGCGTGAATTTAATTAAGTCAATCCTAATGGATTACTTTTAAGGAATTGAAAACTTTTAAAGGACCATTAAAATAACCTATAAGTATCGAATTATAGTATGATTTATTTAAATCCATATAAATAGTTATAACTAGTTAGTCGGAATTTAAAATAATTAGTTACATTTAAATGTAGATCCTCAGTAGCGAATTCGAAAAGTTATTTAACTACGAGTGAGACTTAATTAAGCTAATGCGAATAATGAGTTGATGAACGTATAAGAAAAATATCCGATTTTATTATTAAAGGGGTAGCTTACTAAATCTTTAAGATGCCAACTTGGATTAATTTAGTCTGGCCCCTAGTAAGTGGCGAACTATGTTATAAAAAGGAATTATTATAAGTTTTGAAATAAAAAGGTATTGGATATGAGTTAAGAGGAAGAATCAATCACCATAATTTAATTTAAAATTCTTAGTCAATAATCGAATATATTTAATTTTGAAGTACGCTATGTAGGTTCCAACCAAAGCTTTAGCTTCAAACAATGTTTATTATTAGAACCCCGATGGGTACAAGAATCTTTTTTTTTTTAAAATAAAAAGAATTAGACATGAGATAAGTCACAAATTAATCATGATAATTTAATCTAAAATACTTAGCCGGATAAATTCATGAATAACTTAATTCTTAGTTAACAAATTATCCTATTAGTAATTTTCAAGGTTCCGGTTAATTATTGGATGGATTATAAGAATAAAACCATTGGGAAATTTATTAAATCCATAAACTAGTTATTAACTAATTAAAGTGAGGGTGAATTATAAGAAGAAGACTACTTGAGAAATTAGGTGTTAATTCTATCTCGACTAAAATTATGGAAGATGGACACTAAAATTAAATTAAATATTTGATTAATTACTAAAAGAGTCCTTGATCTCAATTATTCCAAGACGTGGTTACCTTGCTAAAGGATCAACCATTAAATAATTTAAGTAAATTAGATCTTGAATTAGAATATAGTTATAAGGCTTTATCACATTAGGAGCTTAATTAAACCCGTTAAGCCCATCGAATTGTTTAAGGACATTGAGTCAAATATTAAACGAAAATTAAAATTTAATCAAATCCTCACAATTTAACTAAAATAATTAACTCACTTAGTTATCGAGAATTGCCGATCGTTAAATTGTGATTATCCCGAATTGGAGAAAGTAGTCTCGAATTACCCAATTAACGATATCGGACTATTAAATTATTAGGTCCATAATCCAAATTGATTAATTTAATTAAGTCCATGATTAAAGGTTAAATTGGACCAATCCAATTTTGAAGCCCATTGAGCAAATGAAAGAATTAAAACATGGTCCAAACATAAAAGAAAACCAAGCCCAAACACATAACCCTAAGCCCAACTCACTCCAGGCCCAACCACACAAAACCCTAACCCTAAAAATTAGGGTGCTGCCGCTGCCGTCGCCGGACTCCGGCGGCCAGCCACCTCCGACGCGCGCGGCCATCTCGCCATCCCTTTTTCTTTTCCGGCCAACGAACCACCACCCGCGGCCGCCGTTCGCCATTCCAACCTCCATCTCCGCCCTTTCCTCCACCGAGCCCGGCCACCATCACTGCCACCACCCCGGCCACGCCACCAACCCGCCGCCTGCAGCACCATCTTTGCCAGCAGGACCTCCACCGCCACCATTACCCTTTCCATTTTCCGACCTCCGCACCCCCCATCCCGTCACTGTCACCACCATCATTCCGCCTCCTTCCCCGCACCACCGTTATGTCCATTGTTCAATCCACCACCACCCCAAAACCTCCATAATCAAATCAACAAAACCAACAAACAAATAAAGAAAATAAGAAGGAGGAGACAGAGAAGAGACGCGAGAGGGACAGAGAAGGGACGGGAGGGGGGGGGACGCTGCTGAAGTTGAACCCCGTCGCCGCCGCTCGCGGTTGTCGGCCCCTGCCGCCGCTGTGGTGGCCACCGAGTCACAATCCCAATCTTTTCCCAATCCAAACATAAACCAAAACCACAAAACAGCAAGGAGAAGAGGAAGGAAGAGGGGCCGCCGACTGCCCTACCACCGCCGTCGCCATCCCATCGCCGTCGCCGCGCCGCCGCCCGGCTAGCCGCCAGAGTCCATGCTGCTGTCTTGGAATGGAGATTGGGATTGATTGAAGTGTGATTGGTGAAAGGAAGGGGAGGGATGGGCGGCAGACTTGGGGAAGAGGGAAAGAAGTGTGCAACACTCTTTTGAGAGGACCGAGGTGTAATAATTCGTATTGATATCTGAAAGATAATAGAGTGAATGGGGAATTGCCCGGAAAATAACTTGTGTCTGGGTTGGCTATATAACCACCTCCACCACCTCCCATTCTTCACGCCCCACTCCCCTCCATTTCTTCTCCTTTTTCTTCTGTCTTGGTATTCAATTATTCTCTGCATTCTGTTTGTTGTTGGTGTTTCTTCGTTCCACCGGTGTATTACTAGAAAATCGGTCTTGTAGGAGTATTCCCGGTAAGATTTATTTAAGTTAAGAATTTTAGTTATTATTTTAGATATATATTTTTTTAATAGAACCATTAAAGTATAAAAATTAATATTAGAGTATTTTTCTTAGTCAAGTAGCTGCAAAGGATATCTGCTCGTAGCCTACGCGTGTGTTGCATCTATCCCATCTACGGTGACTGTAAGTAGATTTTTACTCTTTGGAGTAAGCCTAAATTCCTTTAGCTTAAGCATAAATTAAAAACCGTTTTATTACTTTTAAATTTATGCTTATAGATCCCTACTGCTTTTGAATCATTGGTATGCCATTTTACTGTGCTTTATACTGCTCGCAACTATTCTCAAATCCTACGAATTTTTGAGATCCTTGTTACGGGGGCTGGGTCTGGGTATGGGCTGGCTGCCCAACTCCTACGTTGATGTGCACTTAATCGCCACACGGGGACTCTTGGGGCTATCCAGGCGGTTCCATATCTGATTCCAGTGGTGGGTTTCGAGGAAATTTCTTACCTCCCCCACACCTTGCGTGTATGTGAGATTTGGGCCTCGTTGGGGAACCTGCACATCATAGTGGCTGGGATTTTACATCTCGGTAACGCATATTGCTGTATTAACTATTCCCGGGTTAGATTAATATTGACTTTATGTATAAATTATTCTCCTTTCAGCATGCCTTAATCCATAACTGTTATTTTTAACTTATTTCTGCAACCCTACCTCATCCGGGAGTAAACGTCTACTTACTCAGCGATTGTTTTCGCTGACTCTACACTTGTCACCATTTCCTTTTAGGTTTCAGATCTGCAAGGTTGATAGAGCATATTTTGTACGGGCACGGTATGGGGTATCATTTATAAGAAAATGTATTTTTAAACCCTCTTTGGGATGAAAACATATTACTTGGCATAGATAAAAATTTTGTGAGGCAAAAATCATTTTTAAGAAGTAGTGGAAATCAATTATCGAGCATAAACAAATATTTGGGTTTATCCCATTGGTGCAAACCTTGTGCCCTACTATTTAATCAATGCATTTTGCGTTCAACAGTGTTATTTTGAAATACGAGTTAGACAACCCCTTTTTATGCTATTTTTCAAATGCGAGGTACAACCCCTTTTAAAATAAAAACTTCCATGAATTTATTCCTTTTCTGTCATTGAGCTCATTTGAGGAATGCGTTCCTCCGTTTTGGTTGTACAAATCAACCGTTTTTGTTAAGCTTATTTTATACTCTACAGTATTATAAGCATTGCGAATTATATGCTAGCTTGTCCGGAACGTGGTTAGCATATACATTCAGCTGTATTATTTATTTTAGCCTTAGCGTATTTCGGGCGGACCGTAATACGTGGCAGTAGCACCCCACCCCTTTTTCCGCTCTTTACTTCCGCTGTTCATTAGAGAAAATGGGGGTATTACAAATTGTGGATGCAAGTCTTGCAATTCCCCGGATATGAAGAACCAAAGGTTGAAGCCAATGACGGCCATCAATTTTTTACGTAATAAGTCTCAATGCTGCCAAGGAGTCCGAAAAACATGCATGTAGCCTCTTCTATATACCCAGGGCAAGAAGTCTCTTCATGCCAGGCCAGATAACATCAAGTTCCGCCACAATGTTTGTGCTAGTGCCGACTGAACCTGGTAAACTGTGATAAGACTTACTATTACTCCCTCCGTCACACTAAATGCGTTCTAAAACTTTTAGTCACGGCAATTTTTTGTGGAAATGATTAGTATTTAATGTACGGATAGATTAGTGTCTAAAGTGGGGATAAATTAGGAATTGATGTGATGTGATTATAATGAGTTTGATTTTTTAATTGATTTATTTATGTGTGATGTGATAGTTGTGGATTTGAAATTTTAGTATATTTATTTATTGATGTAATATGATGGGAGTGAATTTAGTAATTAAAGTATTTAATTATTTCCTAAAAAGAAAATGTGACATTTGTAATAAGACAGAAAAAAAAAAAAAAAAGAAAGTGAGACGTAATTAGAGGGATAGATGGAGTTTTACTTTCACTAGTACTGGTAGTAATGAAAATGATTTGTTGACCGGTGAGTTACTACTTAATAACTCAGTAAACGTCATACTAGTATTTTGAAATTAGTTTTAGTAATTTATGATAATTTATACTACTATTATGAATGTATAAATGCCCACGGCCAGGATGAAGACTAGCCCAAATTGCAAAGTGCAAAGTTTCTGTTTCCTAACCTTAGATTGGGGTTCAATTCCTCACTTGGCTTTAGTTTATGTGGGGCTCCAACCATCCTTTGTCCGGCTTTAGCTTCTAAAAAAAAATAATGCCCACGGCCATATCGATTTTTTTGGGATAGGAACCAATGTTTTTATTGGGCCTCATATAATTATAAAAATAAATTATTTAACACTCCTTCCTTCCTTGGTATATTGTATTGGAAAAAAACGTAATGATCCCATAATTTTATTCATTTTTTCAAACCATCCCATAAAAAATGAATTAACTCAATCCATCCTGTAACTGTGCTAATTTTTGCCCAATCCATCCCATCCACCCCTAATGACGATTAATGCTGATGTGGCAGCGGATGGTGCTGCCACATCAACCACATTAGGTCACTAATCCGTTGCCACATCAACATTAATCGTCATTAGGCGCACTAATCCGATGCCACATCAACATTAATTATCATTATAGATTGGTGGGATGGATTGGGCGAAAATTAGCATAGTTACAGAATGGATTGGATTAATTTATTTTTTATTGGATTATTTGGGAAAACGAACAAAATTATGAGACCATTAGGGTTTTTTTTTTCCATATTGTATTGTTTGATTTTTTAATACTGCTCTTGTTCAATTTTCACTCAATTTTATTTTAATTATATAATTGAGAAAAAATAATCAAATTTGACTTGTTAGATTCCTCTACTCTAATAGTTTGATAATATATATTTTTCATAACTTTAACAAATTTGACAAAAATATTAACGAGAATTATTTCTAAAAAAAATAAAAGAAAAATTTTGGGGCCCAAAATTTGGGGGCCCGGAGTTGGAGCCGGCCTTGCTGTAAATGCAAAGCTGTCAAAATGAGCTTGTCCCGTCTAAACCCGCCTGTCACTTGGGCTGGCCGGGGAGGGGCAACCCAGCCGAGGACCAAGTCAATTTTAATTTTTTAAAATTTTGTTATGAAAGCTTAATTAACATAATGTATTTGTAACAATGTTTGTTAGTTGAATATTATTTGAAATCATATAATATTTTTTGGTAAACATTGACACATATGAGTCGGCTTGAAATCATATAATATGAATTTGATATTATATAATTTAATAATTTTATATTTTTGTAAAACACAATTAGAAAAGTATAAAATTGACTTAATATTACTTAAATTAAATTTATTTTAACGCTCATTATATATAGCATCAGCTACTTAATATTAGTTTTTAAACTAATTTGATGTTATTTTTCAAATTGTAATTTCAGTTCTTGTACATGTTTTTTGGGTGGAATTAGGGATGCCAAAGCGTCGGTAAAAGAATTTTTGTACATTTTTGATTGGTTGAAATAAAATCTTTCATTCTAAAAAAATTAGATCAATTTAGTGACTCTCTATTGTTCACAAAAAAATAATCATTTAGTGACTCACTATTAGAAACAAATGATACTGTTACTTTTTGTGATGACTTAGAACTATATTTAGCAACATAATACCTATAACTTTTTTGGTTACGCGAGGCCATGACATTTTGTTTAAGGGGGGGTGAGAGTTTATGTTCATTTAGGGCCGCTTGTTTTGGCTTTTGGAAAAAAATGAGAAGTCAGTAGAAAAAGGAGAATGAGAGAGAAGGAGAATTTAAAAACAAAAGCAGCCTAAATAATTATTTGGATGAATATTATTAAAGTTACTTTTCAACGGAAACATATTTTGATGAATTATGCGTAGAAGGACTTTTTATATATTAAATTACTAAAATGGACATAAATCTTATAAGAATATTTATCATTTATTTTATTTCCTTATTAAATAGGGATATTTTTGTATTTTTATACCTAAAATGACTTATCCTTTTTTAAAAGTAACCCCCTACTTACTTTTAACAACAAAAAGATAATTTTAACTTTTGCTTCTCCTTTAACTTTTTAGAAAAGACAAAACAAACAGCTAGAAAAATAAAAAGGACTTTTAGGAGAAACAGAAGTCAAAAGGAAGAAAAGAAAAGGCAAAACAAACAACCTCTAATTACATGATATGTGAAAATTTAAATCCCAATTATAAAGTTGGAATTCGATAATTTACTAATAGACCTAGTTATCATATCCAAATATAATTTTTTGCGTGTACCGGGTATCCCCATGCCACATTGGACCCAATACTAATTCCTCGAGGATCTGGTGGTCATTGAAGGGTTGCCTATCCCAAAACAGAATTTGTACATACACAAAAGCTCGACCCGAGACCTTTACTTAAGGTGCTAGAGCCACATACTACTCAGGCCAACTGCATTGGATTCATCTCCAAATATAAGTTAATTCAACACTACACATACCGTGGTGTAATAATAATAATAATAATAATAATAATAATAATAATAATAATAATAATAATAATAATAATAATAATAATAATAATAATTGCCACTCCACATTATTTGAGGCACTCTCTCGATCTTATTTTACATGATTTCTATTAAAGGGCGTTAATAAGGTAAAAAAAGGTTTTACAATATTTTAGAGGGTAGAGAATCAAATAAAGAAGGCATGAGAATATGTGTCGAGTTTCCACCGCAGCCCCTGGGCTCTCGGCGCCGCCGCACACCACGTCTCCCCTTAATGATCCTGGCGGCCGAACCGCCACCTTCGCTCAAGTCCTGTCCGAAGACAAGATGGAGACGGAGACCACGCCAGTTCCTGTTGCACCCCGCCGCGATCTCCTGGCGGAAAAACTGATCTGCATGAGTTACGTTGACGGCAACCCTTCCCTGCCTGAGTTTATCATTGATGATGAACTGGACAAAGAAGCTGCTTTGGCATGGTCTGACGCGCTTATTGTTAAGCTTTTGGGTGCGTCCGTTGGTTACATGACATTGCGAGACTGTTTGAAGAGTATGTGGAAGCCGCAGGGTGGTATGGATATCATCGACGTCGGATGCGGGTGTTTTATTGTGAAATTCAAGTTGGCCGCGGATAGGGAAACTGTTGTGAATGGGGGGCCTTGGATGTTGTTTGATCACTATCTCGCCGTTATGCCCTGGACGAGGGAGTTTGATCCAAGTGCTACTAAAGTTAACAAGACGTTTGTTTGGGCACGCCTGAAAGGACTCCCTATGCATTGATATAGGGAAGATATTCTTTGGGCGATCGTCTCAGGCATTGGGGAAGTAATCAAGTTTGACACATGCACGACTGGCACGTCTAAAGGGCGATTTGCGCGTGTTTGCATTGCGCTTGATTTGACGAAGCCGGTTACAAGTAAGTTGAGGCTTAACGGCCAATGGATTCCTGTCGCATATGAAGGTCTTCACCTGATCTGTACCAAGTGTGGGAGATATGGTCACTTTGATCGTGATTGCCCGCATCCATGCTCCCAGGCCCCGGTTACTGAAAGAAAAGGGAAAGAGAAGGAGGGAGTCGCAAAGGAGGGGGAGGGCGTTACCAAGGCCCAGTCACCTGATCATGATGGTTGTGCGGTTTCTGATGCTGAGCAGGTTTATGGGGATTGGATGATGGTTGTATGTCGCGGTGGTCGCCCCCGAAAACCCAGAACTGCGATGCCTGCGAATGGGGCTGTTCATGATGAAGCTCCTACGGGACAGGGCTCTGATGATACTAATAACCCTAAGGATAAACTCAATGGAAATAAGCCTGGACGTTTCAATGCTAAGTCTGCTCCTAATGGAGTCCAACCTCAGTAGCCTGATGGTGCATCTGGCTCGGGAGTTGATAAAAGGGAGGCTCCTCCTCCTCCTGTTGAGTGTCCGCAGGATGCCTTGGCGTTGGTCCCTATCCATCATTATAAAAATCAAAGGCATGTCCAATTGCTGAAACGGCCTCGGGTGAAGACAAAGAGGACTCTTGCTCCCAAGCTTCCGATGATTTGCATGTCACTGGCCGATTCGCGCCCTTATTGGAGGATTTTGATTCCAAGGAAGATGAGAACTGGATTGATGCGGATGATGCTAGTGTGCAATAGCTAGCGGTCGGTACGCCCCTACTTCTTTAACTTTTATAGAGTTTAAAGATTTTACGATTATTGCATGGAATGTTTGTGGATTGAGGAGTAGGACGGCCCAGAGATGGATGAGTGATCTCGTTCGTGATCATAGGCCTGATATGCTTTGTGTTCTTGAGCCTCGTGATCAGTTCTCTAGACTGCGGGCTTTTTTTATTCGCCTCGGCTATGTTGCTGTGTTTATTCAAGAAGCGTTGGGGATGGGAGGTGGGCTATGGATACTGAAAACCCTTGCTTGCGATTGCTCTGTAACGGTTCGATGTATTCATCGCCGCATGATTACTGTTGAGTTGCTTAAAGGTTCGTGTTGTTGGGCGTTCACTGCATTATACGCCGACCCCAACTATCAAAGGAGGAAAGGAGATTGGAATGCCCTTTGAGGCGTGGCTGGCACTATTAATATCCCTTGAGCTATTCTTGGCGACTGGAACGAAATTGCTTGCGAAAGTGAGGTTAGTGGCGGAGTTTATTTAGCCGAACGGGCAGCTGAACTTAGAGAAATATTTGATTATTGTCATTTGATTGATATGAACTCCATTGGTCCTCCCTTCACTTGGACCCGAACGGCGGGGGCGGGAAGAAGGATATCCAAACGGCTTGATAGAGGTATGGTGAATGTTGCTTGGGAAACAATGTTTGAGGATGGGCGTATTACACATTTGCCTCGGCTTGGCTCTGATCATTGTCCATTGAAATTATCTTGTGGTGGCAATGGTCCTGGGCATACTCCTCGCCCCTTTCGGTGGGAACGAATGTGGGCCGAACACTCTCAATACAAGGAAATAATACAGGGAGCCGCTGATACAAGCTCGGGTGCATTGCTTCCCATTCTTTCGGATATCCAGGATAGGTCACTTACCTTCAATGCTGAAGTGTTTGGCCACATCCGGGACAAGAAGCGTAAACTGAAGAACAGGCTGGCAGGGATCGAGAAACGTCTCGTTTCGGTCAATTCTGCTTGGTTATGGCGGCTATACGATGAAGTGCGAGGGGAGCTTACGACTGTCCTCCTACAAGAAGAGTTAATGTGGCAGCAAAAGGCAAGGGATTCTTGGATCCATATCGGAGACAGTAATACAAAATATTTCCATGCAAAGACTAAGGTGCGGCGGAAGTGTAACAAGATTTATGGTCTAGAGATGGATGATGGGCGATGGGTTGCGAACTTGGTTGAGCTTCAAACTCATGCGCAAGAGTACTTTTCTAGCATCTTTACAGCTCCTGAATGTCTCCATATTAGTTATGAGTTGCCTGCTTTGGCCCCTATTACGGCTGTCCACAAGCAGAACTTGAGCGCTCCCTTCACTCCAAATGAGGTTGAATCCGCCTTGCTCTCCATGCGATCCTATGCCGCCCCGGGTCCGGATGGATTTCCAGCCGGCTTCTACAAAGAATACTGGGAGTCTCTTAAGGATACTGTTACAAAATTCATCCTGGAAGTGATTCGAACTCGTGTGCTCCCTAAAGGGCTTGCTCGTGCCTTCTTGTGTCTCCTTCCGAAAGTTGACATCCCTCGAGCTATTAAGCAATTTCGCCCATTGACTCTCTGTAATGTCACATTCAAGCTCATTACAAAAATCCTTGTTCGTAGGCTACGACCTATTTTATGTGATGTGATTGGTCCGCAGCAGTCGGCTTTCCTGCCGGGCAGAGGCACCTCAGATAATGGTATCTTGCTTCAAGAGATTGTTGCTTCACTGGAAAGGCCCCGTTCAACTACCAAGGCCGCTGTTATCAAAATAGACCTCACCAAAGCTTTTGATATGGTGAGTTGGGATTTCTTGTCCAATTGTCTAAATGATCTTGACCTCCCCGTGGCTTGTAGGGAGCTAATTATGACATGTGTAACCTCCTCCAGTTTTTCGATATTATGGAATGGATCGCCCATTGGAAATATCAAGGCTCAGCGGGGTTTGCGCCAAGGCGACCCGTTGTCGCCTTAGTTATTCGTTATTGTTATGGAAAAACTCTCCAGAATAATACTTGAGGCTACTTCGCAGGGGTTTTGGAAGCCGTTGCGGTTGAGCCCGGGAGGGGTGGGTATTTCTCATCTCATGTTCGCAGACGATTTGATATTTTGTACGGAATTGGAGGCGAGTAGTATTTTCACCATGGCCGCTGTCTTGGCTCGTTTTGGAGGTCGATCTGGACTCCACATGAATGCGAGTAAGTCAACAGCAACGCCTCGGATTCGGAGCGTGCATTGCTTGAAGAATTGCTGGGAGTCACTGTCAGTCATGATATTGGTATGTTTTTGGGCTTTCCTATTATTCATGGTCGATTGAAGATTTCACATTTTGACGGGTTAATTCGGAAGATTGAATTGAAGCTTTCTTCATGGTCGGCCTTTCTTCTTAATAAGGCTGGTCGTGTTACTCTAGCGAGATCAGTTCTTAATGCCTTACCCATCTATGTGATGCAAGTACATATGCTCCCTATTGGTGTTTGCAATAACATAGATAAGTTGGTGCGTCGATGGATATGGAAAGGTGTAGAGGGTCGAGGCTTACATCTTATAAACTAGGAGGTTGTTACTCGGCCAAGGAAGCAGGGTGGCTTGGGGATCAAAAGGAGTAGGGAAATGAACTTGGCCTTACTTGGGAAACAGCTATGGCAGTTTCTCAACAAACCTGATAAATTATGGGTGTCGGTGTTGAGGGAGAAGTATGGTATGGAAATTGGTGTCATGCCGCGCGCCCATCACAATGCATCAAAAGTCTGGCGTTCACTGGTTAAAATTACAGAAGTCTTCAAGCTCGGTTATGGTATCAGGATTGGTAATGGGACTAGCTCGCTATGGTACACTCCTTGGTGGGAAGGACAGTGCCTCGCCCATCAGGTTCCTTTTGTCGCTACTCAAGATCTCACTCTTCAAATTACAGATGTCATTAATAATGGGAAGTGGTTGATGGATCTTCTCTATTCGTGGCTACCTCAGGAACTCAAGCGTGAGCTTGAAGCCGCGCCAGCGCCAATTTTGAATCCGGATGACTCGGATTTGATGCACTGGAAGGGCACTATTAGTGGCATATATAGTGTTGCTTCTGGATAATCATGGCTTTGTAAGTTTCCTGGACCTTCTACAGGTTGGGATTCAATTTGGAAGTCTTGCATCCCGGAGAAGATTGGCGTCCTACTTTGGTTGCTTGGGCATGGCGCTTTGCCATGCAATTATTTGAGATATCATCGCGGGCTATCCTCCTCGCCGCTATACTCTATTTGTGGGGAGCATATTGATGACTGGCGTCATGCCCTTTTCTTGTGTGCATGGACTGATCAGGTTTGGACGAAGGCTGGCATCTTGATCGAGCCCATGATCACTAATCTAGCCGATGGTGATTGTAGGCATTGGTTCGAATGGGCTTGGCGCTCCTTGGGTTCACGTTTCCACGCCATTTTATGGACGGTTTGGTGTGAGCGTAACAATCGCCTTTTCCATAGTACATGCTTGAGTATTGACAGGATCCTACTGCAAGCTGGTGGTCTTAATTGCTCCCTCTTGAAGCGCTGCACTCGACGTTTTCTATCCCGCGGCCCTCAATTAGTTCGCTGGATTGAGCCGGATATTGTTGGGAATATTTTGCATTCGGATGGTTCCGTCTCGGAGTCTGGGAAGGCAGGGTATGGAGCGGTTTTGCGATCTCATACTGGTGCATGGCTTGGCGGTTGTGGTGGTTCCTTGAGCTGTCGGTCGATCATGGAGGCAGAATTAATCGGCCTCCGTTTTGGCCTGCTTCTAGCTTCGCAGCTAGGAGTGGTGTTGGCGAGGTGCTATGTTGATTTTCTTGAAGTCATTCGCTTGGTCTTGAGCGATGCTACTCCGCATCACTCCTTTTGGCCTTTGATTAAGGAAGTTCGTGATCTTATTCATAGCATGGCTGGTTGCTCCCTCTGCCATGTGTTTCGTGAAGGAAATTAGGTGGCTGATTGGATGGCTCGATCTATGGTCAACTCGGAAGATTTCTTCATTACATGGGCGTTTCCCCCGGATGGTCTTGCGGCTTTGATTGCTAGAGTTGCGGATGGAGTTGCTTTTCTCCGTGTTTAGTTAGTTTCATTTGTTGCTTTTCATTCTTTTTATTTTCCCTTTGCTCGCCTTTTAGGCTGTTTCACCAAAAAAAATATTTTAGAGGGTTTAGGTGATGATGCGCTGTTTATTTATTTTTTTTGGATGAGCCATTGAAGGCCTGGGAAAGGGGTGGTAGGAGCCCATGCCACACAATTATAAAGGGGAATAAAGGGGAGGGATAGGGGGCCGGTGGGAATCGAACCTCCAACCTTCCGTTGGAAGTCAAGGGACTTAACCACTTGGACTAAGTCCTCATCCCCTCCGCTGTTTATTTGTTTGTTTGTTCTTTTTTTTTTTCTTTTTTTGGTGTGTGTGCTAAGTTCCTTTACATGATGGCTATGTGTTTGATGTGAGCTGTCCTTGTTACAAAAATGGGTAATTTACTACTGTTTTGTGCTGTGTAGTGACGTTATGTATTGTATATTAATGATTTTGTGCTGGATAATATGTGTTGTGATGTATATAAATGTTTCTCTATCGAATCATAAGGAAGGTTATTGTTTGGAGAAATTAATCAGTAATTATGGACGTGTAACTGCATGAAAGGAAATATACTAAACATTCCAATAATTGCGGATTTTATTTTGGACATGTGTATTATCAACGCTAACTACATTATGGAAGAAGCTTTTTACATCACTTAATGAAATGATCGGACATCTCAAAAACATTGATATTCAATACATTCTTAATCTAAAAAATATAGCCATTCTCCACTAGAACCTAACCCATTTTAGAGTATAAAAAAAGAACTTGCAATATATCAAATAGGTTTACTATAACCATTATTTCTTTCTAACAATAATTGCCTCGTCATAGACCAAATTTACGAGCGAAAATAGAGATTTTATGTTCGAATTATTACTCACTCTGTATGTATGAGATACCTTAGCTTGTCTTATCTATCTAATCATATGCAATGTTTGTGTGGTATATAGCTGTAAGACATTGTCTTGTGTCTAACTGTATACGTGATAATTGTCCCTTATACTCTGCATAAATGTGGAAAAGAAGAAACACTAATTAATGCAATAGGTGGACATATGAATTGATTAAATATGTGTAGGAATTTGAAGTTATTTCATAAAAATTTGATTTGGGTGCTGAATCAGTATGTATTGAAGTATTGAAGTAGTGCTTTCCATTTGCTAACTAAGTGCTTTGGGATTGGTTACGGTGCAATCACCAAAACCCGCAGCACATCAAAGCGCCAATCCCAACCGTTCGTTTAAGATCCAACGGTCCAAAATGTAAAAGGGTAAATTGTCCAAAAAAATTTATAATATCAAGTCGCTGAAAAATACACATAAGGTCATCGCTGAAGAACACTATGTATGTCGCTGAAATGCACACAACTTGTCGCTGAAATACACACAGCTCATCGCTGAAACACACTTAGCTCGTCGCTGAAATATATTAAACCAAAGAATTAGGGTTTCAGCTTTTATGAAGTTGCTGAAATGCACAATATCAAGTCGCTGAAAAATATTATAGCTTATCGCTGAAATATACTATAGTGCGTCGCTGAAATATACTATACTCCGTCGCTGAAAATACACGGAAGGTCCGCTGAAAACAATATGCATGTCGCTGAAAACAATATATTAATCAACAAATCGCTGAAAAGTACATACATTGTCGCTGAAATGTATTAAAAAATATTTTGGAGTAATATGACATAATTACTTTTTTACCCTTCCAGTTCATCTCAACCGTTGATTTAAAAAGTTAATCAACGGTTGGGGAAAGCCGCAGTACATCATGTCATATCCCTTAGTCGCACCCTAACTTCTCCGAAGTGCTTTTGTATGGGCTAAGCATTTTATATACAGCCCAAATACCATTGAATACCTAACATACACTTCAGTAACATCCAACACACACTTTATCGGATTAACACACTAACACTTGATAAATATCACGTATTCAACACCCTATGGGCCTATCCCAACCCATTTCAAACAAACCCCTAATTATGATGCTTGGCATAATTAATGCAACCAACGCTTTGCCACAAATACTGGTATACAGTATTATAATATTGAGTTAAAAGTTTTTGTTAGGCTATCAATAGATATATAATTCACTTTTGGGCCACGAAAGATTGAATTATGAAATTGAGCCACCATTAGGAATTCGGGTTGGTTTTTTTAGGCTAAATTAACCAAGTCAACGCAACAACGGACGGTGTGTGCTCCTATCGCCACATACTCTCACGCGTTGGCCAAAAAACGGAAATGGTCATCTTTTGGTTGCCTATTTTAGGTTTTTTATTTTATTTTTATTTTAAAAAATTAAAATAATAATACTTCATTCGACTGTTTATTTATGTCCCACTTTCCTTTTTATTTTCCGTCACAATATTTTTTGTCCATCACAATTTTATTTATTTTTTTAGATTTAATTCATTTAATTTTTATTTTATGTTAGATACTTTAATTCTTGATGATATTATTATTAATACAATCAATTCTATTTATTATTTTGTTATTTTGTTATTTGTTTTATTTTTATTTTAATGAGTATTTATTTCATGTAAGGGTATTTTTAGCACGGTATTTTATGTGGCGATAGACAATATTTAATGTAGGGTATATTAGTATTTAATGTAGGAGTAAATTAGAAATTTATGTGATGATTATATATATTAAATTTGAATTTTTAATTGATTTATTTACGTGTGATGTATGGTCATGGGTTGGAATTTATTAATTGAAATTTTAATTTATTTATCGATGTGATGCAGTAGGTTTGGTGATTTTTTTTTTATTTTTTAATTTTGTTTTGCTGAATAGCATATACAGGCTAAGAAATGAGTGGTGGAAGCCCATGCCACACAAATTACAAAGGACAAAAGTGAGGGTTTAGGTTTGGAGGACTTGAGGTATGTTCGGTGATTAATATTTAATTATTTACTATAATCACTACTAGAAAAAATCCGGATTTGGTCGCTAAAATTGTGGTAGCTAACGAGTTTCGGTCGCTAAAATTATGGTCGCTAACGAATTTCGTCGCAAATTCGGTCGCTAACCCCTTTAGCTACCGAATTTTACCAAATTTTTTCGGTCGCTAAAACAAAAAATTCTTGTAGTGAATGAAAATGAGACAAAAATGTTGAAACAGACAAAAAAAGAAAGTGAGACATAAAAAATGAAACGGATGGAGTAATATTTATTTTAATTGCCAAAAAAAGTAAAACAGGCTACCAAAAAGAGACAATTTCCGTTTTTTGGCTATCGCATGATGAGTGGGTTGGATGCGGCCTGATTTTGTGTGATATTGGTCAAATTGACTTTAAATTCGCCCCGAATACCTTTTGGTGATTCAATTTCTTAATTCCATTTTTCGTGACCCAATAAGTAAATTAGTTGTCTATTAATGGCCTAAAAAAATGTTTAAATCTATAATATTAATGTCTTGTAATAAGCAAACTAGTCTTTCATCACGCGGTTATGTATATTTTAAAATTAGAAATAGTCGTCAGTCAAAATTTTCATAACTCCAACGACAGCAATAAGCTTTATTTACTAGTTTGCTACGTGGAAAAGGATATAAGAGATGTTTGGGAATTAGCGGATCCGCTAGCGGACAACGCATTTGGAGAGAGAACTGTGAGACAATCTGCTCTTTAAACCTACTATCTACTAGCATATTTGCTCGCTTCCAAACATACCATACATCATACATGCCACGTTTTTGGAGGGATTAGGAATGAAGAGATTTACTTTGACCATATTATATATCATGCAATTGTATCTTGTTTAATGATTATTTGAGTGTTCAATGTAAATCAACCTCATTGAGTCATGATTTCCAACCTTATGGTTGAGAGTTCGATTCCCCACCCAACTTTCTATCCCGTTTATTTTTCCTTTGTAATTTATATGGTTTAGCCTCCACATATCTTTACCTACACGCAAGTGTTAATGTTTAAAGAAAAAATGTAAACGGAACTGGCCAAGTATACTGTATAATTTTTTTTTTTTTTTTGGAGAAGTCGAAGTCCGAAAAAGTATACTGCATATGATTTGAAAAGTCGTCAATATAAACAAGGGTCGGGTTGCATTTGCAGTATTCAATATAGTGGGACGAACAACCACATTTGACTGGGCTTTTGGTCCTTGTCCAACCTCCAGCTGGCCCAACAACTATATACCACATTCAATTTACATATTACTGGGCTTTCGGTCCCGGTCCAACCTCCTGGCCCAACACCATCCGAGGGTGCCATTAAAACAACACTGGAAGTTTTTTCTGCAGACTGACGCCTCCTCAATCCACATGACCACTGCCTATTCAATTCATTTTTCGCAGATATCGTACTTCAATTCCTCTCAACAATTATGTGAACTTTACACTTCAATTCCGATAATACCTATATATATATATATCCTGAAAAGCTAGAAAAGAAATGAAACACATGCCACATAAATTAAAATGAACAAAGGAGAAATAAGTGAGAATTAAACCACAACTAAGGATTCGGGGACTTGACTGGAATCAAGTCCCCATCCCGATAATCTATCTACTATTATAAGAGGGAGAGCCCAAACTCCCATTGGATTCTCAGCCGTTGGATTCAAAATCTAATTAAAATTATGACCGTCGGTTCAAAATGCTATGGTGGATTCAATTATACTTATCCGGGATCGATTCTTTTCTGTCTCATTTCTCCACCTCCATTTCTTTTTTTCCGTCTCACATTTCATTCTGCTCTGCTGTCTCACATTTCCATTTCATTCCCCGACTTCTCATCCGTCTTCACGAAATCGCGAGTCGGACCCCCCCATCGACCCTCTCACCTTCTGCCGCCTCCGGCGCCGTTGGGAAACCCTGATCCCCTTACTCCGCCACCGCCACTGCGTCGAGAGGAGACTCTTTCGCCTGGAATTTGGAATTCTCCCGTCTTCCAGATCATCGGCGTAGGGTTTTTTTTTCTGCCTTTTCTTTTTTCCTTGTTTTTTTGTTCGATTTTTTTGGGCGTCTGATGGGATCCGAGGATGTGAAGGCGAGGGATTCGACGGTGTCCAAGTTTGTTAATTTCGTGGAGGAGGCGAAGCTCGCGAAGAAGGAAATCAATCCCACTAAATATCAAGTGTACAGTGTTTGCAAATCCCTCATTGTGGGCGGTGTCGCATGAGGAGTGTGAGTGCTAATTTTATTTTTTAGTGCTTATCAATTTGATTTGTGTTATGTTTGATTATTATTTGTTTATTTACTTTTCTGGGAAACTGTTGGGAAATTTCCCGATCAATATAATTACTTGCTTAGGATTCTTGATTGAGAAAGTTTACGAATTACAATCCTTCTTGTGATTTGGGGTTTTTTTTAGTACTCTTGGCTTATGAAAATCAGCAGTTCATCAGTTGGATAGCTTGGTCTGTGGACTTCTCATTCAGCAATTCGTTCGGTTGTCTCTACTGTGTTGTCGCAGTTGATTTTGTTTTTTCTTGTGTTTATTGTTTTAATCTGTTGCTATTTTTATATACACTGTTATATTGTAGAAAAGTTATGGTCTTCCTTTTCTTGTTGTTATCCTGCGGATCTGGGAAGCCGCTGTTGTTGTGAAGAAGAAGTTGAGTTCTGTTATTCTCTTTGTGACATCATTATAGAACCTTGGTAATCTATAGCAATTTATTATGTACACATATTCCTATTGAAACATTTTGTAAATGCTTTCCAATTTATAATATCAAGTGCCTATATAGAAGCTGCATTTTTCCCATGTAACTCAGGTCCGAATTGCAAAAAACTTGTTGGTCATGCTGTTCCAGAGGCAAACACATTGAAAGTTGCATCATTGGTGCAGAGGATTTCCAGTTTACGAAATAATGAGCATGGTAATGCATGTTTAACTAAATTGGTGAATGAAGACAGCGGAGATTTGGAATTTGGATCAGGCCTTCTCATTATCTGATAAATTAAGCAGTGAAGTATACTCCACTGTAGGTACAGGGAATAACTTTCTTTCGTTTGTAGTACTATCATTATTCTGTGACTGAACTGAGAAAAAATAATTCAGTTTTTCGCATGTATCAATGAATTCTGAAAAACACTTTTGCAACTATATTGATTCCTTGTTCGCTTCCTACATATTCTCACTTTGGTTTTCAGGGTTGTTCACCCCACATTTCCTATTGGAACACACACCAACCTCCACCAACGAATCCGTGAAAAAGGAAGAAGTGGTCATGGACAAGGCCAAGAGGAAGTATTACAACAAAAGGAGGAAGAGAATGTACGGGGAATCCGATTCGGACGGCGAAACTGGACGGCGGCGAGGGGAGAGTGAATTTATTGAATTGAAGCAGGAAGTGGTGGAATTCTGCACTTTGTTCCACAGGGAGGAAGAATTGTACTTCTATGACACATTTGCTTACCCTTGGGAGAAGAACAAGCACTATAGAATGGTGTATGAATTGGAGAAGAAGTATTTCCCTGGTCAGGGGTTTGAAAGGGCGTTTCTGCAGCCAGGTGAATCCAATGCCAAAGCGGGGAAGGAGTTGGGGGCTACAGCTGTGGGGGCAATGAAGGAAGATGATCCAAGGATGGTGTTTTTTGATGAAGATGTGGTGGAAAAGAAAGATGTGAAGGTCGAGGAAGTAACAGAGAAGAAAGTGGAGGACTTCTTCAAGGGGTTGAAGAAAGCCCCGGATTCAGGGGACGTGGAGCCTTTTCTTTCAACAAGGAGTGTCGGGCTTCCACCTAAATGGGATGGCCCCAATGGGACTGTGGTATTGGTGAATAAACCCATAGGTGAATTATTTCAGTGCATCAAAGATTTTAGGCTTGTAGCTTAGAGGTATATGAATCTGAATATATGTCTTGGAAATTTTCCTGCTTGCAAGATATAGAGAGGCTCTTAGAAATGTTGTTTCTGTTTAAATACATGAGAGAGGATAGAAATGAGATCGATTTAACTCTAATTTTGATGTATAGGTTTATCTGGTTAGTACATGGATTTGAAGATTTTGTAGGCTATTAAGCAGTTATACTGCAAGCTAATTAAATGGATGATCAAACTCTTGCATTCTCTGAATTAAGGGCTAAGGAGGTATTCAGTTCAGGAATTTCTGGAAATATGTAATGTAGCCGATGTAGTGCTTACGTTTCAAGATTTGTTTCATAAGTGAAAATTTTCACTACTAACAGCAGAGTTGAACAGGATGGACTTCATTTACTGTTTGTGCTAAGCTGCGCCGCCTTGTTAAAGTGAAAAAGGTTATACATCCCTTTTAATGTAGATGTTGGCTCCCCTTGTTGTATTTTGATTGATTTCATGTAATTTTACACAGGTTGGCCATGCTGGAACTCTAGATCCTATGGCAACTGGTTTATTGATTGTGTGTGTTGGGAAAGCTACCAAGGTGGTTGACAGGTAACCTGAAATCGATATCTCAGATTCTATTGCCAGAGAAGATTTGATATTGTATGATATATCTTCAATCCATTTTTTTTCCTGTGAAGCCTTTGATAATATTGTATTATGTGTTGGTTCCTAGGTTTTTTTCCTTAGCAAATATTTACCAGCATTCTATCCAAATATTTTGATGTTTTTTTTATTACTGTTTTCAGATACCAAGGCATGATAAAGGGGCACAGTGGAATTTTTCGATTGGGAGAAGCAACCTCAACCTGGGATGCAGATTCACCAGTGTGTTTTTTTACAAAATTGTTAGCACCTTCTTTACTTATTTATCGGGATATTGGCTTCAGTTTGTCCCTCTAAAAGTTTTAAAGCAGACAATGGTCTAAAGTCTTGCCCAACCATGTAACTCTTGTCAATCTCTTTATTCAGGTTATCCAACGTGAACCCTGGGAACACATCAAGAATTCGGATATAAAGAAAGCTGCAGCATCCTTTGTTGGAGAAATTTATCAAGTCCCTCCAATGTTCTCTGCTATCAAAGTAAAATTTCTGCTAGCATAGTTTGTGGCTCTGTTCGTTTAAATAATTCGATAATTGAAGTCGGAAGTAGATTAATTATGCTGATTTCTTCTTAAAATAATGCCTTCTAAAACTTTCCAAATTGTTTGGGACCCAAGTTTTACATGACATTTCAAAGGAGTTGTGAAATTCACAATATGTTATAGAAGACTATAAACATGTAGAGAGTAAATTGTACTGACTATCTGCTAACTGCTTGAAGTTTCATGTTGAGATATCCTGCAGTCTTTAGAGTATCAAAAAGCTTGGAATTGTCACTATGTCAATGTAATGCACATTTCATTTTGAGGCATCCATTTTCCAATCCTGAACTTTTTACTGATTATGGTAGGTTGGTGGAGAGAGGATGTATGATAAGGCTAGAAAGGGAGAGACTGTTGAACTTTCACCGAGACAGATTTCAATCTTTAATTTCGAGGTTGAGCGGAGTTTAGAGGACATATATCCCCATCTTTGGCATGTTAATGATGCTAACTTGTCAGCCAAGAATGTATTTACCTTTTTGATTCATTTTGCAGGACATGGACAGAATTAGGACGACCTTGTAGTATTCATCAAAAAATTACATTTGATTTGTTGTATATATTTGATTAGTGGTATTTTTTCATTATTATCTCGGACTTGGGGTTTCCATTTACAACACAATCGGACAAGGTATTCTTCTTTTGCCAGGATTTCTAATTTTGTTAATTCTTGCTTCTCTCCCCATACGCAGTTACCGTTTCTAGCGCGGCACCACCACAACCGCCACCCCATTCCCATCCTTGCGCCTCCACCGCAGCTTCCTGTTGGGTCTGGTAACAAATGACGCTTCCCTTTTTTATCAGCATTATCTATTGCTTTGGAGAAGTCACTGTGCTCATGATTTCAAGTTTTCAATTTGCAATGAGATGCACATGATGACTTTCGTTTATATCTGCTTTGATCATATGCAGGATCAAACCCTAGAAAATAGAACAAGAAATGGGGTTGATGTTCGCAAAGCTTTTCGGCTGCCTTTTTGCCAGGAAGGAAATGCGTATTCTTATGGTTGGTCTTGATGCTGCTGGTAAGACTACCTTCCTGTACAAGCTCAAGCTTGGAGAGGTTGTCACTGCTATTCCTACCATTGGTATGCCTTCTAATTCTGGGAGTTCTCTATTTTTTGCTGATTGTTGAGTAATGGTTTAGCTATTTGGTGAAATGTTTTACAAGACTCATTTATAGGGTTTACTCTTGATATGCAGGATTCAATGTGGAGACTGTTGAATACAAGAACATCAGTTTCACTGTTTGGGATGTTGGGGGTCAGGACAAGGTGAGGAAAATTTCTATTATGCTCCACTATTAGTGTATATGCTGTGTTTCTAACTTTTCATTATCAATATACATAAGCGTATGCCATGTCAAATCTTTTGTTAAGTAATTCACATCTTGTGTGACAGACAATTGAACATGTTTAAATATTATAGAAAACATTCACATTTGGTATTGCAATTACAATAGCAATACTCTTGTAGATCCGTCCATTGTGGATGCACTACTTCCAAAACACCTAGGGTCTAATGCCTCCTTACGGGACACCAGTTCCATGCACAGCTTTATATCCTCATGGGGGACTCTATGCTCATCCTAATATGCCTATGGTAATCAAGGAGCTGTTAGCACATATTCTTGAAGTAAATTGGTAGTTTATTTTGCATTCTTGTACTGGATGATTAATGTGGTTGGTGTTCAAAAGGCTTTTGCATTATATGTGCCTATCTGTTTTCTTGACAGGCCCCAGGTGCTGTTTCTGGAAATGCTGAATTAGATGGGAAAGGTACTGAGGGAAGGGACAACGCTTTGGGGAAAAAAGACAAAGTGCCTTCTGGAAATCATGTCTTGGCTGGTGGCAAGACTGGAGATACTGGAAAAGTTGCTTCTGGCTCTGGAAACGATGCTGGTACTCAAAGGTGGGTTTAGACTTTAGACATTCTACTTCTTGAATTGTTGTGTGTATTTTGACAATTTTGATCTTGCCTATGAGTGATTACGTTAAACTATTTTTGGTCTGAACATGAGTTTTATTTTTCTTTTGACCAGTGCTGACAGTGGGAGTGAAGGTTCATCTGATGCAAGTAATGATGACAATAACCAGGTATTTTTATCTGTTAGTACTTAGTAGAGCTTATAAATTTTTTCCTTTATTTACTTTTTTGTAATCAAATATCTTAATTTCGATTCTCTTTTGTTGTGTGTATAGATTAATGATTGCCTTTGTAGTTAATCTGAATATATGTTGTAGGGGTTATCTGGTTCAAAGAAATGAAGTTTTGATCAGATGCTTGTTGATGGTGAGAAAATGCCCTTCCATATTTTCATGCTTTATTTATTATTTATATATATTTTTATGTGTTTTTAACATTTCAATTTTAAACACCACGTGCAAACTTGCAGAGCAATGGTGGCCAAACTAATTTTCAGGCTTCAGTGCCAGGGAATCCTGCAGCAGCAACAAATTTAAACATGGGCAAGGATTTGTGGAATGTTTCTCCTGGTTCTGTGACCATGAAGCAGCGACCAAATGCATCTGGTGTTTCTTCTGCTATGGGCCAATCTGGAATGATGAATGATCGATGGCTTCAGGTATGGGTGCCATTTCGGTACTCTTGCTTTCCCTCCTGGAATTATCTTGTCTCAGTCTACCCACATATATTGTTTATGAATCTTGAGAGGTAATCATGCAATTAACCCTTCCTTAATCAGTTCTGGATATATGATTTTGTTCATATGCATGCATATATGATATATCCTTTTTGCTTGTGTGAATGATTTTTGGCCCTTCCCAGGTTTGAATTTGCAGTTTCTCTTACGCTTGATGAACTTTGTTCTTTTATGGTACTCATTTAGTAAACTTTGATACTTGTTAGCGGGAGATTGCAGTGGGATCCTGCTATACGCCTTGCTCAGTTCATACTCTTCAGTAATTATGTCATGTTTTCCAGAGTTAATCTAGGCTTCTTCCATTTCCTTGAAGTGTTAGCAGCATTTGTGCTTATAATGATATTCTTTTTCAGATCCCTTCATTTTATTCGGATGAGTATCATAACCTCCAACAAGACAAATAGAATGTAGAGTTTCATCTTTGTTGTGTTTTCATATTCTCTAATTTAAACAAAATGTACATTGTACTGTTGCAGTGTTTGCGGCTGAACCGGGGAACTTGGCACATTTGTTTGTTAAGATACAATAGATATGTGTGCATTTGTGTGTGTGTGTGTGTGTGTGTTTGGTTTAATTGTTTTGAGTTTGCCTTTTGGGGAACTGATGTGGCTATAAAAATTCAAACAATGATGATTGAGACTTGGGAGGTCAAGTAATATGAGATACTAAACGAGTACATCCTGAAATGTAATGAACTTTTTTATCTTACAGGATGAACGGGAACTAAAAAGACAAAAGAGGAAACAGTCTAATCGGGAATCTGCTCGAAGGTCAGGATTCCGAAAACAGGTGCAATGATTTTCCATCACTGTGATTACTCCTAAGGATTAATATAGCTGGTGAAATCTAGCCAGATTTCCAATCCGATGAAACTAATGGTTCTGCAATCCCCAATACTGGACATACATTTGCTGCAGTATTTTCAGCATCCCCCAATAATAATCAGGTAATGTGTATAGTACCTGTATGAATTGATCTGATTCGATTAATTCACTTCTTCTGCATTGTGCATTATACGAGAGCTGATTTGATATTTCTACATAGGGATTGTTTTATCATCAATTGGGTGTATTGAACTTCTGTTTGTTCGCTATGGCCTTTTGGGACTTGCCACAGTCAGATCTTGATGTAATTCTGTTTCATAAATGTTTTATTATTTGTTAGAATTGGCAGTAACTCATGATTTGTTCTTTAATGAAAGAAAGAATATTCAATGCAATATAATGATGTTTGAAAAAGTTTCAAGAAATCATTGAGTATGAGGCTGTGGTTGCCTGAATTCCCAATCTCGTTGCCAAAAGTGTTCTGGAGGTTCCCTTTGGATTTCATGTCTACTTGGCGGGACTGAAAGCATTCCTTGAATAGTTGAATTATTTTCAATTTTCATTAGACTCTACAAAAGTTACATGTCCTCAAGTTTCTCAGTATTTTAATATCAATTCGGAAAAAAAAATCCACTTAATTTACTGTCATAAGTTACAGATTATTTGTCATAGTTACAGCTTATTTTAAGATATCACATCATCATTGTTATCGTTCTTTTTAAGTTGGATCCTGAAAACACATGTTGATCAAATGACATCTATTATCTAATTTATAATTTCTAAGCTTCCTTCTTCTTGGCCTAATCTTCATGAGTTATCAAGTGTTTTTCTGGTGTTAGATTATCTTCTGCTTGATTTCACATAGCTGCTGTAAATGAAAGCTGTGGGGATGTCTATAATCTATATGTGCACCTCTGTGCAGACCGGTTTCTTCAATGTCTTATTGCAATTAGTCCATAATGGACCCATGTGAGTTTATAAACTAAAAGCATGTGTATAATATATATTTGTTTCATTTATATAATCATATTATTATAATTGAATTAGGGGTAGTTGTTCCTATTTATAATGTTTATTATTGAAAGTCTCCATTGGATATTCTTTTTGTTTGATTTACTGTCATGTACCAGGTGGATGATCTCGCTGGGCCATCGGATTCCATACAGACGCTGGTGGTGGTTGATTTATTGCTCTGATTGATTTTTAGTTATGCAGAACTTGCCTCTGATTGATTTTGCAGCCATGGGAGCACGAAGCTGCATAAGCCTGTTCATTTCCCTCTTGAGCTGGTGTTAAACCGTGGTTTGCTTGTTTCTTCTGGTGTGGAGGTACTATTTTTCTTTCAGTATTACTTTGGCCCCTTAATTTGGATCAGTAAATTGTCATTCAGATGAAATAAGATCATAAAACTATTTGTTATTTAAGTGAATATCAGCGGCTTGCTTTTATATTTCACTGACTTGAGAGTTTATTTTATATCATTTTTTTTTGTTAGTGAATGCCCTTTATTTAAGGGAGAGGGGGGAGTACAACCGCCCGTGGAAGGGAAAGTTGATCTGAGTTGTGCATCTGCAGTGGGGACTAACCATTTTTTCAAAAAAAAAGGTTAGTAAATTGGATTGATTTATATGAATTTCATTCATTTACAAAAAAGAGAAACTTAAGGAACCGATATATGAATAAATTTTAAAACCACACCAATACAGATTCGACAAACATAAAGATAAATAAAGCTAAGCACACTTCCAAAACCGCAGCTTATAATCATATTCAACACTTCCCCAGAAATGTATATCTCCAATTTCAACTTGAATGTGATATGCCGGTATGTGGCCCTTGACAGACTAAGAGAATTTAGTTCTTAAAGCTATTTTCAATGAATACTTATGTAATGTTACAGAGTCACAGTCCAAGAATTATACACAGTAATACATAATATATAAAGGAACAGTATGCCATATTTCTATCAACTCCAGTAAATTTACTTGTGATTTCTATAAAATAAACTGAGCATAGCTCTTTTTGGCGACAAAAGGGGCACTGATAAAACTGTATGTAGCAGTCCTTACTTTTTCATTGGAAAAGTGTAATCATTTTATAAGGGTGAGCATTGCTATCATGTCATGATATCATCATAATAGGTATGTCATGAATGATAAATACAGAATAGCTGAATCAAACTATACCCATATAGGTATAGCTGATATTTAATATCTCTATTACTTAAATTTTAGAAGTCACATGGAGTATATACATTAGTATTGTGCAATTTGGTGCTATCCAAATATATGTCCATGCCCATGATCAAATTAGTTATTCCTTACCACTTATGATGCAATAGTAATTACTGTCCTAATTTTGAAAGATGATATTGCGGATCATAACAAGTGGTCAAAACAGTTGGGTTGTCAACGTATTTTTCATTCAGCTGAGGTAGGATTGCTCACAGTTTGGGCGTACGCGTATGTGTGGTTTGCCCCTCCGGTCTATCTAATATGCATAATTTATTTATTTATCTCTGTCAAACGCGACTTGCATCATTGGGAGAATTTCTCAACATAACGATAATGAATCCTGCAACAGCCAACAGGGAAGTGTGCCTGCAAGTGTGTTTGTAACACAACTATTGGAACGGTTGCGGGAACGACTGACTCCATGATAACCTGCTCTCCATTTACTAAACTTCTGGTTGCTGATCAAGAATCATGGGTTTTACTTTGAATTCAGTAAGTATTTTCGTATTGAAATGGGACCTCTGAGTCGAGGGATTTTCAATTTTCTGACATTTTTCCCTATTTGATGAGGGATTGTAGGATTTATTTGATGATTCTCTGAATGGCTATGCCTAAAGCATGATACGTTTGTGGGTGTTTTTGTTTTTGATTCGTCTTCTGTTTGTGAGGTGTTGGAAATGCACAAAAACTTGTGATTTTGGGCTGTCTTTATGCTGTATAGCTATTGAGGGTTTCCCAGTTTGCTGCCGTGTTTTCTTCTTTTGCTTCTTTTAGAAATCCTGTGCAGTTAGTCTTGTCATTGGGGATTATATTGAGCTATTCATGGGTTGTTAGTTTTTGAGTTTCTAAATGACCCCTTAAGGGATTGGTTGATCTTCTTATGACCAAAAAGGGGAGAAGAGAATGAGAAGATTGAGAGACAAATGAAAGAAAACCTAGATTGCAGGTGGGAGCATGCCCTGAATCTTTTTGATGATAGTTAATAGGTTTGATTGGAAAGTGATGTGTGATAGTTAATATTTAATATATATATATATATATATATACATGATATGTTTTTAATTTTAAGAAAAAAGTCAAAAGCATGTAAAAAAAAAAGTTCATCTAAATAGGGGCTGAGTACTAATTATAGTATTAGGGACAATCATTTGCACAATATAGCATATTTTACATATGTAGAATAATATTGAAAGCCAAAGAGGGAGCATTTACCCGTAAAGACATAATGGAAAAGATAGGCAGATGGGTTTCTGCTTGTGATGAGGAAAAGTGGCTTGAAGATTATAACAAAGTAAGCAGGCAATGATGGCATCTCATTGGTGTGGTGCACTTTCCATATAATTGCATAGTTTATTATCCTGTTTCATGTTCATTCATAATCCCTGAGATTGTTTCTTTCATTTGATGTCTATCGTAGTATTTTTCTTTGAAGTTATTTGTCTAGGGTGGTTATATGTTTCCCGTCTCAACAATATTCATTAGCATTTACTGTAATCCCTGTTGATCCCTAGGATGATAACAGCTAAAGTGCTGGAAGAGGTGTGCACATAAACCTCAAACGTGCAGAGCGTGCTAGAGTTACTGTAAATAAGATTCCAGGTAATTCTTCAGGCTTTCTTTGATGTTCATCATTACTGAAACTTATATATTTCTGGAGGTTATATTAACGAGCTCTGAATTTTCAGCAATGGTGGAAAATTTGATTAGCAAGATACTAATGTGGGAGGATGAACAAAAGATCTTGTTCCTCTATGATGGGGTAAATTTTTAATAACTTCTCTAGCATTTTGGTGTTTTCGCTACTTCGCGTAGTTTGAATCTGATTACTGTATTCTCCCTGTTATACACAGGTGCGTTTGGTGTCAATACTGGAGGATTACAAACTAACAAGAAGGCTCAAGGAGGAGGAAAAGAAGCTAGCCCGGGTAATTTTCATTACATCAAGTCATTCTTTCATAAGAATTGTTTGCTTTTATGTTGTCAAATGATAAAGAGAGGTTTAGGTTTTATATTCTACTATAATGTATAAGAGGCATGGTTGGGGTACTGAATTTGATTTGCAACTACAATTCAGGATCAGAAAAAGATACATGATATGCTCCTCGCTGAGAAAGAATCCATCCATGGTTCTAAGCCAAGCCCGCGGAGAAGCAGCAGCTTTAAGAATGCAAATGGGTACCGTACCTATGGCAATGGGTCGGCGACCCCCTCACCACGCCGGAACTCAGTTGGCAGTTCAAATTCGGAGCTCCTCACACCACGATCTTACTCTGGCAACCAAATTAGGAAATAAATTGTTGTAGATAGGAACTCACATACACTTACCTATAATTATTTTTTCTTTCTCCATAGACAGTTGTACATCCCTTTTACGATGTGCATCGCACAGGTATTTAACTAGTACCTATATTATGACTTTTAACCAGTCAACTCCAACACTAAAAACTTAATTATGCAAGGGATCTCATTCGTCTGCAATCTGCACGATCACTTTCCCGATATTATCTCCGCAAAACATGCGTACAAAAGCTTGCGGGATACTCTCCACGCCGTGCGACATATCACAAAGAGCTTTCATTTTACCTGCCCGAATGTATTCCACCGTGGTTGTGATGCAATCTGGGTAGCATTTTATGAAATCGCCGGCCAAAAATCCTTGAATTTTTATTCTTTTGTACACCATGTCTAATGTATCCAAGTTTGCCTTTCGCCCACCTCCTGTGTACTCAGAGATGGCGCCACAGAGCGCCACCCGACCAAACTTGTTCATGTTGGCCATCGCGGCTTCAAGCATCTCACCTCCCACATTGTCGAAATAGATGTCGATGCCTTCTGGGAAGTACCTGCAACATCATTGGGAGGACAAGAGTTCTTTTTATTACAAACTCAAATTTTGTAAGGGAAATTGGTTATTAGCTAGGTTGTAAAGGAATCGACCTTTTGAGTGCAGATTTGAGATCAGTACTCTCATCCTTGTAGTTGAAGGCATCTTCAAAACCTAGCTCCTTCTTCAACACATCTACCTAGAAACATGACCAAAAAACACAATTACAACAAGTATGAGGGATTCAGATTCAAGACAAATCATCCACGGTCGTGTTTTTTACCTTGTGTTGAGAACCAGTGCAACCAACAACACGGCAGCCTGCCAACTTAGCATATTGTCCGACTAAACTTCCGACCGAACCAGCTGCAGCCGACACAAAAACACTTTCCCCTTTCATAGGTTTCCCAATCTCAAATAATCCTGCATATGCTGCAAGACCACTGTTTCCTGCACACGCAGCATACATGATGCCATATATCATTCATGCCCTTCCTGTCAAAACACAAAACTAAGGTTGTAGTAAAATTTTAATTTACCAAGAGCACCGACATGGTAGGACAAGGGCAAACCCAAGGGATCCAGCTTATTCAGCAGTGTGCCTGGTTTTACAAGGCTGTACTCTGCCCACATCAGAAGCCCAACCACCAAATCATCCTTATCCAGATCAGCCCGGCCCGGTGCCGCCACAACTCGACCAATGCCGTAGGCATCAACGGCCTGCAATATATAACAAAAGATTCACATGCCTACTCAATAACCATAGGTATTACCTGCTACTTATGTGACTATACATAAGCATATATGTATACCGGTTTCAGTTTACCAGTATCTCAAGATTACTCTTTTGACTTGTTAACATCTATGAGGATCTTCTCCTTAGGATATAGATATAGTAAATTATTAGGAGTAATAGACAAACAAACAAACAAACACACACTATGGGAAAAATAAGATAGAAGATTCAAGAATAATTAATAAGAGACTTGGCCGGGGGCAATGGCGGTTGCGAATCCTCCGGTGGCATGAGTTGAAGAGTGGGGTTTCATACGGTTAAGCTGGTATGGATCCACAGAGACGTATAGCGTCTTCACCAACACCTCTCCCGTATTCGGACAGGGATTCACCCCTTGAGTCTTGATCTCGAAGTCGGACTCCGCCGGTGCCCCATTTATGTGGCTCCTCGTTACCACAAACTTGTTCTTTAAGGACATTTCTTCCATCTCTGCACTCGATCTGTTGAATTTTTTCCTTTTACTTATTTATTTTTTTTAATTTCTTTATTTTATTATTTCCAATGAAAGGAAGGAAATGAAGGAACTGAGAGTGTGAAGATGTATGGTTGTGCTGTGGCTTCCGGAAAATTGAAGTTGGCCAACTTGGTAGACTGTAGTTAAGGATCAGGGGTAGTTTTGTAAATATATTAGTATTACTTAAAAAAATTTTCGACTATTTTTTTTTTTTTTTTTTTTTTTTTTTGGTAGGGACCGTACTATAACTACTGGTCCTGTGCATACTTTGTTTGTATTGTATCTAAGACTAAATTCAATTAACCGGAATGAATTGGAATACTAGGGATGTGGCAATTAATTAGTGTACCCTACCAAGGTTTGAATTGAGTTAAAAGAAGTTAAATATATTAGTATTACTTAAAAATTTTTTCGACTTTTTTTTGTAGGGACCGTACTATAACTACTGGTCCTGTGCATTCTTTGTTTGTATCGTATCTAAGAGCATGTGCTGAGCCTAAATTCAATTCATTACATGAACCGGAATGAATTGGAATACCAGGGATGTGGCAATTAATTTCCCGTGTACCCTACCAATTCAGTTTAAAGGTTTGAATTGAGTTAAAATAAGTTGAATTCGATTTTTTGACAGCTTTTTCCAACGGTAACACAAATTTTTATTTAAATTTAATATATTAATGCTTGTGGCTCCACTGTAACATTACACTTTCTTTATAAATCGGTATTGTTTTTTTAAAATTGTATTATTTAACGTTTTTCTCTTTACTTTTATTGTATAATGTTTTTTTATATAAAATTAATTTAAATTATAGTATTTCAAGGCATTACATTAATTACACAAAGAAAAGCGAAGGGTAAGGGTAAGGCACGATCCACATCAGACCATCCGAGGTTGGGTGATGCACTCCGTCATATTAATGAATACAATGAGGCGAAAAAGTTTGACGCACATTCTAAAGAGAAGCTGAAAGAGGAAAAAAGGATCGAGGCGGAGTCAAAAAAGATCGCGACAGAGGCGAAAATCCGTAAAGCAAATCATCCTTATCCAGATAACAATACAATGGCAAATAAATACTCCCTCCGTTTTTCTTTAACATATCCCTTTGCATAGTAGATACTATTAATTATGTAACTTTGATTCAACTTTTTAGCACATTTATATAAGATAAAATATAGTCAAGTGGGATGTTGTTGTATTCGTCCAATCGCGTAGTTTTAGAATATAAAATTTTATAATTTTTACTTATATGTAATGTGAGATATTATTGATTGAAAATGTGCATTGGATTGCGTGCAGTGCAGAAATGGAGAAGTTCTTAAAAAACGGAGGGAGTATGTCAGAAAGAAGATGAACCTAGGGCTTCAACTTAAAATCAATAGGTAGAGTGGTCCATGTCCATATAAACAGGGAATATCCCAACATATAACTGATGTGAGACATTATAATACCCCACCTCGAGATGATATTAATCTCGGAAACAACAAAGACCCAAATGAGTACTCATAGCTGTGATACCATGTCAGAAAGAAGATGGACCTAGAGTTTCAACTTAAAACCATTTGATAGTAGATAGAGTGGCCCATGTCCATATAAACAGGGGATATCCTAACATATAACCACATAATACATGCCACAAAATTTTAAAAAAAAATAAAGAAATAATGGAATATGGAACAAATAATCCAATATACTATATATTAAAAGAAACACGTAGGATATATGAATACAAAAATACATAGATGAGAAGAGCATGAGGAGAGGGGCCGGGAAACTAGAGAAGCAGTACCAAAAATGGTAGGATGTGAACAAAAAAAGAAGAAAAAGAACATACGAGGTTATATATAGTACTCATCAAATGATGAAGCGAGAGGGGATGGAAAGAGTGACATTAATTTTGCTTGAAAAATGGAAAGTGGAGAAGCGGTACCAAAAATGGTAGGATGTGAACAAAAAAAAAAAAGAAGAACATACGAGGTTATATATAGTACTCATCAAATGATGAAGCGAGAGGGGGATGGAAAGAGTGACATTCATTTTGCTTGAAAAATGTAAAAGGATCTAAAAAAAATCCAATATTCCATATAATTAAAATGGCATTTTCAAACTTTTTTAGTGTTTGTGAGAGAGTGTTAAAATATATAATATATATATATATATATATTGTGTGTGTGTGAGGAGGAAGGTAGGAGGGTTAAAGGAAGAAAACTTTCTGTTAAAATTGAATTTACTTTCCTTCCTTGTTTAAAGACGATTTTTGGAAAGAGAATAGGGGGTGATTAAAGAATATGAGAAAACTTTCCATTAAAATGGTTTTATTTTTCTTCCCTGTTTTAAAGAATATTTTGGAAATTTGAGAATATGGGGAGGGGGATTGTTGGGGCCATATGGGATAATGGGCCGCGAAAGAGCTACTGGGCCATAAGACATGGGCCGGAAGAAGGAGGAAGTCCAAAAAGAAGATGGGCTCGAGATTGGTAAGGCCGAAAGAACATAGTAAACCGAAGGAAGGAAATCGAAGCTGATAAAGATTTCGGCCGAAATGGGAAGAAATAGCCGAAACCAAAACAACCGAATTGAAGAGAGAAAGAGTTCGGCTCAGAGGAGTTAGTCGGAGAGCGGTTATTCCAGCTCCGGCTATAAATAGGGGTCGACGCATTCAAAATCAGGGAGATCAATCCAACCCCCAAATTACTTTTATCAATTTTAATTCCTTGTTATCTTTACTGCTTTCTTTACAGCTTTCCTTTACAGCTTTCCTTAGAATCTAGCCTAGTTTGTAGCGGTTACCATTTCCAAATCCACCGTTGCTTCTTAGTAGCTGGTAGTTTGGTTCTCTGTTTTTGGTGAATTCCGCCGTTGTTTCTTAACAACAGGCAGATTCTCCGTTGTATCGTGTTATTGTTGATCAATTCAAGGAAGATTCATTCAATTGTGGGCGCATTATTGTTAATCCGAACCCGTAATCGGTTTGATCCTTTTCCGATAGCCTCCCTTGAGGAGAAAAAGGTCCTTGGCTACACCAGAGCCAAACAGTGGCACGCCCAGTGGGACGCAAAATGGCGTTTGAACAAGCAACTCCAGCAGCAAACACGGCGGCGAGGACTGATTTGCCGCCGATTCAGGAAGAGCGCGCACCAGAAGCCGGAGAATTCCCCCCAGGGTTCCCCGGACCATCGCATTTCCATAATCAGGAGTTTTCAAATGATGATTTAACCCCGCGGTTCCGAGATCAGGTTCAATTTATGGTGGAGGCGGCGGTTACCAACTCGGTTCGCCAAATCGAAGGAAATATCCTGGCAGCGATGCCAGCCATGTTTAGAGCCGAAATTGCGAGGAGTATGTATCCGATGGGAGCGCAGCAAGCTCCAGTGGCGCAGAATCCACCGCAAAATAATCACAATTTTCAGCAGCAGGCCTTTAGGCCGCCAGGAGGGCATGGAGCTCGGCCTTTTGTTCCTCCGCAGCAGAGGTACGATCAGCAACAGAATCAACCGCCTCAACCAGTAATTCAACCGCCTGCTCCAGTGGTTCAACAACAATACGCACCACTTCAGCAGAATCCACCACAACTGGTTGACAGAGAGCTGATTGCCGAGATTATTCGCACACAGTTTGGGAATCTCATCGGCCAGGAGAATAGGCCGATGTATCGGAAACCTTATCCAGATTACATCGAGGAGCAGTATCCACTGCCTAGAGGGGTGAAGGTTCCAGATTTTAACACTTTTTCTGGAGAAGTCGGCCGCTCTACCATCGAGCATATCGGCCGATTTACAGCTCAATGTACCAGAATCGCACAAAATGATTTTCACAAGCTGATATTGTTCAGTTTGTCATTAACTGGCCCAGCATTCGAGTGGTACATTAATCTGCCAGCGGGATCGGTCAATACTTGGGCCGAAATGGAGCGGTTATTCCATGACCGATTCTATAACACTAGTCCGGAAGTCTCGGTAGTTGATCTGACGTCAACCAAACAGAAGGCGTCTGAATCGGTTACTGAATTCATTGAGAGATTTTATGCAGTGAAGGCTCAGGTGAAGACAATGCTGCCTGAGCATGAATATATTCAAATCTTAAAGCAGAATTTGAAGTTTGCCATCAAGGACAGATTGATGGTAACAAGACCGAGGACGGTAGCCGAATTAACGGCTGAAGCGATAAGGATGGAGACATATTTGGCGGAACAGGCGGCTTTCAAATCAAGCCGAAGTCAAAGCGGAAGGTCACAACCTATCCAGTCAGCTGCCTCATTTGCTGAATCTCTGGATAGATGTGAAATTCAGGAAGAGTACAATGCGGAAGACGTTCCTGCACTAGCCGAAGTCGCAAGGGCAGAGTTAATCATAAAAAAGCCTATGACTTGTCCAGCACTTCGGCCAGCCAGAGGCAAGGAGAAAGAAGGAGGAGATGAATCTCAAAGGTTTTACTCTTTCGACTTGTCACAGATGGACGAAATATTTGATTATTGCCAGAAGAACGGATTGCTAGAGTTTAAAGGAAACCATCCACAGCCTACCAAGGATCAGTTGGAGGCCGGATGGTGCAGGTTCCATGGATCAGCCACTCATTCCACGGCCATTTGTGGGCATTTTAGGAAGCTGATTCAGAAGCATGTTGATGATGGGAAGCTGAAGTTCCCAGAAAGGCTTATGGCAGTCGATAAAAATCCGTTCCCAGCTGCCAACATGGTGATGGTGCAGCCCAACCAGAATAAATCGGTGCATGACCGATTGGGGGATCAAACATCATCTAGCAAGAGCTCTGTGCACGATCGGCTTGGGGATCAGCCATCGGCTCAGAAGTCAGGAGTATGGAAAAGGCTAGGATCTCCGAAGGGAAAAGAGAAAGTTACAGATGTCTTTGACCGATTGGGGAACTATGAGGTGAAAGAGTGGATCAAGCAATCGGAGAGACATCAGGAGATCGAGGTCGGAGATAAGAGTGAGAGACCAACGTTGAAAATCATAACCAACGGATGGGACTCAGAGATGAAGTTAACAGCCGATAAGCAGAATGGAAAGACTGTGATACAGATCACAGTACCGGAAGAAGCTGTTAGCCCCGAAATGAAAAAGCTTAGAAGGCCACCAGCAAATACTCAGGTAGGCCGATGGGTCCGAAACTCTCCAGAAAGAAGGCGTTTCGATCAACGCCGACATGACCATTCAGCTTGGAGGGCAGAGGAGAGGAAAGTCCCAAAAGGAAAGGGATCATATCGTACTTTCAAACGAAGAATGCAACGGCTTAAAGCAGCTGCTGTTTCTGAGCAAGAGGAGTATGATATGATGCATATGGAAGAGGACTTCCCTGATGATTGTTCGTTCTCGGGAGGACGAATACTCAATAGGGTATTTTCGGCTCGTTTGAGGTCCGAATCAAAAGAAGAGAGGAAGCCGAAAGAAGGACAGGATCGGCTAAAGAACAAGACTGAGTTTCGGCCAAAAGTAGTACAGCCGAAAGTTGAAAGTGAGCAGCCGAAATTGAAAGAGGAATGGAAGCCTAGACCAGTCCGAACCAGGGAGTGGAAGCCGAAGACAACTATCATTCCGAATAGTGATACACCCCCTGTTGGGCAATTTAAGTTCGACTTCGGGTCTAGTGCGAATATGGTGACAGTAACCACCGAAGAGAAAGAGGAGTACTGGTCGGATTCCGAACCAGCGGTGGTTTTTTGTCAAAAGGATGGAGAATACTATGGTGATGAAGAACCCATAGTGGATTTTTGTTTCGATAAACTTGAGGTATTTCGGCCGGAAGCCGAAATAGAAAAATCGTTTGAGGAAGAATATAAGGCATTTGTTCCTGAAGCTCAACCAGGTACGATTTTGCCTCCAACTGCGAAGATGTCCCAGCATGTGAGGCCTTTATACGTTAAAGGTTGGGTCAATGGGAGACCACTTAGAAGAATGTTTATCGACGGTGGGGCCACAGTTAATATCATGCCACTATCCACGCTAACGAAGATAGGCCGCTCAAAGGAAGATTTACTCCCTACGAGAATGAAGGTAATGAGTTTTGTGGGGGCTCAAACTGCGGCCGAAGGATGTATATTAGTGGATGTAACGGTCGGAACCATATCAATTCCGACCATGTTCTTTGTGGTGGATGCAGAAGTCCCGTATGCGGCCCTATTAGGCCGATGCTGGATTCATACATCCCGATGTTTGCCATCAACACTTCACCAGAAAGTATGGTTTTGGAAAAAGGATGGCACAGTAGAAGAAGTAGATGGAGACCAACCTCCATTTCCAGTCAGCTCAGCCGGACGAATTGATGCGGTGTTATATGAAGAACCGATTCAACCATTCCTAGCAGTGGTAGGGGATCGGTACCCGCAGGTGATTGAGTGTGATTGGACAGATTTGGGGTTTGAAATCAGATACCAGGCCGATGAACGGCCAGTCGAAGAAGAAAGTAAATGATGGAGGCACAATCGAATCAAGCGGCCGAGTTCGAATCGGCCGAACTCGGAGTTTCAGACGACAAAGCTGGATGGAGCGATTTAATAGACGCAATTCCAAAGCGAACGCCGGATTTCAAAGCTCAAGACCCCTTGAAAATGGTCAATGTTGGTACAGACGAACACCCGAGGGAGATCCCGTTGAGTGCGAATCTTGATCAGCAGATGACAAGCCGATTCAAGGAGGTTCTAGTCGAATTCAGGGATTGTTTCGCATGGGACTATACAGAGATGCCAGGATTGGAGCGGTCGATTGTAGAGCACAAACTGCCTATTAAAGAAGGATTCAGGCCGCATAAACAGCCGGCCAGGAGGGCAGCGCCCGAAATAGTCCCAAAAATAAAAGAAGAAATAGAGAAATTGTTAGCGGCCGGGTTTGTTAGGCCAGCTAAATATGTAGAATGGTTATCGAATATTGTGCCTGTAATAAAGAAGAATGGAAAATTGAGAGTTTGCATTGATTTCAGGAATCTTAATATAGCCACTCCAAAAGATGAGTATATGATGCCTATTGTTGACTTGTTGATTGATTCGGCCGCAAGACAGGGGATGCTATCTTTCATGGATGGATATTCAGGATACAACCAAATTTTTATGGCCGAAGAAGACATTCACAAGACTGCATTTCGGTGCCCTGGCGCCATAGGGATATATGAATGGGTGGTGATGCCATTCGGGCTGAAGAATGCAGGAGCTACATACCAAAGAGCCATGAACTATGTTTTCCATGACCTCATAGGGGATTGTGTTGAAGTCTATATTGATGACGTCATGGTCCGATCCAAAGATATCGAAAGCCACTTGAACGATTTGCGGAAGGTATTCGCGAGGATGAGGCTACATGGAGTCAAGATGAATCCAGCTAAGTGTGCTTTCGGAGTACAGGCAGGAAATTTTCTCGGGTTCCTGGTACATAACAAAGGAATAGAAGTTGATGCGAACAAAACCAGGGCTATCCAAGAAGCCAAACCTCCACATGATAAGAAGAGTCTACAAAAGTTTCTTGGAAAAATCGGTTTTCTGAGACGATTCTTAGCAAATGCGGCTGGAAAGTCGAAACCACTAACCGATTTATTGAGGTTAAAGAAGGAAGAGGAGTTCAAATGGGGAATCGACCAGCAAAAGGCCTTCGAGCAATTGAAGCAGGATTTGATGAGTCCACCAGTGTTGGTTCCTCCAATTTTAGGACGGCCATTGAAGTTATACATAGCAGCGGCCGAAGAATCTATTGGAGCATTACTGGCGCAGGAAGACGATGAAGGAAGGGATCGGGCGATCTACTATCTTAGCCGAATCCTAAGGGACGCCGAAGTAAGGTACTCGCCGATTCATAAACTATGTTTAAGCCTTTATCATGCATGCCAGAAATTAGAATATTATATTCAACCAAGGCAAGTGATAGTGGTAGCTTCGGTTGACATAGTTAAGATTATGATGAATGATCCGGTCAGTAGCCGAAGAATGGCCAAATGGGCCATGAAGTTAAATGCATACGATTTGAGATATCAGCCTTTAAGGGCTATGAAAGGACAGATTGTAGCCGATTTTCTGGCTGATCATGTGACGCACCCGATAACCGATGACATCGATCATCAGGATCGGCCGAAGGAAGTTGGTGAGATAGGAATTGTATACTTGCAACCATGGGTAATGACATTTGATGGTTCTAAAGCCGCTTCAGGAGTTGGAGCAGGGTTTACCCTGCAAACACCGGAGGGCAAGATATACAAATATTTCGTGCAACTACCAGAATCATGTACGAACAACCAAGCCGAATATAAAGCATTAATTTCGGGATTACAGCGGTTGATAGAAGAAGGAGTCAGAGCAATCATTGTCAAAGGAGACTCGCAAGTAGTTGTCCAGCAACTGCTAGGCGATTTTTCGGTTAAGAGTTCGCAATTGATTAGATTGTATGAAGAAGCGGTTACTTTGTTAGAGGAATTTGATGAGGTGTACATTGAATACATCCCGAGAGAAAAGAACGAAGAAGCCAATGAATTGGCTCAACATGCGGCTAAATATCGGTTGATGCCGATAGCAGGAAATGTAGAAGTGCATTTGGCCGAAACAGAGAAGGCCGAATGGATAAAAAAGATAGCACAGATATTAGAAGATCATTCGGAGGCTAATCCAGCCGAAAAACGGAAAGCGATGGACTACGTCATAATAGGAGGATTATTATTCAAGCGTGCTATTGATGGAATATTGCTCAGATGCGTCGGAGAAGAAGACGCTAGAAGGGTAATGGGAGAGGTTCATGAAGGAATATGTGGTGCACATCGGGCAGGAAAGTCGATGAAGTGGAGCATTATTCGACTGGGATATTATTGGCCGAATATGGGTCCTGATTGTGAAAAATATGCAAGAGGATGCACCGAATGTCAAAAGCATGGGCCGATTCAGAAATTACCGGCCGAAGAATTACATATAATGATCAAACCATGGCCATTCAGAGGATGGGCCATGGACATCATAGGAAAAATTCATCCCTCTTCGTCGAAAAGACATGAGTTTGTGCTTGTAGCAACAGATTACTTCACAAAATGGGCCGAAGCCCAGGCGTATGTCAGCATTTCACAAGAGGAGGTGATTGAGTTCATTAAGAGACAGTTGATCTATAGATTCGGGATCCCACAGACGATTTTAACAGATAGAGGAACGGTATTTGTGGGAGAAAAAGTCAAGGCCTTTGCGGACGAGTACGGGATAAAAATTGTACATTCGTCACCATATTACCCGCAAGGAAATGGACAAGCAGAGGCCACGAACAAACAGCTAATAGGAATCATAAAGAAAATGATTGAAGATCAACCAAGAAAATGGCACGAAAAGTTATCTGAAGCACTGTGGGCTTATCGAAATGCCAAAACCTCAGCTACTGGGTTCACACCATTTCGGCTGACTTATGGAATGGATGCAGTATTGCCAGCCGAAATAACAGTGCCGACTTTGAGAACAAGCCAGGCGGATTCAATGTCAGCCGAACAGTATGATTGTGCAATGAAAGATGAGTTATTGGAGATAAATGCCAATCGGGTGCAGGCCTTTGAGAATTTGCAGAAAAATAAAGATATTGTGGCCGATTGGTACAATAAGCGAATTCGTCTTAAGCGATTTGAAGTTGGAGACTTAGTTTGGAAAGTTATATGGCCGCCTAAGCAGAAGGATGGCCGATTAGGTAAGTGGAGTCCCAATTGGGAGGGACCATTTATTGTTCATACAAGATTACCAAATGGAGCGTACGTTTTGGTGGACGAAAATGGTGAGCAGATGTCAAATCCAGTTAATGCAAGATACATGAAGAAATATTATCCATCAGTATGGGATCAAACATTAAGCGATGCGAAAAAGTAAAGATTTTATTGCATGAACGAATAAGTACAAAGAAGGTGCTACTTCGGCCGAAAGCGGCGTCGATAGCCCGAAATTACAATATACAAGGGAAACGTCCTGGCCTAAAGCGGCTAGAAAGAGGCAGAGGCAAATGGGATCTGAAGTGGTAGATGGCCAACATTCATTCCCAAGCCCAGATTCTTCTAGCCGGCGGGAGAAGAGATGGCTGTGCCAAGAAAGCCAACTCCCAGACCAGGAAGAAGAAAATTTTAATCTGCTCCAGCAAGGATACCCCCTTCTTAGCATTGAAGATAGGGACGAAATTCGAGGGGTATGGCCTTCGGAGCTTAGAAAATAATTCGGTCCCATAGAAAGGCGCGATTATTATTCGACCGCCCAAGACTTTGGGACCGATATTAGTAAGATTACGACGGGTCACAACAACAAGAGGGGATAGGGCAGAGCCCGAGTATGACCGTCGGAATACATGTTGAGAAAAGTGTGAGAAGATCCCAATGTATATGAAAATAATGGTGAAAAGATTAGTTGAACTCGCGTTGCATATAAAAGGGGCTTTCGGCTTATAAGTAAAGGATCAACCGAAGAGCCAACGGGCCAAGGGGGCCAGGGAGGAGAAGGAATTAAAAGCATCGAGATGTTCATGACTGGTGTTTACTAGATTATGGAACAAGAAGTGAAGAGGAGTTGGTATTTATAGAGAAGAATGGAGAGATGTCAGTTACAACAAAAAAAAAGGAAACGTAAAGAGAAAAAGCATTGATTACGGAAGAAACGTTTCAAGAATCCCAATAAAGCTGCAGAAGATAATATGGTATCAGAAAATATCCTTGGGAACAGGGAAGAAACAGGCGAAATAAGTCCGCAAAAAGACAAACATTTTATAATGGGCCGATTAAGTATACAGAGCGAATCGGCCGAAATGAAAGCCAAGAGTACAGTAAGGGGGAATATTATTACATCCAAAAAAAGAAAATAACAACAACAAAGTTCAATCCCCACTCAAATCATAAGCAATGTCTTCACCGAAGTCACTGGTAAGAGGAGCGGCCGAAGTACTAGTAGAAGTTGGATCCAATACCGATTGAAACTCCCGATACGATCGAGCTTCAGCTTCGGCCGAAACCAGAGGATCATCGGGTTGAGACGAGAAAAGCTTGTCGGTAGTGTCTTCGAAAGAATCACGTGGAGCATCTAAGAAGAGAAATTAAAAGAAAAGGAAGACATAATCATCGAATATCGTCAGGATCAAAAGAACAAATTAAATATTACCAGAATTCTTCGGATTATCCCCTGAAGGAGGATTGATGAGAAGGTTATCAGAAGACATTGAAGTATTTGGCGCCGAAGGAAGTTGAATCGCGACAGCACGAATCTGATCAAGCGCCTTCTGAGTGTCTGACTACAAGTCGCGGAAAACATTAAGGACTGTATCACTGAAGGATAACCTCAAAGCAAGGTAGTCTGTTGTCTCTTTAAGACTAGCAAGTTTGTCCCGCGGGGCTTGAGCAGATTTGTGGAGCTCCTTTATAAGTCCTTGCAAGTGAGCCGATTCTTGGTCAACTTCGGCTAAGGCATTCTTCACACCTTGTGCCTCATGTTGAAGACGGCTGATTTCATAGTCAATGGCGGAAAGACGATTCAAGTAATTGGATCTGAGGCCATCATTGGCCGACAATTGACTCATATAAGAATGATAATCAGAAGCATGCTTGTCAAATTCCTCCCTGTGAAGGGTAAGGGAAGTATGTTCATCTTCAAGGGTTTTGCGAAAAACCAAGAGACTGGGAAGCTCAATGTCTATCCGTAATAGACAGGTGAACATTGCATCAACGACTTTGGACAAGCCAGAGACCAGAAGATCTTGAGGAAAAGCCCGCTTGATATGAGAGATAAGCAATAGGATGGGCCTGGTCTGAACAGAGAAGGCGTTGGGTGGTTCAGAAATCAAGAGATCAAGCTTATCCAAGCAGGCTTTAAAAGAATGAGGAAGTTCCGACGAAGAAGAAACAAATGAAAGGGAAAAGAAATCATCCAGAACAGTCTTATCCGGGAAAGGTGAAGGAGGATTAACATTGCCAACGGCCAATTCTCCCAGCCGAGTGTGTACAGGGGAAGGGTTAGGAACAGAGGCAATAGAAGGAGAGGGAAGAGCTACGGCTAGAGAAGTAGTCGAAATGGGAACAGCCGAACCAGTGTTGCCACCCTCAGGCGTTCGAGAAGTCAATCCCAGCCCCATATCGGCCGAAGGAATGGGAGTGGTACTTGAAGTGATAGCCGGGTCCTCATCAATAGGATCAAGGGCCGTAGATGAGGGATTAGGTGATTCGGAAGGGCCGGAAGAGACGGTGACTCGAAGAGCCTAGGAAAAAAAAAAAAAAGGAGGGGCGAGACAAATATTAAAGGGAGGATGGTGAGAGAAAAAAAAATGTATAGGAGAAAAGAACGGCAAGAAACCTGATCAGCAGACGAGGCCGAACCCGGAAGAGGCGAACGGGCCGAACGTCGCAGCGTCTTGGGTGCTGGTTCTTTTTTCGACTTCCCTGAACCAGAAGTAGCACGTTTGCGTTTTCCGGAAGTAGCGGGAGCAGACGAAATACGCGGATGAGGGGGAAGAGAGGAAACATCATCCAAAGCAGCCCCTGCAAAGCGAAAGAAAAGGGGGAAATTTGAGAGAAAAGTACGATACACAATAAAAAGAAAGCCGAAAGACTTACTAAGTAAAGGAAGTAGAGGGTCATCCTCTTGAGAAGAGCAGGAGTAATCAGGGGCTGAACCAACAACCGAAAACATCATAATACCTGGAAAGCCGCGAGAGACAAGGAGGCTCTGCAAGTTAGTGCCAAAATTAGCATAAGAAAGAGCTTTTTCCCACCAGATATCGAAACGCTCAGTTGAAAGACCAGGGCGGATGTCGAAGGAACGAACTTCAAAGTTGCAAATCCGGAGGGCCCAAATACGACATAGATTTCGGCTGTTCTCAGAGCCGAATCCTTTGAAGGATTTGCTGTATCTATTCGGGTCCCCATAGAGAGGAACAACCACATACTGAACAAAGCCGAATTGACGGCTAACTAAGTGAGGATTGTAAACCTCCGAAGGGACAGAATGGTCAGGGGGGACGAACAACGAACAGTTGAAAATGTGACGAGGAATGATACAAGCATTCCAGACTTGAGCGAACGCCTTTGGAAGGGGTCTACCGAAAGGGGGAGTATTGATAGCCGAAACCCAACTATCCGGAGTGCCAGAATACAGGTGGCAGGAAGAAGGACCAAGTGGAGATCGGCTCATGAAATAGTAGATCCATTGTTCAGAGCGCATTTCGGGAAACCGAACCCCGAGAAGATCGTTGGCGGAAGGATGGGTAGTCTCGAAGGGTTGAGTTTCAAAAAGGGACATATCCCTGAAATGCCATACCAACCAGAGGTGAAGGAACCAAAGAGGACCATGAGACCGGCTAGAGTGGCCGTCAGCCCATCCATGAACCAAGGAAGACATGCCAGAATATAGATGCGCCAAGAAATAGTCGGCGAGAGGCAAATGATTCTTTTTCATAAGGGCCTTGGCCAGAGGGAAGGTCTCAAGAATAACATTCTTGGCAGGGGCGCACCAAAAGAATCGGCTGAGGAAATGCATCATAAAAGCCACAGATTCGTCCTCAGAGAATTCGGCCTTATCCTCACGATACTTGCTAATCCATGAAGCAAAGGTAAGCCCAGAAACAAAGCCGGTGTTCTTCGTATTAGGCTTGTCGGAGTCAGTAACCCCTAAGACAGGCTTTCCAAGAGAGGGCAAGTCCAGAAGAAGCTTAACATCCTCGATGGTTGGAGTCATCATACCCCATGGGAAACAGAAGCAGTTGATGGATGAATTCCAGAAGCAAAGGAGGGCCTGAATATAATTGTAAGTAGTAGGAAAGGGTTGAGTACTCAGCTTAATCAGGTGAATAATGCCAGAGTTAGTCCAACCTAATCCGCAATGAGGAAGGGCCCTTTCGTACCAAGCAACATGTTCCTGAGTCACCAACGGCCAAGTACTGAGAGGGCCGAAGAGCTTGACAGAGAAATAGTCCGAAAACAAGGGAATCGTCTTCGATTCCCCAAAGAGAACAGAAGCAGAAATCGTGGCCTCGGTTGAAGTCGCAAGAGGCCCGAGAGTAACGAGGCCGTCGTCGATAGGACGGAGCGAAGAAGTTTCAACTAGGGAATCTTCAGCATCTTTGATTTTTTGAGAGGAAGGGGAAAGAGTCGGTTGCGCCATCGATAAAGAGGGAAAAAGGGCGAGAAGACGAAGGGAGAGTGAGTAAGCAGGAAAGAGGAAAATGGTTATAAAAACAAAGTAGGGGCAAACGAAAAGGCGCAGAAGAACGTGACCGGATATTAAGGAGGAGTTAGCGCACGAAGAGAAAGAGAGAGAGAGAAGTTACTTGGGCTCTTTCGCATGGAAGTAATTCGCCCAAGTAAGGAGGGCATCTGTTGGGGCCATATGGGATAATGGGCCGCGAAAGAGCTACTGGGCCATAAGACATGGGCCGGAAGAAGGAGGAAGTCCAAAAAGAAGATGGGCTCGAGATTGGTAAGGCCGAAAGAACATAGTAAACCGAAGGAAGGAAATCGAAGCTGATAAAGATTTCGGCCGAAATGGGAAGAAATAGCCGAAACCAAAACAACCGAATTGAAGAGAGAAAGAGTTCGGCTCAGAGGAGTTAGTCGGAGAGCGGTTATTCCAGCTCCGGCTATAAATAGGGGTCGACGCATTCAAAATCAGGGAGATCAATCCAACCCCCAAATTACTTTTATCAATTTTAATTCCTTGTTATCTTTACTGCTTTCTTTACAGCTTTCCTTTACAGCTTTCCTTAGAATCTAGCCTAGTTTGTAGCGGTTACCATTTCCAAATCCACCGTTGCTCCTTAGCAGCTGGTAGTTTGGTTCTCTGTTTTTGGTGAATTCCGCCGTTGTTTCTTAACAACAGGCAGATTCTCCGTTGTATCGTGTTATTGTTGATCAATTCAAGGAAGATTTATTCAATTGTGGGCGCATTATTGTTAATTCGAACCCGTAATCGGTTTGATCCTTTTCCGATAGCCTCCCTTGAGGAGAAAAAGGTCCTTGGCTACACCAGAGCCAAACAGGGATTAAATATAGTTTGTTGAAAATAGGAGGAGAATTAAATATGGTTTATTTTCTTATATAGTTGATATTTATATGTTTTTTACATAGAATTTGTATAAATTTGGCTCGATCTTTCAATTGCGCTTAGATTAATATTACATGATAAATCGATTCGTCAACTCTAGCTATTTATATTTGCCCCACTCTAATTGTTGAAGTTGGCTCCGGCCCTGATCCCAGCTTTCAACTTTTTAAATTTCAACCTCTAAACTGTAATACCGAATAACATTACTCAAAATTTTAATTTAAAACTATTTTTCTCCTTTAACTTTAAACTCTAATTATTCGCCAAACATAGCCTAATTATCGTACAAATTAAGTTCACATGATTTGGAATTTTGGTAAAAATTTTAGAAAATAATATTTTCAAATAAAATACAAAATCGTTTGAAGGGGAATGGTATGGTATGGACGGGTGTAACTACGTTAAATTATGGATATGGTTTCAATTTAAACCTAATTGGTAATGAGTAATGAGTAGAGTTATTTGAGTTCAACTCGGCTCGTATATATTTTACTCGATATGAATCAGATACAATTGCTTGAGCTCGGAGCACATGAGTAGCTCGGTTGATAGTTCTTTTTTTTTAAAAAAAAAAAATTTAAATATTACCTTTTTCTTTTCAAGTCAAGCTGGACTCAACCCTATTTATAATCATTATCCACTACCAAAAAAAAAAAAAAAAATCTTGCTAGAAGCCAGAAGGCGAGTGATGGCAAGATTTTGTCAACCTGTGGGTCGCGAAAAAAAACAAAAAACGAAGGTTTAGGTGATGAAATAAGACAATATTTGTTGTCTATTTTGTTACATTCCAGGGCAATTCTTGCCTATTTAAATATTAAATATTCAATATTACTCGATCATATTCTACCTAAGTGTATCTCTTATTCATATTAACGAAACTATTTCACAATTCTAACGGATCCTGACGGAAAAGTTCTATCGCAATTAGCAACACAAATTATAAAATAAATCAACCATTTGTTCATATGTCTATTGTCGAAGAAGAAGGTCACACTCTTATCATATTTTTTAAAGCGACACGTAAAGTCACTTTGCCAACTAATTACCTCTATGTTTGCTTATAAATTAAGAAATATATATCGTAGAATATAATGATAAATATGAAACAAATTAAAATAAATAAAGTAAAATAAAATAATATAGTATCATCATAAAATGGAATAAGATAAAATAGCATAACATAAATGGAATTAGAATAAACTAAATTAAATAGCAGAAATAACAAAAAAAATTAAATAAACTAATAGCTAACGGAAGGTTGGTGGTTCGATTTCCCGCGCGCCTCCTATCCCTTCATTTTATACATTTTGTAATTTGTGTGGCATGGACTTCCACCACCCCTCCTAGCCTGTATAGCACTACAAGAAAGTTTGTACATAGTAACCAATTAGGGGTGTAAACGAGCCGAGGCTCGAGCTCGGCTCAGTTATGTATAGGTTCGGCTCGGCTCGAGCTCGAAGCTCGACGAGCTTTAAAAATTGAGCTCGGCTCGAGCTCGACCCAATATATTGAAGCTCGAGCTCGGCTCGAAGGGCCAAAAAAGCTCGACATAAATTTTAGTTTTTTTTTTTTTTTTTTTTTTTTTTTTTTTTTTTTTTTTTTTAACCGGGTATCCCTAAACCACATTGAACTCAAGACTAAAAAATTTTAAATTATTCAATAATGAGCTTAAAAACTTGAAAGACGGAGTTCTGTAGAAATATATTAAACTATTCATAATTCTTTATAATAGTCTCAATTTGGAAGGAGATTGGGATTTAGTTTTTTTGATTTAGTGTTAACCATAATAAAATATAATGTACTATATTATTAAATAAAAGGAGGAGTGAATTTACTGTTGGACTTCCTCTTCCTCACATTTGTTAAGAAAGAAAATATACAATATTTTTAAGAAAGAAATTATATATATATATATATATATATAATATATTCGAGCCTATTATCGAGCTTTCGAGCCGAGTATTAGTTAGCTCGGCTTGAGCTCATTAATATTCGAGCCGATCTCGAATTCGAGCCGAGCCTTTTCGAGTCGAGCTTTGGCCGAGCTTTGATCGAATCGAGCCCGAATATTTTTCGAGTCTATCAGTCTCATTTACACCCCTAACCAACACTTCCAGTCGTGAGCAGCCTGAATCCGGTAGGAATTGGAGTCTGCGACCGCAAAGTGGTGGTAGCTATACAGTGAATTAGAAATTGGCCGGCGACCGCGAAGTCAAGTGGTCGAATCCTCATGCGACCGCTACAGAGGTTGCAGGACCTTGCGACCGGCTGCGTGACATACGTATGCGGTCGCCATAGATGGCGCCATTTTCTTTTATTTTGGTACTAGCGACCGCATGGTGCAGTCGCAAGGTATGTTCATTGGTGGCAGCAGAATCAACACATGTTTTTAAGTCATGCACAAGGCTAAGTATCAAACAATGTTAAACTTGCAAAATAAGTTCAACATTAACATTTAAACAAACAGTACTACGCAAACTTTGTCCACATCATGTAAGTGTGATATCACCCCAAAGCCGAAACCTCCTCCAAAATCATCATCATCATCTGGGCTGGAGGGGGGGGGGGGGTCGTGGCCGTAGTCTCCCTGCAACCTTTGAAGCTCATCCCGGATCGTATGGAATTCTTGTGACATTGCTGATCTTAATGCATCGAATTTCTCCCTTGAGACTTCATCTTTGTTTGCCGGTAGAGTAGTCTCAGTCTCGCTCCCCCGAGGTCGGATCATCCTGGAAACTTAACCAAGACAGTAAACAGCCTTCCTCCGGTCGTGCACACCCGCAACGTGATAGAACATTCGATCAGGATCAATTTCTTTGTCAGGATTAGCCTGTGTGACAGCATCAACAACAGCTAGCATGATACTCCTCCTTAATTGATAAGGATTCACAATCTAAATGTATAGAATATTAAGATAAAAAAGCATAATTCATAATGATTCACAATCGAAATTTCATGTATATTAGTTGTCCCCATTAATTATGTTTTGGTACCTGAATCTGTTGTGCCTTTGGTGCAATCCACTGATCCTTTTGATGCTTCCTCGTGTGGGTGTGATGATGTAGCTCAGCCAAATGGACCGGTCTATTCTGCTCCTCAAACTACAAATTAAGATTAACATAACATGTCATATATGAAAAATATAGTACGGAATGTGTTAAAAAACTTGGAAAAATCAAGTTCATACCAATGTAGAAAAATCAAGTTCATGACAAACCCATAAAGAATTCTACACCTTGATCGAACCAATATGGAGCTCTCCACCGCGTAGGCGGTACATCCAACTCCTTTCCATTCTATGCAAATTTCACCTACTGATAGGGCTAGTAGCCACTAGAGGAAAAAAGAATTTAGAACGAGGGTGTAATGTCCTTTAATTATTAGAAGTAACTTTTAACAAAGTATTTTATTATCGTGAAATATATTTGAGGTAAATTATTGTAAATTAATGATGACAAGTTTATATATTTTGTAGGTAGAAAAATATACTAAGAAATACTAATGTCTAATTGAAAATATTTTCAAACTTGTCATTCTTATATTATATTTTTATTTATATTAATATTTGTATACTCTGTCCATCTAAAATTAAACAGGGTCATTCTAAATTTTTTATACTAAAACTTAATTGGTACTACAGAAGTATTCAAATAATTACCATCCCTCAACATTCATTATTTTAACTCATGATTCACAAACACAAATAATGAACTAAATATTGAAATTCTTCTCCATCTTTAAATATGCAAAATCAATTACCACTAAATACCATTACACATTACAAGAAGATGGAAGAGGAAGAACACAATTTCTCAAACATCACAGAACCCAACAAGAACGTAATCAATCCTATATTTTCACAATCATAATGAGAAGCACACATTGATACCACAAATTCAATAACCACAAGTTCAGTCAGTACAAACCAACAAATTCAATCATTAAATACCACCAATTCAATATGACTAATTCACTCATTCATTCCATATGGCACAAATTCAATACCAGTGTGAGAAACCAACAAGTTCAATACCACAAGATTCTTTTAACATAGATTTAGAAACTGAAAATTAATGGGATGTTTGAGGCCAATCTGCCCTAATCCATAGCAAAGCAAATGAATGTAGATTTGATTTATACCTCAACTCAAATGTTTCCCAAAGTTCACTTGAAGCCCGCTGCCCTAATCAACCAAAAAATGCATAAAATTGCAGAATGAATTTGGTTAAGTGTTCGGTACCTTCAATGTGTGAGGAATCAACGATTATCGTCCCCCTACTGCATTTTTACTCGCCCAAAGCACTTGTCTATTTCCGGCGATGACGTTGCCGCACCCTTCGACTCAGGCAGCTGCCCGGGACCGATTTTTTGGGGTGTGGCTCGAACTGTCTACAGGTGCAGGGTCGATGGCTCGAACAGTTGGGGCTACAGGGGGTGGCTCGAAGGGTTGGGGAGGGTCGGAGGTCACGGGTTGGGGCTGGGGATGGCTCGGTGGGTGGGGGCTAGCGTGGTCGGTGGATTGTGGAGTAAGGTCGCAAAGCTTCAAAGTCGCCAGAGAATGTAGAAATGGGGGAATTAACTTCGGTAATTCGCAATTACAACACCTGTTCAGTCGCTATGAAGCGACCTCTGTACGCAGTCACGACATTCGGTCGCTGACTTCGGTCTTTTTTGCTGCGGGCGTTGATAAGGTCGCAAATTGCCAACCTAACTCTTGAGGTCGTTAAGCCGGTCGCAATACAAGATTTTTCTTGTAGTGTAGAATGCAGACTGTTCAGTAAAAAAAAAAAAAAAAAACTAATTGCTAACAGGCGATATACAATTTTGGTCCCTAATAATGTCTGAGTTGTCTTCGTTTGATAATTTTTTTTTAAAAATTTATTTATATAGTCAATATAGTTGTCACAAATCTTGTCTCAATTGCGACGAAAATATATTTAATTGCAAAAAACCATGTCAAATAGCATCTAGAAATTTTTTCCGTGTCACAAATGCAAAAGAATTTGACAGAAAAAATTATTTACACAAATTTTTGTCTCAAATTACAAAGAAATTTATTCCGTTGCAGATTATGTCTCAATTGCTACAGGAATATACTCCTTCTAAAATAATTACTTACTCCGTCCCAGTTAATGTGTTTGGTTTGACTTTTTGACACTGTTCATTATTCAGCTTTGACTCAATTTTCTTGCAAGTACATATTTGGAAAAAAATAGTCGAGTTGGGTCTTGTTAGAATCGTATGATCATGTAGTTTTTGAATATAAATTTTACATAATTTTTCATTGTATGTATTTTGAGATATTAACGATTGAAAAAGTGTATTGGATTGTGTGCAGGAGTCAAACAAAACAAGTTAAATGGGACGGAGGGAGTACGGCATAAACTTTTGCCTCAGGCTCAATGATGTCTCTTCGATAACTGCACTCGATCTGTTGTTTATACTGATGAGTTTGAAGATGTATGGTTGTGCTCTGGGAAAAAATAATTGAAATGGTGCTGTAAGTAGGGGTGTCAATTTCAGGTTCCGGGTCGTGTCATGTCGGGTTGATCAGGTTGTATAATATTTCAGGTCCGGTTTCGGGTCGACATGATTTCGGAAAAAAAACCCAAAATGACCCAACCCAAACCTGAAATTTTTCGTATCGTTCGAGTTCGTTTTTTCGGGTTATAGGCCAAAATTGACACAATTTCAGGTTTCGGGTCGTGTTCGTGTCAGGTTGAGTAGGTGGTATAATATTTCTGGTCGGGTATCGGTTCGACCTGATTTGAAAGAAACCCAAAATGACTAAACCCAAACCTGAAATTTTTCGTGTCAGTCGAGTTCGTTTTTTGGGTTCGTGTTGACACCCCTAGCTGTAAGTTTGACAATTTTTCAAAATGATGCCTAATTTTGAATTTTTTAATTCAGTGCGATATTTTTACTAACTGTACTGTCTCTAAATTAGTCCCTCGAATCATTCATAAATTCTGATATGATGTGGCGATCATTAGGAAGAATTAATTTTAATTGCCCATGTAGACTAGTGTTTGCCCATTATATGTGGAAAATAAATTTCAAATGGTATTGTAATTTTGCCAATTTTCTAATTTGGTGCCATAATTATGAAGTTTTATAATTTGATGCCACAATTTTGCTAATAGTCTCCGATTTGGTCCATTCGGCCTTAATCTCCCCCATTTGTTGACGTGAAATGAGATTAGTAAAATATACTCCCTCCGTCCCATTTAACATGTCTTGTTTCATTTCTGCACACAATCTAATGCACATTTTCAATCGTTAATATCTCAAAATATGTACAATAAAAAATTATATAAAATATATGTTAATACATTGTTTTGACAACCTAACTGTGTACTTTTCATTGAGATGATCTACAGGTGTTAGCACATTCCAATAACGACGACAGACAGTTATCTCTGCCAGAGTTTACTTGTATTGTATTCATTTATATAGTGCAGAGTCTGTAATCTTTAGTAGTGCTCTTAGTGATTTTATTTTTTCTACTTTAGAGATTTCAGATAGTGAGAGAGTCTTGTATTTTTGTTCTTCAAGATTTCATAGAGATATTTTAGAAGAACAAGATTAGTGATTGAGATTACACTGGAATATCTGGAGATATTGCGATCTTCAACATTCAAGAAGTTCTGGAGAAATTCAGCGATCAAGATGAAAGCCATGGTGAATGACAAACAACGTTTGTGCCTTTGAAGATTCCATTTAGGGTGAGTTCCCTACAGACGCGTTGAGGGGGAGTCTCAACGACGCTGGCTCGACTGGATTGATCATCTAGTGGTAGAGATTGGTTTCAGGTTTAGGCATTTTTTAGCGTGTTTGTGTTCTTGGTTTTTTAGTCTAGTAAAGGTCGTCTGGATTGGTATCCCCCAGACGTAGGTCGGAAGGACCGAACTGGGTTATCAAATTGCTGCGTTCTTTACTGCCTTTGACAAACCGTAGTTAGAACATTGCATCAACACCCATAACTGAATCTTGATACTAAAAGGGACCTACAAATTGGTATCAGAGCGAGTTCTCTAACGTATTTGAGAAAATCCATTCATTCAAGATTCAAGAATCATGAGTCGAGAAGGAGTGTCTAACAATCGTCCGCCATTGTTCGATGGAAATGATTATGCATATTGGAAAGCTAGGATGCGGAACTATCTTTTGGCTCAAGGAGATGGAGTTTGGGATTCAGTTCTGGAACCATGGACTCAACCAACAAGAGAGGTTCATACTGGTGAAGGAGAAACCGCGACAACCACAATTCGACTTGCAACCAATGCCGAACTCACACAGGCCGAGAGAACTGCAAGATCAGCGAACTACACAGCTCTTAATGCTATCAGCGGTGCTATGGATGAAGCGCAATTCAGAATGATTGCTAATTGTACATCCGCCTACGAAGCTTGGAATTTCTTGGAAACTCAACATGAAGGTTCGGAGGATGTCAAGACAACTCGTCTACAACGCATAGAATCGATCTTTGACAGCTTGAGGATGACAAATGATGAGGATATCACATCATATTTTGGAAGATTTCAAGATATCGTGAATCAGGCCACAGCTCTTGGTATGACTTTTGAAGGATCAAAGCTCATGAGGAAATTTCTTAGGACTATTTCTAATAAGTACTCCGCAAAAGTTGCAGCCCTTGAAGAAGTTGAGAAGATCAAGACAATGTCCTTGAGGGAATTGGTTTGTATTCTTCAAACTTATGAAATCAATCATTTAGCCTCAAAAAAATCGCACAAGAATATTGCATTCAAAGCTGAAGATGAACCTGCTGATGATTTTGAAGAAGAAGTTTCTTTACTCTCCAAGAGGATTGGAAAGATGCTTCAGAATAAGCATTTCAAGAAGTTTCAGAAGAGAAATCGTTGTTCATACAACCCCGTGACGACTGAGAAGCAGAACAACAGATTTGAGAAGAAATCTGATAGAAAGTTCAGAAAATTTAAGAAGGATAAAGATGTCGATAAGTCTGATAAATCTTCTGAGATTATATGTTTTGAATGTGAAGGAAAAGGCCATGTGAGAGCTGAATGTCCTACTGCTAAGAAGAATAAAGGAAAAGCACTTCAAGCCACTTTGAGTGATGATTCTGAAGTTGAAGCTGAGAATGATCAATCAAGTGATGATGAGGATGTCATTGCACTTGTGACAAGAGAAGCCAGTCCTACCCCTTTTGAAGGTAACTCTGAGTCAATACATTTAATTACTGACGTTTTTTCTATTGTTACAGCTGAATCAGGTAGTCTCTATAAAGAACTAGTTGATATCTATGAAGAACTCAAAGAGGAGTATGATGAAGCTGTACAGGAGAATGAGCAGTTGTCGAAACAACTCACTGACATCAGTCTGACTTTGGACAAAGCAGAAGCTGAAAAGCTTAAGGCTATTGATGATCTAAAAGTTCTTAAGGGAAAGTATGATGAAGTGAAGCTTCAGATTACTACTTTGACCAAAGAGAAGGAATCATTCAGAGAGGAATCCATCAAATTGAAAAATCGAGTTACTGACTTGGAGAAGTTGACTAAAGGGAAAGGCAAACTGGATGAAGTTCTGTCCATTGGAAAGAGCTACAGAGACATGACTGGTATTGGGTACAAGAATCAAGCATCTACTGGAAAAAGACTATTTGTTAGTGGTGGAAACTTGAATGCTGAATCAAGCTCACTGACACAACAGGATGTTCCTACATCACCTAAACAACGTAGAGACTGTCTCTATTGCAGCTTACCTGGTCACACAGCTGAAACTTGCATGAGAATTATTCGTGATCTCATGAATGGTCGTCCAGTGGTCTGGCCTCATGAAGATTTAAAGAAAAAGATCAGAATTCAAATGGAATGGGTGCCTAAGAGAAAGGAGAGTCAATGCCTAGTTGTTCTATCATCACAGCAACAACCTCGTTCCAGAAAATGGTATTTTGATTCACGTTGTTCAAGGCATATGACAGGTAGTAAGGATATTCTAAATAACTTTACAGATAAAGATTGTGGAGATGTGGTTTTTGGTGATGGTGCTAGAAGCAAAATCACAGGTTATGGTAATGTAAAGGATGATGAACTTTCTAAACTTTCTAGAGTTTATCTTGTTGAAGGAATTACTACTAATCTCATTTCAATTAGTCAATTATGTGATGAAGATTCTCTTGTTATTTTTAATAAGCATTTTTGTCAAGTATTTGATTGCAGGAGAGATAACATAATGACAGGCAAACGTTCAAAGAACAATTGTTATACCTTGGAAGCTAATCTAGCTCAAGCACTTGTAAGCAAGGATGACCTCACAAATTTATGGCACAAAAGGCTTGGACACCTCAACTATCAAACTTTGTACAAGCTGAGTTATTCAGCTGCTGTCAGAGGTTTGCCTAAACTACACAATAACAAAGATCTTACATGTGTGGATTGTTCAAAAGGAAAGCAAACCCGAGCTCAACATAAGAAGACTGATGGAATCTCTACAAATCATTGTCTAGAAATAATCAATAAGGATCTTATGGGTCCAACAGAAACTGAAAGCCTAAATGGCAAAAGGTATGTTTTAGTTTATGTTGATGATTTTTCTAGATTCACTTGGGTATGTTTTCTCAGGAGCAAAGATGAAGCCTTCCAACACTTTGAAAAGCTAAGTCTGAAATTGATGAATGAAAAGCAAGCCAAAATCCCAAGAATCCGATCTGATCATGGACGCGAGTTTGAGAACCAGGAGTTTGAACTTTTCTATAACAACCATGGAATTTTTCATGAGTACTCAGCCCCAAAGACTCCACAACAGAACGGGATTGCTGAAAGGAAGAATAGAACACTTCAGGAGATGGCTCGTTCAATGTTGCATGCTAGTGCCCTTGGCAAATCATTTTGGGCCGAAGCAATTCATACAGCGTGTCACATCATCAATCGTGTGTTGTTGAGACCTCACACTAACAACACTCTATATCAAATCTGGAATGGTAAAACTCCTACTGTTAAATATTTTCATTCTTTTGGATGTAAATGTTTTGTCTACAGGGATAGAGAAAAAATTAAGAAGTTTGATGCTAGAGCAGAGGAATGTTGGTTTTTGGGTTATTCTAACAACTCTAATGCTTATCGAGTTTATCTGATTCAATCCAGAAAGGTTACTGAATCAGTAAATGTTCTATTTGAGGATAAGTATGCTTTACCTAGAAAGGATGATGATGATATTGTTCCTAGTGTTGATACTGCCTCAGACAACCCTGATGTTGGTACATCCAATCAACAACAGTCTGAAGGAATAGTTATTGATGATGATGTAGATGCTGATCATGAAGAAAATTCAGAGAATGCTGATTTAAGTTCTAAAGATGTTATATCTGATAAGAGAAAAGGTCCAAGGACTCTAAAGCATCACTCACAGAAAGATATTATAGGTGATCCAAGTGCTCAACGACTGACTAGAAGTAAGAAGGTTAATTACAGAGAATTAGCTGGATTAAATTGCTTTATATTTAGAGTGGAGCCTAAGAATGTGTCAGAAGCTCTCAAAGATGAATATTGGATAGCTGCCATGCAAGATGAGTTGATTCAGTTTGAAAGGAATGATGTTTGGGAATTGGTGGAACAACCACAGAACATCAATATTATTGGTACGAAATGGGTCTTTAGGAATAAGACTGATGAGCAAGGGAACATTATAAGGAATAAAGCTCGCCTAGTAGCTCAAGGTTTCATTTAAATAGAAGGTTTGGATTATGGAGAAACATTCGCACCTGTTGCAAGAATGGAGGCTGTTCGAATTTTATTAGCCTTTGCATGCTCTATGGATTTTAAGTTGTATCAACTGGATATCAAAACAGCTTTCTTAAATGGGAAGATCAAAGAGGAGATCTTTGTGGCACAGCCTGCTGGTTTCGAAGATCCGTCTAGACCAAACCATGTTTATCGAGTGAAGGGTGCACTTTATGGACTTAAGCAAGCTCCTAGAGCTTGGTATGATCGATTGTCTTCATTTCTAATTTGTAATGGTTATAAGAGAGGAGAAGCTGATAAGACGATGTTTATAAAGCATGAAGACAACCACTTCATAATTGCACAGGTATATGTTGATGACACTATTTTTGGTGCGACGTCAGAATATCTCAGAAACGACTTTGTTAAAGTCATGCAGTCAGAGTTTGAAATGAGCATGTTAGGAGAGTTAACTTACTTCCTAGGACTACAAGTGAAGCAACTGAAAGATGGAATGTTTCTTAGTCAGGAGAAGTATGCTCGTAATATGCTAAAGAGATTTAAGTTGGAAGATAACAAGGTTGCTAGGACTCTACAAGGACAACAACAGAAACTCTCAAAGGATGATCAAGGAGCAAGTGTAGATCAGAAATTATATAGAAGCATGATCGACAGTCTACTTTACTTAACAGCCACTAGACCCGACATCTCTTTTAGTATAGGAGTTTGTGCTAGATTTCAAGCAAATCCTAAGGAAATGCATTTGAAAGCTGTTAAACGTATCATGAGATATGTGAAAGGAACTTTTGGATTAGGGATTTGGTTCTCTAAAAGATCAAGTTTGGACTTGATAGGTTACACAGATTCGGACTGGGCTGGCTGTTGTGATGACAGACGGTCGACGACAGGAGACTGCTTCTATCTTGGGAACAATCTTGTATGTTGGTTCTCTAGAAAACAAAACATAGTTGCACTTTCAAAAGTGGAAGCAGAATACATAGCTACAACTTTTTGCTGCTCACAATTGATGTGGATGAAACAAGTTTTGAGTGATTATGGGATTAAGAAGGATGACTTCAAGGTTTATTGCGACAATACAAGTGCAATCAACATTTCAAAGAACCCTGTTCTACATAGTCGCAGCAAACATATTGATATAAGGTATCATTTCATAAGAGACTTGGTTGAAGAGAGTGTGTGCAATATTGAACATATTGGGACGTTGGAACAACGTGCTGACATCCTTACTAAAGCACTCGACGGTGAAAGGTTTGAAACACTTAGATCTATTATGGGCCTTTGCTATTCTAGTTAATTTTGATCAATGTTTATGTTTATTTTACAATTTTTACACTTGATCTAGCCCATGAGTTTTGTAAGCCCAATATACTTTTTGGATAAAGTTTCAAGAAACCGTCGTCCTACAGTAATGATGACTGCAGAACTGACACCATCACTCATGTCGCACGTCAGGGAGAAACCGTCTCTCTTGCCTCTTCATCTTCGTTGTACTCTCTTTAAAATCAATAGTTTGAGTTTCATTCTACTACATTTCAGTTTCTTAGTTTGAGTTTTCAGATTATAGAAAGCTATGGCTTCGTCTTCCTCTACTAACCACCCCGAAAAGGTCACCGATCAAGCCCCTACCTCTTCGGAACCTCCTATTACCTCAGAAATTCCTAATCCTTCTGAGAATGTCACTGAGGAACATGTTGCTACACCCGAAAACCCTACTCAAACCACTACCGAAACTCAAATGACCGAGTTTGCAGAAGATGCTGAGCCTTTAGTCACTATGTATCCTTCTCCTCCTCGAAATCCACTTCCAAATCCTCCCCATGATCCTACTCCAAACCCTACGAGAGAACCTACTGCAAATCCTACCGAAAAGCCCTCTAATCCAACTGAACCTGGAGCAGATAATGTTCAGGATGAAGATGACCCCATTCTGCCGGACGATGAACCAGATGTTCCTGATCAAGCTGGTGTTGAGACAGAGGTTCAACGACCTGCTACCAGATCCACTCAGAAGAAGAAGCAAAGCACTTCTACAAGCGATGTTGGCACACCAGCCAAATGACACAGGACGCGAAGGACACCAGAAAAGACTCAAAGAGATTTACAATCTCAACGGGCGTTCAATATGACCTACTTCACTAAAGAGATGATTTTGTTTGGGACAAAAGATCTTGTCAACAGGAAGTTTATTCCAGAAGAGACATTTGTTCATGCTACTTATTCCGACATAGGGTTTGATGAATTCCTTGAAGAGAGGCATTTGCTGAAGTGGGCACGAGTCTTCAAAGCCTACTCTCCAACTTTGGTCAGGGAGTTCTACGCCAATCTACACCCCTGATGTTCTGAACAAAAAATCTCCTTGGTTTGGTAAGATGTACATTCGTGGCAAGTTTATTGATCTAACCCCTGGTGTTATCAATGCGTTGTTAGAACTTGCGCCCAACGACGACTTTGGAGATCCTCTGGAGTATCTACCTCATTCCCCTGCTGACATTGCTTACACTATCTCAAATCAGAGGGCATTTGATTTTGGACGACATAAATGCAGTGTCTCAAATATGACTATGAAGTTCCACTGCCTGTTCTATCTTTGTTGTGCCAACATTCTACCGAGATCCAATGCTTCACAGCCTTCTCTTGAGATGGGTAAACTTTTGTTTTGCATTGATTCTGGTATTGAACTAATGAACTTTGGACTTCTTGTTCTGAAAAGAATGCTAGGTTATACTCGTGATTTAATCACAAAATCAGCTAGTCTACCATACCCAGGTCTTATAACCCTTCTACTGCACCACAATGGAATTAAGACGAAGAAGGATGATCTGATCAAGATCAATGTGCACTCACCCTCTACTGACCTTCGTGATAAGCACAACGACTTCAAGGAAGGACCACTACCATCTGGCACTGATCTTATACAGCAAATCAAGTCTGAGTTGCTTGTTCTAAGTGACAAACAGACCAAAATCAGCCAAGAAGCGATTGCCACCAAGCGGAAAATTGCTCAAATTGTGAGTATGCTGCCATGATCAATATCCCCTACCCGCAAGGCTTCTTCAAGTGGAGCTCGTTCTGAGGAGCAAAATCCATTTGTTGATGAAGAAGAAGACTCTTCTGATGGAGTTGTTTGATCCATCAAGGGGGAGAACAAGCTGACGTTGGTGGTGTCTATTTTGGTGGAGGTATTGGTGTGGTAAGGTTGTTGGTACATTTGGGTAACGACTTTCTGACTGAAACTTTTAATGGTTGTTTGGTGATTGTCTGATGGATGTTAAAACGTTTTGTTGATGACACTGTATTTTGATAATTGTGTTTTGTTTGTTTTTTGGATGGACTGTGATGAACTATGGACTCTCTGAACTGTCGTCTTTGATGATATCTATTTTATTGATGTTATTTTGCTATATTGATTAATGTGCTTGGCTATCATGTTCTTATTTGCTTAATGCTTGCATTATTGATATTTTTGATAGACACCTTGTGATGGATCATCATCTCCATGAAATGTGGGGGAGATTGTTAATACATTATTTTGACAACCTAACTGTGTACTTTTCATTGACATGATCTACAGGTGTTAGCACATTCCAATAACGATGACAGACAGTTATCTCTGCCAGAGTTTACTTGTATTGTATTCATTTATATAGTGCAGAGTCTGTAATCTATAGTAGTGCTCTTAGTGATTTTATTTTTTCTACTTAAGAGATTTCAGATAGTGAGAGAGTCTTGTATTTTTGTTCTTCAAGATTTCATAGAGATATTTTAGAAGAGCAAGATTAATTGAGATTACACTGGAATATCTGGAGATATTGCGACCTTCCACATTCAAGAAGTTATGGAGAAATTCAGCGATCAAGATGAAAGCCATGGTGAATGACTAACAGCGTTTGTGCCTTTGAAGATTCCATTTTGGGTGAGTTCCCTACAGACGCGTTGAGAGGGAGTCTCAATGCGCTGGCTCGGCTGGATTGATCATCTAGTGGTAGAGATTGGTTTCAGGTTTAGGCATTTGTTAGCGTGTTTGTGTTCTTGGTTTTTTAGTCTAGTAAAGGTCGCCTGGATTGGTATCTCCCAGACGTAGGTCGGAAGGACCGAACTGGGTTATCAAATTGCTGCGTTCTTTACTGCCTTTGACAAACCGTAGTTAGAACATTGCATCAACACCCATAACTGAATCTTGATACTAAAGGGGACCTACAATATATATTTTAAAACTACATGATTTCACGATTCTAACAAGACCCAACTCGACTATTTTGTTTCAAATATAGACTAGGAATAACGTTGAGTCAAAGTTAAACAATAAACAGAGCCAAAAAGTCAAACAAGACAAGTATACTGGGACGGAGGGAGTATTAATTTAATTATGGCGCATGACTGTATGGTAGATGCCATGGATCTCTTGGTTACTAACTTGTTTAGGAGAGATTATGAGATGATTAGCGGAAGATTAAGAAGATGGAAAATGGAAGAAGATGTACTCAAATGTAAAAGAAGGGATAAGGAAGCTAAACCACAACAAGAACCGTCGGGGGAAGCAACCAAGGTGTTCGAAACCTTGACCTCAACCCAATCCTTCAACTCAAGCCTTGGTTTGTGTAATCACAATGGATGCTTCAATCCAAGATGATGAATGTTTCCCAACAAACATACAAAGGTGGATGAGAGGGGGTAGCTCTCGGTTTGATCTTTTGAAGAGAAAAGGGATATATTTTCATTCAAGCAAAAGATGTTTACAAATGGAGGGGGATGACATATATATAGGCCAACCCCAAAAGAAAAGATAAAAAATGAAAAATACATCAAAATGGCCGAATGCGGTTTACGGGAGATCAATTCAGTTTATACCGAATTGGTTCGGTATAGATCGAACTGGAGCCAAGACCGCATTGGGCTCACGAACCTATCTATTACAAAAAGAAAAATAGGTCAATTCGGTCTATTGGGGCGATTCGGTATAGACCGAATCGGACGTCAAACCGAATTGAGCACTAACAACGATACTAATAATAATAACAATAATAGACGCAGGGCAATTCGGTATATATGGGGCAATTCGATTTAGATCGAATTGGCCACAAGACCGAATTGGGGACTTAGAAAGTAATATTGTAGAGGGGTCAATTCGTTCTAGACAGAACAGGGTTATACCGAATTGAGTGAGTTCGGAAAATTTTCTAAGGCATGGAGGCAATTCGGTTTATGGCAATTCGGCTTAGACCGAATTGAGTTATACCGAATTGGCTAGACCGAATTGGTCTCAATGCCTTAGCCAAATTTCTTATGCCCTTATTTTCTACACTATTACAAAATATTATATCCGACCAATCTCCGACTTGTCCGAAAATTATCCGGCGATTGGCGGTGGCGCCGGCCGACCTCCGGCCAACTTCCGGCCAATTTTCCGGCGAGCTCCGTTTTGTCCTCCGGTGCTGCTCCGACAACTCCTCCGATGACTTTCCGGCGACTCTCCGGCGACGGTGATGGCTTAATTCTTCAAAATTGGGGATTCCATCCATGGAATCCCTCCGGCCTCTTCAAGCTGGATTAAGATCAGTGCTTTCAGACTGCTACCTTCTTCTCTGTTGATTTCATTTGTGATTTCTGCAGTCTTGAGAAGGATTGCAATCTGGTCTGTGAATTTCCGGGTCCTGGTCCTGGAGCATGGTCCAGATGGCATAATTAACGTTGCAGATTTGGCTCCCACGCCATTCCCTCCGCCTTGAGAAGGTTGAGCCATCAACCGAGCAAGCTCTTCACCGTCTTCCTCATAGAGGGCGAGATCTGCAACATTAAACGTGGCATTGATTCCATACTCAGGAGGCAGTTCCAACCTGTATGTGTTGTCATTGATCTTTTCCAGTACTCTGAATGGACCGTCTCCCCGCGGGGAATGTTTGTCACGTCTCTTCATGGGAAATCTCTCTTTCCTCATATGGAGCCAGACCCAATCCCCGGGTTTCAACAGTAACTTCTTGCGTCCTCTATTGGCGTATTTTGCATAAGTCTCCGCGGCCTTCTTGAGGTTGTCTTGGACGTTTCGGTGAAGTTCCTGTATTGCCCGAGCCCTATCCCTGCCATTTAAATTAAAATGCTCACTGCGAGGCAATGGCAACAAATCAACAGGGGTTAGTGGGTTGAAACCATAAACAATTTCGAACGGTGACATGTTAGTGGCGCTGTGGACGTGTCTATTCTATGCAAACTCTATGTAGGGCAGACACTCGTCCCAGCTCTTGTAGCTTGAAGCAGTGATTATCCGCAGCAGATTCCCTAACACTCTGTTGACGGCTTCAGTCTGCCCGTCCGTTTGAGGGTGATATGCCGTGGAAAATAACAGCTTCGTGCCAATCTCATGCCACAGAGATTTCCAGAAGTAGCTGACAAATTTCGTGTCCCAATCCGACACGATCGTCTTTGGGATCCCATGGAGACGCACCACTTCTTTGAAAAATAATTTGGCGATTTGGGCATCATTGTTCTTCGTGCAAGGGATAAAATGAGCCATCTTGCTGAAGCGATCTACCACTACAAATATCGAATCTTTGTTCCGAGCAGTCCATGGTAGTCCTAGCACGAAGTCCATAGAAAGATCTATCCATGGTCCCTCGGGAATTGGTAGAGGTATATATAACCCATGTGGTTTCGAAGTGGATTTCGCTTTCAGACAGACGATGCATTTGGATATCATATCATCCACTTCCTTCCTCATTCCCGGCCAATAGAAACGCTCGCTCAAAATACCGAAAGTGGCAGTCCTCCCGAAATGTCCCATGAGGTCTCCGTTATGCACTTCTTTGATCAATAATTCTCGAACAGATCCCTTAGGAATGCACAGCCGGTTCTCAAAGTATAGAAATCCATCGAGTCTAGAAAACTCCTTGAACCCGTGCTTTTCGGTCTCTACCCAAAACTCTTTGAAGTCAGGATCAATGGCATATTGATCCTTGATACGCTCGAAGCCTATCAGATGTGTCGTGGCAATGGCCGCCAAAGCTATCCGTCGGGATAGAGCGTCTGCGACAATATTTTCCTTTCCCTTTTTGTACTTTAGCACATAAGGGAAAGTCTCGATAAATTCGCTCCAGCGTGCGTGTCTCTTCCCTAGTTGGCCTTGATTCTGAATATGCATAAGGGTCTCGTGGTCCATATGGATGATGAACTCATGGCCCCGCAGATAATGTTGCCAAGTCTTTAATGCTTGAACCACAGCGTAGAGTTCTTTGTCGTACGTTGAGTAATTCAATTGCGAGCCAGAGAACTTTTCGTTGTGGTATGCCACTGGCTTCCCATTCTGTAATAAGACTGCCCCCATGCCCGTGCCCGATGCATCGCATTCTACTGCGAACGGTAGATCAAAATTTGGTAGGGCCAAAACCGGTCCATGAGTCAGCTTGCTCTTCAGCTCCTCAAAGCTTTTCTGCGCAGGCGGCCCCCACTTGTAAACAAGTCCTCTCTTTAGCAGTGTAGTCAGGGGTGCCGCACTCAAACTAAAATTTGGGACGAATCTCCGAAAGAAACCACACAGACCCAAGAATTGTCGAACTTCATGTACGCTCGTGGGTGGCTTCCATTCTGAGATCGCTTTTATTTTTGTCTCATCGACCTTAAGACCGCCACGTCCGACAATGTACCCGAGGAATGAGAGTTCGGTGGCATGGAAGGTGCACTTCTCCTTGTTGGCATATAACCGAACTTCTCGCAACCTGTTCAGTACCTATTGAATATGGGAAAGGTGATCAAACTCACTAGAACTGTACACAAGAATGTCATCAAAATATACAACGATAAATTTATTAATAAATGGACGAAGGGTCTCATTCATCAGCCGCATGAATGTTGAAGGCGCGTTCGTCAGTCCGAATGGCATGACTAGCCATTCATATAGTCCGAATTTTGTTTTGAACGCCGTCTTCCATTCATCTCTCGGTTGCATCCGGATTTGATGATAACCGCTTCGTAGATTAATTTGGAAAATATGTTGGCGTGGCTCAGCTCGTCAAGCATGTCATCTAGCCTTGGAATCAGGTGCCGGTACTTGATTGTAATTGCATTGACAACACGGCAATCTACACACATGCGCCATGTTCCATCCTTCTTAGGAACCAATAAGACAGGCACAGCACACGGCGAGAGGCTTTCTCGGACCCATCCCTTGTTCACCAGCTCTTGCACTTCTCTGCACTTCGTTAGTCTCCTCCGAATTCATTCTGTAGGCTGGTCGGTTCAGAATTGACGCGCCTGGCACGAAGTCGATTTGATGTTCGATGCCTCGCAGAGGTGGTAGACCAGCCGGAACTTCTTCCGCGAAGATATAGAATTTTCATCTAACATCCTGGAAAAATTTACAGGAATATCAGGTGCAGCAGTGCAAGTTCTGTAAATATATTCAACAGGTTTTACATAAGCAAGGAAACAATAACCTGTTGAGCTCGGTGCGCGCATGGTTTGCTCAAAATTTGTTCGAGTAGTCAGCAGGCAAGGATTGGCAGAAGTGCTCTCAATACAGAGGGTTTTTCCTCTTTCTTTCGATTTTCTTTCTGCCTCATCTTTCTTCATATTGGCACGCAGAACTTCCTGATCTGCTCGAACCATCTTGACAGACAGTGGCTTGACATTTATTTTCTTTTGTTTAAAAATAAATGATAGGCAGTTGGCACGACCCTTATACTTGACATCGCGATCATATAACCATGGTCGGCCTAGTAAAATGTGATAAGCAGTCATAGGAATGACGTCACAGATTACACTCTCAGAATAGGACCCGATCTTGATAGGAATTTTCGCTCTCCGATTGACTCTCAGGTCGCTATTATCGTTCATCCAGTGGAGGTGGTAAGGACTTGGATGTTCTTCAGTAGGGATGCCTAACCTGCGAACAACATAGGCACTCACAGCATTAGTGCAACTCCCATTGTCAACATTACAGAAGCAACATTCCCCTTTAAATCACAATGACAGTAAAATAAATTCTCCCTTTGTTCATCAGCACGAGGTTTCTCTTCTGTTTGTTCAGCACTGAGAGTCCGCATGGCCACCAGATTGGTCAAGGTGCGATCCTCTTCGACTGTTTCCTCGGCCGCATAAAACTCTTCACTGTCATCGGAGTCCTGATTTTCTTCTCTCTCAACCTGTTCAGGTTGTTCATCATCAGAGTCTATTATTCTCCAAGATCCGTCTTCCAAGAGTGCGACTCTTTTGGTAAAAGGGCACTCAGGTGAGTAATGACCCTTTCGACCACATTTGAAGCACGTGACCTCCTTCTTCTGATCCTTTTCAAATTTAGGTCTCTCGATGAACGCGGGTTTAGGACCTTCCGGACGGTAGGTCTTAAATTCCTTAGCCATCTCGAATCCTTTCGTTTTCGGTCTTTCGTCCCTTGGAGTAAAAGTCTTTTGATTCCAAGGTTTCTGGGAACTGGATCCGGAATCATGACGGTACTGAGGTTTCTGCACCCGAGGTCGATCATCAGTCTCAAGCTTCATGGCTAACTCCACCAAGTCAGACAGAGTGTTATATGGTCTAAGCTTCGCCTCCTTTCGGATCTCGACTCGGAGTCCTTTGAGAAATCTAGACTTTGTGATGCCTTCATCTTCAACTACTCCGGCTTTGAGTAAAAGATTTTCCATCTCCTTGTAAAATTCATCTACCGACCTGTTTCCTTGAACAAGAAATGCAAGTTTATCATATAAGTCCTGTCGGTAGTGAGATGGAACAAATCTGTTCTCCATAGTTCTGGTCAGGTGGGCCCAAGTCCGAATGGGATCATAGCCATTCCTATTGATGTCATGCGTCACCTTCTGCCACCATACTAACGCATAGTTTTTAAAAGCACAGACGGCCACATTGACCTTTTTGATGTCTGCGTAGTTATGGCAGTTGAAGATGAGCTCCATTGAATGCTTCCATTAAAGAAATTCATCCGGATTGGATGTACCCTTGAATGGGGGAATGTCGAACTTGATCCCTTTCAAGTCTCAGTCGGGTTCATCTTGACGATTATTTCGGCAGGGGTTCCTGTAGACTTCCTCTTCTTCTTCCGGATCTGACTTAGAGTCATTTTGTTGATGCCTGACTAGTCTGGGTGGAGCAGGAACTCGTGGAGGTTGGAGATGCGGGTGTATGAGGCACAGGATTGTTCCGGCCAACTCGTCGTGGTCCTCGTTGCTGAGCCTCGAGTTCAGCTTTAGCATCCTCCATTTCGTGTGTTCGAACACCCTGTGGTCCACTGTGGTGGCTGCGAGGGGTTCCGGATGTAGATGGTGGAGTTGCTTGAGGAGTGGCCTGGGGAGTTTGCTTGTCAAACACTTCCTGTATTTTAAGCTCCAGACGCCTCATGGTTTCAGCCTGCACGGCATTCCCATGCATGGTCATGTCGTCCTTGAAGGTGTCGACCCGTTGATTTAAATCATCCATCCTTTGGTCCATGCTATCCATTCTCTGATCAACGTTGTCCAAACGACCAGTCATTTTCAACAATACGTCCACCGGATCCTTGTTAGTCGGTTGTCCTCAACCTGCCATGATCAAAAGCTAGACAGAAAAATATTAAGCAATATTTGATAAGATAATAAAATAAAGTAAGCAAAAGAAGATGAAAATATTATGTAAATAACGGAGGGAATTTATCTGGATCACTCGGAAATTCGCTCAGTTTGCTTACAACCCGATGGTTGGATGCTGGGTCGATTCACAACCTGATATCAAATGCAGTCCACGGTGATCACAAACAAATGCCCAAGTGTTCAGAGAGTGAGGTCAGATATATGGGACGCGCAGTGCACGGAACAAATGTAACTGCTCGACTCAAGAAAAATTATAAGGCGAAATTATGTGTCATGCGATGCAAGCAATTATGTTCAACACCTTATGCGAGCAATTATCACAGCAACAGTGTATCTGATCCCAATACAGAAGTGGAAAATTAAAATCTCACTAAACACTCGGAAATAACCCCGAATACTCAAATGACTTTTCGGGCTAGGTTTCACGAGGTGCCAGTCCAATATCCACTTTATTGTAAAAATTACTCAAGTGGCTTCTTGGGCTAGGGTTTCATGTACATGCCAGTCCGATATTCACCTTATTGTATTCCACTCAAGGAAAATAAAAATAGAAAGGAAATATTACAAGTGAAGGAATAAGAAAATTTCCAACACTTAGAAAATAAAAATTCCTCAGTCAATTCGGTTTCAGAGGCAATTCGTTTTATGGAAAAGACCGAATTGAGGCGGTTTAACCGAACTGGTGGCTTCCTTGTCCTTGGTGCTTGATGCGAGATTCTTCAGGCAATTCGGTCTTAAGGTCAATTCGGTTTATTGGAAAAGACCGAATTGACACTTATACCGAATTGGTTGTGAAAACTTGATGCTGCTTCCTTCTTCTGGAGGGGCAATTCGGTTTCTGCAAGTCGATTCGGTTTAGACCGAATTGGGTATAGACCAAATTAACTTCGAACTTGAGCTCACAATCTTTGACTTTTCTTCCTCCTTTTTCGGTAGTTGTTGGCTTGCCCATACCTTATAGCCGAATTTTTGCACACCAAATCTTCTGCATTAAATGCAACACATCATTACAAAATCAAAATGCCTTATTTATGGCAAATGATTGGACACATTTAATGAGTGCCTCTATTACATAGTCTTTTTGCATGAAACAACAATGTCCACCAAATCCTTATAATATCCTACCTATTACAATCTTGGTAAGAACAATATGAAGATTGGGAAGAACACCAAGAACACACAACAAACAATCTCACACCCCAAACCCACAAATACCCACTGTTGTGCTTTAATATGCAAGAATAATTTGTCAAACAAGATATTATGCACACATAACACACAATGGAAAATATATAGGTTCAAGAGAGCAAGAAGGACGTGGTGATGAGCTTGACACAAGATACCAAGATCTTAACACAAATAATAGCAAAAACAGTAGCAAGAAAATAACAAGGAAAATATTTTAGGGTTTTGGATTTTATAGAAAACAAGACAAGAACACTAAGAACATATATTTTTGGATTTTTCAAGATTAACAACAAGTAGAACCAAGGAGCTTTGATACCAAATAAATTAGGATGCCATGGATATCTTGGTTACTAACCTATTTAGGAGAGATTATGAGATGATTAGCGGAAGATTAAGAAGATGGAAAATGGAAGAAGATGTACTGAAATGTAAAAGAAGGGATAAGGAAGCTAAACCACAACAAGAACCGTCGGGGGAAGCAACCAAGGTGTTCGAAACCTTGACCTCAACCCAATCCTTTAACTCAAGCCTTGGTTTGTGTAATCACAATGGATGCTTCAATCCAAGATGATGAATGTTTCCCAACAAACATACAAAGGTGGTTGAGAGGGGGTAGCTCTCGGTTTGATCTTTTGAAGAGAAAAGGGATATATTTTCATTCAAGCAAAATATGTTTACAAATGGAGGGGGATGACATATATATAGGCCAACCCCAAAAGAAAAGACAAGAAATAAAAAATACATCAAAATGGCCGAATGTGGTTTATGGGAGATCAATTCGGTTTAAACCAAAATGGTTCAGTATAGATCGAACTGGGGCCAAGACCGCATTGGGCTCACGAACCTATCTATTACAAAAAAAGGAAAATAGGTCAATTCGGTCTATTGGGGCGATTCGGTATAGACCGAATCAGACGTCAAACCGAATTGATCACTAACAACGATACTAATAATAATAATAATAATAATAATAATAATAATAATAATAATAATAATAATAATAATAATAATAATAATAATAATAGACACAGGGCAATTCGGTATATATGGGGCAATTCGATTTAGATCGAATTGGCCACAAGACCGAATTGGGGACTTAGAAAGTAATATTGTAGAGGGGTCAATTCGGTCTATGGCAATTCGGTCTAGACCGAATTGGGTTATACCGAATTGAGTGAGTTCAGAAAATTTTCTAAGGCATGGAGGAAATTCGGTTTATGGAAATTCGGCTTAGACCGAATTGGGTTATACCGAATTGGCTAGACCGAATTGGTCTCAATGCCTTAGCCAAATTTCTTATGCCCTTATTTTCTACACTATTACAAAATATTATATCCGACCAATCTCCGACTTGTCCGAAAATTATCCGGCGGTCGGCGGTGGCGCCGGCTGACCTCCGGCCAACTTCCGGCCAATTTTCCGGCGAGCTCCGTTTTATCCTCTGGTGATGCTCCGGTGCTCCGGAAACTCCTCCGATGACTTTCCGGCGACAGTGATGGCTTAATTCTTCAAAATTGGGGATTCCATGGATGGAATCCCTCCGGCCTCTTCAAGCTGGATTAAGATCAGTGCTTTCAGACTGCTACCTTCTTCTCTGTTGATTTCGTCTGTGAATTCTGCAGTCTTGAGAAGGATTGCAATCTGGTCTGTGAATTTTTGGGTCCTGGTCCTAGAGCATGGTCCCGATGGCATAATTAACGTTGCAGATTTGGCTCCCACGCCAGTAAACGACATTGATTGTGTTTCACCTACATACGTGTACACTTAATCTGCAATGACATTTTCAAGGGAATCAAAGTGGAAGAAAACAGAATAAAGAAGAAATATTTTCAGCTCTGATGGTTTATCTCAGCTAAAATATTCAATAGGCAAGTATATACATAGGCCAGCATTACTAAAAACCATCATTTAGTAATTAAAAAAAAATAAAAATGAATGCTGAACCTGTTACTTGTTAAGGAGTTTGGGATTAGTTCATCTCGTTACATTTCAACTTTTAATCTACTTTTCGAATTAACGAGTATCAACCTAAGTACCTAACCAAGGAATTGTGAATTCTTTTAATTATTAGTATAATTGATGTTGATTATGTTAATATGGGAGTGAATTTTTTTATACTATCAAACACACACCATTTCTGGAGAAACATCCTAATCATGACAAAAAGCAAATTATGGAAATTAAAGATTGGAAGTCAATAACCGATCATATGATAGCGTAATTTATAAATTATCTTCTCGTTCCTTTTTAAATGCTACGGACCCACATTTCACGCAATCCAATACACATTTTTAATCCTTAAATAACTTAAATTGCATATGAATAAAATTTATGAAAATTTGATATTCTAAATCTATACGATTAGACGAATCCAACAAGATCCCACTTGACTATATTTTATCTTGTATAATAGTGTTAAAAAGTCGAATCAAAGTTACTCAATGAACAGTGTCGAAATCCCAAATGTTGCAATTATAAAGGAACGGAGGTAGTATGAATTATTATCAATTAGTAATAATGTATTAGAAAAAAGCTATATGTGAGGTTCCAATACATAACTAATTGATAGTAAGTCGAGTGGCCCAAATTTATATAAACAAGGTGATATCCCAACATATACTCGATGTGTAACATTATTTTAACATGTAGCATATACATCTGGTTACCAACGCGAGTTCAAAAGTAAAATAAGGTACAAAACACAAAGCAAATTAATTCATACAACCCTTAATGCAAAACCACGAACTTTCTTACAATGCCGAGGTGATCAACATGTCCTCTCCCCAGTATCAAATACATCCTCATCATTTTCCTTTTTTAGCAACCTTTCAAGCTCCGTAACAAACACTTCCATTGCATTCCCTGCAGGCAGGCTGACTGGAACCACAATTCCCTTCTCTCCTTCCTTATTCGTAAATGGAATGTAAAAGGAAGCAAGGCCGGGGATCGGGCAAACCCCGCCATTGGCCGGTCCGCCATATGCAGCCTTCCCCCACCCAAAGTCCACATCTCCAAACCCAGCGCGGGTCACATCGGAAACAAGGTACGCTCTCACCATAGCCATGAGAGGCCGTCCTTCGATCACCATGAGGTCCGCCACTGATTTCATGTACTCCTCTGTCACATCGGACTTGATCTTCCTCACCAGATCCACCGCGTAGTGGAGCGGACTTTTTGACAATTTCTCAGCAGAGGAGATCGCTACTGGGGAGGCAAAAGCGTTGCCATAGTATCTGTTAAAAGAATTAACAAAATTATATATAAATTTGCTTTTTCTTGTAGCTTTCTCAGATACAGGTTCAAAGAGCATCTCAACCATTCAATTATGAATAAAATAAATAGTCATTGTATCTTATCTAATAAAACCATATTCAGTTTTAGATAGGATAGTAATTGATAATACCCTGCAGGAAGCGGTGGATTGAACCGTTTCCTAGCGTTGACGACGCACAAAATTCTAACCTCCTCGTCGGGATCAGGAGAGATCGCAATTGTGCGGCAGCGCCATATGGAGGCGGTGATAATTTCAAAAGTGGAACAATTGTGAAGGCGGGGAGGCAGGTGGCGGCGGAGGGCAGAGACTTCCTTAGCACCAAAGTAGAAAGCGTGATGGACCATATTATCACCAAAAGAGATTTTTAAAGTCCCATCGGGGTCGTCAAGGACTTGGTCGTATTCGCGGTGCATGCATGAGACATGGGGTGGGTCACGTGCGTTCAAGAGTTCTCTTTGCCAAACGGGTGAGATGGCTGGCATTCCGGCACCACGAGCTAGCTCGCCTACGGCGCTCATAAATAGAAAAATGCCTGCACCATCGCTCATGGTGTGGTTAAGGCGAAGCGCAAAGATGAAGCCACCGCATTTCAACCGTGTCACCTGAAATATATTTACTACTTATTAATTTCAAAACAAAACAAAATAATATAATGGTATATAATATGTAGGAATAAATACCCAAATAATCATGTAAGTTTTACTATTAGCCAATTTGATCTATATATATTTGCAATTAAGTTACTATCTAGATTAGGGAGAATCTGGAAATGCTGACGTGTTCCATCGAAGAGAAGGGAATGCTACGCATCAACATGCTATGGAATCCTTCCATTATGAGTCAATAAATACCAATGGAAAGAGGATTTGTCAGTCCCCAATTAATGGGTATAATTTATAGAAGATTTTTAACTTCTATTTTCATAATGGATCAAATATGGATGTGATGTGGGGTAATTCCAAAACCGAAGAAGCATCATTCTCTTCGACGGGGGAGCGTGAACAAAGATGCTGGATCTAGTTGGCAGCATCAGTCACATACTATTTACTATTTTCCCATCCTATTTATTATAGCATCAAACAGATACAGAACACAATGTGAACTGGTTGGCAACACAAACTATTTACTATTTTTCCATACAATTTACTACAACATCAATTAAACATAGACAAAACACAATGTGAACGGGTTGGCAGTACATGTTAGTTTTATTAGTAATTCTATTGATATGTCGTAGTAAATAGTATGGGTGTGTTCAAGAGAAGATTGATAGAACATGTTTATGCAATTCATATAGCACATAGATTCTGTTATAGCAGCACAAAAAAAATCCCACACAATCTGCAATTCATAAAGGATTAAGTTGCAGATATAAGATTTGTCAAAAAAAAACCCACACAATCTACTATATTAAATAAAAAATACGCAAAATCTTAATAAAGTCGGACAATATTCTTTGGCCCACCACACGTGTAACAATTATATTAATCACAATAAAGTCCACGATTGTAGGAACTCACTAAATGTAACATCCCTAAATTAAGACCAATTAGTAAAAATATAAAAAGGAAAGAAAATAATGGAATATACTACCATATGTGGGAAATCAAAATAATAGCACAACACATTCATACAAAAAAACACCTCTGGAAATCCAGAGTCAGAATACAAACCTGCTCGATATATTTGATTCACCCAAATGGAGCTATAAATTTTATATTTGAGTTGAAATAATCCTAAGCAATTATTTTTCAATTTTAGGCCCTTACAATTTAATTTTAACTTGTTAACTTTACCCCAAAAAGTTTGTAATTATCGCAATTTCGTTCTCAATATACATTTATATATCTAAAAGTGAAGACTAAGAGCATCTCCAGCGCAACACGCCAAAATGGTGTTGAACGCCGGAATAGACTGAGCGTGCGCTCCAACGGAGCCGCAATATTTCCGTCCACTATCGCTATTTTGCCATTCTCTCTACATTGCACCGCAATCTTTGGCGGTGCACTTTCGTCACCGCTATCCATTATCTTTTTTTTTTTACTTTCGTCACCGCTATCCATTATCTTTTTTTTCTTTTTTTTTGTCTTTTTCTTGTTACTGCTTTTATTTTTTTGCAGGGTTTCTTTTAGTGTTTTTTAATTTGTTTGATATATGTATTTGTATTTTGTTTTGATAAATAATTTTAATTTTAGCTTTTGATGTGTGTTAAATTTATTTCCAAATTTTTGAATTTTAATATTCATTTAATACAGGTTGGGGTTTCGATGTATTTGTATTTTGTTTTGATAAATAATTTTAATTTTAGCTTTTGATGTCTGTTAAATTTATTTCCAAATTTTTGAATTTTAATATTCATTTAATACAGGTTGGGGTTTCGATTTCCCATCCGAGTTCCCTACTCTTTTTTTCCTTTGTAATTTGTGTGGGATGTGTTCTCATCATCCTTTCCTAGCTTGTATAGACTGTTCAACAAAAAAAATAAAGTTAATATAACATTTTCTTTAAAAAATATTAAATTATAATAATTAATTTTATATAAAAATAATTAATAAATGAATGAATGGATAAATGATATATGAATAGTAAATGGAATCAAAATGGAATATTAATTATATTGTAGAGGAGGAATGTAGAGTTTTGGGTTGGAGAACAATAGGGAAAACCGTAAATTTAACTGTAATATAGAGTTAGTGTAATTGTAAAATAGAGTTTTGGGTTGGAGATTGTCTAAATTGTAAAATTAAGATTTTTGCCAGGTAAAATTGAATAATTTAAAAGTTTGGAGCCTAAAATTGGGATCTAAATACATTTAGAACTACTTAGGCTAAAATATAAAATTAATTAAATCATATTATTATTATTTTATATTTTTTTTTAAGGAGTCGATGCCAAAGAAATGGTGGTCGGTTGGGAAATCAAACCCCATTATATGATTATTAGGGTTAGTCAAATATTTTATAGAGCAAAGTGGCTAATAGTAAATCTTGCAGGAGGACTGTTTGGATATTTATTCCTATAATTTACAAAAGAATCTGTACGGTGTAGATTTATATACCAAAAGACAGACACTTGGTACAAAATAGTAATACTTCTATGTTTCCATACTAGTATTAACTATTAAGTACGTACCTGAATGAGCAACAAAGGGCAATCAAGGACGCCGGTGGAACCGGGGACGTCGTAAAGCAGCTCCTCCAGGCAGGGGAACGGCGGGTAGAGGCTAGAGGCGGTCGCCAAATTCTTCCACGGTCACATCCGCATCGGCCTCAATGAACATGACACCCTCCTCATTGCAATCCACCACCAGCTTCCGAGCGCCGTGCTCCCTCAACCGCCCGGCAAAGGGGTAGTAGAAAACCAGGGCCTCGGAGACCGCCCGACGGATGACCGCGACGGGGTCTTGTCCCGCCATGGAGGGATTCCTTCTGTAGAAGTGGATGAGCGGAACTTGAAAGCGGAGGCCCTGCTGGTCATCGATGTCCGAGAGAGGCTTCAATTCGCGGGGCGTGGGCTTGGCTGGCCGGATCAACTCCGGCGTCCGCCTTCTGACTTGGAAGGTTAATAATGCCATCTGTGTGTAAATAAATGGATTGGTTTGGAATTTGTGACACAACAGCGAACGGATCAGCTCCGGCGTTCGCCTTCTGACTTGGAAGATTAATGCGGCCATCTTTATGTAAATGGCTTGCTTTGGAGGGTATTTAAATGAAGTTTTAGGACCTACAAAGAGCCGCGCGAAGCAGATATAAGGCAATATTACACCGAACTACGTGATTCATACGAATAAATATATTTAATAATTAATTGCTACTAGCCTACTAGCTAGCAGTATCTATTTTACTGCATGAAATTTGAAGTCAACCAATCACAATAATTGGGTGGCAAAAAGTATAGTACTATATAGTTTATGTCGTCACTTGCTTAAATATGCTTCTATATTAATAATTAATAAAAATAGTTTTATATATGTCCAGTGTGATATAAATTAATACACTAAATCCCCAAATTTATACGTCCAGGATGATATAAATTAAAATATACACACGCAGTCAACCGTTCAATCTATCTGTTGCTAACTCAATCCCCAAATCTCGGCACTGATACCACTGTTGGGACTGCGAACACTATCCCAACTCCCACATTACTTTAGTACAATATTATCCATTTTGGGTCGAGAAGAGGGTGGTGAGAGCCCATGCTACACAAATTAGAGGGAATAAAAGGGAGGGATAGGGGACCATTGGGAAATCGAACCCCCAACCTTCTGTTGGAAGTCAAACGAAAGCCAATAGACTTAACCACTTGGACTAAGTCTTCATCCCCATACTAATCAAGTTAGGTGTACTCTTATATTCAGGCCAGTTATATTTCCTTATTCTTCCTATAACATCCCACATTAGTTGGACATGAGAATGAAACATACCTTTTACGGGAACAAAAGCAGTCGGTACCGACCTAACTTTTGGTCGATAATCTTTTTCCGGATTTTTTAAATTGTTATTATTATTCTTAAAAAAATAATATAATGTAACGACCGCTTTAGTGACCGAATATTGCGGTCCCTAAAGTTTTTCCCTATTATATTATTTTATTTTAAATTTTTATCAAATATGTTTCTTTGATTATATTATTTTTATAATTTAATTATTTATTTATTTGAGCCATTGAATTATTTATTTATTTATTTTATAATTTAATTAATTAATTATTTATTTAATCAATGAATTCACTACTTATTTTAATTTATTTTATTTTTAATTTTTGAATGATTTTATTATTTTATTTAATTACATTCATTTCAGTTTTTTATTTAAATTTAATTATTGATTTAATTATTCTTATTTTATGTTTTATTTAATTAATGAATTCTTTATTATTTATTTAATATAATTTTAATTTTAATTTATACTCCCTCCGTCACGCGAAAATTGAACCCTTTCTTTTGGGCACGGTAATTTAGGTGGTGGAGTTTAGTAGTTGAAGTGGTGTGGGTATTTGTGTTTAAGATTTTAATGAATTTTGATACTGTTTATTGTTTAACTTTGACTTAATATTATCGTAATGATGTAATTAGAGAAAAATATTCAAGTGGGATTTTGTTAGAATCGTCTAACCGTATAGTTTTATATATTTTATACAATTTTTGTTTGTATCAATTTTGTAATATTAAGAATTAACTTTGTGTAGAAAAGTAAAAATGTATTGGAATTTGTGCAGAATAGTAAAAGTAAGTATATTTAATGAGATTTGACAACAATTAAGATTCTAATCAAACTTATACTAATTTCATTTTTCTAAAAATGGAAAGTGATCAAACTTCGTGGGGCACCCTAAAAAGGAATAGGGGTCAAACTTCGTGAGATGGAGGGAGTATTTAATTTTAATTTTTAATTTACACATTTATATTTTTATATGTTTTTATATAGATTCTGTATAAAACATTCCATACGATGATCTGAAATGTGGGATACATGGATGGTACATGCGCGAGGGAATCCTTTGCACACCCAGGTTTGAGGTCTCTCTTTAACAAAACCTTACAACATATTTGGGAATCTATACTATATAGGACACATGGCGGAATATGATTGATGGTGTAGAAAGTGTTAGCCAAGCTGGTTAGTGTTAGCCATGCAGGAGCTTACACAGATTGCTGGTCCGGATGCAGTTGACCCTTATGAACTATTTCTTGAGGTGGTTGGCGGCCCTGACAAGAGGAATGCTGTCTATGGCTTGGGGTCATTGGCGAGGACTATCCCTGCACTTAGAAATGAAGATCCACCATCAACACAGCAACCAAGCAGCACTGATATTGCATATGTGAGAGGGGAGATTGTAGACTTGAGGACCGAGCTGATATCTGAGATTCAAAATGTTGCACAAAGACATGACACAATTGAGCAGCAGCTAGAGAAGATTCAGGGACATCTCCACCGTCGCTCCCCACCCCCCGATGATGATGACTCTGGAGCTGGTCATGGTTTGGGTTGTGGGGCCACTGTTCGTTGATATTAGTTTCATACTTTTCGTGCATATCGTAGACTTGTAGTTTTCTGACTGTCGCACTTCAAGTGGCCATGGGATGGTATGAAAGAGTTTGAAGACGATGTGATTGCCTTTTGACTTGGTAGTTGGGTAGTGAAGTACGTTGCTTGACATATTCTAACACAAACTTGAGTAATTTTTGCATATTGAAGTTTTTGGATATTTCTTGGAGTTGTAGTTTGATGTTTGAATAGAATTTGGGTTTGTATGAGATTTGTTGGTGATGTTGTGGTGTATGTTTGGATTTGTAATTGGTATTTTGATGCAGCAGGTAGGCAATGTATAAATGAACAGGTCTGGGATCCTGGTTTTACATTAGTGACCGGCTATGAGGTCGCTAAAGAGGTTGCAAAAGTTAGCAACCTCCATAGCGACTCGAAAATCGGTTGCTAAACTCATCCCAGGCTCCGCCAGAATCTGCTTAGCTACCTCTTCTTAGGTCGCCAACACGGTCGCTAGATTTAGCGACCTCCAAGACCGGTCGCTGCATCGGTTGCAAAACTTTCTGACTCCAAATCCTCCGGTCGCGCATTGATTTCTAACGGACATTCTAGCTACCTCCACCCTCCGGTCAATACACCGGTCGCTATGTAATACCCCAGATTTTTATCAACGTCCAAAGGAATAAAATTTATTCCGATCAATGTCGAAACATCTCCGAGAAGAAGAAAATAATTTATCACAATAAATTATTGCTCGGAAATAAAACGCCGATAGATTCAAATTCAAAATGGAATAAAAGAGGGAAAGGAAGCCCGAAGACATTCCATCAATTGAGTCAAGACAATTGGAATTAAATTCAAGAAGGAAAAGAATTTTAAATCCAAGAACCCGTGAAGTCGGAAGAAATTTAATGATACAAGTTATTGCACGGGAATCAAAAGACGACAAATTGGAAGCCGACGAACCCGAGAAATCGCCATCGAAAATTTAAATCCAAAAATAAAGAATTGGATTTAAATTATTAAAACCGAAATAATTCCGAGAGAGCGGAATTTATTATTTATCGGAAGATAGCAACTCGAAACGAGTTTATCGAATTGTCCCAACAATCACGGATAATTCCCACATTATGATTTTTATTTTTGTAGAGAAGGAATCTTAATATTAAAAAAAAAAAAAAAAAAATTAAAAGTTACTGTAGCACGTGTCTACTGTAGCAGTACTGTAGCAGTACTGTAGCACGTGCGGGTACTGTAGCAGCCGATCCCTTGTCGGATTTTTGTCCCTTTAATGCCAAAAATACACCCCCAACACCCCATTATCACCCATCTACTTCATTTCTTCACCCAAAAACTCTCCCAAAACTCTCCCAAAGCCAAAACACCTTTCCGGCGAACTTCCGACGAACTTCCGGCAACTCTCCGGCAACCAAATCCGACCAAGGAAGTGTGTAGATCAAGGATCACAGTGCTTAGATCTTTGGTAAGTAGTATCTTAGGTTCTCAATCTCGTTTTTCCTCTCAAATCCCCAATCTAACTCTTGAATCGTTGATTGCAAATACGTTCGTGGCCAAAGTCGGGAACTTTGCGTTTCGTAGATCCGTTCGTAGGTGTTTGGACGACTCAAGAACACAATCTTTGTAAGTTAACCTTACTATGGTTTTGGGTGACTTAAAATGCAACCAAACATAGAGATTCAACTCAAGAAAATTAATAAAAATCTGTCAACAAGAGAAACCCTCAACGCAGTGTTTTCGTATGAATTTTTCGAACCTCTAAAGCTGCTCAAACAATAAAACTCAAAACATGAAAAGTGTTCCTAAGACATTAATCTAGCTACTGTAAAAATTTCATAATTTTTCACGATGTTTTGAAACCTGAAATCAACCCAAAACCGAAGAGTATTAAATCTGGATCTTAGAACTTTGGACAGATTTCATTCTCAATCTTGTTAGCCATTTTGACCTTGGATCTAAGCCGATCTAGGATTGGTGTTGAACATGAAAGTTGTAGATCTATGAGTCTTGAATACCTCTGTAAAATTTCATGCATTTTCATCAAGTTTTGATACCCCAAATCGAGTCGGACATATTCTGCGTTTTAAAGAATTTTCAAAGGTTGACAGTTTTCTTAACCGAACTTGATGAGCATATTTCTATCATTTCTAGTCCGATCCAATCTTTGAGTTCTAAACAAAAGTTGCATATAATCATGTCTAGTATATGCATATGAAATTTCAGAATTTTTGGAGATCATTTGATATGATAAAAAGTCAAATCTTTGAAAGTTGTCAAACCTGAATCCTAACAGCATACTATTTGAGTAGAAAACTTGATTTTTGACATGCTTCCTATCATTTTTCCGAAAAACTCAAAACATGAAAGTTGTTCATTGGGATGTTTTTGAGCTACTGTGAAAATTTCAGATCAATCGCCTAAGAAATGGATTTTTAAACTGAAAAGGCGTAAACTGTGACATCGATCGGTTTTAACTTGTGAAATTTTGAAATTTTCAAACAACGATCGAAATCTTGTGATACGATAAAGCTATATTTTTGAAAATCCCGTTACACTAAAGTTGAAACAATATCGGTTACATAAAATCAGGGGGTGAGTGCTCTGCAGGGTGCCCTCCTAATTGTGCATTTTGTGCCAAAACGGCAATGATATTACGCGCGAAAGATCGCCAAAACGGCATCTTATATTTTTGGGCCTATCCTCTCGGGTGTATCCGTATGGGTTACTCGAGGCTCGACGGAGCGGTACTGGATATGGCGTATTTGGTCACAAGAGACCAACTGCCTACCCTCTCGAGTGTATCCGTATGGGTTACTCGAGGCTCGACGGAGTGGTACTGGGTATGGCGTATCGGCTGCGGCCGCCGGATCACCGGCTAAAATGACATGTTACTTATGAAATTGGCTGAGGCCGCCGGATCACCGGCTAACTGTTACTATTGGCTGCGGCCGCCGGATCACCGGCTATCTGTTACTATTGGCTGCGGCCGCCGGATCACCGGCTATCTGTTACTATTGGCTGCGGCCGCCGGATCACCGGCTATCTGTTACTATTGGCTGCGGCCGCCGGATCACCGGCTATCAAATATATTGTTGAAATGATGGCGTAACGGGAAATATATTAAAAAGCTCAGATTTTATGAAATTGGCTGCGGCCGCCGGATTGCCGGCTAAATCAAATATTGTTGAGATGGTGACGTATCGGGGAGAATTTTTTTAAAAGCTCAAATCTTTATTTATTTACTTACGGCATTATTCGTGTTTTTAAATCATGTCTTAAATAATTGCCCATACTTAAGTTTTAACTATGAAATTAATTGTTTATTTTAAGTATGCAATTATAATCGCATTTTTTTAAAAATAAAACGTTTTTATGCATGACAAAAAGTCTTATCATAACTATGCCGTGCAAATCATTTTACGATGAAAGTTGAATCATGATCACGTGAAAATCTTTATTTTAAATCATGCCATCTATTTATTATTGGATGTTAAACTTAAATTGCGTTTTACCTACAAACATCTTTTTATTAAATATAATTAAAGGCTTTGAAACCCCTAACCCATGCTATGTGTTAACTTACTCAGCGCGTTTTTGCTGACCCAAACCATTTATCCCCTTTTTCTTACAGAGTCTGAAGATTATGCATCGTCATATGCATACATGGGAACATTTGGGGAAATCTCTATTTTAAATCCCTGCATTTAATTACGACTTGCATGAACGGGACTGTTTAACCCGTGTTTTGGCCATGTCGGCTGCATACACTTTACTTCCGCTGCACAATTTATATTTCCGCTGCAACTTTGATGTATTATCTTTAAATTATATATGAATGGGCTGTTTGAATATTTTAAATTCTGAAAAACCATAGCCTTGCATCTCTTTAGTGAGCTCGGAGAAACCGTGTCTTGCTAGGGAGGTGTGGCGGTGGCATCCCGGCCTGGGTTACCAAAACCGGGGTGTTACACGCTAAATGATATAGCGACCGCAGAATGGTCGTTAGCGACCTAACTTGGGGGTCGCTAAATACAAAATTTCTTGTAGTGGGTGATGTTGATGTGGTAGGTTCAAGCTCTCCGGAGCATATTTTTTGTATAAAAGAGAATTACCGACCACAATTTGCGATCAGTAATTCGGTCGTAAAAATTCTCCAGAACCTTTTGGGACCAGATAGTACCGACTGCATACGCGGTCTGTAACTCGGTCGGTGAATTTTTACGACCGACAGACGGTCGGTAAAGCAGATGGTATCTTTCCTGACTGCATGGGCTTTTCGGCGGCGGCAAAATCCTTACCAGCAGTTTACCGACCGACTTGTGGGGTCGGTAATGCAGTCGGTAAAGAATGAAACGACCCGTATTCTTGGGTTACCGACTGCATTTTCGGTTGGGAATCTGTTTTTTTTCTTGTCGTGTAAGAGTATGGATACATCTCTCTTGTAAATGCGTTTTAAAGCTAAAAGGTAGGTTGGTCTAAAGTGGACAATATCTACAAGTGGTTGTGGCGGGGACGTTACTGATGCGGAACATATAGTTTGTTACTCAACAATATTCATTAACAGTTAATAAGAAATTAATGACATAATGTTACAAATATTTATTTTTATAGCATTCAGTAGAGTTTTGAAACAGCACTCTACCTGGATCATGTTAATTATGCAAAAATTGTGAGAAACATAAAAACCTTTAAAGTGGTATTGTAACATTTTATTGTTAAATTTCTACACATTGATTGTTTACGTTTATCTTACTTAACAAATTATTATGGATACTCATCAATACCTTATCCCTCCCCTTTATCTCCCTTTGTAATTTATGTGGCATGGGCTATACTCATCTTTGCCGATATATATGTGTCATTGTTTAACAAACAAAATAAAAAAAAAAATCAATACCTTATTTCACTTTTTCGCGTCGTTCTTCTCACTAGTTCGACTTATGGGTTTGTTTTAGTATTAGAAACAAGTAGTGTTATTTCTGAGGGACAACATTTCATTCCATATATATTTCAAAATGCAGTTCATAAAGAAGGGAGCCATATTCTATTTATCTATTTTAGATTGTGTGTCTGAGATATATCTACAAATTAAAATTAAAAACTCAGACATACATCTCAATATTGACCAATACAATTATTAAATTACTTAGGGTCCGTTCTGCACGTCGAGCTATAACTGCGGGCTGTAGCTGCGAGCTGCAGCTGTAGGGAGTTGTAGCTGTTGAAGCTGTAGCTATCAGTTTTTGCATAAGTATTCACAACAAGTAGATTTAGCTGTCAAAAATTATACTCCCTCCGTCCCAACTAAGATGTCTTGTTTGACTTCTGCACACAATCCAATGCACATTTTTAATCGTTAATATCTCAAAATATATACAAGTGAAAATTATGTAAAAGATATATTCTTAAACTACACGATTAGACGAATCTAACAAGACCGAACTCGACTATTTTTTCCAAATATATACTTACAATAATATTGAGTCAAAGCTGAACAATGAACAGTGTCAAAAAGTCAAACCAGACGTCTCAAGTGGGACGGAGGGAGTAATTTGAAGAGAAAAATCAATAAAATTTGGAAAGTAGCTTCCGAAAGCTCCCAAAAGCTACCTCTTGTAGCTTCTAAAAAGAAGCTTCCAAAAGCTCCCAAAAGCTAGTGTACAGAAAAAAGGCTTTTATTTTAAAATAAAAGTTAAAACTACCAAAAACTCAAAAGTTGTGTGCAGAACAGATCCTTAATATTTTAAATTAGGATTATCGATTTATATACATTGGTGGATATCTAACTATTTAATAATGAGGAATTATCAATACTGCTAGTGGTGCATTTATTTAAGATCGATGGAGTAATAATGTAGAGTCTAGGGAGTGTGTGGGGGGCGGGCAGAATAGTCCATGTGGGTATAAATTGTAGTAATATCTTAATGGTACTACGCATGAGTCTTGGTCTTCTTAAAGTTGGCGTTAGGACAAGAATTTCTTCCATTACAAACGCGTTCTTTCCTTTGTAATCCATCCTAACCAATTCAGTTATGGTGTTACACTGCAATCAGTTTGTATGCTCTGAAGTAATGTCGATGACTTGGCTTGCATCACTCGGTGGGACATCGCTTTGACATCGAACATCACTTATAAGATTGTATATATCACTCAATGGGAAGACATGACACATCACTCATAAGATCGTATATTGTTTGGCTGGTGATGAGCCAAGGACTTTTTTCTCCTCAAGGGAGGCTATCGGAAAATGATCAAACTGATTACGGATCCGGATTAACAATAATGCGCCCAAACTTGACTGAATATTCTCTGAATTTATAAATGGCAAACTTGATATAATGGAGAATCTATCGGTTGTTAAGAAACAACGGCGAATTCACCGGAAAAAGGAACCAAACTACCAGTTGTTGAGAAACAACGGTGGACTTGGAAAGTAACCGCTACAAGCTAAGCTAGAGTCTAGGAAAACTGTAAATGAAAGCTGTAAAGAAAGCAGTAAAGATACAAACAATTAAATTTGATAAAGGAATTCGGGGGTTGGATTGATCTCTTGGATTCTGTGCATGGCATCCCCTATTTATAGTCGGAGCTTGATAACCGCTCCTCCGGCCTATTCTCTTTAGCCGACTTTCGTCTCCCTCAATCGGTTGACTTGGCTTTATTTCGGCCGAAACCTCTTTTCTCCGAAATCTCCCCCCGTTCGTGTTTCTTCTTCTGTTTTGGATCGTTCCCTTTTAATTTCTCGGCCCAATCGATTTTAAGCCCAACTCTTCTTAGAAATCCTTCTTCGGCCCATATTGCATGGCCCAATTATCTTTTCGCGGCCCACTACTTCTTGTGGCCCCAACAGATGCCCTCCTTACTTGGGCGAATTTTCGTCCTAGAAAGAGCCCAAGTAAAAAAAATTTTCAACCTTCCCTTTTCGTGCGCTAACTCCTCTTTGGAACCCGGCCACGTCTCTTCATATTCTTCTTATTCTACCGTTTGTTTTCCCTTCCCCTTTTCTTTTGTTCATTCTGTTTTCTTCATAACATTTTCTTCTCTTTCCAATGGCGCAACCGACTCTCTCGCCCTCTTCTCTAAAGATCAAGAATATTGAAGATTCCTTCGCCGACAAATCTTCGCTTCATCTTACTGATGACGGTCTTACTACTCTTGGACCCCTCGCTACTTCTGTCGAGGCCGCCGCCTCTGCCTCTATTCTTTTCGGCGAATCGAAGACGATCCCTTTGTTTTCAGACTACTTTTCCGCTAAACCTTTCAGTCCCATCAGTACTTGGCCCCTCGTGACTCCGGAACATGTTGATTGGTATGAACTGGTTCGTCCTGAGTGTGAATCGATTTGGATATCCACCGGTATTAATCATTTGATTAAGCTGAGTACACAGCCATTCCCTTCTGAGTATCGGCATATTCAAGCCCTTCTTTGCTTTTGGAATTCTTCTATCAATTGCTTTTGCTTTCCCTGGGGTATGATGATCCCGACTATTGAAGATATCAAGCTTCTCTTAGATCTACCCTCTCTTTGAAGGCATTTCTTGGGTGTTATTGGTTCTGAAAAACCCTCGACGAAATCCTCTGTCTATACTTCGGGACTTACTTTTGCTCTATGGATTAATCGGTATTGTGGTACCAAGCCTAAACTTCCCAAGACGGAACCTGTGGCTTTTATGATGCACTTCCTCAGCCGATTTTTCTGGTGCACGCCCGCCAAGACTGTTGTTCTTGAGACTTTTCCTTTGGCTAAGTCCCTTATGGATGATACCCATTTGCCTCTTACCGACTACTTTTTAGTCCACTTGTACTCTGGTATTTCGTCCCAGGTACACGGGTGGGCTGATGGTCACCTCAATCGATCTCACGGCCCTCTTTGGTTTCTTCATCTTTGGCTTGCCTGGCATTTTAGGGATATTTATGGTTTCGAGCCTCAGCCTTTTGATACTACACATCCTTCGGCCAATGATCTTCTTGGAATCCGATTTCCAGATATGCGTATTGAACAATGGATTTATTATTTTATGAACAGATCTCCTCTTGACTCTTCTTCTTGTCATCTTTACTCTGGTACTCCGGATAGTTGGGTTTCTGCTATCGGTATACCCCCTTTCGATAGATCTCTTCTGACGGGATTCGCTCAAGTTTGGAACGCTTGTATCATTCCTCGTCACATTTTCAACTGTTCGTTTTCCGTTCCTCCTGAACATCCTATCCTTTCTGAAGTTTATAATCCTCACCTGGTCAGCCGGCAATTCGGCTTTGCTCAGGATGTGGTCCTTCCTCTTTGTGGAGATCCGGATCGATACAGTAGATCCTTCAAAGGATTCGGCCCCGAGGATAGCCGAAATCTTTGTCGAACGTGGGCTCTCCGAATTTGTAATTTTGAAGTCCATTCTTTCGATATTCGCCCTGGTTTGTCGGCCAAGTGCTTTGATGACTGGTGGGCCAAAGTTCTTTCTTGTGCTAATTTCGGCAGTAACTTGCAGAACTTCCTTATCTCTCGTGGCTTCCCATGTATTATGATGTTTTTGGTTATCGGTTCAGCCCCCGATTACTCCTGTTCTTCTCAAGAGGATGACCCTTTACTTCCTTTGCTTAGTAAGTCTTTAATTTCTTATTTCATGTATCGTGTACCTTTCTCAAACGTTTTCCCCGTTTTTGCTTTGCAGGGGCCTTGGACGATGTCTCATCTCTTCCGTCTTGCTCACATATTTCGTCTGCTCCTATTACTTCCTCGAAACGTTCGGGGAAATCAAAAGGTGAACATGCATCTACGGTTCTCCGACGTTCGACTCGTTCACCTCTTCCTGGACCGGTTGTATCTGCCAATCAGGTTTCCTGCAACTCTCTCCCTTTGTTCTTTTAAATTACCCCCTTGTTGATCCTACTGACGTTTATTTCCTTTCCCTTTAGGCTCATCCTGCTGCGGCTTTATCTGGTCCTTCTGTATCGCCTAATCCTTCGTCTGATCCGAATGATATGCCTCGTTCTTCTACTCCTTCTCATTCGTCTCTTGATCCTGTTACTGTTTCCGATATGGTTCCCATTCCACCAGCTGGCCTGGGGTCTGGCTCAACTTCTCGCACTCTTGGAAGCGGCGATACTGATTCAATCATCCCCAATTCGATTGCTTCTTTGGTGAATGCTCTGCCTTCCTCTTCCGCCATTTCTATTTCTGACCCGTTACTCGCTCGTGTTCGGCTGGAAGGGACAGCTATTAGTGATGTGAATCATTCTTCTTCTTTTCCGGATAGGAGTATTCTGGATGATTTCTTTTCTCCTTCCTTTTCTCTCCCTTCGTCGGAATTTCCTAATTCCTTCAAGGCTTGTTTGGACGAATTGGAACGTCTAATTTCCCGTCAGCCTGATGCCTTTTCAGTTCAAACTAAGCCCATCCTTTTGCTTCTTTCGCACATTAAGCAAGCATTCTCTGAAGAACTTCTAGCCTCTGGCTTGGCAGACGCCCATCAGGCAATGCTCACTTGCCTTTTACGGCTGGACCTAGAGCTTCCCGATATCTTGGCCACTCGTAAAAGACTTGATGACGAGCAAGCCTCTCTTACCCTTCACAAGTTGGAGTTTGATAAGCACACTTCCGATTATCATGCTCATATGGATAAGTTGTCAGCTAATGATAATCTTAGACTCAAGTATTCGGATCGTCTTTCTGCCATTGATTCAGAAATTAGCCGACTCCAATATGAGGCGCAAGGCATGAAGAATGCCTTGGCTGAGGTAAACAAGGAATCGGCTCACCTGCAAGGTCTTGTGAAGCAACTCCATAAATCTGCCCAGGCTCCAAGAGATAAGCTTGCTAGTCTCAAAGAAGAGATGGATTATCTTTCTTTGAGGACATCCTTTAGTGACGAAATCATTGGTATTTTCCGTGGTTTGTGGTCGGATACTCGAGCTGTGGTTGACCGAATTCGTCCCACCGTGGCTCAACTTCCTTCTGTACCGGATGCTTCCATGGTTTCAGATAACCCTGTTGCTAGCCTTTCTGCAGTGGATAATCCGAAAGACTCCGGTAATATTTAATTTGTTCTTTTGACCTTGATGATACATGATGATTATGTCTTTCTTCTATTTTGATCTTTTTCTTAGATGCTCAGTCTGAACTTCTTCAAGATGCTTCTGAACATCTTCTCTTGTCTCAACCTGATGATCCTCCGGTTTCGGCCGAAGCTGAAGCTCGATCATTCCAAGAATTTCAATCGGTCTTGAATTCTGCTACTGCCCGCAATTCGACCGTTGTTCTTCCTGGTGGTTTTGATGACGACATTGCTTATGACTTGAGTGGAGATTGAGATTTTTTTTTTAATTGTTGCCTTTATTCGGATGTAGTTATTATAACTCTTTTGGATTTTTCTTCTGGTTGTATCATTTGATGTACTTCTGGCTCTCCCTTTTTGGCTGTGTTTTGCCAGTGATAATCTGCCATTTCCCTTTTTGTCGCTTGTACTTGGCCGAAAAATGTACTTCTGGATTCATATCTTTTATTCTCTGCAATATGATTCGTATCTTTTTTGAATCCCGTAATTTTCGGTCTTCTTGATTAGTTCCTGAATGTTAGTTGTTTTTATGGGGAATCAGCTGTAACGTCTTTCCATAAATAACTTTTAATATTGACCGTTTCTCATGCCGAATACTAATCTCTTTCCTATAAATACCCGGCTTTCACTGATGTTTATTCATTACTTCTTCACATTTTCCTTTTAGTAAAATGATTTCTCCTCTTGCTTGGCTCGACCCTCTGTCTCTGGTGCCCCCATGGTCTCTGGCTGGTGTCTTCCTGCAAGGGTTTCCAAACGTGGTACGAAAACCTTCTTCCCATGCGGCACGAGCTCAGCTAACATCCTTTTCGCCATGTTCGTATGGGCGAGGATCTTTGACTGTTTTTTCAAATGAAGGTCTCGACGGCTATGCGGATAGGATTCTTTTCTACTTTGCGGTTGCATATCCTGTCGGACCTTGTCTAACGGGGAACCCACTTCTCTTAGTGGTTCCCTCATCTTCTTTTCCTTCCACCACCTTTGCCGTTTGCCTCGGTTGCATCCATCCTCATTTTATCGATTGTGCGGATGTTGCATCCGAGTTCGACTTCTATCTCTGGAACGTTGTAATATTCGTTGTAGCGTTCCCAGAGTTTTAGGCTTGGTGGTTGGGGCAATCGGCGGTGCTGCTTCGGAATGAGTGGTCTCGCCACTGCATTCGGCTCCGCCAATGTATCCTGGCGGCTTTATACAAGGCTAGGTTGTTTAATACAATCCTACAGTTCCCATTCATAGGACCTTTCCCTTGTATATGCCGTCCTAGGTTCGGACGTTTCCCTTGTATATTGTAATTTTGGACTATCGACGCCGCTTTCAACCGAAGTAGCTCCTCTTTGTAATATTTCATCCATAAAATAAAATCTTTATCTTTTTGTTCACTTATTGTTTAATCCCAAACTGAAGCATAATATTTCTTCATATATCTTGCATTTACTGGATTAGACATTTATTCTCCATTTTCGTCGACTAATATGTATGCTCCATTCGGTAATTTCGTCTGAACAATAAAAGGCCCCTCCCAATTGGGGCTCCACTTTCCTAATCGGCCATCCTTCTGCTTATATGGCCATATAACTTTCCACACTAAATCACCGACTTCAAATCGCTTAACACGAATTCGCTTATTATACCAATCGGCCACAAGATCTTTATTCTTCTGCAAATTTTCAAATGCTTGCACCCGATCGGAATTAACTTCCAATAATTCATCTTTCATTGATCGATTGTACTGTTCGGCCGACATCAAATCATCTTGACTTGTTCTCAAAGTCGGCACCGTTATTTCGGCTGGAAGGACTGCGTCCATCCCATATGTCAACCAAAATGGCGTGAATCCTGTTGCTGAAGTCTTGGCATTCCGATAAGCCCACAATGCTTCGGATAACTTTTTATGCCACTTCCTCAGTTGATCCTCGATCATCTTCTTTATAATTCCTATCAGTTGTTTGTTAGTGGCCTCTGCCTGCCCATTCCCCTGTGGATAATACGGCGACGAATGTAGATCTTTATTCCATATTCGTCTGCAAAGGCCTTGACTTTTTCTCCCACGAATATTGTTCCTTTATCTGTTAGAATTGTCTGTGGGATTCCGAACCTGTAAATCAACTGTCTTTTAATAAATTCAATAACTTCTTCTTGAGAAATGCTAACATATGCCTGAGCTTCGGCCCATTTCGTAAAATAATCTGTTGCGACTAGCACGAACTCATGCCTTTTCGATGAAGAAGGATGAATCTTTCCAATAATGTCCATAGCCCATCCTCGAAATGGCCATGGCTTGATCATTATATGTAACTCTTCGGCCGGTAACTTCTGAATCGGCCCGTGTTTCTGACATTCGCGGCACCCTTTAGCATATTTCCGCAATATGTTCCCATTTTCGGCCAATAATATCCTAGCCGAATGATACTCCATTTCATTGACTTTCCTGCCCGATGTGCGCCGCATATTCCCTCGTGTACTTCTCTCATTACTCTTTTCGCGTCCTCTTCTCCAACACATCTGAGTAGCACTCCATCGATGGCTCGGTTGAAGAGTAATCCTCCTATTATTATATAATACATTGCCTTCCGCTTTTCGGCTGGATTAGCTTCGGATGGATCTTCCAACGTTCGTGCTATCTCTTTTATCCATTCGTCCTTCTCTGTTTCGGCCAAATGTATTTCCACATTCCCTGCTATAGGCATTAGCCGATATCTGGCTGCGTGTTGAGCCAATTCGTTTGCTAATTCATTCTTTTCTCTGGGGATGTATTCAACATATACCTCGCCGAATTCTTCTAGTAAGTCGATTGCCTCTTCATATAATCTAATCAGCTGAGAACATTTTACCGAAAAATCTCCTAACAATTGTTGAATGACCACTTGCGAATCTCCTTTGATTATAACCGCTTTCACTCCTTCTTCTATAAGTCGTTGTAGCCCCGAAATTAACGCTTTGTACTCGGCTTGGTTATTAGTATAGGAGTTCGGTAATTGTACGAAGTACCTGTGTATCTTGTCCTCCGGTGTCTGTAGTGTGAACCCTATCCCAACTCCTGAGGCGGCTTTGGAACCATCAAACATCATTATCCATGGGCGTAGATACACTATTCCTATTTCCTCTATCGCTTTCGGCCAAACGTTTTCTTCAATATCATCTGGCATCGGAGGTATTGCGTGATCGGCCAAGAAATTGGCTACAATTTGTCCTTTCATAGCCTTGAGTGGTTGATACTTCAAATCATATGCGTTTAACCTCATGGCCCATTTAGCCATTCTTCGGCTACTAATCGGATCATTCATCAAGATTTTGACTATATCAACCGAAGCCACCACTATCACTTGCCTTGGTTGAATATAATATTCTAGCTTCTGGCATGCATGATAAAGACTCAAACATAGTTTATGAATCGGCGAGTACCTTAGCTCTGCATCCCTAAGGATTCGGCTTAGATAATAAATCGCCCGATCTCTTCCTTCATCGTCTTCTTGGGCCAATAGTGCTCCAATAGACTCTTCGGCCGCTGCTATATATAGCTTCAGTGGTTGGCCCAAAGGAGTAACACATTACCTTCTGGGTGGAATTGCCACAACATGGGCGTTCTTCTTAGCATTTCAGAATAAGGTCTATGGGAGACCGCCCATTTATCACATGTGAGGGGAAGCATTATTTATAGAGAGAACAAAGAAAAGATTTGAGTCGGGAGGAAAGAAAGGGCGGTAGATGATAATGAGAAAAGGAATTTATTGCTCTCGCTTTGTTTAAGGTAATTTCTTTCTCGAGCTTTGCGAGAGGGTTAGAGCTTTATTAGGATGCTTTATTATAGGTTTACGCGCATATTGCTTCCATCAGCAGAATAAACTCCTGTCTCACTTGAAACAAGGAATAAGATGCTGTTAGGAAGAAACGGGCGTCTATGCATAGATTGAAGAAAAAAAGGAAGGTCTTGATTCTTTTCCTGGTCACTCAAACTAATTCTTAATTCTATAGGATTGAATAAAAAGTCGATTGACTTTGTGATATAATAGCTATAGAGCTATAAGGAGAGCTTTCTAATCGGGGGAACCAATACTTGTGGATTGATCAAAACCTGTTTCAGTTGCTCGAAGGCTTCCTGTTGATCGACTCCCCATTTGAATTCCTCTTCTTTCTTCAACCTTAGTAAATCGGTTAATGGTTTCGACTTCCCGGCCGCATTTGCCAAGAATCGTCTTAGGAAACCGATCTGTCCAAGGAATTTTTGCAAACTTTTCTTATCGTGTGGAGGCCTAGCTTCCTGGATGGCCTTGGTTTTATTTGCATCAACTTCAATGCCTTTGTTATGTACCAAGAACCCAAGAAAATTCCTTGCTTGCACTCCAAAAGCACACTTGGCTGGATTCATTTTAACTCCGTGTAATCTTATTCTCGCAAATACTCTTCGTAAGTCGTCCAAATGACTTTCCACATCTCTGGATCGGACCATGACGTCGTCGATATAGACCTCTACGAAGTCTCCTATCAGATCATGAAAAACATAGTTCATGGCCCTCTGATATGTGGCTCCTGCATTCTTCAACCCGAATGGCATCACTACCCATTCATAAATTCCAATAGCTCCAGGGCATCTGAATGCTGTTTTATGTACATCTTCTTCGGCCATAAAGATTTGGTTGTATCCAGAATAGCCATCCATGAAGGATAACATTCCCTGTTTTGCGGCCGAATCAATTAACAAATCAACAATAGGCATCATATATTCATCTTTGGGAGTGGCTATATTGAGATATCTAAAATCAATACAAACTCTCAATTTCCCATTTTTCTTTATTACAGGAACAATATTTGACAACCACTCTACATATTTAGTTGGCCTAACAAATCCGGCCGCTAACAACTTTTCTATTTCTTCTTTTATTTTTGGAACAATTTCGGGCGCTGCCCTCTTGGCCGGCTGTTTATGCAACCTGAACCCTTCCTTGATTGTCAATCTATGTTCTATAATCAATCTTTCCAATCCTGGCGTCTCTGTATAATCCCATGCGAAACAATCTTTGAACTCTACTAACACCTCCTTAAATTGGCTCGTCGTCTGCTGATTTAAATTTGCACTCAATGGGATCTCCCTTGGGTGCTCATCTGTACCAACATTGACCATTTTTAAAGGATCTTGAGCTTTGAAATCTGGTGTTCGTTTTGGAATAGCATCCATGAGTTCACTCCAATTCGCCTTTTCTCCTGTCGATCCGAGTTCGGCCGATTCGAACTCGACCATTCCTTTGGCTTCTTCGTTCATCATTTACTTTCTTCATCGTTCGGCCGTACATCGGCCTGATATCTGACCTCGAACCCCAAATCTGTCCAGTCACATTCGACGACCTGCGGGTATCGTTCCCCTACCACTGCTGGGAATGGTTGTATGGGCTCTTCGTATAACACCGCATCAATTCGGCCGGCTGTGCTGACTGGGAACGGAGGCTGATCACCATCCACTTCTTCGACTGAACCATTATTTTTCCAGAACCATATCTTCTGGTGAAGTGTTGATGGTAAACATCTAGCAGTATGGATCCAGCATCGGCCTAATCGGGCCGCATACGGAACCTCTGCGTCCACTACAAAGAACATGGTCAGAATCGAGATTGTACGGACCGTTACATCCAATAAAATACATCCTTCGGCCGCCGTTTGAGCTCCCATAAAACTTAACACTTTCATTCTTGTGGGCAATAAATCCTCCTTCGAACGGCCTATCTTCGTCAGTGTGGATAATGGCATAATATTGACGGTTGCTCCTCCATCAATAAACATTCTTCTGAGAGGTCTCCCGTTGACCCAGCCCTTGACATACAAAGACCTCACATGCTGAGATATCTTTGCAGTTGGAGGTAAAATCATGCTTGGCTGAGCTTCGGGGATGAACGCTTCATAACCTTCTTCCACAACTTTCTCTGCTTCGGCCTCCGGCCGAAGTGCTTCTAGTTTGGCGAAACAGAAGTCCACAATGGGTTCTTCATCGCCGAAATATTCTCCCTCCTTCTGACAAAAGACCACATCTGGTTTAGAATCGGACCAGTACTCCTCCTCAGTTGTTGTGGTCATTCCTACCATATTGGCACTAGACCCGAAACCAAACTTGAACTGCCCGATCGAAAGTATGTCACTATTCGGGACGATACTTGTTTTCGGTTTCCATTCCCTAGTTCCGGCTGGTCTAGGCTTCCACTCCTCTTTTACCTTCGGCTGTTCATTATCGGCTTTCGACTGCATTATTTTCGGCCGAAATTCAGTTTTATTTTTCAGCCGATCCTGCCCTTCTTTCGGCTTTTTTTCTTCCTTTCCTTAGGCTGATTTCAGTCGAGCCTTAAACACTTTATTGAGGATCATTCCTTCAGAGGATGGGCAATCATCCGGGAAGTCCTCTTCCATATGCATCATTTCGTACTCCTCTTGCTCAAATGAGCCAGCTGCTTTAAGTCGCTGCATTCTTCGTTTGAAAGTACGATACGATCATTTTCCTTTCGGAGTCTTTTCCTTCCTTGCCCTCCAGGCTGAATTCTCAAATTGGCGTTGGCCAAAATGCCTCTTCTCTGGGGAATTCTGAACCCATCGGCCTACCTGAGTATTTGCTGGTGGCCTTCTGAGTTTCTTCATTTCGGGAGTGACAGCATCTTCGGGAACTGTGATCTGAATCACAGTCTTGCCGTTCTGCTTATCGGCTGTCAACTTCATCTCTGAATCCCAACCATTGGTTATGATTTTCAACGTTGGTTTCTCATTCTCATCTCCGAATTCGACCTTCTGATGTTTGTCAAATTGCTTGATCCATTCCTTTACTTCATAATTCCCCAATCGGTCAAAAACATCCGAAATCTCTCTTTCCCCTTCGGAGATCCTAACCATTTCCACACTCCTGCCTTCTTCTGAGCCAATGGCAGAGTTCCCAGCCGATCATGCACAGAGCTTTTACTGGTCCATGGTTGGTCACCCAAACGATCGTGTACAGACTTGTTTTGATCGGGGTGCACCATTACCATGTTAGCGACAGGAAACAGATTCTTATCAATTGCCATGAGTCTTTCTGGGAATTTCAATTTCCCATCGTCCACATGCTTCTGGATCAGCTTTCTGAAATGTCCACAAACTGCTCTAGAATGAGTAGCCGATCCGTGAAATCTACACCACCCTGCTTCTAGTTGCTCTTTGGTTGGCTGTGGGTGATTTCCTTTGAATTCCAATAATCCGTTCTTCTGGCAATAATCAAATATTTCATCCATCTAAGATAGATCGAAAGAATAAAACCTCTGAGATTCGTCTCCAACTTCTCCCTCTTTTTCCTTGCCTCTGACTGGCCGAAGAGCAGGACATGTCATGGGCTTCTTTATCACCATTTCGGCCCTTGCTACTTCGGCTAAAGTAGGAATATCATCCGTATTATACTCTTCCTCAATTTCACATCTATCCAGAGATTCTGCAAACGATGCCGCTGGCTGGATAGGCTGTGATCTTCCACTTTGACTTCGGCTCGATTTGAACGCCGCTTGCTCCGCTAAGTAAGTCTCCATTTTATAGCTTCAGCCGTTAATTCGGCCACAGTCCTTGGTCTTGTGACCATCAATCTGTTGATAATGGCCAAAATTGACCATTATTTTCAATCTATTTCCGTGTCTAAACATGGACATTTGATCGCATTCCGGTCTTATTTATTAAGAAAGCAGTTGAATTTAACAGATTTATGCAAGTTTGTATAAATAATAAACTGGTATTGAAAAATACAAAAATATTGTTATTTTATTAAATTTGTGTTATAAAAACCCAAAAACATGATAAAAACATTAAAAATTCCACATTTGATAATTTTGGTTCGGTGTTGTCTATTCGGTGGAACACGGGTTCATTAAATGGAACACAAACCAAATAATCAAGTGGAATAAATATACATATTTATATTATTTTATATTTTGATATATTTTTTTATTTATATTTTCTTTATGTTTATTTACATCCCCATTTTCTGCTTGATTAAAAATAATTAGTCCTCTAATCAATTTTAATTAATTTGCAGGTAAAGTCCAATCACATTTTCAGTCCAAATTTCCTGGAGCCCAACAACACCAATCCCACAGGCCCAAAACCACCCTAGCCCAATTAAACCAGGCCCAAACCACCCTAAGCCCAACCCATTCACCCATACCAACCTAACCCTAACCCTAACCCTCCTACTGCCGCCGCCGGCCACCAACTCCGGTCAGCTTCCCTTCTCCGGCACCAACAGATCCGGCAGCAGCCCCTTCTTCCAACACCACCATCGCCTTCGCATCTCCGCCTCCAAACTAGCCGGACAGCCGCTGCCCCCGCCACTATCTCCTGCCGCCGGCCACCACCTCAACCATCATCTTCATCTTCACCTCCTCATCCGACCACCATCTCCTCCGCCTCATCCCACTCCGGCAGCGACCTCTCCCTCTCCGGTCTCCCTTCCAGCGTCCAAGATCACCATTTCCGGCCATCTCAATCAATTCCAGCCGCTGCTCCGTTCAACCTCCGATTCCGGTCGTCTTCCTCATCTCCATTTCCGTCAACATCTCCGACCAGTGCACCACCACAGCAGCAACCCCGGCGTCCCCTTCTCCAACCACCTATCCTCCACCGACGAAGCCGCAGCCCCTGCCCGTCTCCCCTTCCATCTCAAATGGCCCCAAACCCATTTAAGAACAAGATGAAAACAGAACAGAAAAGAGAAAGCAAGGAAGCAAGAAAAATGGAGAAGGAGCCCTAATCTCTCGATTGAATTTGAGAGACCCAGCAAAACGAAAATAGAAGAAGAAAGCAGTAGAAGAAAAATGGGGAAAGAGAGAAGAAAGAAGAATGAAGAGAAAAGGAACACGTGGAGAGAGAGAGAGAGAGAATAGGGAAGAGAGAAAAATCCCATCCGGTCGCGATCCAATGCCTCGCGACCGGGTGCCTCGCGACAGAAAAACTGCTTAGGGACTGTGAGAGAGGCTACCCCAGTCGCTAACGGATGTCTCGCGACAGAGGAAATGGTTCACGACCAGGACAGAGACAGGAAATCAAAGCAGTCACAAGCTCCCTCACGTGACCATCCCACTCTCCCAAATTCAAATTTCCCACATGTTGAAATACTCAGGAGCTCCCAGGACTTGAGGTCCCGTTGGGTAGGAAAATTTTGTCTTATCTTGCTGGACTCAAGCTCCCGTCCCCTCCTGCGCAAAATCCTGAGCAAAAAACAATTTTATGTGTTGTGTCCCTAGCCAAATTGTTTCGCGACACAACATTTTGCTTAGCGACACGGGCCTAATGGGCCTAGGGCTTATTTTTTTCCACTCTCTATAAATATATCCTCCCACCCCCTTGAACAGTAACCTAGCTACACTTTAGTTTTTTTAGTTGTTCTTGGAGGCACCACTGTGCTCTCCAAAAATAGTTAGGATAGTAGTTTAATTTATTTTTATGCAATGTAGGGATAGACTTTAGCTTAGTTTTAATTTTTGCCTTGTAATAAATTAGTGTAGCTAGTGTTCACATTTTCCAGCTTATTTTATTTTTGTACTTTGGGTTTCAAACACTTAAGTAATGGGTGTATTGGAATCTTATGTTGATTTTTGTTGAAATCATCAAGAAAAGGTCCCACAAAAATTGTTTCTGCTTTCTTCCATGTTTACTGCCTATTTTATTTTTGGTCACTTGTCCATATTTTTATGTTTTAGTTAGGTTTAATGGTTTATTAGATGCATGAATGCTTGATGCCCATCCCTTGGAAGATTTATTAGTATAGTTTAATTTAAATTGTTGTTTCTAGTTTAGTTTAATTTTATTTTAGTTTAGTAGGGGTTTTTATAGTGTTGTTGGTGCTGTTTTTATTTTTATTTGTAGGATTAGTGTGATAGATCTAAAAAGGGATGGTATTAAAGTGCTTGTGCATATTTTAACTAAAAAAAATTTGCATTTCCTATATTGTATTGCACCACGTTGTAAGCCCACGGGTTGCAACGTAATTTTCCTGTTGTGATCCCAGGGATCACAACGCACTTCCTTGCAATGCAGTATAAGGCGTTATGCTGCCAAAATTTTGTAAAATTTTTCAAATCCCCCGGTCGCGAGGCAATCCTGTCGCGAACCCACGGTTCGCGACACACTCCTTGATTAGCGACCGAGGACCCAAATACTTGCAATTTATTCTGGAAGGGCTCTGTCGCGAAACCCCTGTCGCGGACCCACGGTCCGCGACACACTCCTTGTTCCGCGACCAGGAATTATGCCCTTGTTGAATTTTCAAACCTTGTGTCGCTAAACCCTTGTCGCGAGGCCATGCCTAGCGACACAGATTCTTGTTTAGCGACACAACCCTAATTTTCAAAATATCAAATTCCTCTTATCTTCCACCTCTCATGTTATGATCCCTTTGTCGTGAACCCATGGTTCACGACACAAATTCTGCTTCATGACATGTAGGGCACCTTCTTGCCAATTTTTATTCTCCATCTTACCCCATTAATTAATTGAACCTTTATATTAATATTTTGAGGTTGAAATCCAATGATCTCAACCCATGATTAATTTGATATAAAGAACTTTGTTCAATTTTCCATTAAAAGATTTTTCTACAAAAATTAAACTCTAATGATCTAAATATATAATCCGGACTGTGATTAATTAATTAATTATGGAATGAGAGATTATTTAGACCATAAAGAGTGATTATGGAATAATTTCCATACCTTGCATGAGAAACCAATGTCTCTCATACAAGATGACCCAAAAATATTTTTCTTTTATTTATTTATTTTGGTCTTTATCTGTGTTGTGTGAAACGGCTAGTAAGAAATAAATCAGACTAATGTTGGCGGGTATTCCCACACGGATAAACTAGCTCGTAGTCTTACTATTAATTACTAGTTGTTATATTGCATGGTCCGGATAGTGGTCGGTGGAAGCCTTGGCGGTTCGTCCATCCGGGATTATACTAGCTGCTCAGCTGACTCCTATCCGGATACAATTTTATTTTTCTTATCTTAATTTCAAACTCGAATCTCAAACTGTGCCAACACTAGACGACATAGGTCAATGTTGTCTAGTAATTAAGACAGCGAAAGAACATGTAGGTTTTTCTCCGATTCACAGATAGTAAGGGTCTGAATGATAGCGACCACTGTCATTTAAGATCATCCCGCTATCTAAAAAAAACCGTTCCACCTGGAATAGTTGGAACCTGGATAGCAGATGTTTGCAGTCCGGATAACCCCAGTTATTTCAGTCATCTTTTTAGCCAAATAAATTCTTCTCATCTCCGGCTATTTCATCTCTGTGTATCAACTTCTGTCTAAACCCGCCTTATATTTTGGGTTATTTAATTTTATACTTCTTTATAAAATTATGCATGATACTATTATGTAAATATTGTGGTCATAATTATTTTGGGATCCTTCCCTTGGACATAGAAGTCGTGATTTAAATCAGATGTCTCATGATAAATTTCCAACAAAAAATTCATTTATAAAATCCGGATCTAAGTGAGGGATAAATTCCTCAGTTATGACTAATTCATATCCGACTGGGGGTTGATTTTGGGAAATTAGAAGCATAGTCAGCGATTAGGTCTCACCTAGACTGAAAGGATCTGTGTTTTAATTGAGAGTCTAGTACCTGTTTAGGGAATTGTTTTCAAATCAATTATTTTCCAAAATTGCTGTGTGTTGGGAATCTGATATTAAAATGTTGCACTGAGATGGGGTCCATTTGGGCTCAAATACGGTGTGATAGGTAATACTAGAGGAACAACATTCGGGCCTTGGTTATTTTCTGAGATAGGGTTGAGTACTCTTTCAACTGCTGTCCTCTTTTGCCAAAGCCTATTTTTGAGTCCTGAGTGAGTGCATCCGGAACGAACTAATTCATTATTTCGTTTCATTAGTTTGTATCTCATAACCACCCGGAAGGAAGTGAACACTGCGAGCGGTTCACCGAGAGCCGGGAATTCTTGATCCACACCCGGTCATTCTGACTGGGGGCTTTCTTTTACTACCAGGGTCAAACTTTCAAAAACCTTCGAGTGATAGGATTTTAAATGCTTTCTTTATCGCTTTCTTTTAAATGCTTTCGTTAGAGGTCACTCGGTTGTATTGAGAGTTGTGTAACTGCTACTAGGACTGATAGTTAAGGGATAGTTCAGGGCTTGATTAGAATCTTTGGGTGTGACATGGGAGAATGATAACAGTACTTGGCATTTCAACTAATGATTTGTCGGGTGTTGCTTATCCACCACAGATAAATGACATACCTCTGCGCAGGGGCAGTTATATATCTGTGGTATCTTAGATTTTGTTGTCTTAAGGCATGTAAATCCTTACTGTAAGTACCTGTGTGTTAAAGGGAACATAGTATAGGAAGCATGAGAGTTAGCTATCTGATGGATTATCCCAAGCTAAGATATGCGTAACAAAATGGAAGTTTAACTGTGTTTCATCTGAATCTTGTCCAATCTTTATTATTTTCTTCCTGTCCCTTCTATCTCATTTTAAATCTGTTCTCTTAGAATAATTTTAACCGCTTTCTTAGAATAATTTTATCGTTTCCTTAGAATATATTTTATTGCTTTCTTAGAATAAATTTATTTGCTTTCTAGAATAATTTTATTGCTTTCATCGCTCAGTTTAAATTATGTCAAGTAGTTGATAGTCAAAACACAAACTTGAATCGAGTAACCGAGTGGAAAATCTTATAAAATGACGTGGGCCCTGCTTCTATCGCACATCCTCCAGTGAACGATCTGGTATTTACTATAAATACTGCAATTTTTGACTCCGTGCGCTTTCGGGGGCACAGTTTCTTAACACGAGTAAATAAAAACGTGACAACCTATAAATATATCCCTAATCCCAACTCCGCCTTCATAAATTGGTTTCATTAAATAAAATTGAAAACCATGATTAATATGTTTCAGAAAATACTCATGTAATGGGAACTTGTCAAAAGTTTCATGACAAGGATCTTCATGGCAGGAAATTGTCAAAAGTTTCATGACGGGGAGTTCTACAACGCCATTTGAGATCGAAGTCTCCCACATGAGTAATAAAAAGTGGAATATATCCTTAAACCCCTTCCCATAAATCATAACTCTCTTCATTTAATAAATTCAAATTTGGGATATTTTAGAAAAAGCTCGTGTTGACGAAATTGTCAAAAGTTTCATGGCGCCGTTGCCGGGGAGGATGCAGCGTCGTTTATTAAGAGAATTACACTCCTGATTACTCATAGTTAGTTTTGTGTATATATTTCTAGAACAGAGAAGTACCCTCAAATTAATTAAACATTTAGAGTACTAAGACTCTAAATGTGAGGATGTTGATTTGAGGGGAAAATCTCACCATTTGGGTATTTTGTCTTGCAGAAATCATGGAGCCGCCAAAATTGGTGTAAGGAGTTAAATGGAAAAGTGTAGCATTGGAGCTACACTAATTTGCAATTGTAAATTGCCAAACACGTGAAACTCACGTGTTTGGCATCTCCACCACCTCCAGACTACGAAGCTCCACTACCGCTCCATCGCCCATCCACCTCATTACCATCACTGCTCTGAGGAAACCCTCATCACTGGTGAAACAACAAATGGAGCAGCAGACCGTCGGACTACAGGTTCCCGGTTGGATTAGTTCTGAAATTGACCGAAGATTATATCCGGAATTTAAAGAAACTTAAGATCCGGAATAATTTTCACAAGCACAGAATTAATCCAACCTAAATTTCTGCAAGTCAAAATCATATATATATATATATATATACATCTTGTGCATATTATATTAAATAATTCGGGTATTAATCAATTAACTCACATTTAAAGTACTAACACTCTAAATGTGAGGATGTTGATGTTTTTGAGAAAATCTGATAACTTATTCGGTGTTTGCTTTGCAGGAATTTGTGGAACTACCGAAAAGAAAATTAAAGCTTCAAAAAGGTTCCCGGTTGGATTGATCTTGTGATTAATTGAAAGTATTCTTGGAATTTAAAGCAATTTAAAATCCAGAATAACTTTTATAAGAACAGAATTAATCCAACCTAATTTTTGCAAGTAGACTAAATTTTATTTTTGTCTAGAAAATCCAAAATGTGATTGAACAATTTCGATGAAAATCAGAATTTTTCTAAGTATTGGGCATCGAACAATTGCCTTGCTCGATGAACCAAACGATCACATATAGCCAAAATCGTCGAACACTTCATTGGTTTGACGAAAAAGGCTATCAGAATTATGTTCCTAGCTTTGATGTAAATATTTTTCCCCTCCCTCCCTCCTCTTTCTTTTTCTTTCGATTTCAATAATTTGTTTAAGTAGGAATTGATTTACTCACATTTCGAGCAAGGCTCAAAATATGAGGATGTTGATTCTTCACTTAAATATATAAAAAAAAGTGTGTTATTCTTATTCTTATTTTTATTTTGTTTATTTTTATCATTATACATATTGTCAGTGATTCACATATTTGATTTTGGTTTATGATTAAATTTTCAAACTTTTAAATTGGGATAATATAATTGAAGACATGCATGATATGAATTTTTGAGGTTTTGAGCTATAAAAATTTAATGATATAATCATCTTGTTGGGTAATGAGTCCTCATGTTGAGAATTTAATTGAATAGATGGTAAGAAATTTTCAAAGATTAAATTTAACAATATTGTATGACATGAATGAACCCTTCCATGTGAGATTTGAGCCTTGAGTCATTTTTACTCATTCTTTTCTTTGATGTGTGAAAATCATTTTGATTAAAGGAAACTAGAACTTGCGATTGGGACCGATTCAAGACCATGCCATATTCCAAAAATCGAGCATATGATCGAGGCACCTAGAAAAACCCCAAATTTTTGGCCTTCTTTTGAAATCCAAACCCAAAAATATTTTTCCTTTAGGATTAACCACTTTGAACCTTTAAGCCTAATTTTTCTTTGAAGCCCTCTATATTGTTTCTAGCCTTATAAAAAGACCAAAATATTCAAACCCAAGTGTGCAAGTATAAATTCTATCAAAGGCATTAAACTTATGATCATCAAAAATGTATTAATCGGTAATGCTATAAGCCGATTTTAAAAAAAAAAAAGAAAAGAAAAAAAAGAAGAAAAAGAAAAAAAAAGAAAGAAGATGTTGAGTTTCATTCAACAACAATAAATTGCAAATGACAAAGCAAATTAGACACAGTCTAATGTCATGCAATATGAAAAGAAAAAAAAATATTGATGATCATTAATTTTTAATAAAAATATGCCATGTTATGATATATTAATTCTTGCCACTTCTTAGCCCAATAATTCCATTCCTTACCAAATGTTACAACCGTATGCCCCGTTATAACCTTTAAATAAGACCTCATGATCTCGATTTAAAGAAATGAGCCGGTGGCGAGTTGGTCCAATCGCAAGCTTATGGGATAATTTAATTAAATTTGATTACGAGCGGTCGTGATTAAAACCCAATTTTGAGAGTGAGTGAAATTTCCGCATCTACTATATGTGAGGCCTCATTTCTAATTTATATTCATGTCATGCTTTAATTCTAGAATTAAATCAATGATTATTCTAAACATGATATTCATGAAAAAATTATCAATAATGACTGATTTGTAGGCCGGAGTAAGTGAGAAGTATCATTTCATTAAACACTGCAATCAAGAAAATTTAATACTTGTAGTTTTTTATTGTCTTATCCCAATCTGAAAATAATAATATTTTTGAAGCCACGAAAATAGATTAAATATGCAGCGTCTATGCTCTTATGAGCACTGACTCTGACTGCTCGGGGACGATCAGTATTAAATGTGAGGATGTTGATAATGGCCAAAATTGACCATTATTTTCAATCTATTTCCGTGTCTAAACATGGGCATTTGATCGCATTCCGGTCTTATTTATTAAGAAAGCAGTTGAATTTAATAGATTTATGCAAGTTTGTATAAATAATAAAATGGTATTGAAAAATACAAAAATATTGTTATTTTATTAAATTTGTGTTATAAAAACCCAAAAACATGATAAAAACATTAAAAATTCCACATTTGATAATTTTTGTTCGGTGTTGTCTATTCGGTGGAACACGGGTTCATTAAATGGAACACAAACCAAATAATCAAGTGGAATAAATATACATATTTATATTATTTTATATTTTGATATATTAATTTTTATTTATATTTTCTTTATGTTTATTTAAATTCCCATTTTCTGCTTGATTAAAAATAATTAGTCCTCTAATCAATTTTAATTAATTTGCAGGTAAAGTCCAATCACATTTTCAGTCCAAATTTCCTGGAGCCCAACAACACCAATCCCACAGGCCCAAAACCACCCTAGCCCAATTAAACCAGGCCCAAACCACCCTAAGCCCAACCCATTCACCCATACCAACCTAACCCTAACCCTAACCCTAACCCTCCTACTGCCGCCGCCGGCCACCAACTCCGGTGAGCTTCCTTTCTCCGGCACCAACAGATCCGGCAGCAGCCCCTTCTTCCAACACCACCATCGCCTTCGCATCTCCGCCTCCAAACTAGCCGGACAGCCGCTGCCCCCGCCACCATCTCCTGCCGCCGGCCACCACCTCAACCACCATCTTCATCTTCACCTCCTCATCCGACCACCATCTCCTCCGCCTCATCCCACTCCGACAGCGACCTCTCCCTCTCCGGTCTCCCTTCCAGCGTCCAAGATCACCATTTCCGGCCATCTCAATCAATTCCAGTCGCTGCTCCGTTCAACCTCCGATTCCGGTCGTCTTCCTCATCTCCATTTCCGTCAACATCTCCGACCAGTGCACCACCACAGCAGCAACCCCGGCGGCCCCTTCTCCAATCACCTATCCTCCACCGACGAAGCCGCAGCCCCTGCCCGTCTCCCCTTCCATCTCAAATGGCCCCAAACCCATTTAAGAACAAGATGAAAACAGAACAGAAAAGAGAAAGCAAGGAAGCAAGAAAAATGGAGAAGGAGCCCTAATCTCTCGATTGAATTTGAGAGACCCAGCAAAACGAAAATAGAAGAAGAAAGCAGTAGAAGAAAAATGGGGAAAGAGAGAAGAAAGAAGAATGAAGAGAAAAGGAACACGTGGAGAGAGAGAGAGAGAGAGAATAGGGAAGAGAGAAAAATCCCATCCGGTCGCGATCCAATGCCTCGCGACCGGGTGCCTCGCGACAGAAAAACTGCTTAGGGACTGTGAGAGAGGCTACCCCAGTCGCTAACGGATGTCTCGCGACAGAGGAAATGGTTCGCGACCAGGACAGAGACAGGAAATCAAAGCAGTCACATGCTCCCTCACGTGACCATCCCACTCTCCCAAATTCAAATTTCCCACATGTTGAAATACTCAGGAGCTCCCAGGACTTGAGGTCCCGTTGGGTAGGAAAATTTTGTCTTATCTTGCTGGACTCAAGCTCCCGTCCCCTCCTGCGCAAAATCCTGAGCAAAAAGCAATTTTGTGTTGTGTCCCTAGCCAAATTGTTTCGCGACACAACATTTTGCTTATCGACACGGGCCTAATGGGCCTAGGGCTTATTTTTTTCCACTCTCTATAAATATATCCTCCCACCCCCTTGAACAGTAACCTAGCTACACTTTAGTTTTTTTAGTTGTTCTTGGAGGCACCACTGTGCTCTCCAAAAATAGTTAGGATAGTAGTTTAATTTATTTTTATGCAATGTAGGGATAGACTTTAGCTTAGTTTTAATTTTTGCCTTGTAATAAATTAGTGTAGCTAGTGTTCACATTTTCCAGCTTATTTTATTTTTGTACTTTGGGTTTCAAACACTTAAGTAATGGGTGTATTGGAATCTTATGTTGATTTTTGTTGAAATCATCAAGAAAAGGTCCCACAAAAATTGTTTCTGCTTTCTTCCATGTTTACTGCCTATTTTATTTTTGGTCACTTGTCCATATTTTTATGTTTTAGTTAGGTTTAATGGTTTATTAGATGCATGAATGCTTGATGCCCATCCCTTGGAAGATTTATTAGTATAGTTTAATTTAAATTGTTGTTTCTAGTTTAGTTTAATTTTATTTTAGTTTAGTAGGGGTTTTTATAGTGTTGTTGGTGCTGTTTTTATTTTTATTTGTAGGATTAGTGTGATAGATCTAAAAAGGAATGGTATTAAAGTGTTTGTGCATATTTTAACTAAAAAAAATTTGCATTTCCTATATTGTATTGCACCACGTTGTAACCCCACGGGTTGCAACGTAATTTTCCCGTTGTGATCCCAGGGATCACAACGCACTTCCTTGCAATGCAGTATAAGGCGTTATGCTGCCAAAATTTTGTAAAATTTTTAAAATCCCCCGGTCGCGAGGCAATCCTGTCGCGAACCCACGGTTCGCGACACACTCCTTGATTAGCGACCGAGGACCCAAATACTTGCAATTTATTCTGGAAGGGCTCTGTCGCGAAACCCCTGTCGCGGACCCACGGTCCGCGACACACTCCTTGTTCCGCGACCAGGAATTATGCCCTTGTTGAATTTTCAAACCTTGTGTCGCTAAACCCTTGTCGCGAGGCCATGCCTAGTGACACAGATTCTTGTTTAGCGACACAACCCTAATTTTCAAAATATCAAATTCCTCTTATCTTCCACCTCTCATGTCATGATCCCTTTGTCGTGAACCCATGGTTCACGACACAAATTCTGCTTCATGACATGTAGGGCACCTTCTTGCCGATTTTTATTCTCCATCTTACCCCATTAATTAATTGAACCTTTATATTAATATTTTGAGGTTGAAATCCAATGATCTCAACCCATGATTAATTTGATATAAAGAACTTTGTTCAATTTTCCATTAAAAGATTCTTCTACAAAAATTAAACTCTAATGATCTAAGTATATAATCCGGACTGTGATTAATTAATTAATTATGGAATGAGAGATTATTTAGACCATAAAGAGTGATTATGGAATAATTTCCATACCCTTGCATGAGAAACCAATGTCTCTCATACAAGATGACCCAAAAATATTTTTCTTTTATTTATTTATTTTGGTCTTTATCTGTGTTGTGTGAAACGGCTAGTAAGAAATAAAGCAGACTAATGTTGGCGGGTATTCCCACACGGATAAACTAGCTCGTAGTCTTACTATTAATTACTAGTTGTTATATTGCATGGTCCGGATAGTGGTCGGTGGAAGCCTTGGCGGTTCGTCCATCCGGGATTATACTAGCTGCTCAGCCGACTCCTATCCGGATACAATTTTATTTTTCTTATCTTAATTTCAAACCCGAATCTCAAACTGTGCCAACACTAGACGACATAGGTCAATGTTGTCTAGTAATTAAGACAGCGAAAGAACATGTAGGTTTTTCTCCGATTCACAGATAGTAAGGGTCTGAATGATAGCGACCACTGTCATTTAAGATCATCCCGCTATCTAAAAAAACCGTTCCACCTGGAATAGTTGGAACCTGGATAGCAGATGTTTGCAGTCCGGATAACCCCAGTTATTTCAGTCATCTTTTTAGCCAAATAAATTCTTCTCATCTCCGGCTATTTCATCTCTGTGTATCAACTTCTGTCTAAACCCGCCTTATATTTTGGGTTATTTAATTTTATACTTCTTTATAAAATTATGCATGATACTATTATGTAAATATTGTGGTCATAATTATTTTGGGATCCTTCCCTTGGAAATAGAAGTCGTGATTTAAATCAGATGTCTCATGATAAATTTCCAACAAAAAAATCATTTATAAAATCCGGATCTAAGTGAGGGATAAATTCCTCAGTTATGACTAATTCATATCCGACTGGGGGTTGATTTTGGGAAATTAGAAGCAGATTCAGCGATTAGGTCTCACCTAGACTGAAAGGATCTGTGTTTTAATTGAGAGTCTAGTACCTGTTTAGGGAATTGTTTTCAAATCAATTATTTTCCAAAATTGCTGTGTGTTGGGAATCTGATATTAAAATGTTGCGCTGAGATGGGGTCCATTTGAGCTCAAATACGGTGTGATAGATAATACTAGAGGAACAACATTCGGGCCTTGGTTATTTTCTGAGATAGGGTTGAGTACTCTTTCAACTGCTGTCCTCTTTTGCCAAAGCCTATTTTTGAGTCCTGAGTGAGTGCATCCGGAACGAACTAATTCATTATTTCGTTTCATTAGTTTGTATCTCATAACCACCCGGAAGGAAGTGAACACTGCGAGCGGTTCACCGAGAGCCGGGTTCTTGATCCACACCCGGTCATTCTGACTGGGGGCTTTCTTTTACTACCAGGGTCAAACTTTCAAAAACCTTCGAGTGATAGGATTTTAAATGCTTTCTTTATCGCTTTCTTTAAATGCTTTCGTTAGAGGTCACTCGGTTGTATTGAGAGTTGTGTAACTGCTACTAGGACTGATAGTTAAGGGATAGTTCAGGGCTGTAACACCCCCATTTTCCCTAAAGATGCAGCGGAAGAAAAGAGCGGGAACAATGGGTGGGGTGCTACCGCCACGTATTCCGGACTGCCCGAAATACTCTAAGGCTAGCATAAATAATTGCAGAAAATCAGAATTGAATGTATATGCTAACCACGTTCCGGACAAGCTAGCATATAATTCACAAAGAAGCTTATATACTATGAGAAGTATAAAATAAGCTTAATAAAAATGTTTGGTATAGCGTAACCAAACGGAGGACTGCATTCCTCAAAGCGCGCAATAACAATAATGGAGTAAATCCATGGAAGTTTTATTTCATAAAAAGGGGTTGTCTATTTCATACTCAAAAATACTGTTAAACGCATAATGCATTGTTTAAAACAGTAGGGCACCATATTTGCATAACCGGGATGAAACCCAAATATTTGTTCATACTTCACAAATAATTTTCTATGCCAAGTAATATATTATTATCAAAAGGGGTTTTTAAAATATACATATTTACGTGAATAATACCCCAAACCGTGCCCGTGCAAAAGATGCCTTGCAGATCTCAAAAACCTGAAAGGAAATGGTGAAAAGTGTAGAGTCAGCGAAAACAATCGCTGAGTAAGTAGACGTTTACTCCCGGAGGAGGTAGGGTTGCAGAAATAATTTAAAGACAGCAGTTATGGTAATGGTATGCTGAAACGAGAAGTAATTTAAGCACAGACAAAATCCATATAAATCTAATCCCGGGAAGAGACAATATGACACTATGCGTTACCAAGAAATAAATTTCTCAGCCAACATGATGTGCAGGTTCCCCGTTGTAGGGCCCAAATCTCACATACATTCAAGGGTTGTAGTGGAGGTAAGAAATTTCCTCGAACCACACTGAATCGAGAAATGGCATCGTGCTGATTTCCATCAGTCCCCATAAGTCGTGTATTACAGGCAAACGGCGGAGGATTCACATCTGTCCCCGTAAGTCGTGTAGCACAAGCTAACGGCGGAGGTGGCAGCAACGACCCAAAACTTGGACCCAACCCCGTAACAATGCGCGCTCAAAAATCCATAGGACATTGAGAATAATTGCAAGTATTGTAAAGCACAGTAAAATGGCATACCAATAATCCAAAAGCAGTAGGGAGCTATAAGCATCAATTTAAAAGTAATAAAACGGTATTTAAAATTTATGCTTAAGCTAAAATAATTTGGCTTTACTCCAAAGAGTAAAAATCTACTTACAGTCACCGTGGATGGAATGAACACAACACACGCACAGGCCTACGAGCAGATATCCCTTTACAGCTATTTGACTAGCAAAAATTATAATATTAACATCATTTGCTATAATGATATTTTAATGGAAATAATACTAAAATTTTCCAATTTAATAAATCTTACCCGAGCACTCTCACGGACTAGCTATCTGTACTAATCCTTAGGAACAAGCAGCAAAAATCCACTCGAAATGACTGCTTAAGTATCTCTACCAATACTACTAAAACTCTATCAACACTAAACTAAGGAAAACTAAAATAAAGAACAGAACCAAGGAAAAAGAGGATGAGTTTGGCGTGAGTTTTTGGGCTGCTATGGAGGGGTTTAAATAGGCCAGTCTGATGCGAATAAAAACAAGTGTACATCCACTTTTTTTTAGCCTTTGCCCGGCACCAGATATAGCATTTCCTTTTTTCTCCATCTGCTCGCATTAATTGCCCCTGCATTTATCTAGTCAACTCTGCCCCCTCCCCATTTTTGGATTCTTTTGTCTTATATCTACCCAACTTGCAGAACTCAGTCTGCAATTCTCTCTTTTCTGTTCCCCATCTCTTTTGTTTTCTTTCTTTTGGTTTCTCTTGAGCAGCTCCGGCAGGCAGACGGCGGGAACGGAGAAAGGGAAGGGCGGCGGCGGTGGGTTCGCCGGCGGCAGTGGCCCTCTCTCTTCTTCCTCCTCTCTTTTCTCTCATATGGTAGCTCCGACAGGTGGCGGCGATGATACCGACGAGCGGCGGCCGGCGACAGCGGCGGTCTCCCTCTCTTGCGCCTCCTCTTCTCTCTCGTTCCCCCCTCTTCTTCCTCTCTCCCTCACTGTTTCTTTCTCCCCTTTTTGTTGTTTTGGTTTCTGATTTGTTGGAGTTTGGGAGATGGAGGTGACGAAAGGTGTTGCTGTGGTGGGGGCAGCAGGTGTGGCGGTGGTGGCTTGGGAGGGAAATGTGAGTCACAGTGGTGGTGAGAGCATGGGGGTTCAAACGGCGGCCTTGGGGGTGGCTGTGGCTCGGCGATGGCGTCTAAACGAAAAGGGTGGCAGTGAGCTCGATGGTGGTGCGGAGCTGTTGGCCGGAGGGGCGGCGGCCATGGTGATTTGAGACTTGGGAAGCCGATTGGATTTGGTGGTGGTGGGGGGCTGTTGAGGTGGTGATGGCGCGCTGGAATCGGTGACGGGGTTCGTAGGGGGATGAGGGTGGTGGTGAGGCGGCCGCGGACTGGTGGTTGTGGTGGCTGAGAGCCACGGCGGCGGCGCCGCCAAGGGTGGCGGCGGCAAGGGCAGCCATGGGGATTCGGGTTAGGGTTTTGGGAGTTATTGGGCCACATCCATTTGGGCTAGGGTTGGGCTACTCAATTGGATTAAAATCATTATTAGTTTATTGAACTTAATATTATTAATTTTAACTCATGGACTTAATAGTATGGCCCAAACCAATTAATTATGGACTTAATAAATATTTAAGCTTTATTCTTATCTTATCTAATAACAATTAATATAAGCCTTAAATAATCTTATATCCATAATTTAGTTTAATGGATTTAAAACTATATATTGACTTGCACAATTAGCAAAAATAGTACAAGTCTTAAATCCTTAAAATTTGGACAATTTGCTAATTAATAGTGTGGCAATTTATAATTTAATCGGTTAATCAATTTAATTAAATTTTCTTAAATCCAAGTCCCATAATATTATTTTGAGGCATAATAATTTACGGACCTTAAGTTTAATTGAAATCATTCAATAATAGTTACTTGTTTGATCAGGCTCCATTTGTTAATTCTTTTTTTGAAAAATACTACTTCTTCTCTTATAAATAATTCAAAATTTCTTTGAGAAATTTTGAACATTCATTTATTAAAAGTCATTTTTTTTTTTCAAATTTTATGAAGTGTTATAGTCTACCCTCCTTAAAATAAGGCTTCGTCCTCGAAGCCTCACGACAGAACTTGTGTAATTCATAATCAGATTATATTTCCTAAAATTACACTTTATAGAAAACTTTTACCGTGTTACCTATTAATTACAATTTCTTCAATCGGCCAAAGACATTTATTCTTGATATCTGCTTGATCTCCTTAGGTCCTACTTCTACATTGCAAGAATCATCCAATTCAATTCCGTCGGTTTCCTAAACAATCTTATACTTTGGTCCTTAATTATTGAGGTCAAATATGGGTTGGTTCATCTTTCTCGTGACACTTTCTTTACCGAAGTATGCTAACGGCTCCGTGCTTCATTCCCTTCGTAGGGAGATAAAGATAGACTATCGCATTTAATTATTTATCCGTTCCCCATATCTTAATAAGCCTCGGTCAAAAAGATCCATCGATATGCTATCTTATATCTGTTTTGGGGTTTTCAATAACTCAATTTAAATTGACGGGCTTCAATTGTGTATACTCTAATCCATAATAAATCCCACTGTTCTTGTTGGTAAGGTGTTGCTCTTAGAAAAATTTATTTATTAATTTTCAAACTCTTGGTCAGTCTTGTTTGATACTTGATCCATCAATTATTTACAACACTTGGAATGTTCTTAAAGTTTGAAAATATTATTTTGAATTCCTCGTTCAACCTAGAATAGACAAAATTAACTCCTTTGGAAAATCCAACTCAGCTCATCCTTAATCGAAAATGTTAACGTCTAAAGTCACCACTAATCATCTTTAGTTGTACTCATGAGAATTTCCCAATTATTTTTAAGTTCTCATCCCTTGAAAATTCCAAATGTTAGTTAAATTTCCGTTACGGTTTGTCCGCCCAAGGGCTCGTCCAATTTACATAGGGCTTATAATAGAAGGAAGTCACTCGTCACCTAATAAGAGTAGGTTAGGTCCTAAATACCCATAACCTTGAAAATCCTTGTAAGTGTCCAACTTACATTGCTAAGCTAAAATAATGACATTGACTAATGATATTCTTAGGTCCAATGCCGCGTTTAGCAAGTCCTCAAATACATACCAAGCTCAATATGTATAAACAAATTTTTCCTAGTTATTTCCAATTGTCAGGTTAGATTCGAGCGTTTAGCCTTGGAAATTAACAGTAGGTTTCCACCTTACCATGTCTTCTCGTTAATTATTTCTTTAATAGGTCATCTTAATAGGTATTCATTCCTTTCAAATAACAGTAATTCCAATGAAGAATTCCCTTGCTTGGTGGGTTACCACCTTGGTAAATGACATTTCCAACTAAAAATTATCCGCCATATTTTGGTAATTATGAAATTTAAAATTCATAGGGTGAGAAATTCCCCTTCCTCAAGTACGAACTTTTTCCTTGGCAGTCTATAGTTTTGTTTTAATCATAGGAGAAAATAAAATCCTCGGGTTATAGGCTCTTGTATCCTTTTAAAGGAACGTTTACTTAAACAACATATCTGAGAATCCTATCGAGGTAGATACAAAGTAATTCCAACTACTCAATCAAGCCTTAAGTAGTAGGCCATCTTAACAGGATTTTGTTCCAAATAAATATCCAACTTTCCTTGCCAAATTGACATGTAAATTTAGGAAAATTCGTAAATGTTTTATAAAATTCGTTGTGAGTTTAAAACCTTTTGGTGCTCTTTCGTAGCACTCGCGTCTTATCTTTAAGACCATATAGTATTTAGGAAATTCGTATTCCTAGTCATCCGCATGATCATCGTGTTAACATATAATTTGTGCGCTTATAAGTCTAAGGCATAAACTTATGTTGACTAAGGCAAGAACGCAAATCGCACTAAGGCATAAAATAATTTGTGATACGACGATTTCTTATATAGATCGAGGAAGGGTCATAGACCATTTCAATACCCTGTTACCACTTGGTAGTTACAACTATGGGGTAACGTTCCCATACATTTCCAATGGTAAAAATAAAAGCAATTGTGAATATCGTCACCTATTGTAGGCATCATCTTACGTAATAAGGCAACTGAACTGAGAAGCCAAGGAGCTAGTGCAACACTAGTAGGTTATCCAAAACACGTCTAGGGGTAGATACTAAGGCAATACTTAGCAAAATAACCATAAGATAATCGGAGAGAGACTCTAGCTCGGAGTCCAACACATTGGAATAATCCTTGTCAAAAATGAACTTGTAATAATCCAAAATTCTGCTCGTGCCTATATGCATAATGTGTGTGTGTTCCCATCCCCAAATAAAAACTTTTTTTTAAAAAAAAAAAAATACTTGGCATAGTCTTTTCAAAATATTTCGTGCAAAAATTTCAATAATTTAAATGCACTACTTCTTTAGAGCAAAAATGGCTCTTCAAAAATATTCTTCGTGCAAAAATTGCAGTAATTCATATGCACTAATCCGAATGCTTACAAATGCTTTTCGTGTAAGATTTTAATAATTTCAATACACGACTTGTATAGCCACCTGGCTTTTAAAAATAACTTTTGGGGCATGAATTTTAAAAATTTCAGATGCACAATACCAAGAGCAAAACGCTCTGATACCAAACTGTAACACCCCCATTTTCCCTAAAGATGCAGCGGAAGAAAAGAGCGGGAACAATGGGTGGGGTGCTACCGCCACGTATTCCGGACTGCCCGAAATACGCTAAGGCTAGCATAAATAATTGCAGAAAATCAGAATTGAATGTATATGCTAACCACGTTCCGGACAAGCTAGCATATAATTCACAAAGAAGCTTATATACTATGAGAAGTATAAAATAAGCTTAATAAAAATGTTTGGTATAGCGTAACCAAACGGAGGACTGCATTCCTCAAAGCGCGCAATAACAATAATGGAGTAAATCCATGGAAGTTTTATTTCATAAAAAGGGGTTGTCTATTTCATACTCAAAAATACTGTTAAACGCATAATGCATTGTTTAAAACAGTAGGGCACCATATTTGCATAACCGGGATGAAACCCAAATATTTGTTCATACTTCACAAATAATTTTCTATGCCAAGTAATATATTATTATCAAAAGAGGTTTTTAAAATATACATATTTACGTGAATAATACCCCAAACCGTGCCCGTGCAAAAGATGCCTTGCAGATCTCAAAAACCTGAAAGGAAATGGTGAAAAGTGTAGAGTCAGCGAAAACAATCGCTGAGTAAGTAGACGTTTACTCCCGGAGGAGGTAGGGTTGCAGAAATAATTTAAAGACAGCAGTTATGGTAATGGTATGCTGAAACGAGAAGTAATTTAAGCACAGACAAAATCCATATAAATCTAATCCCGGGAAGAGACAATATGACACTATGCGTTACCAAGAAATAAATTTCTCAGCCAACATGATGTGCAGGTTCCCCGTTGTAGGGCCCAAATCTCACATACATTCAAGGGTTGTGGTGGAGGTAAGAAATTTCCTCGAACCACACTGAATCGAGAAATGGCATCGTGCTGATTTCCATCAGTCCCCATAAGTCGTGTATTACAGGCAAACGGCGGAGGATTCACATCTGTCCCCGTAAGTCGTGTAGCACAAGCTAACGGCGGAGGTGGCAGCAACGACCCAAAACTTGGACCCAACCCCGTAACAATGCGCGCTCAAAAATCCATAGGACATTGAGAATAATTGCAAGTATTGTAAAGCACAGTAAAATGGCATACCAATAATCCAAAAGCAGTAGGGAGCTATAAGCATCAATTTAAAAGTAATAAAACGGTATTTAAAATTTATGCTTAAGCTAAAATAATTTGGCTTTACTCCAAAGAGTAAAAATCTACTTACAGTCACCGTGGATGGAATGAACACAACACACGCACAGGCCTACGAGCAGATATCCCTTTACAGCTATTTGACTAGCAAAAATTATAATATTAACATCATTTGCTATAATGATATTTTAATGGAAATAATACTAAAATTTTCCAATTTAATAAATCTTACCCGAGCACTCTCACGGACTAGCTATCTGTACTAATCCTTAGGAACAAGCAGCAAAAATCCATTCGAAATGACTGCTTAAATATCTCTACCAATACTACTAAAACTCTATCAACACTAAACTAAGGAAAACTAAAATAAAGAACAGAACCAAGGAAAAAGAGGATGAGTTTGGCGTGAGTTTTTGGGCTGCTATGGAGGGGTTTAAATAGGCCAGTCTGATGCGAATAAAAACAAGTGTACATCCACTTTTTTTTAGCCTTTGCCCGGCACCAGATATAGCATTTCCTTTTTTCTCCATCTGCTCGCATTAATTGCCCCTGCATTTATCTAGTCAACTCTGCCCCCTCCCCATTTTTGGATTCTTTTGTCTTATATCTACCCAACTTGCAGAACTCAGTCTGCAATTCTCTCTTTTCTGTTCCCCATCTCTTTTGTTTTCTTTCTTTTGGTTTCTCTTGAGCAGCTCCGGCAGGCAGACGGCGGGAACGGAGAAAGGGAAGGGCGGCGGCGGTGGGTTCGCCGGCGGCAGTGGCCCTCTCTCTTCTTCCTCCTCTCTTTTCTCTCATATGGTAGCTCCGACAGGTGGCGGCGATGATACCGACGAGCGGCGGCCGGCGACAGCGGCGGTCTCCCTCTCTTGCGCCTCCTCTTCTCTCTCGTTCCCCCCTCTTCTTCCTCTCTCCCTCACTGTTTCTTTCTCCCCTTTTTGTTTTTTTGGTTTCTGATTTGTTGGAGTTTGGGAGATGGAGGTGACGAAAGGTGTTGCTGTGGTGGGGGCAGCAGGTGTGGCGGTGGTGGCTTGGGAGGGAAATGTGAGTCACAGTGGTGGTGAGGGCATGGGGGTTCAAACGGCGGCCTTGGGGGTGGCTGTGGCTCGGCGATGGCGTCTAAACGAAAAGGGTGGCAGTGAGCTCGATGGTGGTGCGGAGCTGTTGGCCGGAGGGGCGGCGGCCATGGTGATTTGAGACTTGGGAAGCCGATTGGATTTGGTGGTGGTGGGGGGCTGTTGAGGTGGTGATGGCGCGCTGGAATCGGTGACGGGGTTCGTAGGGGGATGAGGGTGGTGGTGAGGCGGCCGCGGACTGGTGGTTGTGGTGGCTGAGAGCCACGGCGGCGGCGCCGCCAAGGGTGGCGGCGGCAAGGGCAGCCATGGGGATTCGGGTTAGGGTTTTGGGAGTTATTGGGCCACATCCATTTGGGCTAGGGTTGGGCTACTCAATTGGATTAAAATCATTATTAGTTTATTGAACTTAATATTATTAATTTTAACTCATGGACTTAATAGTATGGCCCAAACCAATTAATTATGGACTTAATAAATATTTAAGCTTTATTCTTATCTTATCTAATAACAATTAATATAAGCCTTAAATAATCTTATATCCATAATTTAGTTTAATGGATTTAAAACTATATATTGACTTGCACAATTAGCAAAAATAGTACAAGTCTTAAATCCTTAAAATTTGGACAATTTGCTAATTAATAGTGTGGCAATTTATAATTTAATCGGTTAATCAATTTAATTAAATTTTCTTAAATCCAAGTCCCATAATATTATTTTGAGGCATAAGAATTTACGGACCTTAAGTTTAATTGAAATCATTCAATAATAGTTACTTGTTTGATCAGGCTCCATTTGTTAATTCTTTTTTTGAAAAATACTACTTCTTCTCTTATAAATAATTCAAAATTTCTTTGAGAAATTTTGAACATTCATTTATTAAAAGTCATTTTTTTTTTCAAATTTTATGAAGTGTTATAAGGGCTTGATTAGAATCTTTGGGTGTGACATGGGAGAATGATAACAATACTTGACATTTCAACTAATGATTTTTCGGGTGTTGCTTATCCACAACAGATAAATGACATACCTCTGCGCAGGGGCAGTTATATATCTGTGGTATCTTAGATTTTGTTGTCTTAAGGCATGTAAATCCTTACTGTAAGTACCTGTCTGTTAAAGGGAACATAGTATAGGAAGCATGAGAGTTAGCTATCTGATGGATTATCCCAAGCTAAGATCTGCGTAACAAAATGGAAGTTTAACTGTGTTTCATCTGAATCTTGTCCAATCTTTATTATTTTCTTCCTGTCCCTTCTGTCTCATTTTAAATATGTTCTCTTAGAATAATTTTAACCGCTTTCTTAGAATAATTTTATCGTTTCCTTAGAATATATTTTATTGCTTTCTTAGAATAAATTTATTTGCTTTCTAGAAAAATTTTATTGCTTTCATAGCTCAGTTTAAATTATGTCAAGTAGTTGATAGTCAAAACACAACCTTGAATCGAGTAACCGAGTGGAAAATCTTATAAAACGACGTGGGCCCTGCTTCTATCGCACATCCTCCAGTGAACGATCTGGTATTTACTATAAATACTGCAATTTTTGACTCCGTGCGCTTTCGGGGGCACAGTTTCTTAACACGAGTAAATAAAAACGTGACAACCTATAAATATATCCCTAATCCCAACTCCGCCTTCATAAATTGGTTTCATTAAATAAAATTGAAAACCATGATTAATATGTTTCAGAAAATACTCATGTAATGGGAACTTGTCAAAAGTTTCATGACAAGGATCTTCATGGCAGGAAATTGTCAAAAGTTTCATGACGGGGAGTTCTACAACGCCATTTGAGATCGAAGTCTCCCACATGAGTAATAAAAAGTGGAATATATCCTTAAACCCCTTCCCATAAATCATAACTCTCTTCATTTAATAAATTCAAATTTGGGATATTTTAGAAAAAGCTCGTGTTGACGAAATTGTCAAAAGTTTCATGGCGCCGTTGCCGGGGAGGATGCAGCGTCGTTTATTAAGAGAATTACACTCCTGATTACTCATAGTTAGTTTTGTGTATATATTTCTAGAACAGAGAAGTACCCTCAAATTAATTAAACATTTAGAGTACTAAGACTCTAAATGTGAGGATGTTGATTTGAGGGGAAAATCTCACCATTTGGGTATTTTGTCTTGCAGAAATCATGGAGCCGCCAAAATTGGTGTAAGGAGTTAAATGGAGAAGTGTAGCATTGGAGCTACACTAATTTGCAATTGTAAATTGCCAAACACGTGAAACTCACGTGTTTGGCATCTCCACCACCTCCAGACTACGAAGCTCCACTACCGCTCCATCGCCCATCCACCTCATTACCATCACTGCTCTGAGGAAACCCTCATCACTGGTGAAACAACAAATGGAGCAGCAGACCTTCGGACTACAAGTTCCCGGTTGGATTAGTTCTGAAATTGACCGAAGATTATATCCGGAATTTAAAGAAACTTAAGATCCGGAATAATTTTCACAAGCACAGAATTAATCCAACCTAAATTTCTGCAAGTCAAAATCATATATATATATATATATATATTTATACATCTTGTGCATATTATATTAAATAATTCGGGTATTAATCAATTAACTCACATTTAAAGTACTAACACTCTAAATGTGAGGATGTTGATGTTTTTGAGAAAATCTGATAACTTATTCGGTGTTTGCTTTGCAGGAATTTGTGGAACTACCGAAAAGAAAATTAAAGCTTCAAAAAGGTTCCCGGTTGGATTGATCTTGTGATTAATTGAAAGTATTCTTGGAATTTAAAGCAATTTAAAATCCAGAATAACTTTTATAAGAACAGAATTAATCCAACCTAATTTTTGCAAGTAGACTAAATTTTATTTTTGTCTAGAAAATCCAAAATGTGATTGAACAATTTCGATGAAAATCAGAATTTTTCTAAGTATTCGGCATCGAACAATTGCCTTGCTCGATGAACCAAACGATCACATATAGCCAAAATCGTCGAACACTTCATTGGTTTGACGAAAAAGGCTATCGGAATTATGTTCCTAGCTTTGATGTAAATATTTTTCCCCTCCCTCCCTCCTCTTTCTTTTTCTTTCGATTTCAATAATTTGTTTAAGTAGGAATTGATTTACTCACATTTCGAGCAAGGCTCAAAATATGAGGATGTTGATTCTTCACTAAAATATATATAAAAAAAGTGTGTTATTCTTATTCTTATTTTTATTTTGTTTATTTTTATCATTATACATATTGTCAGTGATTCACATATTTGATTTTGGTTTATGATTAAATTTTCAAACTTTTAAATTGGGATAATATAATTGAAGACATGCATGATATGAATTTTTGAGGTTTTGAGCTATAAAAATTTAATGATATAATCATCTTGTTGGGTAATGAGTCCTCATGTTGAGAATTTAATTGAATAGATGGTAAGAAATTTTCAAAGATTAAATTTAAGAATATTGTATGACATGAATGAACCCTTCCATGTGAGATTTGAGCCTTGAGTCATTTTTACTCATTCTTTTCTTTGATGTGTGAAAATCATTTTGATTAAAGGAAACTAGAACTTGCGATTGAGACCGATTCAAGACCATGCCATATTCCAAAAATCGAGCATATGATCGAGGCACCTAGAAAAACCCCAAATTTTTGGCCTTCTTTTGAAATCCAAACCCAAAAATATTTTTCCTTTAGGATTAACCACTTTGAACCTTTAAGCCTAATTTTTCTTTGAAGCCCTCTATATTGTTTCTAGCCTTATAAAAAGACCAAAATATTCAAACCCAAGTGTGCAAGTATAAATTCTATCAAAGGCATTAAACTTATGATCATCAAAAATGTATTAATCGGTAATGCTATAAGCCGATTTAAAAAAAAAAAGAAAAAAAAAAGAAGAAAAAGAAAAAAAAAGAAAGAAGATGTTGAGTTTCATTCAACAACAATAAATTGCAAATGACAAAGCAAATTAGACACAGTCTAATGTCATGCAATATGAAAAGAAAAAAAAATATTGATGATCATTAATTTTTAATAAAAATATGCCATGTTATGATATATTAATTCTTGCCACTTCTTAGCCCAATAATTCCATTCCTTACCAAATGTTATAACCGTATGCCCCGTTATAACCTTTAAATAAGACCTCATGATCTCGATTTAAAGAAATGAGCCGGTGGCGAGTTGGTCCAATCGCAAGCTTATGGGATAATTTAATTAAATTTGATTATGAGCGGTCGTGATTAAAACCCAATTTTGAGAGTGAGTGAAATTTCCGCATCTACTATATGTGAGGCCTCATTTCTAATTTATATTCATGTCATGCTTTAATTCTAGAATTAAATCAATGATTATTCTAAACATGATATTCATGAAAAAATTATCAATAATGACTGATTTGTAGGCCGGAGTAAGTGAGAAGTATCATTTCATTAAACACTGCAATCAAGAAAATTTAATACTTGTAGTTTTTTATTGTCTTATCCCAATCTGGAAATAATAATATTTTTGAAGCCACGAAAATAGATTAAATATGCAGCGTCTATGCTCTTATGAGCACTGACTCTGACTGCTCGGGGACGATCAGTATTAAATGTGAGGATGTTGATAATGGCCAAAATTGACCATTATTTTCAATCTATTTCCGTGTCTAAACATGGGCATTTGATCGCATTCCGGTCTTATTTATTAAGAAAGCAGTTGAATTTAATAGATTTATGCAAGTTTGTATAAATAATAAACTGGTATTGAAAAATACAAAAATATTGTTATTTTATTAAATTTGTGTTATAAAAACCCAAAAACATGATAAAAACACTAAAAATTCCACATTTGATAATTTTTGTTCGGTGTTGTCTATTCGGTGGAACACGGGTTCATTAAATGGAACACAAACCAAATAATCAAGTGGAATAAATATACATATTTATATTATTTTATATTTTGATATATTAATTTTTATTTATATTTTCTTTATGTTTATTTACATTCCCATTTTCTGCTTGATTAAAAATAATTAGTCCTCTAATCAATTTTAATTAATTTGCAGGTAAAGTCCAATCACATTTTCAGTCCAAATTTCCTGGAGCCCAACAACACCAATCCCACAGGCACAAAACCACCCTAGCCCATTTAAACCAGGCCCAAACCACCCTAAGCCCAACCCATTCACCCATACCAACCTAACCCTAACCCTCCTTGTAATACCCCAGATTTTTATCAACGTCCAAAGGAATAAAATTTATTCCGATCAATGTCGAAATATATCCGAGAAGAAGAAAATAATTTATCACAATAAATTATTGCTCGGAAATGAAACGCCGATAGATTCAAAATGGAATAAAAGAGGGAAAGGAAGCCCGAAGATATTCCATGAATTGAGTCAAGATAATTGGAATTAAATTTAATAAGGAAAAGAATTTTTATTCCAAGAGCCCGTAAAGTCGGAAGAAATTTAATGATACAAGTTATTGCACGAGAATCAAAAGACGACGAATTGGAAGCCGACGAACCCGAGAAATCGCCATCGAAAATTTAAATCCAAAAATAAAGAATTGGATTTAAATTATTAAAACCGAAATAATTCCGAGAGAGCGGAATTTATTATTTATCGGAAGATAGCAACTCGAAACGAGTTTATCGAATTGTCCCAACAATCACGGATAATTCCCACATTATGATTTTTATTTTTGTAGATAAGAAATATTAAAATTTTTTTTTTAAAAAAAAAAGAAGTTACTGTAGCACTACTGTAGCGCTACTGTAGCACTACTGTAGCACGTGGCTACTGTAGCAGTAGGCTACTGTAGCAGCCGCCCAATTGTCGGCTTAGGCCTCCAAATCCGGGATTCCTTGTCCCTTTAATGACCAAAACTCACCCCTAACACCCCATTTTCAGCCTCCACATCAATAATTCATCCCCAAAACTCTCCCAAAGCCAAAACACTCTTCCGACGAACTTCCGGCGACCTTCCGACGAGTTTCCGGCAACCAAATCCGACCAAGGAAGTGTGTAGATCAAGGATCACAGTGCTTAGATCTTTGGTAAGTAGTATCTTAGGTTCTCAATCTCGTTTTTCCTCTCAAATCCCCAATCTAACTCTTGAATCGTTGATTGCAAATACGTTCGTGGCCAAAGTCGGGAACTTTGCGTTTCGTAGATCCGTTCGTAGGTGTTTGGACGACTCAAGAACACAATCTTTGTAAGTTAACCTTACTATGGTTTTGGGTGACTTAAAATGCAACCAAACATAGAGTTTTAAAAACTCTAAAATCTGTCAACAAGAAAAACCCCAGCGCAGCGTTTTCGTATGAATTTTTCGAACCCTTAAAGCTGCTCAAACGGAAAAACCCAAAACATGAAAAACATTCCTAAGACATTAATCTAGCTACTGTAAAAATTTCATAATTTTTCATCGTGTTTTGATATCCGAAAACGACCATGAACAGACCTGCCATCGACTTAGATCTTGAAATAGTGATAGATTCTTTATTCAAACTTGTTGGTTATTTTTACCTTATATCTAGACCGATCTAGGATTGGAGTTGAACATAAGAATTGTAGATCTATGAGTTTGGAATATTACTGTAAGTTTTTAGAATTTTTCATTGAGATTTGAACCTCCAAACTCGAGCCGATCCGATCTGCGTTAGAACCGATGTCAAGAACCTTGACAGATTTCTTAACCGAACTTGATGAGCATATTTCTATTACTTCGAGTGTTCAAACCTGAAAACTCAAAACTAAGATTTTGATCCAAAGATCATAAGCTATATTGTGTAAAAATTTCAGAAATTTTCATCAAGTTTTGATACCCCAAATCGTATCGGACATATTCTGCGTTTTTAAGAATTTTCAAAGGATGACAGATTTCATAACCGATCTTGAGGAGCTTATTCCTATCACTTCTAGCCCGAACCAATCCTCATGATCTAAACAAAAGTTGTTGGAAATCAAGTCTAGTATGTGTCTGTAAAATTTCAGAATTTTTGAAGTCAATTTGATATGTCAAAAAGTCGAATCTTTTAACGTTGTCAAACCTGAATCCTGACAGCATACTATTTCTGTAGAAAACTCGATTTTTGACATGCTTCCCATCGTTTTTCCGAAAAACTTAAAACACGAAAGTTGTTCATTGGGATGTTTTTGAGTTGCTGTACAAATTTCAGATCAATCGCCTAAGTAATGGATTTTTAAACCAAAAAGGCGTAAACTGTGATTTTTAAATCAAAGAGATTTTGAAATTTCGAACAAACGGTCGAGACGTTGAAATACGATATAACTATACTTTTGAAAATCCCGTTACACTAAATCAAAACACATGAGATACTTAATCGACGTAGGGTGTGAGTGCTCGATAGAGTGCCCCTCTAGCTCTTCGCATCGTGCCTATACGGACGAGTGTGACCTATGTAGAGGGTGAGTGCTCGATAGAGTGCCCCTCTAGCTTTTCACTTCGTGCCAAAACGGCCGAGAGTGATCGACGTAGGGGGTGAGTGCTCGATAGAGTGCCCCTCTAGCTCTTCGCATCGTTCCTATACGGACGAGTGTGACCTATGTTATGTAGAGGGTGAGTGCTCGATAGAGTGCCCCTCTAACTTTTCACTTCGTGCCAAAACGGCCGAGAGTGATCGACGTAGGGGGTGAGTGCTCGATAGAGTGCCCCTCTAGCTCTTCGCATCGTGCCTATACGGACGAGTGTGACTATAAAAGAAACGAGAAATGTTGAGATGATGGCGTAACGGGAAATAAATAAATTAAAAAGCTCAGATTTTATGAAATTGGCTACGGCCGCCGGATTGCCGGCTAAATTAAATATTGTTGAAATGTTTTTATTAAATTTAATTAAAGGCTTTGAAACCCCTAACCCATGCTATGTGTTAGCTTACTCAGCGCGTTTTTGCTGACCCAAACCATTTATCCCCTTTTTCTTACAGTGAATGAAGATTATGCATCGTCATATGCATACATGGGAACATTTGGGGAAACCTCTATTTTAAATCCCTGCATTAATTACGACTTGCATGAACGGGCCTGTTTAACCCGTGTTTTGGCCATGTCAGCCCTTATACTTTATTTCCGCTGCACAATTTATATTTCCACTGCAACTTTGATGTATTATTTTTAAATTATATATGAATGGGCTGTTTGAATATTTTTAAATTCTGAAAAACCATAGCCTTGCATCTCTTTAGTGAGCTCGGAGAAACCGTGTCTTGCCAGGGAGGTGTGGCGGTGGCATCCCGGCCTGGGTTACCAAAACCGGGGTGTTACACTCCTACTGCCGCCGCCGCCGCCACCGGCCACCAACTCCGGTGAGCTTCCTTTCTCCGGCACCAACAGATCCGGCAGCAGCCCCTTCTTCCAACACCACCATCGCCTTCGCATCTCCGCTTCCAAACTAGCCGGACAGCCGCTGCCCCCGCCACCATCTCCTGCCGCCGGCCACCACCTCAACCACCATCTTCATCTTCACCTCCTCATCCGACCACCATCTCCTCCGCCTCATCCCACTCCGGCAGCGACCTCTCCCTCTCCGGTCTCCCTTCCAGCGTCCAAGATCACCATTTCCGGCCATCTCAATCAATTCCAGCCGCTGCTCCGTTCAACCTCCGATTCCGGTCGTCTTCCTCATCTCCATTTCCGTCAACATCTCCGACCAGTGCACCACCACAACAGCAACCCCGGCGGCCCCTTCTCCAATCACCTATCCTCCACCGACGAAGCCGCAGCCCCTGCCCGTCTCCCCTTCCATCTCAAATGGCCCCAAACCCATTTAAGAACAAGATGAAAACAGAACAGAAAAGAGAAAGCAAGGAAGCAAGAAAAATGGAGAAGGAGCCCTAATCTCTCGATTGAATTTGAGAGACCCAGCAAAACGAAAATAGAAGAAGAAAGCAGTAGAAGAAAAATGGGGAAAGAGAGAAGAAAGAAGAATGAAGAGAAAAGGAACACGTGGAGAGAGAGAGAGAGAGAATAGGGAAGAGAGAAAAATCCCATCCGGTCGCGATCCAATGCCTCGCGACCGGGTGCCTCGCGACAGAAAAACTGCTTAGGGACTGTGAGAGAGGCTACCCCAGTCGCTAACGGATGTCTCGCGACAGAGGAAATGGTTCGCGACCAGGACAGAGACAGGAAATCAAAGCAGTCACAAGCTCCCTCACGTGACCATCCCACTCTCCCAAATTCAAATTTCCCACATGTTGAAATACTCAGGAAATCAAAGCAGTCATTATACATATTGTCAGTGATTCACATATTTGATTTTGGTTTATGATTAAATTTTCAAACTTTTAAATTGGGATAATATAATTGAAGACATGCATGATATGAATTTTTGAGGTTTTGAGCTATAAAAATTTAATGATATAATCATCTTGTTGGGTAATGAGTCCTCATGTTGAGAATTTAATTGAATAGATGGTAAGAAATTTTCAAAGATTAAATTTAAGAATATTGTATGACATGAATGAACCCTTCCATGTGAGATTTGAGCCTTGAGTCATTTTTACTCATTCTTTTCTTTGATGTGTGAAAATCATTTTGATTAAAGGAAACTAGAACTTGCGATTGGGACCGATTCAAGACCATGCCATATTCCAAAAATCGAGCATATGATCGAGGCACCTAGAAAAACCCCAAATTTTTGGCCTTCTTTTGAAATCCAAACCCAAAAATATTTTTCCTTTAGGATTAACCACTTTGAACCTTTAAGCCTAATTTTTCTTTAAAGCCCTCTATATTGTTTCTAGCCTTATAAAAAGACCAAAATATTCAAACCCAAGTGTGCAAGTATAAATTCTATCAAAGGCATTAAACTTATGATCATCAAAAATGTATTAATCGGTAATGCTATAAGCCGATTTTAAAAAAAAAAAGAAAAGAAAAAAAAGAAGAAAAAGAAAAAAAAAGAAAGAAGATGTTGAGTTTCATTCAACAACAATAAATTGCAAATGACAAAGCAAATTAGACACAGTCTAATGTCATGCAATATGAAAAGAAAAAAAAATATTGATGATCATTAATTTTTAATAAAAATATGCCATGTTATGATATATTAATTCTTGCCACTTCTTAGCCCAATAATTCCATTCCTTACCAAATGTTACAACCGTATGCCCCGTTATAACCTTTAAATAGGACCTCATGATCTCGATTTAAAGAAATGAGCCGGTGGTGAGTTGGTCCAATCGCAAGCTTATGGGATAATTTAATTAAATTTGATTATGAGCGGTCGTGATTAAAACCCAATTTTGAGAGTGAGTGAAATTTCCGCATCTACTATATGTGAGGCCTCATTTCTAATTTATATTCATGTCATGCTTTAATTCTAGAATTAAATCAATGATTATTCTAAACATGATATTCATGAAAAAATTATCAAAAATGACTGATTTGTAGGCCGGAGTAAGTGAGAAGTATCATTTCATTAAACACTGCAATCAAGAAAATTTAATACTTGTAGTTTTTTATTGTCTTATCCCAATCTGAAAATAATAATATTTTTGAAGCCACGAAAATAGATTAAATATGCAGCGTCTATGCTCTTATGAGCACTAACTCTGACTGCTCGGGGACGATCAGTATTAAATGTGAGGATGTTGATAATGGCCAAAATTGACCATTATTTTCAATCTATTTCCGTGTCTAAACATGGGCATTTGATCGCATTCCGGTCTTATTTATTAAGAAAGCAGTTGAATTTAATAGATTTATGCAAGTTTGTATAAATAATAAACTGGTATTGAAAAATACAAAAATATTGTTATTTTATTAAATTTGTGTTATAAAAACCCAAAACATGATAAAAACATTAAAAATTCCACATTTGATAATTTTTGTTCGGTGTTGTCTATTCGGTGGAACACGGGTTCATTAAATGGAACACAAACCAAATAATCAAGTGGAATAAATATACATATTTATATTATTTTATATTTTGATATATTAATGTTTATTTATATTTTCTTTATGTTTATTTACATTCCCATTTTCTGCTTGATTAAAAATAATTAGTCCTCTAATCAATTTTAATTAATTTGCAGGTAAAGTCCAATCACATTTTCAGTCCAAATTTCCTGGAGCCCAACAACACCAATCCCACAGGCCCAAAACCACCCTAGCCCAATTAAACCAGGCCCAAACCACCCTAAGCCCAACCCATTCACCCATACCAACCTAACCCTAACCCTAACCCTAACCCTAACCCTCCTACTGCTGCCGCCGCCGCCACCGGCCACCAACTCCGGTGAGCTTCCTTTCTCCGGCACCAACAGATCCGGCAGCAGCCCCTTCTTCCAACACCACCATCGCCTTCGCATCTCCGCCTCCAAACTAGCCGGACAGCCGCTGCCCCCGCCACCATCTCCAGCCGCCGGCCACCACCTCAACCACCATCTTCATCTTCACCTCCTCATCCGACCACCATCTCCTCCGCCTCATCCCACTCCGGCAGCGACCTCTCCCTCTCCGGTCTCCCTTCCAGCGTCCAAGATCACCATTTCCGGCCATCTCAATTAATTCCAGCCGCTGCTCCGTTCAACCTCCGATTCCGGTCGTCTTCCTCATCTCCATTTCCGTCAACATCTCCGACCAGTGCACCACCACAGCAGCAACCCCGGCGGCCCCTTCTCCAATCACCTATCCTCCACCGACGAAGCCGCAGCCCCTGCCCGTCTCCCCTTCCATCTCAAATGGCCCCAAACCCATTTAAGAACAAGATGAAAACAGAACAGAAAAGAGAAAGCAAGGAAGCAAGAAAAATGGAGAAGGAGCCCTAATCTCTCGATTGAATTTGAGAGACCCAGCAAAACGAAAATAGAAGAAGAAAGCAGTAGAAGAAAAATGGGGAAAGAGAGAAGAAAGAAGAATGAAGAGAAAAGGAACACGTGGAGAGAGAGAGAGAGAATAGGGAAGAGAGAAAAATCCCATCCGGTCGCGATCCAATGCCTCGCGACCGGGTGCCTCGCGACAGAAAAACTGCTTAGGGACTGTGAGAGAGGCTACCCCAGTCGCTAACGGATGTCTCGCGACAGAGGAAATGGTTCGCGACCAGGACAGAGACAGGAAATCAAAGCAGTCACAAGCTCCCTCACGTGACCATCCCACTCTCCCAAATTCAAATTTCCCACATGTTGAAATACTCAGGAGCTCCCAGGACTTGAGGTCCCGTTGGGTAGGAAAATTTTGTCTTATCTTGCTGGACTCAAGCTCCCGTCCCCTCCTGCGCAAAATCCTGAGCAAAAAGCAATTTTATGTGTTGTGTCCCTAGCCAAATTGTTTCGCGACACAACATTTTGCTTAGCGACAGGGGCCTAATTGGCCTAGGGCTTATTTTTTTCCACTCTCTATAAATATATCCTCCCACCCCCTTGAACAGTAACCTAGCTACACTTTAGTTTGTTTAGTTGTTCTTGGAGGCACCACTGTGCTCTCCAAAAATAGTTAGGATAGATAGTTTAATTTATTTTTATGCAATGTAGGGATAGACTTTAGCTTAGTTTTAATTTTTGCCTTGTAATAAATTAGTGTAGCTAGTGTTCACATTTTCCAGCTTATTTTATTTTTGTACTTTGGGTTTCAAACACTTAAGTAATGGAAGTATTGGAATCTTATGTTGATTTTTGTTGAAATCATCAAGAATAGGTCCCACAAAAATTGTTTCTGCTTTCTTCCATGTTTACTGCCTATTTTATTTTTGGTCACTTGTCCATATTTTTATGTTTTAGTTAGGTTTAATGGTTTATTAGATGCATGAATGCTTGATGCCCATCCCTTGGAAGATTTATTAGTATAGTTTAATTTAAATTGTTGTTGCCCATCCCTTGGAAGATTTATTAGTATAGTTTAATTTAAATTGTTGTTTCTAGTTTAGTTTAATTTTATTTTAGTTTAGTAGGGGTTTTTATAGTGTTGTTGGTGCTGTTTTTATTTTTATTTGTAGGATTAGTGTGATAGATCTAAAAAGGGATGGTATTAAAGTGTTTGTGCATATTTTAACTAAAAAAAAATTTGCATTTCCTATATTGTATTGCACCACGTTGTAACCCCACGGGTTGCAACGTAATTTTCCCGTTGTGATGCACAACGCACTTCCGTGCAATGCAGTATAAGGCGTTATGCTGCCAAAATTTTGTAAAATTTTTAAAATCCCTCGGTCGCGAGGCAGTCCTGTCGCGAACCCACGGTTCGCGACACACTCCTTGATTAGCGACCGAGGACCCAAATACTTGCAATTTATTCTGGAAGGGCTCTGTCGCGAAACCCCTGTCGCGGACCGTCGCGGACCCACGGTCCGCGACACACTCCTTGTTCCGCGACCAGGAATTATGCCGTTGTTGAATTTTCAAACCTTGTGTCGCTAAACCCTTGTCGCGAGGCCATGCCTAGCGACACAGATTCTTGTTTAGCGACACAACAAACCCTAATTTTCAAAATATCAAATTCCTCTTATCTTCCACCTCTCATGTCATGATCCCTTTGTCGTAAACCCATGGTTCACGACACAAATTCTACTTCATGACATGTAGGGCACCTTCTTGCCAATTTTTATTCTCCATCTTACCCCATTAATTAATTGAACCTTTATATTAATATTTTGAGGTTGAAATCCAATGATCTCAACCCATGATTAATTTGATATAAAGAACTTTGTTCAATTTTCCATTAAAAGATTCTTCTACAAAATTAAACTCTAATGATCTAAGTATATAATCCGGACTGTGATAAATTAATTAATTATGGAATGAGAGATTATTTAGACCATAAAGAGTGATTATGGAATAATTTCCATACCCTTGCATGAGAAACCAATGTCTCTCATACAAGATGACCCAAAAATATTTTTCTTTTATTTATTTATTTTGGTCTTTATCTGTGTTGTGTGAAACGGCTAGTAAGAAATAAATCAGACTAATGTTGGCGGGTATTCCCACACGGATAAACTAGCTCGTAGTCTGACTATTAATTACTAGTTGTTATATTGCATGGTCCGGATAGTGGTCGGTGGAAGCCTTGGCGGTTCGTCCATCCGGGATTATAATAGCTGCTCAGCTGACTCCTATCCGGATACAATTTTATTTTTCTTATCTTAATTTCAAACCCGAATCTCAAACTGTGCCAACACTAGACGACATAGGTCAATGTTGTCTAGTAATTAAGACAGCGAAAGAACATGTAGGTTTTTCTCTGATTCACAGATAGTAAGGGTCTGAATGATAGCGACTACTGTCATTTAAGATCATCCCGCTATCTAAAAAACCGTTCCACCTGGAATAGTTGGAACCTAGATGGCAGATGTTTGCAGTCCGGATAACCCCAGTTATTTCAGTCATCTTTTTAGCCAAATAAATTCTTCTCATCTCCGGCTATTTCATCTCTCTGTATCAACTTCTGTCTAAACCCGCCTTATATTTTGGGTTATTTAATTTTACACTTCTTTATAAAATTATGCATGATACTATTATGTAAATATTGTGGTCATAATTATTTTGGGATCCTTCCCTTGGACATAGAAGTCGTGATTTAAATCAGATGTCTCATGATAAATTTCCAACAAAAAATTCATTTATAAAATCCGGATCTAAGTGAGGGATAAATTCCTCAGTTTTGACTAATTCATATCCGACTGGGGTTGATTTTGGGAAATTAAAAGCAGAGTCAGCGATTAGGTCTCACCTAGACTGAAAGGATCTGTGTTTCAATTGAGAGTCTAGTACATGTTTAGGGAATTGTTTTCAAATCAATTATTTTCCAAAATTGCTGTGTGTTGGGAATCTGATATTAAAATGTTGCACTGAGATGGGGTCCACTTGGGCTCAAATACGGTGTGATAGGTAATACTAGAGGAACAACATTCGGGTCTTGGTTATTTTCTGAGATAGGGTTGAGTACTCTTTCAACTGCTGTCCTCTTCTGCCAAAGCCTATTTTTGAGTCCTGAGTGAGTGCATCCGGAACGAACTAATTCATTATTTCGTTTCATTAGTTTGTATCTCATAACCACCCGGAAGGAAGTGAACACTGCGAGCGGTTCACCGAGAGCCGGGAATTCTTGATTCACACCCGGTCATTCTGACTGGGGGCTTTCTTTTACTACCAGGGTCAAAGTTTCAAAAACCTTCGAGTGATAGGATTTTAAATGCTTTCTTTATCTCTTTCTTTTAAATGCTTTCGTTAGAGGTCACTCGGTTGTATTGAGAGTTGTGTAACTGCTACTAGGACTGATAGTTAAGGGATAGTTCAGGGCTTGATTAGAATCTTTGGGTGTGACATGGGAGAATGATAAAAGTACTTGGCATTTCAACTAATGATTTGTCGGGTGTTGCTTATCCACCACAGATAAATGACATACCTCTGCGCAGGGGCAGTTATATATCTGTGGTATCTTAGATTTTGTTGTCTTAAGGCATGTAAATCCTTACTGTAAGTACCTGTCTGTTAAAGGGAACATAGTATAGGAAGCATGAGAGTTAGCTATCTGATGGATTATCCCAAGCTAAGATCAGCGTAACAAAATGGAAGTTTAACTGTGTTTCATCTGAATCTTGTCCAATCTTTATTATTTTCTTCCTGTCCCTTCTGTCTCATTTTAAATATGTTCTCTTAGAATAATTTTAACCGCTTTCTTAGAATAATTTTATCGTTTCCTTAGAATATATTTTATTGCTTTCTTAGAATAAATTTATTTGCTTTCTAGAAAAATTTTATTGCTTTCATAGCTCAGTTTAAATTATGTCAAGTAGTTGATAGTCAAAACACAACCTTGAATCGAGTAACCGAGTGGAAAATCTTATAAAACGACGTGGGCCCTGCTTCTATCGCACATCCTCCAGTGAACGATCCGGTACTTACTAGAAATACTGCAATTTTTGACTCCGTGCGCTTTCGGGGGCACAGTTTCTTAACACGAGTAAATAAAAACGTGACAACCTATAAATATATCCCTAATCCCAACTCCGCCTTCATAAATTGGTTTCATTAAATAAAATTGAAAATCAGGATTATTATGTTTCAGAAAACACTCATGTAATGGGAACTTGTCAAAAGTTTCATGACAAGGATCTTCATGGCAGGAAATTGTCAAAAGTTTCATGCCGGGGAGTTCCACAACGCCATTTGAGATCGAAGTCTCCCACATGAGTAATAAAAAGTGGAATATATCCTTAAACCCCTTCCCATAAATCATAACTCTCTTCATTTAATAAATTCAAATTTGGGATATTTTAGAAAAAGCTCGTATTGACGAAATCGTCAAAAGTTTCATCTGTCCTTGATGGCGAACTTCAAATTCTGCTTCAGGATTTGAATATATTCATGCTCTGGCAGCATTGTCTTCATTTGAGCTTTAACGACATAAAATCTCTCTATAAACTCTGTGACTGATTCTGCCGCTTTCTGTTTGGTTGATGTTAAATCAACCACTGATACCTCAGGACTGGTGTTATAGAATCGGTCATGAAATAAACGCTCCATTTCGGCCCAGGTGTTAACCGATCCTGCTGGTAAATTAATGTACCACTCAAATGCTGGACCAGTTAACGATAAGCTGAACAATATCAACTTATGAAAATCGTTTTGCGCAATTCTGGTGCATTGCACTGTGAATCGGCCAATATGTTCAATCGTAGACCGGCCGACCTCTCCAGAGAAAGTATTGAAATCTAGAACCTTTACTCCTCTAGGCAGTGGATACTGCTCTTCGATATACTCGGGGTAAGGCTTCCTATACATCGGCCTGTTTTCCTGGTCGATGAGATTTCCAAACTGAGTACGAATTATTTCAACAATTAATTCCCTGTCAACCAGTTGTGGCGGATTCGGCTGCTGTGGTAAATATTGTTGTCGAACCACTGGAGCAGGCGGTTGCACTACTGGTTGAGGCGGTTGATTCTGCTGCTGATCGTGCCTTTGTTGCGGAGGGACGAAAGGCCGTGGTCCTTGCCCTCCTAGCGGCCGATAGGCCTGCTGTTGAAAGTTGTGAGGATTTTACATTGCAGGTGGTGGATTTTGCGCCATTTGTGCATTATGCGTTCCCATCGGATACATGTTCCTCGCTAATTCGGCTCTGAACATAGCTGGCATTGCTGCCAGGATATTGCCTTCTATCTGGCGAACCGAATTAGTAACCGCCGTTTCTACCATAAATTGGACATGATCACGGAACCGCGGGGTTAGATCGTCGTGTGGAAACTCCTGATTGTGGAAGTTTGATGGTCCAGGGAACCCCGGGGGGAACTCGCCTGGTTCTGCTGTGTGTTCTTCCTGGATCGGCGGCAAATCGGTCATTGTCGCCGTGTTAACCACTGGACTTGTTTGTTCAAATGCCATTTCTAGTCCCACTGCGCGTGCCACTTTGGCTGGTGATGAACCAAGGACCTTTTTCTCCTCAAGGGAGGCTATCGGAAAAGGATCAAACCGGTTACGGGTCCGGATTAACAATAATGCGCCCAAACTTGACTGAATATTCTCTGAATTTATAAATGGCAAACTTGATACAATGGAGAATCTACCGGTTGTTAAGAAACAACGGCGAATTCACTGGAAAAAGGAACCAAACTACCAGTTGTTGAGAAACAACGGTGGACTTGGAAAGTAACCGCTACAAGCTAAGCTAGAGTCTAGGAAAACTGTAAAGGAAAGCTGTAAAGAAAGCAGTAAAGATACAAAGAATTAAATTTGATAAAGGAATTTGGGGGTTGGATTGATCTCTTCGATTCTGTGCATGGCATCCCCTATTTATAGCCGGAGCTTGATAACCGCTCCTCCGGCCTATTCTCTTTAGCCGACTTTCGTCTCCCTCAATCGGCTGACTTGGCTTTATTTCGGCCGAAACCTCTTTTCTCCGAAATCTCCCTCCGTTTGGGTTTCTTCTTCTGTTTTGGATCGTTCCCTTTTAATTTCTCGGCCCAATCGATTTTAAGTCCAACTCTTCTTAGAAATCCTTCTTCGGCCCATATTGCATGGCCCAATTATCTTTTCGCGGCCCACTACTTCTTGTGGCCCCAACATATATATTAATTATAAGGTCGTAGACATCACTCGGTGCGGGCAGTACTTCTTGGGCATGGTCAGGGCTGTCTCCACCTGATTCGGAGCGAGAGCAAATATTTTTATTATTTTTTTTTTTTTTTTGGAGAGCCGAAGCCAGAAAAGAAGGAAAAATCAAAATACAAAAATAGGAAGGGAAACAGAAACTAAAACAAAGAAACTAGATCCTCGGGAACCGAACGCCAGCTGCATCCGCCGACATGGCCCCAACGACGAAATCAGGGGGGAAAGCCCAAGTCGTGTAGAAGTCTTCGATAGAAGCACCATGTTTAAGCTCCATATAATCATAAAAAAATTATTTAATATTAATTAATAAATCTAAAAAAATATTAAATCCATTGAGGGTTTACGAGGCTGGGCAACAATTCGTATCTATTGGGAGGATTGATGTGGTATGAAATTATGAATTGTGGACTGTGGTGTGGTGCAGTTAATAGAAGCATAAATCTTAAGAGGTATCAGAAACCATATCCACTGAGTTGGCGTTGGAAGATGGAGAATTTTTTGGGAAAGAAAATGCAATAATAATGCATAGGAGTAGAGTGAAAGCGGTACGGTAAATATCCGATCGATCCGATGCCGTATTCGATTATATTCGAATTCGAATCCGTATCCGACAATCCGGCTGGATACCGCATTCGTAATATTAAAATCCAAATCTGTATTTTAATATCCGCATTCATATTCATATCCGAAAATATTTAACCGTATCCGAAAATATCCGACCATATCCGAAAATTGATAGGATATTATCCGGATTTTAAATATGGATATCCGAATATATTAATATATTATTATTTATTAATTAAAAATTATCAATATTTATAAAAAAATATCAAATTATCCGAAAATTATCAAATTTTCAAAAAGATTATAAAAAATTATCCGATAATCTGTATCCGATAGCATCTGTATCCATCATATATCCGTCCTTATCCGTACCGTATCTGTAATCCGAAATATCTGAAACTGTATACGTATCCGACCCCTCCGTATTCGACTCCGAATTCAAAAAAGAATGGATAATATTCATATCTGACACTATCCGATCGTATCCGTACCGTTTTCATCCCTAGATAGAGGAGAGGAGGAAGATGATAAATGGGAAGTGATAAAATAATAGATTAATTAATTGTCCATAAAAGAGGCCAAAAAGGGAAATGGGAAAATGTGAACTCTGCGGAGACTTAATAGGGGTGGGCCCATTCTTGTAGGGTGTTTTGACAACTTATAATTGTACAATGTATAAAATGAAAAGAAAAAAAAGATGGGGCCCCTAAAATTTTGGGAGCCCTGAGCAAGCAAGCATTTGGCTTCTGCTTGCAGCCGGGCATGCTTACTTATAATGTCATAGATGTCATTTGATGGATTAGAGAGGTATCACTTCAAGTGTCTGGCACATCATGGATATAGGTACAGATATGCACCTAAGTCATACTGCATCTTAAGGTCCAGCGTCGCTGTTGCCCAATTATACCTTCTCTTTTTTTTTTTTTTTCTAACCAAATTACCCTTCAGTTTTACGACAACTCGCAAAGAGGCTTAAACATGTCCACCAAATCTCTAACTTTTGCAAAGAAGATGATTCTCCTGCTCCGATAATGTTCTATTGCTAAGATGGCTTGGCTGTCTGTTGATATTTTGCCGTTAACATTCCATGAACTTTGTGATTTCCTGGATTAGTATTTTCGCATGAACAATAAGTCTCTTAATGTAACACCCCGGTTTTGATAACCCATGCCGGGATGTCACTGCCACACCTCCCTAGCAAGACACGGATTCTCTGAGCTTGCTAAAGAGATGCAAGACTATAGGTATTGCAAAAGTTTTAAAAACAAGTCCGGAATTTATTTAAAAATAATAAATAAGTCTCATCCACACACATAATAATATTAATAATAATATATCGCAGCGGAAAATGTAAAGTGGGCCGACATGGCCAAAACTCGGGTTATACAGGCCCGATATGCAAGTATCATAAAAAGCGATAAAACAATGTTTAAATTTTTTCATCCCCCAAATGCATATGCTCATGCATTTTCTCCATACTCTGAAAAAGAGAAAAACAACAATTTTATCAGTATATAAAATACTGAGTAAGTCGATCCTAAACTAGCAATAAAGGGGTTTAACTAAATAATTAAATTTTACTCCTAGGCATGCATACAAAAATATTCCATTTACCAATTTAAAAATAAATAATTTAATTGTATACTTGAACATGCGTTAAATTCATAAATAATAATTTAACATGTTATAAAATTTAAGACATAAATTTAAATGCAAAATTTAAAGACAAGAATAAATAAATAAATACGTAAAAAGTATTAAGTCTTTCAATTTTCCCCGTTACGTCACCATTTCTCAATATTTAGTGTAGCCAGTCATCCGGCGGCCGCAGCCATTTCGTAAGTTTCTTGTGTAGCCGGTCGTCCGGCGGCCGCAGCCGTATCTGCCATACCCAGTAATACTCCGGAGCCTCGGGAAACCCGTACGGATACTCCCGAGAGTGTATGCCATGTATCTCAATGCCGTTTTGGCGTAGTATTTCAATAATATTCTCTCGTCCATTATAGGCCCGCAGAGAATGGCTAGAGGGGCACCCTGCAGAGCACTCTCCCTCCACCAAAGTATCTCATGTATCGTTTCAATTTAGTGTAACGGGATTTTTCAAAAGTATAGTTTTATCGTATTTCAAGTTTTCGATCGTTTGTTTCGAAATTTCAAAATCTCACGATTTAAAGGTCTTTTGGCGTCACAGTTTACGCCTTTTTGATTTAAAAATTCATTTCAAGTCCGAAAAATCTGAAATGTTCACATTATATCAAAAACACCCTAACGAACAACGTTCGTGTTTTAACGATTTCGAAATAAGTTGAGGAAACATGTCAAAAATCGATTTTATTGCACAACATATACACTGTCAGGTTTCAGTTTTACCACAGTTCAGAAAATCGACGTTTTGACATAACAAATGGACTCAAAAAATTCTGAAATTTTATACACATATACTAGACATGATTATATACAACTTTCATTTAGATTGCAAAGATCAATTCGGACTAGAAATATAGAAATATGCTCATCAAGTTCGGACATGTACACTGTCAGTTTTTGAAAAAGTTTTAACAAGGCAGTTTATGTTTGGCGCGATTTGGGGTAGTAAACGTTGATGAAATTCTCTAAAATTTTTACACAATAAATTTTAATTTGTTAGGATCAAAAGTCTAGTTTTGAGTTTTTCGATTTGACTTCTCGAAATAGGGGTTTTAATCGGATTCCAAAATTTGCGCATGTTGGGGTTTTTAAGTTCGATTTTTACGTTTTGTTACAAATACACTAAATCGGACGCCCCTAAGCCACCCGTATTGATATGAAACGCATCAACTTACTTTGATTGAGTGTTTGGTCGTCCTAGGGTCGCTCGGCTCGTCCAAAGTTACTACGAACGGATTCACGCACACGTTCTCCTTCTCTCGCCCACGAACGTGTTTACAAGTCAAAGATCCGAAGTTAGATTGAGGATTTGAGATTAAAACGAGATAAGGAATCTGAAATACTCCTTACCAACGATCTAAGGGATGTAAACCTTGATCTACACGTTCCCACGATCGGTTTTGGTAGCCGGAAAGTCGTCGGAAGTTCGTCGGGAAGTCGTCGGAAGAGTGTTTGGCTTTGGGAGTGTTTGGGAGAGTAGAGGGAAGTTTAGAGACTGAGAATGGGTGAGAATCTGCTCTCCCCTCATCCTAATACTCCTTCCTCCGTCCAAAATTCACTTTCCATCGTCGGGGGGTCGAATTATGGCAAGAAGTCGCCGAAATCGCGTGATTTGCCGCATTCTGGGCAACCACGCGGGGTTGGCGCGGGGATAGGGGAAACCACGCGCGGATAGCGCGCGGTCAGCGCGTAGACTTCGGTCCGGGCGGGTCGTGCGATCCGTCGAGCATTTCCTCCTCTCTTTCGGACTTCTATCCCTCTATGTTCTCGGATTCCGATTTTCCGGGTCATTCTCGGATTACGGTTCCCATCCTAAATTTATTCCGGCTCAAATTGATTTCATGTTTGAAATCTTAAATCCGTCGGTTTTGGGTTCATCGGGTTCTAAATCGTCGTCTTTTGACTTCCGTGCAATTCCGACTTTACAGGTCCTCGGAAATAAAACCTCTTTGCTCATCGGATTAAATTCTATTTTATATCCTAAAAATTACGGGTATTACAGTCTACCCTCTTTAAGAATCAACTTCGTCCTCGAAGTTGCGCTTTATCATCTCGCGAGTTCGGGAAATGTTTGATTAAGCGATTAAGCGATTGTATTATTGTGTGTTGTTGTTTGTTATTATTTGACTGAACTCATCTTTTAGATTTCCTGCTACTCTGTAGCATTTCACCCTCTTCCTTTAGACATGCACATGGAATTTCTGTTTCATCCATAATTTAAATACTATGATCTACTTACTTTTTTTTTGTTTGCGAATAAGCTCTGGGGAGTCTCTTGTGGCATCGTCTTGCCCTTTTGCTGTTACGGAGAGGCTATCAGTTTCTAATGTTGCAAGGTTAGTTTTTGCTGCTGCATATGATTCTCCTCCCTTGAAAACTGATGAGATCAAAACCACCCCTAGTACTGATGTGCGTCATGACTCTTCTACTAGTGCAAGTGGTAAGAATCAACTTGGTTTATATATGTATAGCTAATAGCTTATACTTTGATATGGGTGAATTATGAGTTATACAATGGATTACTACTACTATTTGTTTTGTCAAGTGTCTTTAGTTTGTTGACCATTCAATTCTCCAGGGCGGAGGAATATTGGTGCCTCGTTTCCTCATATAACACAAAAGATGTTCAAGGGCCTCGTATTAGGAAGGCAAATGAAGCAAGGAAAAATTAATTTTGGGACCCCGATTGTAAACATGAAAATTATATAATAAGCATGGTTTCTATATTATTTTGAATATAGAAATTTGTTTCTATATTATCCATTTCAACTTACAAAATGGAACTAATCGCGTAGGAGATAACCATGTGATGGTGGGCATTGGTTGCTTGTCCACTTATTTCTCAATTTGTTTCTTGCATAATTTAACTGGGGTGGGATTTTATTAATCTTGTTCAGTGGATTTGTTGCCTCAACTAATTAGATTTGGTTAGCGGTCACTAAATTGTTGAATTCGAATTATTAGATTCTTGCTTTGTGCTTTTAGTGTTTATTCCGCTTTGCAGAATTGAAGTCTTCCATTGCACCCTGGCATCTCGGTCAAATTCATATGCTAAGGCAACTCATTTGTTCTTATATTCTGCATTTTTTCCCGTAGCTTCTATTTCTTATCTTTTTGCACATATATGGGCAATGGGTGCAATATGGATGATTTTTAACGCATCAACTTCTATTTCTAGCTCTCATGTATGCATATTCCGTATCATAGCCCGTCCTTGTATCTATTTACATCTTGATCAAAGATACATTTGCTTGGAATTTATTTCTTTCGATTTAGTTTGGCTTTTGTTTAGGCATTTCGTGTTCAAATAAATCCAGCTACACTTCAAATGAAAGAAAATTATGACAATATTGGAGGTAGTTATGAGTTGAATCTTAATATTCCATTCAGTTCAACTTTCAGTTATTACAGTTTTCCATAATATTTTTTCCTCACTGGGTACGCGCAACGTAGTGCGCGCCACCGACGAGTTCTAGTATATATATATACATATATATATATATGCAACGCGGGTGCACTATTGCAAGAAATAGTAAAGGAAAAAATGCCAAAATGGTGCCGTAACTTTGTCAATTTTCCAATTTGGTGCCAGAAGTTTGAAGTTTTCTAATTTGGTGCCGTAACTTTGCTAATGTTCTCCAAAATGGTCCCATCAGGCCTTAATAACTCATATTTGCTGGCGTGGCACGTGATTAGTGTAAATAATTAATTTAAGTGTACCATGTAGGTATCACGTAGGCATAGATTGATTTTGACCTACACGTTTGGACACTTTCTAACCCTATTTCTAATTTAATGGTCCCCTTCCAACTCTGCAAGTACGCATAAATGTGTTTGAAAATATCCATATGTGTGGGTTAAACTCAGTCAATGCCTAAGTGACACCTACATGATATAATTAAATAATTATTTGCACTAATCTCATGCCACATAAGCAAATGTGGGTGATTAAGGCATGATGGGACCATTTTGGAGAACATTAGCAAAGTTATGGCACCAAATTAGAAAACTCCAAACTTATGGCACCAAACTGGAAAATTGGTAAAGTTACGGCACTATTTTGGCATTTTTTCCAAATAGTAAATGTAGGATTAGATTTCCCGTTTTGCCCTTCGTCCACACTAGGTCGTTTATTTCAATGTCCGATTTGCCCTATTTTTCAGGAACGCTCCATTCTCCGATTTCCGTTCTCCATTCTCCGATCTCCGGGCTCGGCTGTCCATGAAAAACCCACGGTCACGTCGCGTCTCCGTGCCCGTTCTGCCGGCGTCGCCAAGTGCCTCCCCCGCGCCGCCCTCGGCGTGTGCACCATTCCGGATTCCCGAGCGGCGTGGCTGGTTTGGTTCCAGATTTTGCCTCGGTGTTGTATTCCAGATTTGGCCTGGTGCCCCTCTTCCATTTATGCCAGTTTGTTGCGCCTAATTTACCGAAATCCTCGTCGGGTTTCCCAATCCCATTCGCGCCCTACCAGTGGACAACGACGAGCAGAGGTATGAGCTTTATCTCTGTTTTTGGTTCAATTTCCCCATATCTCCGTATGCTGTTTTGATTGGGCCGTGTGTTTAGTGGGTCGGCTTTGGGGGGTGGCCGAGCAGAGGAGGGGATAGGCGAAATTGGGAAAGCAAAATTAGGGCGGTGAGGAACCGCACGAATTTGGGTGTGAAATTTCAAAATCTGGAATTAGGGCTGTAGGGGAGAATGAAATATGGGGAATGAAATTTTGAGTCGGCTGCGTTTAGCCTTTGGGTGTTCCATGTGTATTTTACAATGCAGCTTAGCGTTGGTTGTTTCCAGTTGCCGGGTTTGCAGATTCTGTGATGTGAGTTGCTCTATTGTTGGATTATTTGTACTTAATTGGTTATGCATGCAGCCCTTTTGGGGAGTCGCATAGGTGAATATGTTGCACACACACATAGGTGAATATGAAGCAATCCAAGCACTGGAAATCTTGCCGGGTCTTCGGACCAAATTCTCAATTAGTTCTCTATTCTTATTGCCTGCAATACTGATTAGTATTTTACCGAGACTCCTCCAGCAATGTAAAAATCTGGATGCTTAAACCTTGTGGACATTGTTTAAGGTATGATTTATATCTTTTCCTCAGCCATCTCTGTACTCCATATAGTTTTTTGATCTAAATGTTTGAAACCGCACATTAAACCATGCTTCACCATTTAAAATAATTCTTCGTTTGATTGAATATTCAACTAATAGTGATTATTATCATTTTAAGGACCTCTTTTTCTGATATACCTTATTTAGGTTAAAGATCCGGCTTCCCCGAAGGGCATGCTATATAAAATCTGGATAGCATTGAATGATAGTGTCAAGGTGAGTTTGTGCTTCTCGGTCAGTGATGATACCTGCCTATTGAGTTACAAATGGTACCTAAAGTGGTGTAAAGTCAAAAATCAACTTACTTTTTTCCTTCACAGTTGAAGGATCTTCAAGTTTTTTATTGTGGTCAGTGCTATTTTCCAACTTCCAGATTAGATTCCTTGTATATCGGCTGTTGTTGTTGCTCTACTGGCTGAGGTACAAATTGAAGATACTCTGTAATTTGCTCGTCTTGGCAAATTATGTGTTAGTAACAATTATGTTCTATGTATTATTGATCAAATTATGATTTTTATTTTCTTTCCGCTACATTCAGCCAAAGCCACAGATTGATTACACTTTGAAGGCCATTGGAGGAAGTCTAACCACTCTTCCTGGGATTTCTAATATGATTGACGTAAGTTTCATATTTTTCTTATAGATGGAATTATCACTTCTGTCTATTTGGACTGACTGTTAATTTTATGGATTCTCAGGACACCATTAATAGCATTGTGACTGATACACGCCAATGGCCACACAGGATTGTTGTGCCTCTCGGTGGCATACCTGTCGACACAAGGTGACTCCTTTCATACATGTCTTACACTTAGGCACTTTGCTATTTTTCTTGCTCTTCTCAAGTGACTAAGTTTACTACTACATAATATTCATGCATTTGGTGGTTTAGTGAATTGGAGCTCAAGCCCGTGCGAAGCTTACAATGACTGTAGTTAAGGCGAATGACCTCAAGAACTTGAATCCTGTCTGATCCCTACGTTGCTCTCCAAATTCGCCCACTCTTTAGAGTCAAAACAAAAGTTGTCGCCAACAACTTGAATCCTGTGTGGAACGAAACATTCAAGCTTATTGCCGAAGACAAGGAGACACAGGCTCTCATTGTTGAGGTTCCCAAGGTTCCCCGTCTCTGCGTACCATAGCACTGGTTGGAGTCTCGAATCGGTCACCGGAGGTGGTAGTTGGCTTTCCGGTATCCCCCTTTCAAAAATTGATCCGCGTCGCCGTCGGCTCCTCCGGTCCGTCATATCTTCTCCTCGCGTCTGGACTTGCACCACAAGTTGGCTGGGTATGAATTTGTGGTAATTACTTTCAGTATTTCGTTTGCAATAGTGTATACTTTCTACATTTACTAAGGATGTGCTTAAATCTTGTAAGAAAAAGCTTACAGTATTTGATGGTTTGAATCAGTATTCATTGTAATTGCAAAACAAGCTGCAGAATATTGCCCTTTTAAGGCTAGAATTTTATTTGAAGTTCTTAACATAGCTATGCTCTATCTGTTGTTTAGTTTGGTACTAGGTAATGCTCTGATGGCTTTCGTAGGTTTGTGTTGGTCTGTTGCTGCTGGCACAGTATTTTCTTTTAACTTGTTTGGGATTTAGATTTTACCTCTTTTATTGAGCGTAATTGATCTTTGGAATCAAAAATATCTTGTGTTTTTAGCTGGCGTTCAGCATTAAAGGTACAAGATCATACATTTACCTTGTGTTTATGACCTATTTACAGTACTTAACTGCGCAAAATAGATAAATGTCAGAGTTTGTCATTCCAGGGAAAGACTAATAATTTGATGTGGTGTTCTACATATTTAATTAGTGGTATTATGCTTATACTTCTCTAAGTTTTGTCATTATTATATCGGATTTGAGGTTTCCATCTTTAAGCACAATCGGATCAGGTATTCTTCCCTGTCGGTCCCTACCCCTCTCCGCTGCTTCTGCCTGCGTGAATCCAATGGCTTTCCATCCACCCTCTCTAAGCAGCTTCATCTGTGTGTGAGAATTTTTAGGCTTCAGTTGTAGTTGGTGTTGATCTGTCTTTAATATTTCCTTGATTTTCTATTTTCTATGCTGAGGGGTTTGGGAATTTAAGGTTTATGATTGGATTTCTTGGAATTGATTAAGGATTAGATTCCTAAGTTGAGTTCATAAGGGGGTGCCATTGTTCTTGGAATCGCTACGCAACTTCTTTTGTTGGGTATTCGTGTGGCTATTGTCAATGACCACATGGGTTTTGTTATTCACTTTGTTTCGAAACCTTAATGCATGTCATTGTGGAGTTTTGTGTTATTCATGGTATAAAAATTAGTACAACACCTAATTTTATAATGATGTTGATTATGCTGAAGCTTTAACTCTGTTGTTCTGGAAAGGTTATTAAAAAACTCCTTCTAGGCTGCCCTCTGCCTTACATGAAGTTCGCTGTTCCAATTTCCGTATTTTCAATTCACATTGAAGTTTACTGATTAACTTTGTGTGATTAACTTGGTTTTACTGACAAATTTTTTATTTTTTTTATTTTTTTGTTCTGGACATGTAGCTTAGAATTATAGGGAGTGAAATTCTTGGTTTTGTGAAATTCCTGGTTTTGTTGGGGTTTTGATTTTTACCAATACAGGCTTTGAACTGCTGCAACATTGCTATTCTTGTGTTCTTGTAGGTGATTAATGATGCTTGTGCAACCCAAGCTATCCTGTCGATTTTGATGAACAGTCTAGAGATAGATATTCGGCAAGAGGAGTTCTACTGTTATGGCACTTTCCCTTCAACCATATTTGAAATCCAATTGAAGCCATATAAAAGCAGCTAACATGGATTTCTCACTCATGTTATATGACATACACCATTCATAGTATGATAACAAAAAAATATGAGATAGCTATGTTTCCCGCAACATCACACATGACGACTACATAACACTTAAAATCCACAGGCTGTCCCGCGCGCAGCGTAGCGCGGCGAATGAGTTCTAGTGTATATATATATATATACTAGAACTCGTACGACGCGCGCTACGCCACGCGGGACGATGGGTGGATTTTAATCGCGATGTAGTCGGCATGTGTGATTTTGTGGAAGCATTGCTAAAAAAGACCTTATGGTGAAAGGATTTGTGAATTTTAGAATCCATAGAAGGAAAAAGAACAGCAAGACGTCATTCTGAAAAAAGCTTGAAGGCAACTATTGCATATGAAACAGCATTGTAATCCACCATACTGAAGGAAAGTGCAAAAGAGTGAAAAATGAACCAATATTGCAGCATTTAGTTGTGCAAGAGGTCATAATATTTTGCATCATTTACAATGATTGCAATATGCATAATATCCAACAATTCCAAAAGAGTTTGCAAAACGTGGGAAGTTCTAGCTTCAGCAAGAATCTGGGAGAGATTTTCTGCAGCATCAAATGTTGCCAAAAGATCTTTGGAAGTGTTGGATTCTCCAGCATGATGTCTGGACAATTGGTGGAGCTCAGGTGTTATCCCAGATTTTGTGATTGTGTGCTCTGATAAAATATCACTATCCGTAGCTCTTAAATAGATAATTACTTTAGATTCAACAACACAATAATTTAACTAAACTGATAAAATATCACTACACAAGAAAAGATGAGCGCGACACCCGGACAAGCAACCTATGCACCCATGAAGTTTTTCTGGCTTAATGGACAGGATAATAATCTTCATGCACTTAAGGAACTTGCATTAACAATATTTTACTAATATTGTACTAAGAGGAGTCTGATTATTAATAAAACTTATACATGAATATAAATCACAATGGCCAAAGCCACGAGAGCAAAAATCCAAATTAGTGACAAAATCATACAATATCCAGACAAATGTAGTACCTGAAGTAATGCTAGCTGGCCTATTGTTCTCCATGATACTGAAAATCCATTCGCACAGTATCTTCCAATGTCAATTACTACAAAGACGGGCCAAACACCATCATACTCCTACTGCAAACAGAAGAGCGCCTTCAATAAATTGTCACAAACAATCACACAGCATAAAACAGTAAACAACATTCTTGTCATCTCTTCCATATATGCTGTATACAATGCAACATATTTCTTGAGGTAAGAATAATAAATAAACTAAAGATATTGTACCAGATTTTGTAGATCCATGGAACAATCCAACAAGAAAATTAGTCAGTTGGGAACTGGGGACCTCTGAATGGTTGACACCTCCACTCACCACTTGAAGAAAAACCATACAGAGAAGCTTAAATTTTTACACCTAATTGTATTCAGATCATTGGGGGTTCCATAGAGAACTGAACCAGAATTCAATTACCAATCATGGAATATATGGTCCCTAATAGAAGGGGCTGATAATCATACAAATCATAGGATTAACAGAAGGCCAGCATCATCAATTAAAACTAATGATAGGGACAGAATGGATTAGACATAGGAAGAAACCTTTCCCAATCAAAGAAACTAAACCAAAAGGGGTCGAAATAGATCACCTCAACTTGGTTTTGGAGTGACTGCACATAGTCGATAATATAGTCCAAAGTTAAGGCCTTTTAGTCACCTGTTACCATATAATAAAAAAAAGTTAAAAACAAAACAAAAATTTGAACAATCAGAAATGCTTGAAATTTGTAACAAAATTAATGACATTTAGACATTTATAGCAGAAAATAACCAGAATAAAACCCTAAACTCTTCAATCCTTTTTAGTTTAGCACAAAATAATTTCCCTATTTATTATCAATCAAGAATGTGACTAAAGAAGTAAGTAACAATGTGCAAGAAAGCCATAGATACATGCAAGGGCACAAGAACAACTCTAGCATGTTATCAAATATATGTAGTGCGTAAATTCATTAAGATTTAGCAGCAACCCCACCAAAGCTAAAGATACAATTTAAAAATCATTTTATAGGACTAAGTTGAATTACATACCTAAATTACATTGCACCATGTTCTCACAAAAAGTAAGGTGGCGTGGCTCCTCTACACTGCACAAAAGCGCATGAAAATGAAGATGTTGGTCTCAATCTCAGGAAATTCCCAAATCAAACCCCGCGGCCAAGCCCAGGCATGAAATCCCCAATCATCATCAACCCCGGCTCAAACTCAAGCCGAGAAGGCGCAACTGAGAATCGGACTCATTAAACCCCTAAAAGCTATAAACCATTAACAGACAATAATCCTTACATTTTAGTGCCATGCTCACCCAAATTATGGAAAAATAATGTATTAATCAATGGTTCGGTGGGTCCTCCACAGGTCTATGCCAGCAAGTCTTAAACAGGATCACTGAAAAGAAAATTGACGGGACCAATGAAATAAGAGAACCACAACCATAGACATTAGCCACTAAAAGAATGAGTTCATGAGGCCAAATAACCATCTTACATGAAATTCCATTCAGCGGAAAAGTATGGACCTTGATGAACTCAGTTGTTGCGAAAATTGTACGGGACAAAGAGCCAAAACAGGGAAGAGGAAAAGTTTAGCAGGCATGGAGCTGCACCAAAAACCTAAAAAAAAAATAGAAAGCAGCATAGAGAGGATACGGTTGGTTGCGTTATCCAAAGTTTATCATGTTGCCAATTTATATCTTTTTAGTAGAATGTAGCAGAACGAAAACATTGTTGACTCCCAAAGTACTGTAGAATTTAAGCCAAGCCAGGAATTTGGTTGGGTTTTGTAGGTCCGTAACCATGGACTTAACAATAGTCATTGACAAATTAACAATACAAGAACCTAGGCCAACATGTCCATTTGTCAAAATTGCTAATTCATGCAAAATAAAAATAAAAAATATGAAAGATCAAAATTAGTCATCCAGGCATTACGCACTTTGACTAAAAAGATCTAAAAAGTAGGAAAAGCAAATTTGAAACTCACTAGCTATAAATCTTAACACACTTTCAAGAGCCAACCAAAGTATTGAAAATTGACATTTTATCAACATTTTAAAAACAAAGACGAACACATCTTGCATTTGATGAGACCAGCAAGCATCTAATGACAAGCAAAAGCATATCTGCCTTTATGTTTCTAGAATAACAAGATCGTAAAAGAAGCTGAAGAGAAATAAACATTACAAAATGTATATCAGGGTGCTGTTACAGTGAAAATGACCAAGAATGAATTGAAAATACTGTGAAGTATAAGAGGTATAATGCATGTCTGCATCTAAATAAGTTGGAATCTTTGTTTTGTCTTTTGATTTCCGACCTCACATAGCTTTCATGGGATCAATTTGAAAAATCTATTCAAATCTCAATCATTCGAATATTAATCTTGTTAAAGCTATCCGATCACAACAATAGTAGCAAAAGGTCATAAAATTACCAAACATCACTTAACTAAGCACTCAATACTAGATTTTTTGGAAGATAGAAATAACTTTAAGATTGTTATAGAAGATGGTTCCATTTACAAGTTCATGATTTAATTTTTAAGTTAGCATTACCAGAAAAGTGACTGAAATACAGATCATGAATTTACGCAAAGAAGTGGATTTCAGTAAATCTTAATGACATATTGCTAACTTGTGGACATGAAATATTCTTAAAGACTGAAATATTCTTGCTATCAGTGTGACATGATTTGGTGGCCAATCCACAAGTTAGCATTACCAGAAAAGTCTCTAACAGAAGTTCCAAGGTCAAAGTTTGCCCCATTTAAAGTTCACGCATCTGTCCAAAGTAGGAGGCTAATAAATCTAACCTGTGTGACCAACTGTTCTCCCTGATTCATAGATCTCGAAGTCATTTCCTCAGTAAACATGATACAAGAAGTGGAACAAAAACTTCTGTCCATTCTGAGGTCATAACTCATAAGTTCCAATTGTACAATACAATCAACTGTCTTTAAAAGCAGAAAACATGACACAGTAACAATAAGGAATAATGGGCTAAAATAGAAAACCTTGTAGGTCTTGTCCCCAAAGAAGTGGATTTCAGTAAATTCATCAAGGTATCTGAAGCAATATGTCTTTGTCCCATCATGGAGGAAAAACCTGTTGCAGATATTTTTTTTAGGTATCTCAAGCAATAGGTTCATTATGAACAATAGCACTTTCCCTCTTTGAGGAATGCTGTTACAGTAATCTAGATTAAATGTTTACAGAATAAAATGTTGGCATTTGACATGAAGTTCAATGCTCCCTTCGCTCTCCTCATTGTTCTGTCGTTTCAATGCCATTAAGAAGTTCAGGGTGCAACAGTTCAATATTATATGAATGGGAACTACTATTCAGGGTAGGTAAAGCCAAAACTGATAAGGGAGTGTGCTTTTATAGGCATAAGGCATTGAAAAGGGGGGAAAATTTATGGAAGGAAAGCCTGGGAAGCTTCCTTGGATAGTTATACAAAGACACAGAACATAATGTCTAATGGAGGACATAAGAGATGCAAGCAGAAAAGAACAAGCTAAATTTCAACTCTACATAATGTTGAAAGAGGAAAACAAAGCAGCCAGTCAATGTTAAATCCAATCAAAAACAGTAATATCAATTTGAAAAGCCATAGCATCGTAAAAGTTTGGAGCCAAATACGAAGGAATTGAAATGACTTCCACATTCGGAAACAAATTCAGCAATAGAAAATCTAGTCCAATACAAAGGCAAGCCATTCGACTTTATAGAAGCAATAATTGTGTTTTAGAAGGACTGCCCCCATAAAATCCACTCCACAGAAATTCCCAGAAACACAATTATCACAGTCACAGCCATTGTATGAATAAAGAAAGGAATATCCGAACAATATCTCAAATGAAAAGCAAAGTGAACAATTGATGCTTCAGAAAATAATACCTTCACACTGGCCTTTATAGTTTCACAAAGAACATATTAGTAAGCACAAATTTAAATAGATGAATGGAAAAAAAGGTTTCAATTCAAGCTTCCCATACCTGGGGATGACAGCAGTTTCCACAAAAATGGGGCCGTAAGTTAAGCTTTTTCATCCATCAGTCCGTAGATCCCGATCAATTCCACCCTTTATGAAGTTTTTTCTTCAAGAGAAAGCCCAACCATAACTACAAGAAAATGAAACAACTATCAAAACCTCACAAAATGCTAAAGGGGAAAATTAGATCAAATTCATGTGATGAACAGGTGAAACAAAATAATTTACAAAATTAAAACAATAATATACGCATAGTTAGGACATACAAATTTTGATAAAAATTGCTTAAACTCTATGTGAATATCCTAAACCAATCCGACAATCTATGCAACGTAAGGGTCAACAATAGAATATTACCAAACAAAATCATTCAGTGTTGCAATCTATAAGTAATGAAGACAAGTTGGCTATGCGAGAATGCACTGTTATCTTTGACGAATGGTTCTCAAGTGGAAACACAAGTCTTCAATAAGGAAACAATTTAAATTGGAACCTAGAGACCATAATTCTCAACAATCGGGAGGCCATTATATTACACAACACAAAATAGCAATTATTTACAATGGAAATAAGCTTGATAGTGTAATCATATATACAAGTTAATATACCAGTAAACACAATTTTACCTGACTCGCAGATTCCGAGCTTATTACCAGTGAGGTGCACAACAAGAGTAGGTGGTGAAAACCAACCACCAATTCTAGCAAAACTAAAGCAACCAGCCATCTTCTAGAAAAAGTAACAGCAGTGGCATTAGGTGCGAAAACCAACAAGGCAAAACTCATGAGCTAGTCATTCCAAACGAAAATATAAAAAAGGAACAAATTAAGAGAACCCTAGACGATCGGCAGAAACATCAACAGCCTATTGAACTGTAACATGGGAGCCTGACAGGATAATACATGGGAGCCTTACAGATCAACTTTGATATGAATTTAACATGGGAGCCTGTGTCATGGGAGCCTTACATGGGAGCCTTCTATAAGTTATCTTCATTCAGCTGTAGACGTGTTTCCTCATCTGGTATAGCCCCAACTGCAACAACTCCGGGTATCTTTTCCATTAGACGACGGTCAATGGCCATTTTCATTGTCACCACAGAACTTGGACAGGAGCCACATGCTCCTTGTAACTTGAATTTCACCACATTTCCATCAATTTCATGTAAAGCGACATTACCACCGTCAGCTATGAGATAGGGCCAAATTCATCCAGCACACACTCTACATTTTCTTCTGTGAGGGGCAATTCCATAGCTGACTCAGGTGTGGCAACCGCCTTTACAGCTGCATATTCAACACTATTGAGCCTAACAAGATACGTTCCATACAACGAATTCAAAACCACTAAGCATGTAATCTTACACTGTATTTGAGTAGTATAGTTGCACAATTTTCACTAAATCAAAGAAAAAATGAAACAAAAGCAGATCAATGGTAAAAAGATATTAATAATAACGCGAGCGGGACCACACAATCTAGAACTCATATTTTTACCAAAGTTCGAACCCCGAAGTCAAGATTTTGCCAAAGAATTACCACAATTGAATTCAACAAACAACTATAATAACTCTTTCAGTAGAAAGAAGAGGTCATCCAGTTGGGGGGAGCGGGCAAAGGCCTAAATCACAGTTCAAGATAAGAACCAAACAATAGCCTATATCATTGGGGAGGCCACGGTGGAAATGGACAAGTAATATAGCAAAATCAGTTTAAGTTCAAGCGTGAGAAAGGAATTGCAGTGGTAATGAAAATCGATTAGTTGGGGGTATTAGAATAAAAGAATATACCAAACGCTTGAATTTCCTGAAAGTCGATTACCCTACTGATAATTCAAGCGTTGAAGTGAGCAGAATCTCCATAAGAATAGGAATAATGAAAATTGCAAATTGTTGGGAAGATTGCACCTTTTTCGATCGAATGAGGAATATACCAAACGCTTGCGGAATTGGTCGAGCATCAATGTCGACGACGGCCCGCTGAGGCGGAGGTAGGAGCGGCACCCGACGGCGATTGCAGCGGAAGAGGATGCGAGCTCGGGCGAGCCCTGAGCGGCAGCGGCGGCAATCTCTTTGTCGGAACGGGCGGGTCGCAACAGAGGAGATTAGGGCGACGAAAATAAGGCGCTCGAAGGCGGAAGGCGAAACAACGGACGAAACGGAGAGCTGGGTTTTGGCGAGAATCGACGGAGCCCTTAGAATGGAGCAAGCAAATATTGGTCGGAGAGGAAGACAAAAACGTAATGGGCAGCGGCGGGGCCTGGTTGCGCGTGGGGAGGCTCGCACGACGGAAATATTTCGGGCGGACCGGGGCGGGGGCAAGACGGGCGGAGGCAACACGATGGAATTGGAGAGAAGATTAAGGGCAACACGATGGACAAGGCGGAGAAGAAAATTTGACAAAATCGGGAATGGCGAGGGGAAGATAGATAAAGAATGGCGAGGGCAATGTTCATAATTTGAGCGAAAGAAAATAGTACTATTCCTCGTTAATAGTACTATTCATTAGAAAGCCACGTATATATATATTAGATATGTGTGTGTGTTCTAAAGTTGGGGTGTGAATTATTTTCCAACACAATCTACAGTATACGGTCCAATTAATAAACCGGTGAAACCGGATCGAATCATCAGGGAATAGGGAATTGTCAACAATTTACCAAATGCTTTCCCGTGAATGAAATTAAAAGACATGAATAGTTCAGTTTCATCATATTCCTAATGATCCAATTAATTAAATTTTAGGCGATAAAATTATTGCAATGAATGCTACAAAGAAAAAGAGTGAGGTAATTTAATCTGCTAGATGATGAATGAGGATCACCGGGGCGGGATAGGGGGCCCGAGTGGGGAATCGAACCCCCAACCTATATGTTGGGAGTCGGGAGCCTTGACCACTAGGGCAAGTCCCTATCCCCAATTACTTGGCAAGTTGATTGGATATAAAAATCTAATTTTTAATCAATTTTATGCCTACCTAAAATTAATCTATGAACAATCTCTCCATCCACTCATCTCTCAATTTCTTGCAAGTAATTATCCTAAGATGGATTCTAACAATTTTAGGGTTTTTTTTTTCAAGTTACTAATATTAGAATCAATTTTTAAATTTTTTTTGCTTAAGTATTTTTCAATCATTCAAACAATATATATCACCAGTTCAATTATTTATTAAATTGGGGATGATGACTTACCCTAGTGGTCAAGTACACTCACTCAAAACACATGAATTGAACAATTTCAGTATATATATATATATATATATATATATATTAAATCTTTCCAAACACACAAAAATTGAACAAGTCAAAATAAACTTAAAGAAATTCATATTAATAAAACCAACATAAAACAATATCAAAATTTTTGTCTCCCCAAATGATGGGTTTAGTGACTTTAGTCTAACCTGAATTTATAGAGTTTCAAAAACAAAATAAAGAAAAGCATGTTCATGAATTCATCAATTGTAAAATTTAACACCCGGTGTAGAAATCTTCTCAGATATTCCTTGGGATTGGAGTCTTCTGCCTCCGCATTCACTTTTCAGTCTCCTGGTCTCTTTCTCTATCTACCTGATTTGTATGAATGAATGTGTATCAGATATGTTGGATGATGCAGAATGATGCCTGATGAATTAGTATGATTCTAGATGATGAATGATTGTCTATGCTTTTTTATGCTAGATGATGAATGATGCCTTTATATGCTGAGTGTGTTTAATTTCATTTAAAAAATATTTAAATGAATCAAGAAGTACTTAATTTAATTTTTAAAAGTATTCTTTTTAAAAATAATATCAAATTAGTCTAAAATGTAATGTGAAGTAATCCATGTCATATATAATGAACATTAAATTAGTTTAATTTCATTTTAGTTGAAATTCAGTCAATTTTATAATTTTTTAATAGTATTTTACAAAAAAAAATGGAGTTATTAAATGCACTTCAAATTCTCGAGTGATTAGTTTTGGATCTAATTCCTTGTCATAGATAACCTTTAATTCATGGGTCCAAGTAAGAGATGTGAATGAGATCTTTCTTACCAAATGAGTAAAATGGATGTAAAGAAAATATTTTTCCTTCAAAAAACGATTCCCATCTTTTTCACTCCAATTGTGATATCGAAATTTAAGAATTTGAAGGTGCTTCACATCCACTCATTTTCTTTCATTCAGTGTCATTAACTTATTAAAAAAAAAAGTAATTAATTTCCTTGTTTGAACAATTTGTAATTGCGTCCATCTTAAAGGAAACTTTCGAGGCTTCAGAGTTCAGAATGCCTTGATCAAGAAATAGTTTTGTGTGTCCTCATTACTGGTCCCATTCTGTAAGGAATGGACAGCGATTCAAATCAATCGATGACTTGGTCATTCGGTTATAAGTAGAGGTGAAAAACAAATAAATTGTTCGTAATATACAAAGCTTGGCTGGCGGACTCGTGTTTGAACGTTAATTCTTCATTTGTGAATCTTAAAGAACCTAGCTCGAACACAAATCTGAGCACGTTTGCTTAACGAACGAACACAAGCTTTAGTTTGTTTGCAAACAAATTAAAATTATTTGTATATGTTTGTTAAGAGGATATATATTTTTGCATTATATTTAGTCATTATTTATTTTATATAAATTAAAATTCTGACTTGTGTTTATTACTTGAATGAGAATATGAGAATATGTAGACTTGTTTATTTGAATTTGACGGTATGTGTTCATGAATTTAATTTTAAATAACTAGATTTAGATCATTTTTAAATAATTGAGCTGAACGAGCTCAAACAAGCACAAATGAGTTGAGTTCGAGCTAAACGAGCCGAACCAAATAAAATAGTATGTTGGCTCGTTTGAACGAAAAGAGCCGAGAAGAACTCGAGCTCGAGCTCACAAACTTTGTTATGAGCTGAGCTCGAACATAACTTTAGGCTAAAATTCCTTAACGAACGAACACAAATAAAATTCGATCCCTTAACATGCCCAATTCAAATAGCCACAACTTGATTCGGTACGGCTCGTTTTACAACTCTAGTCTTAAGCCATCATCCTCTCAAGTCTAAAAGGACTTTATCACCCTTAAACAATATTCAAATAATAATAATAATAATAATAATAATAATAATAATAATAATAATAATAATAACCACGGGAAACTAGACAACTTAGGTGGGAATGAGGACTTGGTCTAGTGATTATTTCACATAACTTCCAATCTTATGGTTTAGGGTTTGATTCCTACCGGACCCGCTATTTATCCCTTTTATTCCCTTTTGTAATTTGTCTGGCTTGAGCTCCAATACATTTTTGCCGAAACATTAATGTCAATCTTTACCAAAATAATAATAATAATAATAATAAAACTTAGCATATCCAGCTAAACTTCCCACGGATCTAGCCACGACACAATTATTTAGTACGAAATTTTCATGATGTAACATAATGTGAAATCTTAAAACATGCCAACAATTGACTATTTAGTACTCCTACTGTTTTGTTCTTGTTAACCAAGAATTTTTTGATTGAATACTGTTGAAGATGATTACAAGATTCACTGAAGGGAATGACAAGAATTTAAATAAAGCTGTAAAGAAATGAAAAATTGCAGAATGGAAAAACACGAAAGAAAACTTGCAGAAAGGAAATGGCAGAAAGTAAAGATAATGAAAGTGCGATTCCTCTTGGGGGTGTGTGGATGCCCTTTGAGATGCCACTAATGTTGTATTAATAGAGGCAGACTACGACACCTAGAATGGGTAAGCTGCCAGGCTTGGTAACATCCCATGAAATTCTCCCTTGATGGCGCCTCATTAATGCTGCCGTGATCTCTTCTCCATGGATGATGGCTGACTTCCAAATCTGCTGCCATTCTACCAATGTTGCGAGATTCTCTCCAATGTCTAGCCAGCTATTCACCACCACTTGGTCATCGGATAAATCTTGAACTAGATGGCGGCATCTCATCACTTGGTCATTATCCGGATAACTCACAAATTGGACCGGGCTTCTCGATTGGGCTTAGCTTAATGAGCCTTTGGATTGGGCCTCTCGGAAAATGGATTGGACTAAATCCATTGGGCCTAATTTGTCGGGCTTAAAATATTGGGGTTAACAGATGCCCCCCTCGCGCAATTTGTCTGATTAGCATTTTAAGACAGATCTGCGCGTTTGAATCACAAGCCTGACCCATTAAGCTCATTCCAGGAGTCTTCAAGCGCTGCTGGAGTGCTGCCAACCCCTCGGCCGCCAGCTTGTAAGCGCCGCCAACCTGGTCTATTGAGCGCCAGGCATTGCCCTGGCCGCCAGCCACGCTCCAGCCGCCAACTGTTGCTTGCCGCCAGCGCCGCCCAGCCGCCAGCATCTCCACGGGCCGCCAGCATCACCCGGCCGCCAGCCTTGCCTCGCTCGGCCGCCAGCTTCGCTCGAGCTCCACGAGCCGCCAGCATCACCCGGCCGCCAGCTTCGCTCGAGTGCCGCCAACAGCTCCACGAGCCGCCAAGCGTCGCCCGGCCGCCAGCATCTCCACGGGCCGCCAGCGTCACCCGGCCGCCAGCCTTGCCTTGCTCGGCTGCCAGCATTGCCCAGCCGCCAGCCACCTGCATCGCCGCCAGCTCTTGCGCCGCCAGGCACGGGCCGCCAGCATCTCTTCGGCCGCCAGCTTTGATCACTTGGGCCGCCAGCCATCCAGCTCCAGGCCGCCATCTGTTCGGGACGCCACCCGGGCCGCCAGCATCACCTTGGCTGCCAGCCAGGCCGCCAACATCTCTCTTTGGCCGCCAGCTTTGATCACTTGGGCCGCCAGCCTCATCTCCGGCCGCCAGCTCCGGCTCCAGGCCGCCATCTGTTCGGGACGCCACCCCGGGCCGCCAGCATCACCTTGGCTGCCAGCCAGGCGCCGCCAAGCACGGGCCGCCAGCATCTCTCTTAGGGCGCCAGCTTTGATCACTTGGGCCGCCAACATCACCTTGGCTGCCAGCCGTCCAGGCAGCTCTTGCGCCGCCAAGCACGGGCCGCCAACATCTCTCTTTGGCCGCCAGCCTCGCGCCAGAGTCTTCAAACGCCACCAGCCGCCAGCCTTGCCCTTGTCGTGCACCGCCAGAACATCACGGGCCACCAACTTCTCTGCTTGAAGCCGCCAGCCGCCAGCGTGCTCCAGAGTCTTCCAACGCCGCAAGCCAACGCCGCCAAGCCCTTGAGTGTGCAGCTAGCCGCCAGCCGCCAACCTTGGCCCTGCCGTGCGCCGCCAGACCATCACGGGCCGCCAACTCTCTGCTTGAGGCCGCCAGCCGCCAGCCTGCGCCAGGAGTCTTCGAACGCCGCCAAGCACATGAGTGCCCAGCCTGGCCGCCAGCCGCCAGCCTTGGCCTTGCCATGCGCCGCCAGCCCCCCATCTCGCCGCCAGCTTGGACGCCGCCAGCAGCCATCCTCATCAGTTCGGGCCGCCAGCAGAGAACTCAGGCCGCCACTCAGCTTCCAGCCGCCATCCTGGGGGCACAAACCGCCATTCGCTTTCGCCCGGCCGCCATTGGCTTTTGCCCATGCCTCCACCTTCACGCGTGGTCAGTGAGGCCACCATCCTCAGCCAGGCGCCATCATCATTCAGGCCGCCACTCATACGCCAGCAACTATTCGGCCTCCATGGCCGCTGTCGATGGTGTTTCAGGGCTACTAGCCAGGGTTTTTACTACCCATGATTACTGCATTAGCCACCATCCTTGGTTCGTTTTCCTTTTTATCGTGTTTCAATTTCTCAAAACGAGTTCCGTGTATAGGTAGACGCTCCTCATCTAGTTCATCAAGGAACTTTTCCAAGCGGGCCGCTCTCTCGGCCAGCTGGGCAAGATTAGTGGAATCCTGCACCATTAAATGCTCTTTCAGTTTTGGCAACATATTTGCCACTGCAACGTTGGTTATCTCCCTATCAGGGACCATCATTGTGCATCGGCTCTTGAGTCGCTGTAATCTATTAATGAATGTACTTGCTGCCTCATTGGTAAACTGTTTGGCATTAGTTAAGTCCGCGAGACTCACCTGTGACAGTGGCGTGTAAAACCTGTCATGGAATGCCCGTTCGAGATCGGCCCAGTTTTGAATTGAGTTAGGCCGCAAGGAAGCAAACCATGTGAATGCAGGTCCAGTCAGAGATGAGCTGAACAACCTTAGCTTCAGCCAATCGTTGGCCGCTGCTTCGCCACATTGAGCAGTAAACCTGCCCACATGTTCTACAGTGGACTTGCCATCATCCCCTGAGAAGGTGGTGAACTCGGGCATCTTGAAGCCCTTGGGGTACGGCTGCATAGTGTCTACCCAATCAGGGTATGGCTTCCTATATGTAGGCCGCTCCATCGGCCTTAGTTGAATCCCAAAATGTTGCTGCATTACGTCTGCCAGCAACTCGGGCGAGACCGCCGGTGCCTGTGTAAGAGGCATGGCGGCTGGAAGTGTGGCAGGTGTCGCGGCCACTCCACATAGTTGTGGCGCCTGCCCCCCTAGGCATCGGACTAGGGTTCGGTGGGAGAGACGCTACTGGCATGGCGGCTGTGGGAGGCGTAGGAGGTGTCAAAGCCACTCCATATGGCTGTGGTGCCTGCCTCCCTTGCGCCGGCGACATCCAACTAGGGTTTGGTGCGGGCGCCGGTACAGGCATAGCAGATGTGGGAGGCATGGAAGGTGTCAAAGCCACTTCATATGGTTGTGGTGCCTGCCCCCTTTCCGTCGGCGGCATCCAACTAGGGTTTAGGGGCACTGCCGTCGCTTGACGTAGTGCCATGCCGGATGCATCGGGGATTGTCGTACAGCCTGGTATAGTGCTGGCCGCCATCAAGCAGCTTGATGAAGCATACATCGGCACGGGAGGTGTCGTATAACCGAAGTTCGGCATGCTAGGTGCCGCAGGAGTGAAAGCATAGGTGGCCTGATATGGGAATGGGGGCAAAGTGGCCAGGCCTCCGGACTCCGGGAATGGCGGCTGGCCAAGTGTGATTCCCCAACTCCGCTGTGGGCCGCCAGACGGCCCTGGACATGGCGGCACAATAGTGCCATGTGCTGGAGCAGATCCATCTTGTTGGGTACATAATGATCCACAAATCTTGTCAATTTGGTCGGCCATGGCAGGCCGCAACATATCCATTAGGTGCCTTGTGAGTAAAGGCATGAATTCGGCCATCGATTCAGTCATCGATAGCCGCATTTGCTCAGATAGGGTAGGGATTCGCATTGTTCCCTGTTGTGGTTGAGAAGTGCTCGCCGTATTATCGGCGTTCTCAGAGGATGTTCTAACCCATGTGCTCTCTTGTAGCGACATTTTTTCGAATTTTTGAGTCAAGTCCCTTACTACTCGTCCAGATCTAAGTAGCATACACTCCTAAGCGGATATGGTCTCAATCTCGTGTCCCACTGGGCGTGCCAATTTGTTAACCAAGAATTTTTTGATTGAATACTGTTGAAGATGATTACAAGATTCACTGAAGGGAATGACAAGAATTTAAATAAAGCTGTAAAGAAATGAAAAATTGCAGAATGGAAAAACACGAAAGAAAACTTGCAGAAAGGAAATGGCAGAAAGTAAAGATAATGAAAGTGCGATTCCTCTTGGGGGTGTGTGGATGCCCTTTGAGATGCCACTAATGTTGTATTAATAGAGGCAGACTACGACACCTAGAATGGGTAAGCTGCCAGGCTTGGTAACATCCCATGAAATTCTCCCTTGATGGCGCCTCATTAATGCTGCCGTGATCTCTTCTCCATGGATGATGGCTGACTTCCAAATCTGCTGCCATTCTACCAATGTTGCGAGATTCTCTCCAATGTCTAGCCAGCTATTCACCACCACTTGGTCATCGGATAAATCTTGAACTAGATGGCGGCATCTCATCACTTGGTCATTATCCGGATAACTCACAAATTGGACCGGGCTTCTCGATTGGGCTTAGCTTAATGGGCCTTTGGATTGGGCCTCTCGGAAAATGGATTGGACTAAATCCATTGGGCCTAATTTGTCGGGCTTAAAATATTGGGGTTAACAGTTCTTTTCTTTTAATCCATTCCAAATCAATCCCATTAAAAGTCTTGCACATGGGATCTCATTCTTCTGCAATTTTCACCATCACTTTCCCGATGTTATCTCCACGAAAAATGCGTACAAAAGCTTGCGGGATACTCTCCACGCCGTGCGACACATCACAAAGAGCTTTTATTTTACCAGCACGAATGTATTCCACTGTAGCTGTGATGAACTCTGGGTAGCATTTCAGGAAATCGCCGGCTAAAAATCCTTGGATTTTTATCCTCTTGTACACCATTTCTAACGTGTCCAAGTTTGCCTTTCGCCCACCTCCTGTGTACTCGGAGATGGCGCCACAGAGCACCACCCTGCCAAACAAGTTCATGTTCGCCACTGCGGCTTCAAGCATCTCACCCCCTACATTGTCGAAGTAGATGTCGATGCCATCTGGGAAGTACCTGCAACATCAATGGAAGGCCAAGAGTTTTCATTACAAACTCAATTTTTTTAAATGGAAACGGAACAACATAACCCGTTACATTATTAGCTTGTAAAGGAATCGACCTTTTGAGTGCCGATTTGAAATCAGTCTCATCTCTGTAGTTGAATGCATCGTCAAAACCTAGCTCCTTCTTCAACACATCGACCTAGAAACATGACCAAAAACACAATTACAACAAGTATGAGGGATTCAGATTCAAGACAAATCATCCACGTCGTGTTTTGTACCTTGTGTTGAGAACCAGCACAACCAACAACACGGCAACCAGCCAACTTAGCATATTGTCCGACTAAACTTCCAACAGAACCAGCCGCAGTCGACACAAACACACTTTCCCCTTTCATAGGTTTCGCAATCTCAAATAATCCTGCATATGCTGTAAGACCACTCAATCCTGCACAAGCATCATACACGCCATATACCATTATTTGTTAAACCGTTTGGCATTCAATATTAATATATGCCCTTTTTGTCAAAACACAAAATTAAGGTTGTAAAATTTTGAATGGTGGCAATGTGGGTAAGTAATTACCAAGAGCCCCAACATGGTAGGACAAGGGCAAACCCAAGGGATCCAGCTTATTTAGCAGTGCGCCTGGTTTTACAAGGCTGTACTCTCCCCATGTCAGAAGCCCAGCCACCAAATCATCCTTAGCCACATCAGCCCGGCCCGATGACGCCACCACTCGACCAATGCCGAAGCCATCAACAACCTGCCCAGGAAATGTATTGAATAATTTTTATTTAAATAAATTAAGAAATTGTTGGCCAAATAAATTGCTAGGTCCAAATTTAAATTGACCCAATCTTCGCCTGGCCCAAGTACATGTCTCAGTAAAGATTGGCTGCGCAAAAAATAAATGAACTAAGGCTTAGAGGCGGTCAAAAGGGGGAAATGCAGAAAGCGACGGCTATTAGGGCTCGCCACCATATATAAATACTAAGTTAAGCGGCTATATGAGGACACATCTCTGCAATTCAATTCAATTTCTGTAATTCAATTCCCATATTCCTTTTGTAATTTCCCTAGCTTCATTCAATTCAGTTTCGTCTTATTTCCCCAAATATTTTTACCGTACAACAGAAATGTATTGTATACTATTACATACTATATTTGTAAAAAAAAATTTAATGTTACTATTTAGTAAATAAATTAATAGATAGATCACGTCTTCGTAGAACACAGGTAGAAAGATATAAGATTAGAAACCTGGCCGGGAACGATGGCGGCGGCGGCAAATCCTCCGCGGACCTGCGGAGGGGAAAAGTGGGGTTTCATACGGTTAAGCTGGACTGGATCGACGGAGACGTAGAGCGTCTTGACCAAGACCTCTCCGGTGTGCGGTGGCAGCGAGAAGGGAATGAATCCCTGAGTCTTAATCTCAAAATCGGACTCCGCCGGCGGGCCGTCAATGTAGCTCCTTGTTGCTACAAACCTGTTCGTCAATGACTTTTCCTCCATTGTCACTGCTCACCAGCCGTCACTTGAAATTTAGTAGAATTGTATACACAATTAACATATTTATAGATATTAAATAAATTTATTAAAATAATACTCCCTCCGTTCCATTTCAAATGTCCTACTTACTATTTTTGGATGTCCTATTATAAATATCTTTTTTCTATAAATAGAAATAATTTTCCCCTCCAACAACTATGTGGACCCCACCATATACCCACAAACCAACTATGCCTTAATTCCCGTGCCCAACAGTAACAAGACACTTGGAGTGGGACGGAGGGAGTAGAACACGTCTTCATTCATCAAAATAATACTCCCTCCGTTTTTTTTTCGATAGAAAGGAGGGCCGAGACCATTTTATTCATAACGTTGAAAACATAAAGAGTCAAGACTCAAAGCTTCCCAAATACATTCGATACTCCCTCCGTTTTGATAAATGGTAACATTTGAAATTTTGGTATTATTCATACATGTACTTTGTTTTAAAGTTTTATCATAATTATACAAGTTAAAATATAACTAAGTGGGATCTCGTAAATTTATTTCATCGAGTAGTTTTTAAATATCCAACTTTTAGAATTTTTACTTATACCGAATTTGAGTTATTAATGATTTAAATTATGCATTAAACTGCGTGCACTGTGAGTCCGTTAAAATTTTTAGAAAATGTGAGACTATATTAATTAAAAGCAAAGTTGACTCGAATCCGAATCCACATATAATTAGTAAAAGTACCACTATGATGTTAAAAAATTGATCATTCCTTTAAAAAACACATAAAATCGAAAAGAAAAAAAAAAACAACCCTTGTCTAAAATCGGAAAAAAACCATACTAGTACTTTTAACTTATACTTCCTCCGTTTTTATTTGTTTGCTACGGACCCACATCGCACGCAGTCCAATGCACATTTTAAATCGTTAATAACTCAAGTTCGGTACAAGTAAAAATTCTATAAGTTCCGTATTTAAAAACTACATGACGAGACGAATATAACAAGATCACACTTGACTATATTTTAACTTGTATAGCTATGAGAAAAATTGAAATCAAAGTAATTCAATGAATAGTGACAAAACTTCCAATGTAGCTAAACAACAAAAAAACAGAGGGAGTATATGGTTAGGGCCCAGAAAATTTTCATAAAAATATATTTTTAAATTTTTGTTTTGGCCTTAAAATTATTGGAGACGGGCATGCATATGTTGTATTACCTCTATCTCATTATATTTCTTTTGGATCACTTTTTGTCATTATTTACTGTTTAACTATGATTCAAATTTTTATCATTGTTACATAAAAAAAACATAGTCAAGTGAGATCTTGTTATTAATCATTAAAAATATGTATCACCATACGTGTCAAAGGGCAACATAACAATTAGAATGAGACGAAAGTATACAATAAAGATAGATAATAATATGGTCATAGTATGTTGCTGCTTGTCGAAAGAAACTAAAAGTTGTATTTGTCTCTTCTGCCAAGCTTCATAAAGAATAATGCCTATTTAGCCCCATATGCTTGTTAGTTGCACATCATTACAAAAAGGATAGATAAGAGGTTGTGATATTACGTTGGATGGAGATTCAGAACCTCTAATTCAGAAAAAAAAAATAAAAAAATATCCTAACCCGTTGAACTTATCCAGATCATAATTTCGGAATTAATCCATTTATTAGGAAATATAGGTTATGTGGTATTACTGCATATTGGCATTTAGGAAAATGTTATGGGAAGTCATTGATTATTAAGATTGTACTTATTGAATTTTCTTTTTTAGTACTGTTCACCTGTTGAAAGTGAAAAATGGCATAATGAATGATAAGTGGACTGCAAGTATTGTGTACAGACCTGCTTAGCCTATGTTGTGCTTCTTTATTGTGTAAGATGGTACAATATTTTCAGGATGATTCATTATACAATTACTAAGGCATAACAAATTGATTCTACTTTTTTGTTTTCTGCTGAGGAATTATATTTTTTTTTCAAATTTGAGAAATCTATTTTATTCATTTCAAGTTGGTAAAATAACCCTTGTTTATGAATTTAAGTGGACTATTTGGCACTGAAAGAGCTTTCCTGCTCCGAGTGACTGTACAATGGTTACATTTAAACGATTCAACCATTTTAAATTTTACAAACACAATGGTTATGTCTAAACTTTTCGAAACTCTGCCAATAATTTTTATTTTCGCTATTCAGCAAGATCAATTTCCATGTTCATTTATGCAAGGAAAATTTTTTGCTTCTTATTTGATCGTTTTGAGTGTTTGTGCCACTCAACTCAAGTCTATTAATACTACTCTTGTACATGTGACCTCAATCGTCGGCGATCTGCACGATCACTTTCCCGATGTTATCTCCACGAAACATGCGTACAAAAGCCTGCGGGACAGTCTCCACGCCGTGCGACACATCACAAAGAGCTTTCATTTTACCTGCCCGAATGTGTTCCACCGTGGCTGTGATGAACTCTGGGTAGCATTTTAGGAAATCGCCGGCTAAAAATCCTTGGATTTTTATTCTTTTGTACACCATTTCTAACGTATCCAGGTTCGCCTTTCGGCCACCTCCAGTGTACTCAGAGATGGCGCCACAGAGCGCCACCCGACCAAACAAGTTCATGTTCGCCACCGCGGCTTCAAGCATCTCACCTCCCACATTGTCGAAATAGATGTCGATGCCATCTGGGAAGTACCTGCAACATCAATGGAAGGACGAGATTTTTTTATTACAAACTCAAATTTTGTAAGGGAAATTGGTTATTAGCTTGTAAAAGAATCGACCTTTGGAGTGCAGATTTGAGATCAGTCTCGTCTTTGTAGTTGAATGCATCGTCAAAACCTAGCTCCTTCTTCAATACATCTACCTAGAAACATGACCAAAAACACAATCAAAACAAGCCGGCGGGTGTTGAGAAGAAGATTCAACACAAGCGTCCACATCCTACGTACCTTGTGTTGAGAACCCGCACAGCCAACGACATGGCAGCCTGCCAACTTAGCATATTGTCCGACTAAACTTCCGACAGAGCCAGCCGCAGTCGACACAAACACACTTTCCCCTTTCATAGGTTTCCCAATCTCGAATAATCCTGCATATGCTGTAAGTCCACTAAATCCTGCACAACAATCATACGTTCCATATTCAATAACTAATTTATGCCCTTTTTGTCAAAAATTTTAGAACTGTAAGTTAATTACCAAGAGTACCAACATGGTAGGACAAAGGCAAACCCAAGGGATCCAGCTTATTTAGCAGTGTGCCTGGTTTTACAAGGCTGTATTCTCCCCATGTCAGAAGTCCAGCCACCAAATCATCCTTACCCAGATCAGCTCGGCCCGACGCCACCACTCGACCAATACCGAATGTATCAATGGCCTGCAGTTCATGTATACAACAAATTATTCACATGCCTACTCCAATAGGTATGAATAAATAAACAATCAATCAAATACAATTGGAATAGTGAGATTGAAGAATCAAGAATAATAGAGACCTCGCCGGGAGTGATGGCGGTGGCGAATCCTCCGGTGGCCTGAGATGAAGAGTGGGATTTCATACGATTAAGCTGGTATGGATCCACCGATACGTAGAGCGTCTTCACCAACACTTCTCCCGTATCCGGACAGGCCTTCACCCCATGAGTCTTGATCTGGAAATCGGACTCCACCGGGGCCCCATTTATGTGGCTCCTTGTTACCACGAACTTGTTCTTCAAGGGCATTTCCTCCATCACTACTGCACTCGATCTGTTGTAGATACTGATGATGGCCCAACAATATAATTAATATGATGAGAATTGAAAGAGTGAAAAGTGCTTCTTATATATTAGTATATATTCATCCCCGACGGACTCCACAAAGTTGAATTGTCGTCAACCAAAAGCTGTATATTCCCTTTGGTTTCATGATCAATGTTGAATTGTCGTCTCATGCATGCATATATAATGATGCATTTCAATATTAAGATAAATTTACTTTTAGTTTTCGTTCCTACACATTGTTTGACAGATATTGATTATTGTATATACCTAATTAGATAATTTTAATTACTGAATTTTAGGACATATATAGGCTGCCTTTGGGAGAAAACCTCAGGGTTTACTGTTTAGCTTTAAAATTATATAGCTTAAAATCCTATATATAGACTAAACATTATTTTCAGTAACCACTAAATTCGGAACGCTCATCTTCCCTCGTTTAGATTTTCAAACTTGAAACTTTAAACTTTAATTTTTAATTCTATCTCCAAACATTATTACTCAAAACTATCTCAATATAAAACAATTTTTCAGCACTGATTCAAAACTCTATTCCAAACTTTAAATTCTTATTACTTCCCAAAGCCATAATATATGCCCTTTGAATGGGTGTTTGGTAGGGCGTGCCTATCTGCCCACATCTTACATATACTTCTATTATATAGTGTTACTTCAGTGTATTTAATTTTCAAATGGGCCTAGTGGATAAATTTATTTATCTGTTATCCAAAAAACTTGCGTATCCTTCATATTTATTTATTTGTTATACTTTTTATTCTTTTTTTTAAACATTGACACTGATGCATCGGCAAAGGTGTGTGTAGATCAAGTCACACAAATTATAAAGGGGATAAAGTAGAGGGATAGGGGACTGGGTGGGAATGGAACCTCCAACCTATTGGTTGAGAGTCGGGAACTTGACAACTAGGGTAAGTCTACAACCCCTTATATTTTTTTACCTTTAATCCATTCATTTTTAATATTTATTAAACTCTCTAGGTATACCTTACAAATTATTCGATTTGTGGTTCTGACTGCTAAGCAAAGTTTCGTGTTCGAAAAAAACCTAAAAACCACTTGATTTACCTAAAAAAAATATTACATCTATCAGCGTGAAATGCACATTTCTAAAATGAATAATATTATTAAAGCATTTGATATCAAATTTACAATTTCATGAAACAAAAAGGGAAGAAACAAATTGATGGACGGGTGAGGTGATGAACATATCTCATTTCTTCACTTGAATATCTATAATTTATTTACATATATATAAACAAAAAAATAATAAAAAAAGAACCAAACACAGTTGACCTAAATGATATGAGGCTTTGACAGCTTAAGCAAATATCTCGGGTTCGAATTTTTCTGTATGCAGAATTCTACTTTGGCAGTGGTAACCCTTTAATATGCACTTAATCCTCAAGAATTAGTCTTAGGTTAATATGGCCTTGGAAATACCCGGTATATGCCAAACAAAAAAAAATAAAGAAAAAAGCAAAAAAAATTTAAAAAAAGAAGGCTAAAACTTGTCGCGACTCTTATTGCCGAACAAGTAACTAAGCCTTCAATCGATTTATTGTACTCTTATTTTTGTCGCGACGCTAAATGGGTATATCCATTATTGGATTCCTTAATATATAATTTAAGATTTCCAAGAGCATTGCATTGGCAGTATTATAGTGTTTGTGAACTTTCGCTTGGAATAACTTCATTCATACTAATGGAATCATTATTAATTAGCATGGTATTGTTCAACGAACCGCATATCGTTTTAATTTTTTTTGTATACTAGATTTTTTCGCCCGCTACGCACGTGTGTTGAACTAATATGACGATATAAAATGAATATAGTATTTTTTGGATTACATGAGATTCAAAGTCTTTTGCTTAAATAGTGGTTGAAATGCATGCAACAAAAAAATTAAAAGAAAAATAAAGGAGATAATTGAAGGAAATTCAAACCCATGTAGAAATAATATAAAATAAATTATTTTTACTGTTAAAAAATTAAATACATATAATTTTCTTTCATATCTAATATGATGAGAGTAAGTGGAAAATAAGTACCTTAAGTATTCAAAATTTTAAAAAAATTACTCCATCGTCCAACTAATATTGTCTTATTTTCCTTTTTGGTCCGTCTAACTACAATTAGCACATTTTCCTTTTCAGAAAAAATTTACTCTATAAATATACACTACAAAAAAAAAAACGGAGGAAGGCGAGGACAGCTTTTCCTCGCCCAAGTCCTCGCCTAGGGCTATAGGCAAGGAAACATGCGAGGAAACATGGTCGTCGCCTCCGGCATCGTCGGGTTCCGACGTTAGTCAGCCATTTCCTCGCCTGTGGGCGAGGACGTGTGCGAGGAACTGGGCGAGGGCGTGCGCGACGACGGGGGCGAAGGCAGGGGCGAGGAAAGTGGTGAGGAAACAGGTGAGGAAATGGGCGACAACGAGGGTGAGGACAATGGTGACGAACAAAGTGAGGAATTTCGTGAGAACTTGGTTGAGGACATAGGCGAGGAATCCCGAGCCCATATTTTTAAGCACATAGTCGACGGCATGGTTTCCTCGCCCCCCACATTTTATTTGCCTGATGCCCTGCAAGCTACTGAATTCCAATGAAATGCAATTTTCCATTTTATTCAAGATAAAACAACTACAATCGAGGTAAAACATAATGCCGTAAAGAAATCTACAATTTCTATTCATTCAAAGATAAAATTTCTAGTTCCTATATGCAAGTTCAATGTCTTTAGGAAAAATGAGTGAAAAGTAATGTGAAAAATAATACAGATGTAGGGTTGTGATTAATTCTAGCCATATTTAACAAATCTCCTCCTTGGCTTGAATTAATCAAACTCCGAAAGCTATCAAATTGCTGCCTCCTCCAATGCCCCATTGGGCGTTCACAAACTGCATATGCTGATCAAGTCTAGGCAATGCCTAAACTTGGAGACTACCAATGGCTTAGTTAGCATATCCGCTGGATTATCTGCACTAGGAATCTTCTCAACAACAATATCACCAGTAGCCACAACATCTCTGATGAAGTGAAATCTGACATCAATGTGTTTGGTTCTTTCATGAAACATTTGATTTTTAATCAAATGAATCGCACTTTGATTGTCGCCAAAAACAGTATATATATCTTGTTTTAAGCCCAGCTCAGTAACCAAACCTTTTAACCAGATAGCTTCCTTCATTGCTTCTGTTGCTGCCATGTATTCTGCCTCCGTGGTAGACAAAGCAACAACTGGTTGTAAAGTTGCTTTCCAACTGATGGCACAACCTGAAAGAGTGAAGACATAACCTGTCAGAGATCACCTCTTATCCAAATCACCAGCATAATCTGAATCCACATAGCCAACCACACTTTTGCAAGTGTTAGATTCCTTATGAAATACCAAGCCAAGATCTGTAGTCCCTCTCAAATATTGAAGTATCCATTTCACTGCCTGCCAATGCAACTTTCCAGGATGTCCCATGTATCTACTAACAACACTAATAGCATGTAAAATATCTGGACGAGTGCATACCATAGCATACATGATGCTACCAACAGCACTAGCATATGGAACACGTGACATGTGCTCCACCTCATCTTTTGATTTTGGTGATGATGTAGCAGAAAGTTTAAAATGGGATGCCAAGGGAGTACTCACCGGTTTTGCATTTTTCATACCAAAACGCTCAAGTACTTTCTCAATATATTTCTTTTGTGAAAGAAATAACTTGCCTGCTTGCCGATCCCTGTGAATTTCCATACCCAATATCTTCTTTGCTGCCCCTAGATCTTTCATCTCAAATTCACCATTAAGACAGGCTTTTAACTTATTGATCTCTGCCATGCTCTTAGAGGCAATGAGCATGTCATCAACATAGAGCAATAAATATACAAATGAACCACATGAAAGTCTTTTATGATATACACAACAATCATAATTACTTCTATTGTAACCATGATCAATCATAAAAGCATCAAGCCGCTTGTACCATTGTCGAGGAGATTGTTTCAAACCATAAAGAGATTTCTTCAAACGACAAACATGATCTTCTTTTCCCTGGACAATGAACCCCTCTGGTAGATGCATGTATATTTCTTCCTCAAGCTCACCATGTAGAAAAGCTGTCTTGACATCAAGCTGTTCAAGCTCCATATCAAACAAAGCAACCATAGCAAGTAACACACGAATTGAGCTATGCTTTACAACTGGAGAAAATACTTCATTAAAGTCAATTCCCTCTCTCTGACTGTAGCCTTTAGCAACCAACCGTGCCTTGAATCTAGTTTCTTCAACCCCTGGGATTCCTTCCTTTTTCTTGAAGATCCATTTACAACCGACAATCTTATGGTTTTTAGGCGGTCTCACTAACTCCCAAGTTTGGTTCTTGTGAAGGGATTCAATCTCTTCACTCATAGCAATACTCCACTGTGAAGAATCATGACATGTAACAACTTGAGTGAAACTGGAAGGTTCTTGAACCTCCTCAATACTTTCAGCTACAGATAATGCAAATGAAACATAATCTGCATGAGCATATCTTTGAGGTGGCTTAACCTGCCTTCTCTCTCTTCCAGTGGCAATACTATATTGCTCTTGCTCTTGTGGGACATTAGAAATATCAACAAGTTCTGGTTCATCTTCAACAACAGGCTCAATTGAAGTACTCTCTTGTACTTCTGAAATCGGAACTTCTAACTCCACCTGCTCACGGACACCTTGATCTCCATCTGTATCATTTCCTCCAACTGGCCCTTTCTTCAAAAGAAGCATGGATTTTTCATCAAACTTGACATCTCTGCTGATAATAAATTTTGGTGAACCAGGCTCAGTACACCACAATCTGTAGCCTTTTACACCAGTAGCATAACCTAGGAATATGCATTTTTGTGACCGACGCTCGAGCTTCCCATTATTAACATGAGCATACGCAGGACAACCAAATACTTTCAAATATGAATAATCAGCAGGAGTACCAGACCATACCTCAATAGGAGTCTTCAAACCAATAGGAACCGAGGGAGATCTATTCACCAAATAACATGCCAAATTAATAGCTTCAACCCAAAATACCTTAGGTAAGCCAGCATTATCAAGCATACAACGAGCTCGCTCCAAAAGAGTTTTATTCATTCGTTCAGCGACTCCATTTTGTTGTGGTGTTTTTCTAACTGTGCGGTGTCTCACAATTCCTGCATTTTCACAAAACTCGTTGAACTGGCCATCACAATATTCCAACCCATTATCTGTTCTAAAGCGCTTGATTTTCTTGCCTGTCTGATTCTCAACAAGTGCTTTAAATTTCTTGAATGTTGGAAATGCTTCATTCTTGTGTTTTAGAAAATACACCCAGACATACCTCGAATAATCATCAATAAAGGTCATCAAATATTGGGAACCACCTTTAGATTGTGTACGTGAAGGGCCCCAAAGATCAGAATGAATATAATCTAATGTGCCCTTTGTTCTGTGAATAGCTGCTGCAAACTTCACCCTGCACTGCTTGCCATACACACAATGCTCACAAAATTCAAGCTTCCCAATTTTATGATTTCCCAACAAACCTCGCTTGCTCAAAATAGACATGTCTGCCTCACTCATATGCCCAAGACGCATATGCCACAAACGAGTATTATCTGAATCAGAATTAGATGAAGAACCTGTAGAACTAGAAACTGATACAGCACCAACAACAGTGCTACCTTGAAGCAAATATATACCATTAACCAATTTTCCACGGATCACAACAAGAGAACCACTGGAAACTTTCAAAACTGCACCTTGACCAGTGTACTTATAGCCAAGTGAATCAAGAGTACCTAAAGAAATAAGATTTTTCTTCAAATCAGGCACATGTCGAACATTCGTCAAAGTCCTCACAATACCATCATGCATCTTGATTCGAACTGTCCCTATACCAATAACCTTACAGGATACATCGTTTCCCATAAGGACAAGTCCACCATTAATTGATTGGTAAGAATAAAACCAATCTCTGTTAGGACACATATGATAGGAGCAACCCGAGTCAAGAACCCAACTGTCACCAGGTGACCCAACTGATATTGAAAGAACATCTGCACTGATTGAATTTTCCTCAGCAAAACTAGCAGATTCAGTAGCTGTTGAGAAGTCCAAATTCTTTTTCTTTGCCTTGAGTTTTGGACATTGATTTTTCCAGTGACCCTCTTCCTTACAGTAATGGCATTGATTTTTCTTGATCCTAGATTTGGATCTTGATTTGCCTCTGTCTTTCTTCATTCCTTTGTTAGTTGCTCTACCCCTCACAACCAAGCCATCAGCTTGCTCATCAACCAAATTTCCAGACACATTTTTCTTCAATTCTTTAGAATTCAATGATGCTTTCACATCTTCCAAAGAAAGTGTGTCCCGGTGTAACGTCCCAGTCACCCCACTTGTAGATATTGTCCGTTTTGGCCCAACCCGCCCTCACGGCTTTAAAAACGCGTCTACAAGGGAGAGGTGTCCACACCCTTATAAGGCATGCTTTGTTTCCCTCTCCAACCAATGTGGGATGTTACAATCCACCCCCCTAGGGGCCCAGCGTCCCCGCTGGCACACCAGTCTGGGTACTGGCTCTGATACCACTCTGTAACGCCCCGAAAATTCAAACCTGATTTTCGCAAGCATTACCGCCGTACTAACTATCCTAAACTAGTGGCCAGCTAATTTAAAACAGCTAGTACAAGGCTGAGCAAACCTAAAGTGATCATCTGATTAATCCAATTTCATGCAGAACCTAAAATAAAATAAAACACAAAGGCACTTAAATAATCTCCACATAATAACTGATTAACAAAAACAATCCTTGTCAGAGTATCAGGCTACAAGCCTCTCAAACATAATCTGGCATCCTGCCAATATAACAGAGACAAGGCTACCAGCCCAAAGCAGTAGACACATAAGGCCACAGGCCGACAGAATGTAAATCCTAGGCTCACAGGCCTCATCTAGTAAACAAAGTATCAAGTAATAGCAATCAACAGAGTACCACAAAAATAAACATAATAAAAAGAACATGCGAATCCTATCTATGTGATCTCTCATCCCCAAACCCCAATCATGCTCCGGTGCCTCCAGCAGGATCTATAAAACAGACAAAAGCAAAGGGAGTCAGTACAACGTACTGAGCAAGGCTACGTGCCGGGGAGTAAGGGATAACAGAGCAACAAGAGTGAATAATAATAATAATAATAATAATAATTAAAATAACAGCAACAACAACAACAACAACAATAATAATAATAATAATTAATAATAATAATAATAATAATAATAAAAAGCATGAATAACATGACAGAATATAAATAAAGCAATTAACCATCACACCGTCCCATACCGGTGCTTCAACCACAATCATACAATTTATGCATAGGAAAAAAAGGTAAAAACGTCCTTTATCTTTCCAAAAATTTCAAATCCGTCCTTTTTCTATTTTATTATCGATTTAGTCCGCTACAAATGCTAATTATGTTCAAATCAGTCCTTTTTTCACTAATTATATTCTAATTGCTGACGTGGCAAGGGTTTTAATTTAAACCTGACACGTGTGCATAATTTTAGTCCTTTTTCTTTTATCTTTTGCCAATTCAGTCCTAAACTTTTATTTTGTTCTATTTAGTCCTCTACCCCAATCACTCATTTTTATATTAATTGGCCTCAAACCTTTCAAATTATTTCATTTTAGGCCCAGAACCTTAAATTTTTTATTATTACTAATACATTTATCAAATAAATGCCCAACATACTTCCGTAAATAAAATTAAATACCAAACCTCATACATTGGGTTTGACCGCCTTGTTACCGGGTCTTTGAAGTTCCGAATTTTACGGACTTTCTCTAACCACCCGACCGTAACGATGGTTCATTGGTTATGGTTTCCTTCAGCAACAATCAGCACAATCATACTTTGTGGACAATAAAATTCAGGCTATTTTTTTAATATTTTTAATAATATTAATATTTTTCAATAAAACCAAGGCTTCCTGTATCCATAACCTTCCAAAAATTCAAGTTAAATCATTTACTTTTAAATATTGCTACATTCTAAGGTAGGACGCAAAGTAAGATTCTGTTGATTGTTACTGAAGGAAACCAAAACCAATGAACAATCGGTTGCGGTCGAGTGGTTATTAGAGAGAGTCCGTAAAATTCCGGTACTTGAAAGACCCGATAACAAAGCAGTCGAACCCAATATATGAGGTTTGGTGTTTAATTTTATTTATGGAAGTATGTTGTGCATTTATTTGATAAATGGATTAGTAATAATAAAAAATTTAAGGTTCTGGGCCTAAAATGAAATAATTTGAAAGGTTTGAGGCCAATTAATATAAAAATGAGTGATTGGGGTAGAGGACTAAATAGAACAAAATAAAAGTTTAGGACTGAATTTGCAAAAGATAAAAGAAAAAGGACTAATATTATGCACACGTGTCAGGTTTAAATTAAAACCCTTGCCACGTCAGCAATTAGAATATAATTAGTGAAAAAAGGACTGATTTGAACATAATTAGCATTTGTAGCGGACTAAATCGGTAATAAAATAGAAAAAGGACGGATTTGAAATTTTTGGAAAGATAAAGGACGTTTTTACCTTTTTTTTCATTTATGCATATGATGCATGGTCTAACATACACCTATCTATCCTATATGCAGATGCAAATGAATATGCCTAGCCGGCACCTAAAACCCGGGCGGTATGAACCCACGGGTGAGGATATCATCAACTCCAACCCGTTACAGGGTAACATACACCATCCCCGCAGGGACCACAGGCATCGCAGCCCAAATCATCCACCCCGAAGGGCCAACAGGCATCACAACCAATAATCTACCCCGAAGGGCCAACAGGCATCACAGCCAATACCCACCCCGAAGGGCCATCGGGACTCAACAACACCTATGAAGGCTGCCCGATCAATCATAGACAATATAGCACAATTTATCCCTTCTTTCTAGTGAAAATATTCACAGTACAATATGTAGCAATGCCCAGAAAGAGAGGATATTGTAGATCATAATAATATTAATATATACATGGGCCTAAATCCATAATTTGCACATTAAAATGCAGAGACCTACCTGTAATGTGGTAGAATATTTCATATACAACTAAATGATATTAAAAATAGATGCTATATATGCCAATCACGATGACAGACATATAAGTATATTTCCAGAATTTGTCATTCGAGAGAGATTTTCAATTACATCAACATAGTTAGTCTTCATTATCATTACCAGGAAGTAAAAAGAATGGGGATTAAGCTTTTAAATTAAAAACTCATGCTCATTAGCTTATCTATAAACAAGCACTAATCAAAATCCATGTTCCACTCTTAGCCATTCAAGCACTACGGACAAAACAAGGCAAGGTAGTGACAATTTCTTGTACTAGCTCATCTTCATAATTTATTCTAACCTCTACCGTAAGCCCACTCATGTACATCTCCACGTTTTTTAATATCACAAGTCTGAACAAGAAAAATCTGTGCATTTTATTTCTTTCGCAGGCAGCGTTTTAAGAAATACGCAGATAACAAGAGATCTACAAATTTCACAAAGAATACACGTAAACCCTTGCCGGAATTCACTCCCAATACCTCCCCAAACACGTAATTTAAGCATATAAATCCCTTGCCTTTGTGTTTTGGGCGATCAATAACGCTTCCGGGTTGTCCGATTCCGAATCCGACCGATCAACCAAAATCCCCCAAATCCTACCATTTCAAAACATCTCCAATCACCACCAGAACGAACGAAATAAAAATCACGATGAAGAAGACGACGAGGAGAAACACTTACCAACAACCGATTAATCAATCGGCTAAGAAACGCGACAGTTTGAGTGAATCGAAGATCACCCCTTTCTTTCTCTCTCTCGGCCGAATCCCCGGTTAACCAAGGAGTCCGGTTACAAATACAAATACTTCATCTAAGTATTTGCCCGGTTAAAATACAAATACAAATACTTGAAAAACTCCGGGTAACCGAACCGTGCCCACCCCTACCTAGTGGTTATTTCCCATAACTTCCAACCTTATGGTTTAGGGTTTGATTCCTACCCGACCCGCTATCCATTCCTTTTATTCTGTTTTGTAATTTGTGTGGCTTGAGCTCCAACACACTTTGCCGACATATTAATATCAATCTTTACCAAAATAATAATAATAATAAAACTTAGCATATCCAGCTAAACTTCCCACGGATCTAGCCACGACACAATTATTTAGTACGAAATTTTCATGATGTAACATAATGTGAAATCTTAAAACATGCCAACAATTGACTATTTAGTACTCCTACTTTTTTTTTTCTTTTTCTTTTAATCCATTCCAAATCAATCCCATTAAAACTCTTGCACATGGGATCTCATTCTTCTGCAATTTTCACCATCACTTTCCCGATGTTATCTCCACGAAAAATGCGTACAAAAGCTTGCGGGATACTCTCCACGCCGTGCGACACATCACAAAGAACTTTCATTTTACCAGCACGAATGTATTCCACCGTAGCTGTGATGAACTCTGGGTAGCATTTTAGGAAATCGCCGGCTAAAAATCCTTGGATTTTTATCCTCTTGTACACAATTTCTAACGTGTCCAAGTTTGCCTTTCGCCCACCTCCTGTGTACTCGGAGATGGCGCCACAGAGCACCACCCTACCAAACAAGTTCATGTTCGCCACCGCGGCTTCAAGCATCTCACCTCCCACATTGTCGAAGTAGATGTCGATGCCATCTGGGAAGTACCTGCAACATCAATGGAAGGCCAAGAGTTTTCATTACAAACTCAATTTTTTTAAATGGAAACGGAACAACATAACCCGTTACATTATTAGCTTGTAAAGGAATCGACCTTTTGAGTGCCGATTTGAAATCAGTCTCATCCCTGTAGTTGAATGCCTCGTCAAAACCTAGCTCCTTCTTCAACACATCGACCTAGAAACATGACCAAAAACACAATTACAACAAGTATGAGGGATTCAGATTCAAGACAAATCATCCACGTCGTGTTTTGTACCTTGTGTTGAGAACCAGCACAACCAACAACACGGCAACCAGCCAACTTAGCATATTGTCCGACTAAACTTCCAACAGAACCAGCCGCAGTCGACACAAACACACTTTCCCCTTTCATAGGTTTCGCAATCTCAAATAATCCTGCATATGCTGTAAGACCACTCAATCCTGCACAATCATCATACACGCCATATATCATCATTTGTTAAACCGTTTGGCATTCAATATTAATATATGCCCTTTTTGTCATAACACAAAATTAAGGTTGTAAAATTTTGAATGGTGGCAATGTGGGTAAGTAATTACCAAGAGCCCCAACATGGTAGGACAAGGGCAAACCCAAGGGATTCAGCTTATTTAGCAGTGCGCCTGGTTTTACAAGGCTGTACTCTCCCCATGTCAGAAGCCCAGCCACCAAATCATCCTTAGCCACATCAGCCCTGCCCGATGACGCCACCACTCGACCAATGCCGAAGCCATCAACAACCTGCCCAGGAATTAAATGTATTGAATAATTTTTATTTAAATAAATTAAGAAATTGTTGGCCAAATAAATTGCTAGTTCCAAATTTAAATTGACCCAATCTTCGCCTGGCCCAAGTACATGTCTCAGTAAAGATTGGCTGCGCAAAAAATAAATGAACTAAGGCTTAGAGGCGGTCAAACGATAGAAATGCAGAAAGCGACGGCTATTAGGGCTCGCCACCATATATAAATACTCCTAAGTTAAGCGGCTATATGAGGACACATCTCTGCAATTCAATTCAATTTCTGTAATTCAATTCCCATATTCCTTTTGTAATTTCCCTAGCTTCATTCAATTCAGTTTCGTCTTATTTCCCCAAATATTTTTACCGTACAACAGAAATGTATTGTATACTACTCCCTCAGTCCCACTCCAAGTGTCTTGTTACTGTTGGGCACGAGAATTAAGGTATAGTTGGTTTGTGAGTATATGGTGGGGTCCACATAGTTTTTGGAGGGGAAAATTATTTCTATTTATAGAAAGAAGACATTTGTAATGAGACATCCAAAAATAGTAAGTAGGACATTTGTAATGGGACGGAGGGAGTATTACATACTATATTTGTAAAATAAATTTAATGTTACTATTTAGTAAATAAATTAATATATAGATCACGTCTTCGTAGAACACAGGTAGAAAGATATAAGATTAGAAACCTGGCCGGGAACGATGGCGGCGGCGGCAAATCCTCCGCGGACCTGCGGAGGGGAAAAGTGGGGTTTCATACGGTTAAGCTGGACTGGATCGACGGAGACGTAGAGCGTCTTGACCAAGACCTCTCCGGTGTGCGGTGGCAGCGAGAAGGGAATGAATCCCTGAGTCTTAATCTCAAAATCGGACTCCGCCGGCGGGCCGTCAATGTAGCTCCTTGTTGCTACAAACCTGTTCGTCAATGACTTTTCCTCCATTGTCACTGCTCACCAGCCGTCACTTGAAATTTAGTAGAATTGTATACACAATTAACATATTTATAGATATTAAATAAATTTATTAAAATAATACTCCCTCCGTTCCATTTCAAATGTCCTACTTACTATTTTTGGATGTCCCATTATAAATGTCTTCTTTCTATAAATAGAAATAATTTTCCCCTCCAACAACTATGTGGACCCCACCATATACCCACAAACCAACTATGCCTTAGTTCCCGTGCCCAACAGTAACAAGACACTTGGAGTGGAACGGAGGGAGTAGAACACGTCTTCATTCATCAAAATAATACTCCTTCCGTTTTTTTTTTCGATAGAAAAGAGGGCCGAGGCCATTTTATTCATAACGTTGAAAACATAAAGAGTCAAGACTCAAAGCTTCCCAAATACATTCGATACTCCCTCCGTTTTGATAAATGGTAACATTTGAAATTTTGGTATTATTCATACATGTACTTTGTTTTAAAGTTTTATCATAATTATACAAGTTAAAATATAACTAAGTGGGATCTCGTAAATTTATTTCATCGAGTAGTTTTTAAATATCCAACTTTTAGAATTTTTACTTATACCGAATTTGAGTTATTAATGATTTAAACTATGCATTAGACTGCGTGCACTGTGAGTCCGTTAAAATTTTTAGAAAATGTGAGACTATATTAATTAAAAGCAAAGTTGACTCGAATCCGAATCCACATATAATTAGTAAAAGTACCACTATGATGTTAAAAAATTGATCATTCCTTTAAAAAACACATAAAATCGAAAAGAAAAAAAAAACAACCCTTGTCTAAAATCGGAAAAAAAACCATACTAGTACTTTTAACTTATACTTCCTCCGTTTTTATTTGTTTGCTACGGACCCACATTGCACGCAGTCCAATGCACATTTTAAATCGTTAATAACTCAAGTTCGGTACAAGTAAAAATTTTATAAGTTCCGTATTTAAAAACTACATGACGAGACGAATATAACAAGATCACACTTGACTATATTTTAACTTGTATAGCTATGAGAAAAATTGAAATCAAAGTAGTTCAATAAATAGTGACAAAACTTCCAATGTAGCTAACAACAAAAAAACAGAGGGAGTATATAGTTAGGGCCCAGAAAATTTTCATAAAAATATATTTTTAAATTTTTGTTTTGGCCTTAAAATTATTGGAGACGGGCATGCATATGTTGTACTACCTCTATCTCATTATATTTCTTTTGGATCACTTTTTTGTTATTATTTACTGTTTTAACTATGATTCAAATTTTTATCATTGTTACATAAAAAAAACATAGTTAAGTGAGATCTTGTTATTAGTCATTAAAAATATGTATCGCCATACGTGTCAAAGGGCAACATAACAATTAGAATGAGACGGAAGTATACAATAAAGATAGATAATAATATGGTCATAGTATGTTGCTGCTTGTCGAAAGAAACTAAAAGTTGTATTTGTCTCATATGCCAAGCTTCATAAAGAATAATGCCTATTTAGCCCCATATGCTTGTTAGTTGCACATCATTACAAAAAGGATAGATAAGAGGTTGTGATATTACGTTGGATGGAGATTCAGAACCTCTAATTCAGAAAAAAAAAAAAATATCCTAACCCGTTGAACTTATCCAGATCATAATTTCGGAATTAATCCATTTATTAGGAAATATAGGTTATGTGGTATTACTGCATATTGGCATTTAGGAAAATGTTATGGGAAGTCATTGATTATTAAGATTGTACTTATTGAATTTTCTTTTTTAGTACTGTTCACCTGTTGAAAGTGAAAAATGGCATAATGAATGATAAGTGGACTGCAAGTATTGTGTACAGACCTGCTTAGCCTATGTTGTGCTTCTTTATTGTGTAAGATGGTACAATATTTTCAGGATGATTCATTATACAATTACTAAGGCATAACAAATTGATTCTACTTTTTTGTTTTCTGCTGAGGAATTATATTTTTTTTTCAAATTTGAGAAATCTATTTTATTCATTTCAAGTTGGTAAAATAACCCTTGTTTATGAATTTAAGTGGACTATTTGGCACTGAAAGAGCTTTCCTGCTCCGAGTGACTGTACAATGGTTACATTTAAACGATTCAACCATTTTAAATTTTACAAACACAATGGTTATGTCTAAACTTTTCGAAACTCTGCCAATATTTTTTATTTTCGCTATTCAGCAAGATCAATTTCCATGTTCATTTATGAAAGGAAAATTTTTTGCTTCTTATTTGATCGTTTTGAGTGTTTGTGCCACTCAACTCAAGTCTATTAATACTACTCTTGTACATGTGACCTCAATCGTCGGCGATCTGCACGATCACTTTCCCGATGTTATCTCCACGAAACATGCGTACAAAAGCCTGCGGGACAGTCTCCACGCCGTGCGACACATCACAAAGAGCTTTCATTTTACCTGCCCGAATGTGTTCCACCGTGGCTGTGATGAGCTCTGGGTAGCATTTTAGGAAATCTCCGGCTAAAAATCCTTGGATTTTTATTCTTTTGTACACCATTTCTAACGTATCCAGGTTCGCCTTTCGGCCACCTCCAGTGTACTCAGAGATGGCGCCACAGAGCGCCACCCGACCAAACAAGTTCATGTTCGCCACCGCGGCTTCAAGCATCTCACCTCCCACATTGTCGAAATAGATGTCGATGCCATCTGGGAAGTACCTGCAACATCAATGGAAGGACGAGATTTTTTTATTACAAACTCAAATTTTGTAAGGGAAATTGGTTATTAGCTTGTAAAAGAATCGACCTTTGGAGTGCAGATTTGAGATCAGTCTCGTCTTTGTAGTTGAATGCATCGTCAAAACCTAGCTCCTTCTTCAATACATCTACCTAGAAACATGACCAAAAACACAATCAAAACAAGCCGGCGGGTGTTGAGAAGAAGATTCAACACAAGCGTCCACATCCTACGTACCTTGTGTTGAGAACCCGCACAGCCAACGACATGGCAGCCTGCCAACTTAGCATATTGTCCGACTAAACTTCCGACAGAGCCAGCCGCAGTCGACACAAACACACTTTCCCCTTTCATAGGTTTCCCAATCTCGAATAATCCTGCATATGCTGTAAGTCCACTAAATCCTGCACAACAATCATACGTTCCATATTCAATAACTAATTTATGCCCTTTTTGTCAAAAATTTTAGAACTGTAAGTTAATTACCAAGAGTACCAACATGGTAGGACAAAGGCAAACCCAAGGGATCCAGCTTATTTAGCAGTGTGCCTGGTTTTACAAGGCTGTATTCTCCCCATGTCAGAAGTCCAGCCACCAAATCATCCTTACCCAGATCAGCTCGGCCCGACGCCACCACTCGACCAATACCGAATGTATCAATGGCCTGCAGTTCATGTATACAACAAATTATTCACATGCCTACTCCAATAGGTATGAATAAATAAACAATCAATCAAATACAATTGGAATAGTGAGATTGAAGAATCAAGAATAATAGAGACCTCGCCGGGAGTGATGGCGGTGGCGAATCCTCCGGTGGCCTGAGATGAAGAGTGGGATTTCATACGATTAAGCTGGTATGGATCCACCGATACGTAGAGCGTCTTCACCAACACTTCTCCCGTATCCGGACAGGCCTTCACCCCATGAGTCTTGATCTGGAAATCGGACTCCACCGGGGCCCCATTTATGTGGCTCCTTGTTACCACGAACTTGTTCTTCAAGGGCATTTCCTCCATCACTACTGCACTCGATCTGTTGTAGATACTGATGATGGCCCAACAATATAATTAATATGATGAGAATTGAAAGAGTGAAAAGTGCTTCTTATATATTAGTATATATTCATCCCCGACGGACTCCACAAAGTTGAATTGTCGTCAACCAAAAGCTGTATATTCCCTTTGGTTTCATGATCAATGTTGAATTGTCGTCTCATGCATGCATATATAATGATGCATTTCAATATTAAGATAAATTTACTTTTAGTTTTCGTTCCTACACATTGTTTGACAGATATTGATTATTGTATATACCTAATTAGATAATTTTAATTACTGAATTTTAGGACATATATAGGCTGCCTTTGGGAGAAAACCTCAGGGTTTACTGTTTAGCTTTAAAATTATATAGCTTAAAATCCTATATATAGACTAAACATTATTTTCAGTAACCACTAAATTCGGAACGCTCATCTTCCCTCGTTTAGATTTTCAAACTTGAAACTTTAAACTTTAATTTTTAATTCTATCTCCAAACATTATTACTCAAAACTATCTCAATATAAAACAATTTTTCAGCACTGATTCAAAACTCTATTCCAAACTTTAAATTCTTATTACTTCCCAAAGCCATAATATATGCCCTTTGAATGGGTGTTTGGTAGGGCGTGCCTATCTGCCCACATCTTACATATACTTCTATTATATAGTGTTACTTCAGTGTATTTAATTTTCAAATGGGCCTAGTGGATAAATTTATTTATCTGTTATCCAAAAAACTTGCGTATCCTTCATATTTATTTATTTGTTATACTTTTTATTCTTTTTTTTAAACATTGACACTGATGCATCGGCAAAGGTGTGTGTAGATCAAGTCACACAAATTATAAAGGGGATAAAGTAGAGGGATAGGGGACTGGGTGGGAATGGAACCTCCAACCTATTGGTTGAGAGTCGGGAACTTGACAACTAGGGTAAGTCTACAACCCCTTATATTTTTTTACCTTTAATCCATTCATTTTTAATATTTATTAAACTCTCTAGGTATACCTTACAAATTATTCGATTTGTGGTTCTGACTGCTAAGCAAAGTTTCGTGTTCGAAAAAAACCTAAAAACCACTTGATTTACCTAAAAAAAATATTACATCTATCAGCGTGAAATGCACATTTCTAAAATGAATAATATTATTAAAGCATTTGATATCAAATTTACAATTTCATGAAACAAAAAGGGAAGAAACAAATTGATGGACGGGTGAGGTGATGAACATATCTCATTTCTTCACTTGAATATCTATAATTTATTTACATATATATAAACAAAAAAATAATAAAAAAAGAACCAAACACAGTTGACCTAAATGATATGAGGCTTTGACAGCTTAAGCAAATATCTCGGGTTCGAATTTTTCTGTATGCAGAATTCTACTTTGGCAGTGGTAACCCTTTAATATGCACTTAATCCTCAAGAATTAGTCTTAGGTTAATATGGCCTTGGAAATACCCGGTATATGCCAAACAAAAAAAAATAAAGAAAAAAGCAAAAAAAATTTAAAAAAAGAAGGCTAAAACTTGTCGCGACTCTTATTGCCGAACAAGTAACTAAGCCTTCAATCGATTTATTGTACTCTTATTTTTGTCGCGACGCTAAATGGGTATATCCATTATTGGATTCCTTAATATATAATTTAAGATTTCCAAGAGCATTGCATTGGCAGTATTATAGTGTTTGTGAACTTTCGCTTGGAATAACTTCATTCATACTAATGGAATCATTATTAATTAGCATGGTATTGTTCAACGAACCGCATATCGTTTTAATTTTTTTTGTATACTAGATTTTTTCGCCCGCTACGCACGTGTGTTGAACTAATATGACGATATAAAATGAATATAGTATTTTTTGGATTACATGAGATTCAAAGTCTTTTGCTTAAATAGTGGTTGAAATGCATGCAACAAAAAAATTAAAAGAAAAATAAAGGAGATAATTGAAGGAAATTCAAACCCATGTAGAAATAATATAAAATAAATTATTTTTACTGTTAAAAAATTAAATACATATAATTTTCTTTCATATCTAATATGATGAGAGTAAGTGGAAAATAAGTACCTTAAGTATTCAAAATTTTAAAAAAATTACTCCATCGTCCAACTAATATTGTCTTATTTTCCTTTTTGGTCCGTCTAACTACAATTAGCACATTTTCCTTTTCAGAAAAAATTTACTCTATAAATATACACTACAAAAAAAAAAACGGAGGAAGGCGAGGACAGCTTTTCCTCGCCCAAGTCCTCGCCTAGGGCTATAGGCAAGGAAACATGCGAGGAAACATGGTCGTCGCCTCCGGCATCGTCGGGTTCCGACGTTAGTCAGCCATTTCCTCGCCTGTGGGCGAGGACGTGTGCGAGGAACTGGGCGAGGGCGTGCGCGACGACGGGGGCGAAGGCAGGGGCGAGGAAAGTGGTGAGGAAACAGGTGAGGAAATGGGCGACAACGAGGGTGAGGACAATGGTGACGAACAAAGTGAGGAATTTCGTGAGAACTTGGTTGAGGACATAGGCGAGGAATCCCGAGCCCATATTTTTAAGCACATAGTCGACGGCATGGTTTCCTCGCCCCCCACATTTTATTTGCCTGATGCCCTGCAAGCTACTGAATTCCAATGAAATGCAATTTTCCATTTTATTCAAGATAAAACAACTACAATCGAGGTAAAACATAATGCCGTAAAGAAATCTACAATTTCTATTCATTCAAAGATAAAATTTCTAGTTCCTATATGCAAGTTCAATGTCTTTAGGAAAAATGAGTGAAAAGTAATGTGAAAAATAATACAGATGTAGGGTTGTGATTAATTCTAGCCATATTTAACAAATCTCCTCCTTGGCTTGAATTAATCAAACTCCGAAAGCTATCAAATTGCTGCCTCCTCCAATGCCCCATTGGGCGTTCACAAACTGCATATGCTGATCAAGTCTAGGCAATGCCTAAACTTGGAGACTACCAATGGCTTAGTTAGCATATCCGCTGGATTATCTGCACTAGGAATCTTCTCAACAACAATATCACCAGTAGCCACAACATCTCTGATGAAGTGAAATCTGACATCAATGTGTTTGGTTCTTTCATGAAACATTTGATTTTTAATCAAATGAATCGCACTTTGATTGTCGCCAAAAACAGTATATATATCTTGTTTTAAGCCCAGCTCAGTAACCAAACCTTTTAACCAGATAGCTTCCTTCATTGCTTCTGTTGCTGCCATGTATTCTGCCTCCGTGGTAGACAAAGCAACAACTGGTTGTAAAGTTGCTTTCCAACTGATGGCACAACCTGAAAGAGTGAAGACATAACCTGTCAGAGATCACCTCTTATCCAAATCACCAGCATAATCTGAATCCACATAGCCAACCACACTTTTGCAAGTGTTAGATTCCTTATGAAATACCAAGCCAAGATCTGTAGTCCCTCTCAAATATTGAAGTATCCATTTCACTGCCTGCCAATGCAACTTTCCAGGATGTCCCATGTATCTACTAACAACACTAATAGCATGTAAAATATCTGGACGAGTGCATACCATAGCATACATGATGCTACCAACAGCACTAGCATATGGAACACGTGACATGTGCTCCACCTCATCTTTTGATTTTGGTGATGATGTAGCAGAAAGTTTAAAATGGGATGCCAAGGGAGTACTCACCGGTTTTGCATTTTTCATACCAAAACGCTCAAGTACTTTCTCAATATATTTCTTTTGTGAAAGAAATAACTTGCCTGCTTGCCGATCCCTGTGAATTTCCATACCCAATATCTTCTTTGCTGCCCCTAGATCTTTCATCTCAAATTCACCATTAAGACAGGCTTTTAACTTATTGATCTCTGCCATGCTCTTAGAGGCAATGAGCATGTCATCAACATAGAGCAATAAATATACAAATGAACCACATGAAAGTCTTTTATGATATACACAACAATCATAATTACTTCTATTGTAACCATGATCAATCATAAAAGCATCAAGCCGCTTGTACCATTGTCGAGGAGATTGTTTCAAACCATAAAGAGATTTCTTCAAACGACAAACATGATCTTCTTTTCCCTGGACAATGAACCCCTCTGGTAGATGCATGTATATTTCTTCCTCAAGCTCACCATGTAGAAAAGCTGTCTTGACATCAAGCTGTTCAAGCTCCATATCAAACAAAGCAACCATAGCAAGTAACACACGAATTGAGCTATGCTTTACAACTGGAGAAAATACTTCATTAAAGTCAATTCCCTCTCTCTGACTGTAGCCTTTAGCAACCAACCGTGCCTTGAATCTAGTTTCTTCAACCCCTGGGATTCCTTCCTTTTTCTTGAAGATCCATTTACAACCGACAATCTTATGGTTTTTAGGCGGTCTCACTAACTCCCAAGTTTGGTTCTTGTGAAGGGATTCAATCTCTTCACTCATAGCAATACTCCACTGTGAAGAATCATGACATGTAACAACTTGAGTGAAACTGGAAGGTTCTTGAACCTCCTCAATACTTTCAGCTACAGATAATGCAAATGAAACATAATCTGCATGAGCATATCTTTGAGGTGGCTTAACCTGCCTTCTCTCTCTTCCAGTGGCAATACTATATTGCTCTTGCTCTTGTGGGACATTAGAAATATCAACAAGTTCTGGTTCATCTTCAACAACAGGCTCAATTGAAGTACTCTCTTGTACTTCTGAAATCGGAACTTCTAACTCCACCTGCTCACGGACACCTTGATCTCCATCTGTATCATTTCCTCCAACTGGCCCTTTCTTCAAAAGAAGCATGGATTTTTCATCAAACTTGACATCTCTGCTGATAATAAATTTTGGTGAACCAGGCTCAGTACACCACAATCTGTAGCCTTTTACACCAGTAGCATAACCTAGGAATATGCATTTTTGTGACCGACGCTCGAGCTTCCCATTATTAACATGAGCATACGCAGGACAACCAAATACTTTCAAATATGAATAATCAGCAGGAGTACCAGACCATACCTCAATAGGAGTCTTCAAACCAATAGGAACCGAGGGAGATCTATTCACCAAATAACATGCCAAATTAATAGCTTCAACCCAAAATACCTTAGGTAAGCCAGCATTATCAAGCATACAACGAGCTCGCTCCAAAAGAGTTTTATTCATTCGTTCAGCGACTCCATTTTGTTGTGGTGTTTTTCTAACTGTGCGGTGTCTCACAATTCCTGCATTTTCACAAAACTCGTTGAACTGGCCATCACAATATTCCAACCCATTATCTGTTCTAAAGCGCTTGATTTTCTTGCCTGTCTGATTCTCAACAAGTGCTTTAAATTTCTTGAATGTTGGAAATGCTTCATTCTTGTGTTTTAGAAAATACACCCAGACATACCTCGAATAATCATCAATAAAGGTCATCAAATATTGGGAACCACCTTTAGATTGTGTACGTGAAGGGCCCCAAAGATCAGAATGAATATAATCTAATGTGCCCTTTGTTCTGTGAATAGCTGCTGCAAACTTCACCCTGCACTGCTTGCCATACACACAATGCTCACAAAATTCAAGCTTCCCAATTTTATGATTTCCCAACAAACCTCGCTTGCTCAAAATAGACATGTCTGCCTCACTCATATGCCCAAGACGCATATGCCACAAACGAGTATTATCTGAATCAGAATTAGATGAAGAACCTGTAGAACTAGAAACTGATACAGCACCAACAACAGTGCTACCTTGAAGCAAATATATACCATTAACCAATTTTCCACGGATCACAACAAGAGAACCACTGGAAACTTTCAAAACTGCACCTTGACCAGTGTACTTATAGCCAAGTGAATCAAGAGTACCTAAAGAAATAAGATTTTTCTTCAAATCAGGCACATGTCGAACATTCGTCAAAGTCCTCACAATACCATCATGCATCTTGATTCGAACTGTCCCTATACCAATAACCTTACAGGATACATCGTTTCCCATAAGGACAAGTCCACCATTAATTGATTGGTAAGAATAAAACCAATCTCTGTTAGGACACATATGATAGGAGCAACCCGAGTCAAGAACCCAACTGTCACCAGGTGACCCAACTGATATTGAAAGAACATCTGCACTGATTGAATTTTCCTCAGCAAAACTAGCAGATTCAGTAGCTGTTGAGAAGTCCAAATTCTTTTTCTTTGCCTTGAGTTTTGGACATTGATTTTTCCAGTGACCCTCTTCCTTACAGTAATGGCATTGATTTTTCTTGATCCTAGATTTGGATCTTGATTTGCCTCTGTCTTTCTTCATTCCTTTGTTAGTTGCTCTACCCCTCACAACCAAGCCATCAGCTTGCTCATCAACCAAATTTCCAGACACATTTTTCTTCAATTCTTTAGAATTCAATGATGCTTTCACATCTTCCAAAGAAAGTGTGTCCCGGTGTAACGTCCCAGTCACCCCACTTGTAGATATTGTCCGTTTTGGCCCAACCCGCCCTCACGGCTTTAAAAACGCGTCTACAAGGGAGAGGTGTCCACACCCTTATAAGGCATGCTTTGTTTCCCTCTCCAACCAATGTGGGATGTTACAATCCACCCCCCTAGGGGCCCAGCGTCCCCGCTGGCACACCAGTCTGGGTACTGGCTCTGATACCACTCTGTAACGCCCCGAAAATTCAAACCTGATTTTCGCAAGCATTACCGCCGTACTAACTATCCTAAACTAGTGGCCAGCTAATTTAAAACAGCTAGTACAAGGCTGAGCAAACCTAAAGTGATCATCTGATTAATCCAATTTCATGCAGAACCTAAAATAAAATAAAACACAAAGGCACTTAAATAATCTCCACATAATAACTGATTAACAAAAACAATCCTTGTCAGAGTATCAGGCTACAAGCCTCTCAAACATAATCTGGCATCCTGCCAATATAACAGAGACAAGGCTACCAGCCCAAAGCAGTAGACACATAAGGCCACAGGCCGACAGAATGTAAATCCTAGGCTCACAGGCCTCATCTAGTAAACAAAGTATCAAGTAATAGCAATCAACAGAGTACCACAAAAATAAACATAATAAAAAGAACATGCGAATCCTATCTATGTGATCTCTCATCCCCAAACCCCAATCATGCTCCGGTGCCTCCAGCAGGATCTATAAAACAGACAAAAGCAAAGGGAGTCAGTACAACGTACTGAGCAAGGCTACGTGCCGGGGAGTAAGGGATAACAGAGCAACAAGAGTGAATAATAATAATAATAATAATAATAATTAAAATAACAGCAACAACAACAACAACAACAATAATAATAATAATAATTAATAATAATAATAATAATAATAATAATAAAAAGCATGAATAACATGACAGAATATAAATAAAGCAATTAACCATCACACCGTCCCATACCGGTGCTTCAACCACAATCATACAATTTATGCATAGGAAAAAAAGGTAAAAACGTCCTTTATCTTTCCAAAAATTTCAAATCCGTCCTTTTTCTATTTTATTATCGATTTAGTCCGCTACAAATGCTAATTATGTTCAAATCAGTCCTTTTTTCACTAATTATATTCTAATTGCTGACGTGGCAAGGGTTTTAATTTAAACCTGACACGTGTGCATAATTTTAGTCCTTTTTCTTTTATCTTTTGCCAATTCAGTCCTAAACTTTTATTTTGTTCTATTTAGTCCTCTACCCCAATCACTCATTTTTATATTAATTGGCCTCAAACCTTTCAAATTATTTCATTTTAGGCCCAGAACCTTAAATTTTTTATTATTACTAATACATTTATCAAATAAATGCCCAACATACTTCCGTAAATAAAATTAAATACCAAACCTCATACATTGGGTTTGACCGCCTTGTTACCGGGTCTTTGAAGTTCCGAATTTTACGGACTTTCTCTAACCACCCGACCGTAACGATGGTTCATTGGTTATGGTTTCCTTCAGCAACAATCAGCACAATCATACTTTGTGGACAATAAAATTCAGGCTATTTTTTTAATATTTTTAATAATATTAATATTTTTCAATAAAACCAAGGCTTCCTGTATCCATAACCTTCCAAAAATTCAAGTTAAATCATTTACTTTTAAATATTGCTACATTCTAAGGTAGGACGCAAAGTAAGATTCTGTTGATTGTTACTGAAGGAAACCAAAACCAATGAACAATCGGTTGCGGTCGAGTGGTTATTAGAGAGAGTCCGTAAAATTCCGGTACTTGAAAGACCCGATAACAAAGCAGTCGAACCCAATATATGAGGTTTGGTGTTTAATTTTATTTATGGAAGTATGTTGTGCATTTATTTGATAAATGGATTAGTAATAATAAAAAATTTAAGGTTCTGGGCCTAAAATGAAATAATTTGAAAGGTTTGAGGCCAATTAATATAAAAATGAGTGATTGGGGTAGAGGACTAAATAGAACAAAATAAAAGTTTAGGACTGAATTTGCAAAAGATAAAAGAAAAAGGACTAATATTATGCACACGTGTCAGGTTTAAATTAAAACCCTTGCCACGTCAGCAATTAGAATATAATTAGTGAAAAAAGGACTGATTTGAACATAATTAGCATTTGTAGCGGACTAAATCGGTAATAAAATAGAAAAAGGACGGATTTGAAATTTTTGGAAAGATAAAGGACGTTTTTACCTTTTTTTTCATTTATGCATATGATGCATGGTCTAACATACACCTATCTATCCTATATGCAGATGCAAATGAATATGCCTAGCCGGCACCTAAAACCCGGGCGGTATGAACCCACGGGTGAGGATATCATCAACTCCAACCCGTTACAGGGTAACATACACCATCCCCGCAGGGACCACAGGCATCGCAGCCCAAATCATCCACCCCGAAGGGCCAACAGGCATCACAACCAATAATCTACCCCGAAGGGCCAACAGGCATCACAGCCAATACCCACCCCGAAGGGCCATCGGGACTCAACAACACCTATGAAGGCTGCCCGATCAATCATAGACAATATAGCACAATTTATCCCTTCTTTCTAGTGAAAATATTCACAGTACAATATGTAGCAATGCCCAGAAAGAGAGGATATTGTAGATCATAATAATATTAATATATACATGGGCCTAAATCCATAATTTGCACATTAAAATGCAGAGACCTACCTGTAATGTGGTAGAATATTTCATATACAACTAAATGATATTAAAAATAGATGCTATATATGCCAATCACGATGACAGACATATAAGTATATTTCCAGAATTTGTCATTCGAGAGAGATTTTCAATTACATCAACATAGTTAGTCTTCATTATCATTACCAGGAAGTAAAAAGAATGGGGATTAAGCTTTTAAATTAAAAACTCATGCTCATTAGCTTATCTATAAACAAGCACTAATCAAAATCCATGTTCCACTCTTAGCCATTCAAGCACTACGGACAAAACAAGGCAAGGTAGTGACAATTTCTTGTACTAGCTCATCTTCATAATTTATTCTAACCTCTACCGTAAGCCCACTCATGTACATCTCCACGTTTTTTAATATCACAAGTCTGAACAAGAAAAATCTGTGCATTTTATTTCTTTCGCAGGCAGCGTTTTAAGAAATACGCAGATAACAAGAGATCTACAAATTTCACAAAGAATACACGTAAACCCTTGCCGGAATTCACTCCCAATACCTCCCCAAACACGTAATTTAAGCATATAAATCCCTTGCCTTTGTGTTTTGGGCGATCAATAACGCTTCCGGGTTGTCCGATTCCGAATCCGACCGATCAACCAAAATCCCCCAAATCCTACCATTTCAAAACATCTCCAATCACCACCAGAACGAACGAAATAAAAATCACGATGAAGAAGACGACGAGGAGAAACACTTACCAACAACCGATTAATCAATCGGCTAAGAAACGCGACAGTTTGAGTGAATCGAAGATCACCCCTTTCTTTCTCTCTCTCGGCCGATCGGCCCTCCCTTTCTCCCGTTCTATACCCAACTTTTCAACTCTTACACAATAACCCCATTATAATCCTAAAGGTTAAATAATTGCAAAAAGGCCCTTCCACTCTCCATTGAAACAAAAGGGACCCATCCGGACTTGAACGCAAAATAACCAAATATCAAAATATTTAAACAGTCCAGTTTAATTAAATCGGGTCATTACACCCGGCCATATAGCATACTATCAACAAAATGCTCAAAAGAATGGGGTAAAGAACATAACAAAATTAGAGCCTGATCCTCGTCATCCATTTTCACATCAATATTTTTCAAAGACATAATGATCTTGTCAAAATCATAGAGATGATCTTTGACTGGTGTACCTTCTCTCATACGAAGAGTGTAGACCTGTTGCTTTAAGTAAAGTCGATTAGTCAACGACTTTGTCATATATAAAGCTTTCAATTTGAGCCACAAACCAGCAAGGGATGACTCATCTGCTACTCCCCTTAATACATCATCGCCAAGGGATAATTGAATGGCACTAAGTGCTTTCTCGAGAAAATCATCCTTTTCTTCATCGGACATCGTATCAGGAAGAGCATCTTTGCCCTTCAATGCCTTAAGTAACCCTTGTTGAATAAGTGAAGCCCGCATTTTAATCCGCCAAAGTCCAAAATCATTCTTGCCATCAAACTTTTCAATCTCGTACTTTGCCGTGTTTACTTTTGCCATAATAGCCAGAAACAGAGCAATAAAAATATTAGCACAACAGAGAATCCCAAGAGAAATCCAAAAGCTCTGATACCAGTTTGTTGTACAAAAGTGCTAATACAAGTATACTAGTGCGGAATATATATACCAATTTGTAACTCACTAGTAGAGTAGATTTGGCAGAATAATTCTTTGCCTTCTATTTTCTTTGTCATTCCAGAATAGAGACCTGAAGATTTCTTCAATCTTGGCTTGCAAACACAATAGAAAATACCAAACATACATACGTACGGAATAAAATCAAGAGGCAAGATTTACGTGGTTTGGGATAAATCCCTACATCCACGGGAGGAGGCAACAAGCTTTTCACTATCAACCGGGAGATACAAATACAATGTTATTGTGGCTCAATAAGCACAGCTACTACCACATTCAATCACCCAACATATCAAACCCAAATCTAGAACAAATGTATTGCAACTTACTTGACAAGTGAAGCAATACTCACAAATGATTTGGGAACAATTTTCTCTATTCACTCTGCACTCTCCCTTGTCTGGAAGTGTTTCTTGAACTCAGAAAATTGAAACAGAGAATTGTTGTCCCAAAGCCCATCGATCAAGTCTTAACTTCTTGAGCAAGCTTAGAAAGAAATTATCCCATGTGGTTGAAAACACCAAAAGTAATGTGAAAATAATACAGATGTAGGGCTGTGATTAATTCTAGCCATATTTAACAGTTAAAGATGTGAACAGTTAGTTCATATATTCATTCTCTAATTTGAACCACACTTCTGGTAGTTATATGATCAGTTGTATATTATGGCTCTGTTTGGGAATTAGCTGTTACAATGTACAATGTCTCACGAGCTAATTCAATTTAGCTGTTTTGCCAAACACCTTCAATCTATATGGCATCCTTATGAGTCACTGACACTATACTCGTATTACCTGAACAACAACATAAAGCTTAAATCCGAGCACTATTTGGCTTATCACTTAATTTTTTTAGATTTATTAGTAAGTACTACTCCATGTTTGATGGTAAAGAGGAATCCACTATAACTTGATTGATGAAGTAGTTCTAACGGTGCGTTTGGTTGGAGGGATCTTGGATTACCAGTGGGAATGTGATTGCTGGGAATGTAAGATTACTGGGAATATAAGATGACCGGGAATCTTAATTTTTGGTGTTTTAAGATTATTGCGTTTGGTTAGATTGAGAATCTCAGATTTCCATTTCTAATTAATTTACTATAATGTCCTTCAATTTTAATTTATAAATATGTCATTTTGCTACAAAATATTGATAATATTTAAACCAATTTATTTTTAAAAATATAGAAAATTCTGTATATATAATTTATTGTATGATAATTAGTAATTTAATGTAAAAAAATTCTTATTATTTTTATTTTGTATATAGAAGATAAATAATTTTAAGCAAAATATGATAATATTTATTTTAAAATATGTTTGAATATTTTACAAAATTTCAATTGATTTTTAAAATTAAATTCCATATATTTATCATTTTTTAAATACAAATATCTAAATTTATCAAATAAAAAGAAGTATAAAAAGTAAGGGCATAAAAGACAAATAGTATCAAAGTAGGAAAAATTGAGGTGGTAATATAAGATTACCTGCCTCTTGGGTGGGAATCACATTCCCACCCAAAACCCCTAACATTCCCACCGAGGTGGGAATGTGACATTCCTACGTGAAAGATGCCGCGAACCAAACGCAGGCATATCACATTCCTTAGCCAAGATTCCCACTGGAAATCTTGGATCCCCGAACCAAACGCCCCCTAAATGCTATGTGGAGAATGTTGTCCATAATTAATTTGATTTTTAATTATTACTAGTACAAGCGAAGTCAAATAAAATATACAGTATAGTATTAATACATTTAAAATAACTTTCGTTGTTATTATTATTAATTTTGATTTTGATAATACAGACTAGAAGCCACAAATACTGCCAAAATTCCTCACTTCTGTTTACAAATCACTTTGCCATTATCAAAACTAAATCCGACACGAGGTACAGCAATTCGCAATCTAAACGGCGCCAGGCATGTTCAATCGACAAAAAATTGACAATGCAACCACCCAAAACACTATTGATGATAGTAATGCTTGGCCAAATAACCAACACTAATCAAAAACCCTGAGTAATCTAACGGCATGGTGTATTAGACAAAGTTAGAGCATGAAGAAGGTATCGAACAATTACCTGGAGACGAAGAGAAGGAGGCCGGAGCAAGCCGGAACTTGACCGTCCGTCGCCGGTAGCAGGAGCCGCCGGTGGTCAAGGGCTGGACACCTTGGTGCGACTGGTTCGGCTTTAGAGGGAATGGGAGGAGAGGGAGGGAGTCGTGTGCGTGGTGTGAATTTCTGTGTAGGCGCGCATTTGGGCTGCTATGGCATATTTAATTTTAATCCAAAAAGAAGGCAACAACTGAAACTTTGGTAGCCCATTTTCTCGCCCTAGGGCGACAAAACATAGTTCCTCGCCCTAACCCTCGCTCCTGGGGCGACGAAACAAAAAATCCTCGCCTCCTTCCTCGCTAAGCCTGAAAAAAAAAAAACTAATTAAAAAATCAAATTTTTTTACGTGACATTTCGTCGCCTGTGTCCTCGCCTAGGGGCGACGAAAATCTTTTCCCTCGCCCCCATTCGTCGCCCATGGGGGATTTTCTTGTAGTGATAATATCAACTAAAACATCGCATCAACTAATTACTTCACTTTATCATAATAATCCATTATACATAAAATACCGCGCCCAAAAGTTTTGGGTCCCGGAACTGATGGAGTATATTTTGCATTATTAAGGTTCTAAAAAATATTAGTTTTACTCCTTAATATGTTGTACATTTTGACTATTATCCCTAAAGTTTTTAAAAAATATTATTTATACTTTTTTGTTATCTTTTCATCATTTAAAACTTATATTTTATTACGTAATGTATTTTAAATTTTTATTGTGATTAGTTTTTATGGACTAATCCATAATTTTATAAAATAAATTTTTTAACTACAATTACGTTTTGATTATCTGTTAATTTTTTAAATATTATTTTAGTCCATAATATTTTCTGCAATTTTTTCTTTTCCATATTGATTACGAAAAAAATTTGGTAGTTAATATTTTCATTTAATTTAATTAAATTTTTATTTATTTTTAATTTATTATTATTATAAGCTTTAATTTATATTCCGATACCAAGTCTTTTTAGAGTATATTTCTTTTATTTAAGTTAATACTTCTTATATTCTTTTACAGTACAAATTATTTAAAAGAATTGTATAAAAATTTACTCCAAATTTATATACATTTTTATTTTATACTGAAATATATGAGGATTATAGATTAAGGATATTATGTCTAATAATTAAACTATGATGTGTTTTATTCTTTTTTTTCCTTTTCTTTCTTTTCTTCTTTAAAAAGAAAAAAATGTAGAATTTGTTTAGAATGGTATAAAATTTTTTAGGTTATTATTTATTTTACATTAATCCATATTTTTAGGGTTAATTTAATGTTTACATCATATTTTCAATGAAATATTTTAATTTAAAAGATAATTATTATATTTCTTATATTGATATATTTTTTAGACATAAATTTGTAACCTAATTAAATTTATTTAATAATGCATAGTATTAATATTTTTTAAAATATTATGTATACAATGAAATAATTTATATATATTTGTAATCAATTATATATTCTTAAAAAATATATGAAGATTTTCTCAAGATTTTTTTTATATTAATAGATTGATTTATTTTCTAAATATAGATATTGATGATATGTCCGATGACGTGTAATTAATCAGCAGATTACATGTAAACTTAAGAACCGTTGATCTAGCATATAATGACTCATTAACCTTTAAAATTAAGAATGATAAATTAAAAATTTAATAATGACAAAAGAGACTGCACAGGCAAAAAAATATTTAGAATTTATTATATAGATACCTCTTAAAAATAGTAGTAATGTATATGTGGTTTAATTTTATTTGTAAAATTGATATGGGAATTCAGTTATATTTTCAATATTGGACTCGATATAAGAGACTGACTCTATCATATCAACCGGACATAGCGACCTTGCACTACTAGAGAAAATGAATTTGGTAGCTAAAATTGTAGTAGCTAACGAATTTTATTCATTAAAACTGCGATAGCTAACGAATTTTGGTCGCAAATTTGGTCGCTAACCTCTTTAGTGACCAAATTTTACCAAAAATTTTGGATCACTAGAACATAAAATTCTTATAGTGTTAATTTTTTTTAATCAGGAGTACTTTTTTTTTTCAATCTTTGTCTTATTAGTGCACTAAGCCCTATGGATGGATTTTTTCCATGTACTTTCGACTTATCTATATGACTCCATAGTTCTTTTAAAAAATAATTTTATTTAACAAGCATTTTTCTTAAAAGAATTTTGAGTATAGTCAAAAGCAGAAAAAAGAAAATCCAAATAGGTCAATAGACATGTTTGTTGGATTTCTTTTTACCTTTCAATTTCTCCTCTTCATAATGTTATAAGCCTCAACTTTGAAGCATATATACATGTCCGATGGATGTATGTATGAGAATATGTTCCTATGTTGTTGTATTGTTACTTATAAGTGTAGAATATTCATTCAAAAAGTTGCTGAAGAAAATATAAATTCATCACTTTTTAGTGACAATTCAACAATTCAGCAAATTTCGTGTATTCACAGTAATTCACACCAATTTGTGTGGATTGGATACATTCCTCGATTGCGAGCAGTTGCGAAAATATAAATGGAGAAGACGAATAAAAAAGGAAGGAATTCCCAATCATATCAAAGTTTAATTCCATAGTTTTGTCCTAGTTTCTAACCCTTATTTCTACCCATGTTGCATTCATTTGTTGAATTTCCCATTGGCCTTGTTTTAACACTCTTGATTTTTCATAGTTGTAGTTGTCGGCCTCTAGGTCTTTTTTGGCTTCTAGCCATAGTTTGCAGCAGTAGTCTGTCATGCTTCCCCGACCTCTTTTTTTTAATTTTTTTTTTTTTTAATATTTATTGTGTCACAACATTGTGTGAGGACCCACCCATAATCGAAATTTCCAATAGTGTCAAAATTGCATCTAAGAACACCACCAACTAAAGTTTGGGTTCAAGCATATGTGTATGCAGAATTCTGATTTTAATTTGGAATGCAGAATTCTGATTTTAATTTGGAGAGTCAACCCTTCAATGCCCAATAGCCACCCGATTCTCGAGGGATTAGTTTTTTGTCTAATAAGGCATTGGGATACACGGTCTACACCAAAAAAACTAATCACTATTCACTAGTGCAGTGTAAGATAGAACACACGATACCTTCTTGGTAATATACACAGTACAACTTTTGATCTCGATCCAAACTAGTATAGTAATGTTTTATTTGTGTATTAGTTTACAGTTTTCGGAACCGAGAAAAGAATTAAAAATAAATTGAATGATATAATGCCCTACCTATGTATGTCATGTAACTTTTGAAGGGCAAACTGTGACATACAACTGAATGAGTATGGAGGAGCTTCATCCTAATTCTCAGTTCAAAAGACAGGAGGAATCGGGAATCACATCCTTTGTTTTGCCAAAAGCACTTCGACAAAAAGCGGTCACTTGTTTCCCATATACGGCTGATTTCAGTTCAATGGACTCCAAATGTATTCCATGGCACGGCACAGATTTGCTGCAGTTGAGATTTATGGCAATTTCTGTACTCGAGGTTCCATGCACTTCCTTGTAAACAACATGGCTGATTTCCACCCCAGTTTTCTGTTTAAGCGAAAAAGAAATTATAAAGATGCGACGAGCAATCTATTTGTAATGAAATAAATCAAAAGCTTGTAATAACAAGAAGTTCCTAATGAGCATATGTTGTCATGGTTACCTCTTCTTTGCATTTGTCCCTAACATCGCAGTAATTTTGATCGATGATTATGGGGTTTTTGACGAGTTCAAATTTCAGATCCAGAAATGTGACATTGCGAACGTATCCTCTCCCAACCTATCCACATGTCCGAAACAAGTTATATAAGACTTGTAGCAAGTTTATTACATTTATACCATGTTTTTGTCATGTGAAATGTATGCAAACCTGCCATGTTTTAATCCGAGCTCCATTCGTCGTTTGATTGAAGCGAGCACTGGTCACGGTTATCTTCTCAACCTGTACATAATTTCCTGATCTTCCTAGACTTCCAATGCTTCAATAAAATGGACATTTATTTGCACAATTAGGGTTGACAAGAAAAAGGAGTTCATAGTTCCATAAGAGGGGAGTGAAAATTAATTATCAAGATCCTTTTTCATTACCTAATGCCATGACCTGGTCCACATGTGATGTTAAATATTTCAATGTCAGAAATATGATCCCCCAAAGATATACAATCATCACCTAATTGAATCACACCAGGGAACAAAACCAAGACAAATTGTCATCTAAAGTAATACATGGTCCGAATTTTTCAATCTTTTGAGGAAGAAAGGAGTGGATGACTTGCCGGAGCCAATGTCGGAATTGGATATGGAAATGTGACGAGAGGCTGCGATGTGAATGCCGTCAGTGTTGGGACTGTCTCCAGGAGATGTTATTACCACATTGTCCACATCGAATCTATTGCATTCTCGTATCAGAACATGCGTCTGTGGACTGTGTCTCAGCAATAAATGCCCAAGGCTGCTCTCGTTGCATGATATAAATTTTAATGCCTGCAGTTTCATCACATCGAATGTAAGCATTAAACACCCCTCATCCACCTTAATTTCTTTAAAAAAATATTTCAAAATTTATTAAAGAGAAAACGAATCGTCATAAAATATCTTCCATCACACCACCAATAATACATTCCACTCAAAGAGTATGTAAACATCATAAAAAAGTATATACTTCCTCCGGTTTTGTTTTTTTAAGGTTACACTTCTCATTTGCACGTATGCTAATGCACATTTTTAACGATTAATAACTCAAGTTCGGTACAAGTAAAAATTCTAAAAATTTGATATTTAAAAACTATAAGATGAGACGAATTCAACAAGATCTCACTTGGCTATATATTTTGTCTTCTATAACTATAACAAAAATAGAAGTCAAAGTACTACAATGAACAAAAAAAAGTCAAAACGTAACCTTTAAAAAAAACGGAGGGAGTATATCGCATCACAAAAAATGTTTTTTTCATAACATATTTTTCCATCACACAAAATATTTTTTTTATCTCACAAAACACATATAATTTCATTCATCACGCAACACAACTCTCACATCATATCATGTCTGCATGTGCCGGCACATGTACACAATCTTAATTGAGGAAAATACCCGTTTTGGTAACCATGCCCGCATTATATTTTGAGACTTTTTTTTGTGTAAAGATTTGTACTCCACTTTAGTGCAGATGGGAAGATCATAGAATCAAGAAAATGACTCTATAGACTATAGCCCAAAGTCAGAAAGGCAAACATTTTCTCTATGAGCAGAAAGGCAAAATTGAGGGAAGAAAAGAAAAGTACTTACAGTAGGAGCCAACTGTTGGGAAAAATAGCGGAACAATGCGGAACCTGTGGGATCACCAAAAAATACCAATACAGTACAAATATCCAAAACAGTATATCCCCTGTGTGCCAAATGAATTTCCAACAGATGCAATCAAGCCAACAACACCAAATCAACCAAAGCAACTATAAAGCAGTAAATCAACACCGAGATTTATACGTGGAAAACCCTTCAAAAAGAAGGTAAAAACCACGGGCCAGTCGCCACAATCTCAAAATCTCCACTATATCAAATAATGGGTACACCAACGTTTCTCTCTAGCATATGCCTAGAGGTTCACCAACAATCATCAAGATTTTCACTAATCTTGGCTAATCAACAATATAGACAGTCGGCAGTGGATTCTCAAAGAAATATATATATATACTTCTAGAACACAATTCTAGGCTAAGAACAAGAGAGGTGTAAGAGAAAGGATTTCACCAAAGATGTGAATTTTTCTGCCGGACGGATTGAAGGATCGGCCTCCTTCTTCCTCCTTTCTTCTCTCTGTTTTTCTCGTTCTGCTTTCTGTGTGTTGTTTTGCAGCTCTCTATTCTTCAATTTCTCACTGCACTGCATTATTGATGTTTTGTTTTGCTGTATAGAAATCAATGCCTACTACAGCTGCCATTTTCCAATGTCCCCATGTGTTTCCCTTTTTTTTTTTTTTTTAATTATATTGGTCAAGTCACAATAAATGGACTGACCTAACAATTCTCCCCCGTCAGTTCATTTTCTGGGTTGTACCAAACCCGCTCCTCGCCTACATGCTTCGAACTTCTCTTTCGGTAAAGACTTGGTGAACATGTCTGCTGAATTCTCACTTGTATGGATCTTCTCCAAACTCAACTGTTTGTCCTCAAGCACATCACGAACCCAATGATACCTGTAATCAATATGCTTAGATCTCGAATGGAAACTCGAATTCTTAGATAGATGGATTGCACTCTGACTGTCACTGTAAACAATCCACTTCTCTTGTTCAATGCCAAGCTCTTCCAACAGTTTCTTCATCCACAAAGCTTCTTTGCAAGCTTCTGTGATGGCAATGTATTCAGCTTCAGTACTAGACAAAGCAACACACTTTTGCAATCTTGATTGCCAAGAAACGGCTCCCCCTGCAAAAGTCATCAAGAACCCCGATGTGGACTTCCTGGAATCGACATCACCTGCCATATCTGAATCTGTATATCCAACCAGAATAGGCTCATTAGTACCAAAGCATAAACATACACTGGAAGTACCTCTCAAGTATCTGAGAATCCATTTCACTGCAGCCCAATGTTCTTTTCCTGGATTAGAGAGAAACCGGCTCACTACTCCAACTGCATGAGCTATATCTGGTCTTGTGCAGACCATAGCATACATCAAGCTTCCAACTGCTGATGCGTAAGGAACTTTGCTCATCTCTTCTTTTTCTTTCTCACTTGTAGGGCACTGTTTAACTGAAAGTTTGAAGTGACTTGCAAGTGGAGAAGACACTGCCTTCGCCTTGCTCATGTTGAACCTCTCAAGCACAGTCTCAACATAGCGTTCCTGAGATAGCCAAAGTTTACCCTTCTTCTTGTCTCGGGTTATCTTCATGCCAAGTATCTGTTTAGCAGGGCCTAAGTCTTTCATTGCAAAAGACTTATCCAATTCTCTCTTTAACTTCTCAATCTTGCTAGCATCATGGCCAACAATCAACATGTCATCTACATATAACAGTAGGATAATGTAATCATCATCAGAATACCTCTTCACAAACACACAATGATCAGATAGTGTTCTGGTATACCCTTGACCCATCATAAATGAATCGAACTTCTTGTACCATTGCCTCGGAGCTTGTTTTAACCCATACAAGCTCTTCTTAAGCTTACAAACCAAGTTCTTTTTGCCTTTGACTTCAAAGCCTTGAGGTTGTTCCATGTAGATTTCCTCCTCTAGATCACCATGAAGGAATGCAGTTTTCACATCAAGTTGCTCAATTTCCAAATTCAAACGAGCAGCCAGACCGAGAACAACTCTGATGGAGCTCATCTTCACAACTGGAGAAAATATTTCTTCGAAGTCAACACCTTTCTTTTGACCAAATCCTTTCACAACCAACCTTGCTTTGTACCTTGGTTGTGAGCTATTTTCTGAAGTCTTCAACCTGTAAACCCACCTGTTCTTGAGTGCTTTCTTACCCTCTGGTAGTTTTACCAACTCATAAGTCTGATTATCTTTTAAAGATTTCATCTCATCTTGCATGGCTTTCAACCACTCATTCTTGGCTTCATGACCTATGGCTTCTTCATAGCTTTCAGGTTCATTTCCATCTGTAAGCATCACATACTCATTGGTGTTATATCTCTTTGATGGTTGGCGCTCCCTGGTGGATCTCCTCAAAACTGGCTCAACTGGTTGTGGTGGTTGTGGTACTTCTCCAACTGGATCAATATCATCAGCTGCAGGCTCATCATTAACATCATCACCAACCTCTGGTTGTACGTCTCCCCCGTGATCATGACCTACTAAGGGAGAAGGAACTGGATCCAATCTGACTGGAATTTCTGCAAAGGAACTGGGACTCTTATCTTTGCTGACATCATCCCCAAACTGATCTTCAAGAAATACAACATCTCTGCTTCTCACAATTTTCTTGTTCACTGGATCCCATAACCTGTAACCAAGTTCTTCATGACCATAACCCAAGAAGATGCATTCTTTGGCCTTATCATCAAGCTTCGACCTCTCATCTTTCGGAACATGAACAAAAGCTCTGCAGCCAAACACTCTCAAGTAGTCATAGGAAACATCTTTCCCACTCCAAACTCTGTTGGGAACATCACCATCAAGAGCAGTGCTTGGAGAAAGATTAATCAAATCCACTGCAGTCCGCATAGCTTCCCCCCAAAAGCTTTTGGGAAGCTTTGCATTCGAAAGCATACACCTAATCCTTTCCTCAATTGTCCTGTTCATCCTTTCAGCAACACCATTCAGCTGTGGTGTCTTCGCTGGAGTCTTCTCAAGCCTGATACCATAAGTTCTGCAATAACTCTCAAACGGCCCTCTGTATTCACCACCATTATCTGCTCTGAGTGCCTTCAGCTTCTTTCCGGTTTCCCTTTCAACCCTGACATGAAACTCCTTGAAGACATCAAAAACCTGATCCTTGGTTTTCAAAGCAGTGGCCCACACTTTCCTTGAGTGGTCATCAATAAATGTAACAAAGTAGACAGCACCTCCAAGAGATTTATCTCGCATAAAACAAACATCAGTATGAATCAAATCAAGTACACCAGACTTTCTATGTGGAGGATAAGTATGGAATGAAACTCTATGTGCTTTACCAGCAATACAATCAAGACAAGTTTTCAGAGATGTACCTTGCAAATTCGGTAGAAATTGCTTCCTTGAGAGAGTCTGCAAGCTCTTCTCACTCACATGGCCAAGTCTCTTGTGCCAAAGGTCAATGCTGACACCTTTCTGAACAACATTTGTCTCCCCTTTGCATATCTTTGCTTGCATAACATAGAGTGTGCTCACTTTATTTCCTTTTGCAACTATCAAAGACCCTTTGGTGAGCTTCCATTTACTTTCACCTAAGTAGTTGCAGAAACCATCATCATCTAACTTTCCAGCTGAGATCAAATTGAGACGAATATCTGGAACATGTCTCACATCCTTGAGTATTAATTTGGTACCAAGATTTGTCTCCAAACAAATCTCTCCAATGCCCACAATCTTTGAAACACCATTGTTTCCCATCTTGACATTACCAAAATCACCAGAAGAGTACGAATTGAAGAAGTCACCATGAGATGTAACATGGAACGATGCGCCAGAATCAATCACCCAATCAGTGTCCTGACACACTAGACTAACACAACTGTCATCTAAGACAGTAACTGCATCACTGTTGTGGTTAACTGCATTAGTCTCTCTTTCTTCTTTCTTGCCTTCTGCAATTTCCCTTTTCAAGATCCTGCACTCTTTCTTCATGTGACCCGGCTTGTCGCAGTGATAACATCTGATCTCTTTTCTGTTCTTTGACCTTCCTCTTGGTGTATAATGTTTATCACGTCCTTGTGGATTTCTGCTCTTACTTCTTCCCTGTCTCACTGGCTTCTGAGAAACTAGAACATCTGAAGAAGATTCACCTTTTTCTTTTCTTCTTGCATCTTCATTGAGTAAACTGTCTTTAACCATCTCCATGGTTAGTGTTCCACCTGGTGCTGAAGTGCTCAATGAGACCACTAGTGTTTCCCAACTATCCGGTAGAGACCCCAGAAGTAGCAAAGCCTGTAACTCATCCTCAAGATTTAATTTCATCCCAGCCAACTGATTTACCAATCCCACAAAATCACTGGTATGCTCTGTCATACTTTTTCCATCCCTGAACTTTAAGTTCACAAGTCTTCTAATAAGCAACGCCTTGTTCCTGAAAGTATTTTTCTCATAAAGGGCCTCTAGCTTTTTCCACAATAAATCTGCTTTGGTTTCCTCTGCAATGTGATGGAATATATTGGGATCTACCCATTGCCTAATGGTAGCAGAAGCTTTCATGTGCAACACTCCCCAAGCATCATCACTCACATCATTTGGCTTTTCTTTGCCCAACACCGGCTTAAATAAATCTTTGCAATAAAGCAGATCGAGCATCTTTCTTTTCCAAATAGCATAATTCCCTGAATTTAATTTCATCATTCCAAAGGAATTTTGCTCATCCATTTCAACACACAGATATACTATCAAAACTTCCACAGCCCAACTTTCGCTCTGATACCAGTTTGTTGGGAAAAATAGCGGAACAATGCGGAACCTGTGGGATCACCAAAAAATACCAATACAGTACAAATATCCAAAACAGTATATCCCCTGTGTGCCAAATGAATTTCCAACAGATGCAATCAAGCCAACAACACCAAATCAACCAAAGCAACTATAAAGCAGTAAATCAACACCGAGATTTATACGTGGAAAACCCTTCAAAAAGAAGGTAAAAACCACGGGCCAGTCGCCACCATCTCAAAATCTCCACTATATCAAATAATGGGTACACCAACGTTTCTCTCTAGCATATGCCTAGAGGTTCACCAACAATCATCAAGATTTTCACTAATCTTGGCTAATCAACAATATAGACAGTCGGCAGTGGATTCTCAAAGAAATATATATATATACTTCTAGAACACAATTCTAGGCTAAGAACAAGAGAGGTGTAAGAGAAAGGATTTCACCAAAGATGTGAATTTTTCTGCCGGACGGATTGAAGGATCGGCCTCCTTCTTCCTCCTTTCTTCTCTCTGTTTTTCTCGTTCTGCTTTCTGTGTGTTGTTTTGCAGCTCTCTATTCTTCAATTTCTCACTGCACTGCATTATTGATGTTTTGTTTTGCTGTATAGAAATCAATGCCTACTACAGCTGCCATTTTCCAATGTCCCCATGTGTTTCCCTTTTTTTTTTTTTTTAATTATATTGGTCAAGTCACAATAAATGGACTGACCTAACACCAACTTGGTGCAGGTTTTCTGAAAGATAAAAGGCAAATGTAAATAAACTAAAAAGGAAGATCAAGAGAACATAATTGAAGAAATTAATCAGATTAAAAAAGCCAATGAATCAGCAGACCAGACCAGATCAGAATGATATTTACAGGACTGAGCCCACCAACTATTTCCCCTTCCATCAACGGTGCCAAATCCATATACTCTCAACCCTCTCACATTTCTGAATTCCACCCATAGACTTGCATCCTTCCCATCCCAATACACAGGGGATTCAGGGGCCATAATTGTGCCTGAAATCTGCACACCAAATTGCAACATATATGAATTAATTATATATCGCTCACTAACAGTAACTCCTTTCAACCAATTTTTCCTATGTGAATTAATGGTGAAAATCTTGAAACTGACAGTAACATTTAATTTAATTTAATTACCAGTGCCTACCTCGAAATGGATTTCCTTGGCCTTACATGGACCTTGAAATATAACGGGGTTCACTAGAAATTTCTTCCCTTGTGGAACAATTACTTTAGGGTTTTGAACTGATGAGGCATTACATGCTGCATTCCATGCCTTGAGGAATGCCTGTGCTTGTAATAAAGGGACATTGAGGGAACTATTAAAATAATTCATACGTTTAATCCCAAGAATATGCATAAATTTAGAGATATAAGTACTACCTTGGAATCGTCTGTTTTGCCGTCACTTGCAGCTCCATAGTCCATCACATTGAAATTTTCTCCATTTTTGTAAATCGATGTTGACAATGTACCAAAGTTGAAGGAGGCCAAAGCCAGAATCAAGAGTCTAAATATTTCCTGAAAATTTGAAACGAATTTAACTTGATGCTATGAAATAAATGGATTGGGCACAAAGAGAGGAAAAAATTATTTGGGCAAGAAGTTCTCTACTCACCATAATTTTTTCTTTAAAAGAATGTAGCAAACTGGAAAATCAGTAGGCAGATGAATCAGTAGTAGTGACAGAAATATGGTGCGTGAAGTTAGAAAGCAAATTGAAAGGGACAAGATGAAAAGGGTGTGACAGAAGGCTATTAAATAGTCTGGGCAACAATTGAGAAGTCTCCCAAAGGGTGATGATCTTCCGCTGACTAACTACCCACTTTTATTACAACTGTTGGCATAATTCTGGATCTGAATTGAGGGATTCTATTAGTATATGGAATGAAACGCCCCGCTGGTTATTCAAAGCCAGGGCCGTTTAGACTGCCCAATGCCTCATACACTACATTCGAGAATTGAAATCACACAATTACAAATTTAAGATGTCCAATGTGTCGACTACAAGTAAACCCCTTGTAATTATGGTAACCAACATTCTCCACTGTGAAATAGTACTATATAACAGTTTTTGTGCCACTTTCCGTCGACAGCGCCCGTCCGGAGGGTCGGCGAAAAGTGAAATCGCCCCGGACCCATAGTTAAAAGGGCGCCCAAAAATAATTCTATAAGAGTTTTATTTTAGTAATTTTTATTTTTCCTATAATATGTATTCCCTTCGCAATTTAATGATGTTAACATTCTATATTTTTATACAATTCAATAAAAATGTTTAGCGATTAATATTTTAAGTTGTATAAAAGTAAAAATTATAAAACTTTAATATTTTAAAACTATGTGATTAGACGAATATAACATCTCACTTGACTATATTTTATCATCTCACTTGACTATAATTTATCTTATATATGTAACTGTGTTAAAAATAAATGTTGAATCGAAGTTACTCAATAAATAGTGTTTACTATGCAAATGTTAACATCATTAAATTACGGAGGGAGTATTAATCTTTCATTGAACTTTTTATGTTCCTACTTATAAAACTAATAACTATTTTTTTATTTGATTTTTCTTCTCTAACTATTGCAATAAGTTTGACTTTCTTTATAATTTCAATTCAGCGAAAGGAAAAATTTTTAGTATCGACATACTTTCCTTTAATAATATTTTAATTATATACTATTTAAATTTATATATTGGGGCCTATTATGTTATTTTTCCAAGGGCCCTAAAATATCAGGAACGGCACTGCCCGTCATAATTACATGAATTTCTTTTTTGTTTTGGAAACTTACCTGTGCGATTAATTTATCAATTTAGTTTATGTGTTGTTCATTTTTTTCGAAGTCATTGGCCAGGGAAATGGTGGTGGATGCATGTACATACAAATTACAAATAAATAAAGGGGATAGGTGACCGAGTTGAGAATCGAACCTTCAATCTTAAAGTTGCGAGGAAAGAACTTCATTACATGTCTAGTCTTGATTCCCTTGGTCCATTTAGGACGAACAATAGTAAACATTGGATTGAGTTTGTATCCAGAATTATGCATATCCAGAAATGATATAAATCCATAGTTTTATGCTAAGTCAAATCTATCTTGCAAACATTCCTTTTACGTGTTCATTAATACCACCATAATTCAGGGCCAATTACTTTTAACATTTCCGGTAATTACGCTACAATAATATGCTAATTGAATCTCTACTATTATATTTCTTTTTTTGTGTGAAGATTGATAGTTTAGTTTTATTACCGACTGGGATATTTTTGGTATGTATGAACGCACCAGGTTATGTTTTTTCATATTAACAATTTCTTTTTCATATACAATTGGAGTAAATGATGTGCTATTCCAATTTTTATATAATGATATGCTAAAAATAAAATAAAAATTTATGTGCTATTGCAATTTTTATATAATGATATGCTAACAATAAAATAAAAAGTTCTGTGCTATTGTATTTTTTATATAATGCTATGCTAAAAATAAAATAAAAATTTCTGTGCTATTGTAATTTTTATAAAATGATATGCTAAAAATAAAATAAAAAGTTCTATGCTAATCTTAAAGATAGTTACAATGAAAATGATGTGCTTATATGTTATTTTAATAACCCAATTTATTTTATGTATTATATGATATAATATGATATATTGCTATGCTAAAAATAAAATAAAAAGTTCTGTGCCAAATTTAAAAATAATTACAATCAACATAATATGCTAATATGTTAAGTATTTTAATACAATTTCGTTAGGGTGCAATCACCCTTTTTGACTTGATGTGTTGTGGGCATTTACAGCCGTTGATTGTCTTTAAAAATCGACGATTGAGATTAACTCTAAGGGTAGAAAAGTAATTTCATATATTTGCCATATTGTTCGCCGTTGGACGTCGTCTTCTTTGGATTTCCGAGTTCTCTTCTGTTTTTTTTTTTTGGTGACAAGTTCTCTTCTGTTTTTTGTTTGCTCTGTACGTGTTGCGGCGGTGTGAGGAAGTTGTTGGCAATTATGAATGCGATTAGCATGTCGTTGAATGCGTCGGCAACGTTTTCAGATTCGAGTTCTGCGTCCAATGGTACTTTTTAGCATTTTCGAATTTTGAGTATTTTTATCGCAGATCGTCGTTTTTGATTTTATGTATGTTTTTTGAGTTTTGAGTTCTTCTTTGATATGTTTCTCTTTTTTTGTGTTTTCTGAAGTTTCATATCTATATGTTCATTTAAGCGTCAAAACGTTTGTACATGTGATTATGAGGGACAGAACCATTATATTTTCATCGATGTAAGCTTAGCATTTTCAGCGATGCATCACTAGCATTTTCAGCGATAACTGTCTAGCGTTTTTGAGTTCTTCTTTGATATGTTTCTTTTTTTTGTGTTTTCTGAAGTTTCATATCTATATGTTCATTTAAGCGTCAAAACGTTTGTACATGTGATTATGAGGGATAGAACCATTATATTTTCATCGATGCATGCCTAGCATTTTCAGCGATGCATTACTAGCTTTTTCAGCGATAACTGTCTAGCATTTTCAGCGATGGACGTTAAGCATTTTAAGCGATGGTTTATGTCAGCTACGTGTATTTATTATTTTAATGGGAATTCTTTGTTTATTTCTTCACAGGCAACATAAATTGGAGTGAGTTAAGTTTTGTTACAGCTGATGATGCGTTTAGTTTTTATTGTGATTATGCTCATAGTTTAGGTTTCTCGGTAAGGAAAATGTATGAGAGACCAAAGCCACATGAAGTTGATAGATTGTTCAATTTACAATATGCGTGCAATAAGGAAGGATTTCGTCGTGGTTGTTTGTTGGATAGTGATTCATCTTGTCGTTCTAAGAGTCTGAAATTTCGTAGGAGTGATGAAACCCAAACTGGTTGTGAAGCAAAGGTGAGGTTACATTATAAAACTGATGAAAAAGTTTATAGAGTTGTGTTTTTCTGTGGTGATCATAATCATGATCTGCATGGACCATCAAGGAAGCATATGTTGAAATCGAATAGAAGAGTTGATGAGTTACACAGTGTTGTTGCTGGTATACATGAAGAAGTTGGATTGTCATTGAAGTCATCGTATGACTTGTTGAGTATGGGTGCTGGAGGTAGTGGACTTGTAGGATTTTTAAAGGACGATTTGAAGAATGCACTTGTTAGAAGGCGGCAAAGAAATTTAAAAGTAGGGGATGCTGGTGTTGTATTGAAGTATTTCTCTGAGAAATGTGTCAGTAATCCATTTTTCTTCCATGAGTATGATCTGGATGATGATGAGAGAATTACAAATATCTTTTGGTTAGATGCTGAAATGAGGATGGATTATCAAGCTTTTGGTGATAGTGTGACCTTTGATACAACGTATCGGACAAATAAAAATTACAGACCATTAGCTGTTTTTGTTGGATTCAATCATCACCGACAGACTTCTATTTTTGGAGCTGCATTGATGCTTGATGAAACTCAAAGATCATTTGAGTGGCTATTTAAAACATTTTTGAAGTGTATGGGGGATAAGGCACCTCAAACGATTTTCACAGATCAAGATTGTGCGATGGCACCGGCAATTAGGAAAATTTTGCCTAATACCTATCATGCTTTATGCAGTTGGCACATTATAGAAAATGCGAAAAAAAAAAATTGAGTCAACTGTACACACCAAGGTAAATATTTAGTTATTTTTACTTTCAATTGTTTTTTCGATTTGGATATTGATATGTACATGTTGAACTCATTTTTTTAGGTTTGATAAGCTATTTCATCATTTGGTATATGATGTGAGGACAAAGATGGAATTTGAGGTGGAATGGGAATACATGCTATCAACTTGTTTCTCACAATCTGAACATAGGTGGTTGTCGACTACTTATAATTTGAGAAGTCAATGGTCCGCTGCTTGGGTTAAAAATCATTTTACTGCAGGAATGAGGACTACTCAGCTAAGTGAATCTTTTAACTCAGTTGTGAAACGGTATGAATAAATTTCATTTTCAGTGATAGTTGAATAGTTATTTTCAGCGAGGCAATACTGTTTTGATCAACGAGAGGGTTCTATTTATTTCAGCGATGTGTGTTTGCTTTATGTAGTTGAGAATTTGATTTTCACATCCCCATATTGTGTTGACATTTCACAGGTTCTTAAGGTCAGTTGATAACTATGGTGAGTTCTTTGCACATTTTGAAAGGGTTGTGGAGTCAAGGAGGGATAATGAACGGATGGAAGATTTTAAGGCAGATGATAGACAAGTTTCTGCCAGGTTTATTATGAATCCACTATTGAAATATATAGCTGAGAAGTATACACCAAATGTGTTCAATATTTTCAACAATGAGTATGATCTGTCATTTGGGTATGTGGTTGAGCTTCAACCAGATGCATTAATTTATCGTGTTTGCAAGAGAGAAGATGCAGATTCAAAGTTGATTGGTGATCATGTGAATGTTAACATTGATGATGGTACAATTGGATGCAGTTGCAATATGTTTGAGAATATGGGGATTTTATGTTGTCATGCTCTGAGGGTGATGGATATTCTGTCAGGAAGTGGAGCAAAAGTGTTTCATACTATTCCAGATAAATATATTTTGCGGCGGTGGTCAAGGAATGCAAAATGTGATCTTAGTTATGTTGATGTTGGTGTTGGAAAAGAAACAAATGTGGTCAATGCAGCATCTAGATACCGGAAATTGTGTGGCTTGTTTTTGAAATCAGCAATTGTGTTGTCACAAAATGAGGATGCTTGTGAATCGTTTATGTATGACTTTGAGACATTGATGAAAACAAAGTATGACAACATTGATATTAACAAAGAGTCGGGTAATTTCTAATCAAAGACATATTTATGTTTTTGCTTTTTTTGAAATTAGTGTTTCTCAATGTTTTTGTTTTTTTTTTGCAGAGATTAGAAGTACATCAGATTACTCAAATTTGCATTTAAGGGAAAGAGAAACTTATAAAGGGCGGAAGAAATCGAACAAGAGAATGGTCTCTATTTCTGAAGCTGTTCGGAAAAAGAAAGAGTTAGAACATCGTAAACGGATGCAGAAATGAAGATTTTTATTTTTTTAGAAATGACATGAAGTGTATTGTTCATTAATATTGTATTGATCGACTTAGTTCAGTGATAACTAATGCAATTCAGCGATGATTACTTATATATGAAAGCGATGATCGTTATGCAATTCAGCGATGAAAGTTAGTTTTAATAAAAAAAATAACCGTGTAGTATTTAATAAGAAAATGTTACAATGTCTCAGAAAATCGCGTAAAGAATGCAATTCAGCGATGGTTACCAATTAAAAAAAGCGTTCGTCATAGTGCAATTCAGCGATGGAGATGAGTTAATAAAAAATAACAGTGTAGTAGTTAATAAAAATTTTACAATGTTTTTTCAGAATTCGCGTAATTAATAAAAAAAATAACCGTCTAAGTAATTAATAAGAAATAACCGTCGAGATTTCACCGTGTAGTATTTAATGTCAATTTAACCGCCAATTTTCAATTTATCACTGTCGATACTTTCTCTAGGGCTTTTCAGCGATTTAGCGATTCTCTGCGTCTACGGCGAACGGCGATTGTTTTTCTACGGCGAACGGCGAACGGTGATACTTTACTTTTTGTTATCAAGAATGGCTGAAAAAGTGCATACTCAGGTCTGTTGCGTTCCATCTAGCATTTGTCTTTTAAATAATATCCTGAACGAGAGTGACGGAGATGGGAAGAAAGAGTTTATTCACGATACTTGCTTCAGTTGTCTGCTCATGTTCAAAATGTGCATGCTCAAGGTTGATCCTGTTATAACTTTGATTAATCAGTGGAGCATTCAGGAGGAATGCTTTATTATTGATAAAAACCGTCGATGGAGGTTTACAGATGAAGACATTCATAAAGTATATGGTTTGCCATGGGGAGTCGATAAATTTATAATAGATTTGAAGAATAATGAAATTGGTTATGATTTTGCTGATGAATTTTGTGAAAAGTATTCTCTTATTACGAATAAGAAGGAGCCTAATCGGATACCTGTTAAGGATCTTAGAGCTATTTTAGAGAATACGGAGAATACTGAAATTCCATTGGATGACTACTGGAGGATGTATGTTTTGTTTGCTCTGCAGAAAGTCTTTACTCCTAACTCAGGGAGGGTTGTAAACAAAAGGTATCTTCAGTTTCTTAGATCTCCGGAAGAAGCTTTAAGGTACAATTGGTGTCTTCATATTAGACAATTTCTTATCAAATCTCTGAATGAGTATAAGGCAAAATTGGATAAGGAAACCAGTGCTCAAGCACGCCCCTGTGGAGACCTGTTTTGCTTAATGGTAATTTTAATTTTGTGTTTTTTATGCAATTTATATTTGTTATGTGATATATATTGTTGATTATGGTCATTGTTTGTTGATTATGTATCTTGTTTGTTTTTGTTTTTTTCAGCACATGTTTTTTGATTTCTATGAGCGTGAAGAGCTTCATTTGGTTGGATTTACTTGTAAAAAGGATCGATACTTGGAGATGGTTGATATCTGGAAGGTTTTCCCTAATGCAAAGTATCCAGATATTGACTTTAAGAAGAAATCGAGGGCTGCGAAAAGGACTGTGGAGGAAGATGACGATCGACTCAGCACTTTTGTTTCTGGTCTAAAGAAGAAAAGGAGGGGTGGGAAAGAAGTGGAAGATGAGCGTTTGAATTGTACTGCAAATGAACCAACTGCCAATCTTTCTAGGAGTGTGGATGGAGGAGGAGATGAGCAGTTAGGAGAAAATGTGGATTTGAATACTAGTGGAAATGAAGAAGCTGCCAATCTTTCTAGCTTGCAGCCTATGTATTCACCTGTTGTCCATGAAGCTAATGCAAATGAGACAACTGATTCTGAACCAGTTGTTCATCTTTCTGATCACACAATGGACTCTATTGTGAAGATTGCTTGCCAATATATGGATGCTGATGCTTCAGGCAATGTTGATCCTCTCATAGAAGCATCCAGAAATGATGTTGAACCATCCCCACACCCCCCTTGTGATCAAGATGCAGGTGAACTGTTGATTAATGTGGGTCGACGTCGTGAAGGAGAACAGTCAAATAATCTTGATATAACTGCAAGCGAAGGAGAAATCTTGATGGGTATATTAGCAGGAGCAGGAAATGTTGTGATGAGTCAAGGGGGTCCGGAGGTGACAAGTTTGCTGGAAGGAGGTGATGTAGATGTTGGGAATGTAAAAGACAAAACTGAAGAGAGAGTTGCCCCGGACACTGAAAATTTACCTGAAAATGTACCGAAGGTAGTTTTATAAATTTTGTACTTCATAATATTTTTTGAAGGTAGTTTCTGACATTCTTTTTTCTTTTTTGCTTTTTCTGTGTTGTTTATTTTTATTGCAGAGATCTTTATTTCGATTCCGAATCCCTTTCAGTTTCGATTCCTTGAATGTATGTACAGTGACAAAATGTTTGCTATAGGGGTTCCTGTAACAAACTGTTTTGATATATTTTTCTTGTGTGATTTTTAGTTAGCACATGATGGGGCAAAGAAAGATGTAGCACATGATGGGGCTGAGAAAGATGCTTCACATGATGTGGCTGAGAATGCAGAGGTACTGTAATAGTTTTCAGCGATGGTTTCTGTGTTTTTCAGCGATGATATTTACCACATTTCAGCGATTTGGATATGATTGATATATTTTCTTGTGTGACTTTAGTTTTTAATAGTTTTTAGCTATATCAATTGTGATGTAACAAAATGTTTTGATATATTTTCCTTGTGTGATTTTTTAGTTAGCACATGATGGGGCTAAGAAAGATGTAGGACATGATGGGGCTTATAAAGATGCAGCACATGATGTGGCTGAGAATCCAGAGGTACTTTAATAGTTTTCAGCGATGGTTTCTGTGTTTTTCAGCGATTAAATGTTTCACATTTCAGCGATTTGGATATGGTGATTGATTTATTTTCTTGTGTGACTTTAGGTTTTAATAGTTTTTAGCTATATCAATTGTGATGTAAATAGAGGTATTTTCTCTAATTTACTCTAGTATGTGTATAGATGCATGGAGAAGATGTGCCAACCTTTTCTTTGGGCTTATCCGAGAATGAGAATGTTGTAAGAGATGAGAATCCAGAGGTATGTCAATAGTTTTCAGCGATGATTTATATGTTTTTCAGCGATGAAACTTTTCATATTTCAGCGATGATTGATATATCATCTGTAATTTTCAGGAACAAGCTAAGACAGTTGATAGAGCTAAGACAATTGAGAAATTGAAGGAGAAGTATATGCCTCCTAGAGTGATGATGATTGATCTCCAGCCTATTGAAAAATGCAACAAGTTTACATTCATGGAGATGACTTATACCCGATTTAAAGAATATCCAGAATTTAAGGCGTCATATACCTGTACTCCAGAAGAGTTGAATGTGGCTGTTTGGGCAATCATTACAAATATTCTAGGAAAGGTTGAAGCGAAGAACACAATTGTTTATGATGATAAAGAAATGAACTTGTCGAAGCTTGACATTGAAACACTGAGGGTTGATACTGATATTGCGGATATTGTTATAAACTGTTACGCGAAAGTGATCAACCGTCGTGAATTCGAAAGAGCCAATGGGAAACCAATGCTGAAATATTGTTTTTCATCATTATTTGTTGTGAGTCTGATATATATATACATACATATATATATATATTTAACTTCTTTTTGATGCATGATATGTTGTATCTTTTGAAACAGACATTTGCAGAGGCAGAGGTGGATGCAGATTTACCATTAAAAGATGGTGCAGAACTTGTTGATGCATTCGTGAAAGATTTCAAGTTTTTTCCTGAAGAAATGATTGATGTGGTGTTGAATGCAGAGAGTGTAAAATACATTTTTGTTTTGATAATTTTGTTTATATTGTTGATCATTTTTAGATTCTAATTATATGTTTTCTCAATGTTCCAGTTCTTCTTCCCATATTGTCGACAAAACCACTGGGTTGCTTTTCCTGTTGATATGAGAAAGAGAAGAATTTTTTACTTCAACAGCAAGAATGCTGAAGGCGGGTGGACAACTGATTATAATGTTTTGAATAGGATATGGTATAACTTGAGGATGCTGGGAAATACACTGATGAAATCTGAAAAATGGTTTGCATCATATCGCATGCTTTTCTCGCCGTTTGCAGAGCAGAAAGATGAGCACAGCTGCGGTGTTTTTGTCATGTCTTATATGGATTATTGGGAAGGATTAATTATGGATGACATGTTGGCAGAAATGAAGAACAAGAGGTATAATCTGGCAAAAAGAGCCAAGGTCTGCGCTGAAATATTGATGTCAGATGTCAATCAAAAGAAAGATTTTATGCTAGGAGAAGTGAGTAGAGAGATGCAGTTGGTTGCCCAGCATAGTCAGTCATTTGAGGTAAAGAAACCAGCACCACCTAAGCCAAAAAAGAGTCGGAAAAAGAAACAATGATGACATGAAGTGATTTTGATGAATGAATGAACTGTTTTTTTTATGCGATGGATGACATCGCTTAAATGTAAATGTAAATTTTTTGTTGCTGAAATGTACATTGTTTCATCTGTTAAATGTCTATTGTTTAATCGGTTATATATATTGCACTTTTTGTGATCGCTTAAATGTACATCTCTTTATTCTTACATGGGCATTGTAAATTATGGAGTATTATTCTCTATTTGGCTGATTTGGAGCGATTCGGTCAGGTTGGGATAGCTGAAAAAGAAACTGATGTGGATCCTGAGGTTGGGATAGCTGAAAAAGGAACTGATGTGGATCCTGAACATGCTGAGCACATCAGACTTCTAAGGGAAAAAGTGCTACATGAGATAACGCGTAAGAACTGGCCAGTGCTGAGAAAGAATGCAAGACAGTACAGATTGATGAACAAGGCTGAGGCAGAGGAGTATCTGAAATATGATCTGGCACAAGATATGTCTTATTTAAAAGAAGCCCTGGAAAGAGACATGGTGTCCGCCATGATGGAGCGTTACAGAATTTCTTATCTCTAACTCCTCATGGAAATGGATCAGAAGGCCCTGGATTATTGTAACACAGGAAATAAAAAGAAGATCATGCATTATGATTACAAATTCAGAAGTCTAATCTGCAAACGTATAAAAGGAGCATGGGAACTGATGCTGGTGAGGATCACCAATCCACAATTTGTGAGAGATTACTTGAGGTTTGTAGATAAACAGTTTGGCCAAAAGTAGAAGAAAACAGTTTTGTGAAAACGTTTGTAGATGTGATTATCAATTTTTCAGCGATGAGTTGTAAGCATTTTAAGCGATGGTTAAATATTCTTTTCAGCGATGAATATGTATTCTTTTCAGCGATGTGTATATAGCATTTTTCAGCGATTTGTATATGAGCATTTGATGCGATTTTATGTATGTGTTGTGATATGTTTCTCTTTTTATGAGTTTTCTGAAATTTCATATTTATACATTCATTTAAGTGAGTTCTGAGTTATGTTTGTACATGTGATTATCAGCGATGTCAAGAGCAATTTTTTCAGCGATGTGTAAATGGCATTTTAAGCGATGGTTTTGTATGTTTTTCAGCGACAGAGAGCAAGCATTTTAAGCGATGGTGATAGATCGTCGTTTTTTGATTTTTTATGTATGTTTCTGAGTTCTGAGTTATGTTGAGCGATGGACATCAAGCATTTTGTGATATGTTTTCTCTTTTCTGAGTTTTCTGAAAATTTCATATTTATACATTCATTTAAGCGACAAAATGTTTGTACATGTGAATATAGCATTTTAAGCGATGGTTCTATATTGTTTTCAGCGATGATTGTTAAGTATTTTAAGCGATGGGTCTATGTTGTTTTCAGCGATGGAAGGAAATATATTTCGTTTTTATGGAGTGGCCTAAATGAAATGGGCCTAAATAAAATTAAATGGGCCTCGGAAATTTTTTTAAACTGTGAGCCTTATAAAAGGAATCACATTCATTTCTCGAATCTTCATTTCTAAACCGTTTCTCAAAACCCTAATTTTCTCAAAACCGTAATCGGAATCACCTTCATTTCTCAAAAATGTCGTCCAAAAGAAGATGCACGGAAGAGAGTTCCAGTCGCACATCCGACTTGTTCACACAATGCTGGGAGATGTTCGGGAATTATCTGAAGGACACACATCCCACGTGTGACAATGCGCGCGGACTGAATGATTTGATAGAAAAAATGTTAAACGCTGGGTATGTGCCGAAGAAGCATCAGGATATTCTTATTGAAACACAGGTATTTCTTATTGAAATTACAACTGAGTATGCTTAGGAACCTTTTGATTAATGGTTTAAATTGTTTTATGGTTTTAATGTTTAGAATGGTTTTTGGTTGGAATTGTTTTGAACTGATTTATGGTTTTTAATGCTTTTTTGAACTGATTATAGTTGTTCTAGGGTTACGAATTGTTTCAGTGTTTATGTTTGAACTGTTTGAACTGATTATGGTTGTTCTAGGGTTATGAGTTGTTTAAGTGTTTTATGGTTGTTTTAGTTATTAATTGTTTTTTACTGATTATTGTTGTTTTAATGATTTGTTTTGAACTGATTATGGTTGTTTTTTAGTGATATGAATTGTTTTTTGTACTGATTATGGTTGTTTTAGTGATTGTTTTGAACTGATTATGTTTGTTTTTGTACTGATTATGGTTGTTTCAAAAAATTGTTTCAGTGCTATGAATTGCTTTGTATCTTATATTTACATCTTATATGTTAATAAGCTATCTTTCTTATATGTTGAAACACAGGAATTTCTGTTGAAAATTATAACTGAGTATCCTGATATTGAGGCTGCTGAAAGATCTTATAACATCATGTATCCCCACTTCGAAGCTCTGGATATTCATATTGGTGTCCTCCAAAATGAAGGCAGATCTAATGGTGGTGATGTGAACAGACGTTCATTTGATCCCACACAGCTGCGTGAAATGTCAAATCACTATCGCAGCGTTAAAGTCTCATTTGCAAATACTCCAGGGCAGTTGAGAGAACGCAAAAAGGCTTTTACAAATATGTGGGAAGATCTGATTCATAGGCTTAGGGCGATGCATCAAGCCATCTCTGATCCAGCTAATATCCCGGCTGTTTAATATGTTTTTGGAATGTGTTTTGAATGACTCTTGAATTGTGATGTTTTTGGAATGACTTGTTTTTTGTGAAGTTTTTGGATGTTTTTATGACTTTTTTGAATGGTGGTGTTGAATGTGTTTTTATGACTGTGATTTGAATGAAATGTTGAAAGTTGAATGTTTGATTTATGGTTTGATTTATGGTGTTGAATGTGTTATGACTTTGAATGGATTTAACTGATTTTAGTGTTTACGAATTGTTTCAGTGATTTGCGGTTTTTATGATCTATCGCTGAAAAGTACATAGTGAACTCGCTTAAAAGAATAGTTGTTCATCGCTGAAAAGTTATAACATCTCTGCAAAGCGTATTCGCTTAAAGGAATCTCAATCATCGCTGAAAATAATAGTACAATCTCAGTGAAATGAAGCACATACCATCGCTGAAAAGTATAATGTTATATCGCTGAAAATAATGATACAAATTAATATGTTTTAATTAGGAATCAATAATTTCGTTAAAAATAGTATCTTAAAGAAAACAGTTGCACTTCGTCAATAGTGTACCATTATTTTTCAAGTCATCGCTGAAAATAATGGCACACTCTCGCTGAAATGAAGTAAGTTATATCGCTGAAAAGAATAACTATGTATCGCTGAAAATAATGATACAAATTAATATAATTTGTGTCAGTAATATGTTGTAATTAGGAATTAATAATTTCGTTAAAAATAAAAACATATGATGTATCGCTGAAAAGTACAAAGTGAAATCGCTTAAAGAGTATATCATTCATCGCTGAAAAGAGTACGTAAACATCGCTGAAAAGATATAATATCTCTGCAAAGTGTAGTATCTCGACGAAAACAATTGCACTTCATCGAGAGTGTACCATTATTTTTCAAAAGTCATCGCTGAAAATAATGACGCACTCTCGCTGAAATGAAGGGATTTCCATCGCTGAAAAGAATAATGTTGTATCGCTGAAAATAATGATACAAATTAATATAATTTGTGACAGTAATATGTTGTAATTAGGAATTAATAATTTCGTTAAAAATAAAAACATATGATGCATCCTGCATTCTGCATCGCTGAAAAGATACAATATATCCGCAAAGTGTATTAGTTGCACATCTCGGGGAAAGGAATTTGAAGTCATCGCTGAAAATAATGTGGCATTCTCGCTGAAATGAATAACTTTCTCTCGCTGAAAAGAATAACGTTGTATCGCTGAAAATAATGGTACACTCTCGATGAAAAGAAGCATAGTGATGTATCGTTGAAAAGAATAATGTTTTAATTAGGAATTAATAATTTCGTTAAAAATAAAAGCATAGTGATTTTTAGTGATTTTTTCTGTTGTAAGATATTTTAGGATACAAATCCGTTTAAGATATGCAGTAAATCCGTTAAAGATACGTACTAATCCGTTAATTTCGTAATTAATAAAACCGTTTCATATTTTAATTGGACAACTTTACCCTTTTGCATTTACAACCCTTGGATTTTAATTGGACGATCAAGATTTTCGCCTTGATGTGCTGCGGATTTGTTTAATCGCACCATAACCGGACCCATTTTAATAGGTGTCAATTTATTATCTGTATTCTTTAATATAATATGATATAATTAATAGATAATTATAGCAATATATTAACTGACTGATTGATTGTCATTAATAGATATAATATGATATAATTAATTCCTCATAATTATAGCAATATATTAACTGCCTGATTGATTGCCATTAATAGATAATTAAACAAATATAAAACAGTACAGCACACTTCCCACATTTCGTAGCAATTCCGGATATGCATAAAAAAAAATTTCTGGACAGTAACTTAATCGGTAAACATTGGTCAATTTGTCATTTTATACGCTACAATAATTTGACATTTAATATTGTTTTTCCTTTTAGAATGATTGTCCTAATCAATTATCTTTTTTTTTGGATAATGGTGACGTTAAAACGTCGGCAAAGATGAACAAAGAAAAAGAAGAACATCAAAATAAGCAAGAAGAAAACACAAGCATGAAATTAAAACCGAGGGAACCAAACTCCCAAGGCGTCAGCAGCTAGGAAGCCTCGCGCATCGTCCGGGGGAAAGCCCATGTGGTGAAGAACTCCAGTGACTTTGCACCCCTCTTGGCCAGAATGTCAGCAACCATGTTACCTTCTCGAAGAAGGTGTCGCCATCTGTAGCCCGGTCGTTGCTCCAGGAGATCCCGAATGTTTCTTATCAAAGGAAATAACACATGATCTTCAGCAACACCTTGAGTGATGAGGCGGATCGCTTCTTGAGAATCTGAAAAGCAAGCCGCTTCAAGCACCCCTTTCTGGTAAAGGACCCGGATACCGCGCCATACACCAACAATTTCCGCCATAAGATTCGAATTTATCCCAATGAATCCTGAGAACCCTTCCACCCATTGGCCATCGCCTGTACGGAAGCCCGCTGGCCCCGGATTCCCTAGGGAGCTACCATCAACATGGAGAACAAAGCCGTCGTGATGCAAAGGATTCCATGATACTAGCCTCACACCAACAGATTGTGGGTGAGAAGAGAACGCTCGATCGAGTGCTACGCCAAGAGACCGAGCTTTCCACATTGTTGTGAAGCTGTTAACTGCCTCCCCTCTCATGCAAAAATTGTTTCTACCATGCCAAATGGACCATAGAGCAGCTAAGCAAGTACTCAACCACCTCCTACACAACCTGTACAGCAATTGGGGAAGATTAGTAGCAAGCACCTGGGACGGAAGCTGCCAAACAAACCCCAATCGGTGCCAAGTGTCCTTTGCCCAATCACAGCCAAAAAATACATGCCAACCATCTTCTTCATCTGCACTACAGATATCACATGAAGGTGCAGTGGCCATGCCCCGACGATATCTCAACGCATTAGTTGGCAAGGCATTATTCGCAAGGAGCCACAGAAGTAGCCTGATCTTTGGCGGGCAGGGTAACTTCCAGACCCATGATATCAATCTTTCACCAACGAGCAAGTATCCAATTATACCCCGAGGCAACTGTATACTTACCCGTCGCATCCCCCACCCAACAGAGCCGATCAGTAGCAGCTGCATGGAAACACAGCGGCCATAGTTATGGATTTCTCCAAGTATATTGTCAGGCAACATAATGGTTAACCTCTCCCAACACCACCTGTCATCCACATATAAATCTGAAATTAGTAAAAGGGTGTCCGATATGTGTACATATGGCACTCGAGCCGCGATCATTCCATTCGGCAACCACTTACTATACCAAAAATTGTTGTGTCCATTTCCCAACCGAAGGCGAAAACCCTCCATGAAATATGGAGCCGCTCTTTGTAAAGCTTTATATGTTGATGAGGCTGCCGGTCTTTGCGGAAAGGAGCCTCCGCCACAGCCATACTTTGCAATGAATAGATCAGTCCAGGCCTTAGGCGGGCCAGTGAGGACATCCATGAGCAATTTGCCAATCATGGCTATGTTCATATCACGACATTTCCGCAAGCCCAAGCCACCCATCCTTCTCGGTTTAGCAATCTTCTCCCACTTAACTAGATGGATTCCATGGCCGCTGCCATCTTTCCATAAGAATCGACGGATCATTTGATCAACTTTGTTATATGTGGCTTCCGGGATCCACATCAATTGCATGTAATAGGTAGCCACGGACGAGAGGACTGCTTGGGCTAATGTCAGGCGCCCCGCTTTGTTAAGAAGCCCTCGCTTCCATGCATTCATTTTCCCATGAAGTCGATCAATCAAGAAAGCAAAGTGATGAGGCCGAGGGGATCCCGAGATAGTAGGAAACCCAAGGTACTTGTCAAGTTCCATTGCAAAGTTGATATTCAATATGGCAGAAAGTTCATGAGCCAGCGGCTGTGGAACTCTTGCTGATGCTATAGCCATGGACTTCCGTGGGTTGATCCTCAGTCCCGACTGACCCGCAAAGTCGTTAAGAACCTCGTCCATACAACGGACGCTATCCGGAGATGCCTCCGAAAATAGTAGTAAGTCGTCCGCAAACAAAAGATGGGATATCGGACTTACTCCCCGACTAAGCACCACTGGACGCCACCTACCATCCGCAACTCGGTCACAGATGGTTCGAGATAATTTTTCCATTACAATGATAAATAGGTAAGGAGAAAGAGGGTCTCCTTGCCTAAGTCCTTTAGCCGGAGAGAAGGCCGGAAGGAGTGAGCCATTCCAAATAATAGAATACCTTGGAGATCGAACACAAAACATTATAATGCGAATGAAGTCGGAAGGCAGCCCCATGTCATGCAGACATTCCTCCAAGAACTCCCACTGCACGTTATCATAGGCTTTTTCAAGATCCACCTTGAGGAGAATGGACTGAGCTCTCCTATGCTTATTTTTAAAAGCCGCCAGGACTTCTTGTAATAGTATTGCATTAGCCGCTGTTCCCCGGCCGGGCAAAAAAGCAGACTGGTAAGGCCCTATGTAGGACTGGAGAAGTGGGCGAAGACGATTAACCAAAACTTTGGTTAAAATTTTGTAGCTAACATTACAAAGACTGATCGGCCGAAAATGACGAATCTCCCTTGGTACATCCAATTTAGGAATTAGGCATATATAGGTCTCTGCCAAAGCAGGATCAAAGACACCACTGCTAATGGCCGCTTGCACAAACCTGGTAATATCCTCCCCAACTGTTGACCAGTAAGTTTTATAAAATAATGCCGGTAGTCTGTCCGGGCCAGGCGCGGAGAGGCTGCTTATGTCCTTCACCCCATTTTCAACCTCTCCCCTTTCAACCCATCTAGTAAGATCCTCCACCCCGTCCATGCCAGGTAATCGGGATAGATCACTATTCACAGCCAGTGGACGTGGAGATGCTGCAAATAAAGATATGAAATGGGTTTTGGCATGATCGCGAAGACTTGAGTCATCCGTAATCCATTCGCCCCCAATATCCAGTCCAGTAATAGCACTTTTCCTTCTCCGAATTAGAGTTTGGCCATGGAAATAGCGAGTGTTTCCATCCCCAAGCCTAATCCATTTATCTCTTGCTTTTTGTGCCCACAACATTTCTTCTTGTTTGAGGACAATATCCAAGTCCTGGGAGAGTTTGCCCTCAAGCAGAAGTAAGAACGCCGAGTCCACGCGGTTTAAGGTCCTCTGAATCCCCTCCAGACGACGCAACAAACGGTTTTTGCGTTTCCGGATGTGACCAAATGTATAAGTATTAAAATGTAATGATGAATCTCTCACCTGATTGCATTTCTGAATAATACTTTGTCCCCCATCATGCCAGGCGGCTTCAACCACATGCTCATAACTTGGATGAGAGATCCAAGCTTGCTCCCAACGAAAAGGTCTCCTCCCTTGGTCCCCAATTTTCCGACTGCAACGCAACAACAAGCTGCTATGATCGCTTGTTCTTCTGTGGAGAGTTTCAATATATCCCGTAGGGAACAAATCCTGCCAAGCAACATTCGCCACCGCCCGGTCAAGCCTCTTTCGAGCTAACGGACCCCCAGAGTTGTTGCGTTGCCAAGTGAAAGCGTCACCAATCATAGGAATAGTATGTAATCCACAGTCATCTAACATATTCCGGAAAGCCTCGCATCTGCGATCATCATATGCCATTCCTTGAATTTCTGCCATTCCCAACACATCATTCCAGTCTCCTATGGCTAACCAAGGCCCGTTCACCATATTACCAATTTGCCGCATATGGTTCCAATCATCCAGGCGTCTCTGATGACAAGGGTTTGCATAGACGGCCGAAATAAACCAAGACACCAGTCCCTGAGTGGCACTGAAAGTGATTATCCGAGGCTGGATCGAAACAATAAAAAACACCACTGGCAAACCAATTCTTTTAAGCACCCACAACCCACCAGCTTGGCCGAGACATTCATTGATATGGAGTACTTCATAATTGCACCTATATAAAATATTTTGAACTCGTTGAAAGGATCCTCGCGGTTCCATGACAATGAGAATGGACGGAGACATTAATCTAAGAAGATCTTTCAAGTGGCGATGAGTATGCCTATGCATGGCGCCACGGATGTTCCATGCTAGGATAGTAAAATCTTGGAATTCAATCATTGATCAACGGGATCGGAAGGCGTATGTGTCCCTGATCCCGTGTCGTCAGTCTCCATTTCATTAACTGCAGCGGCCAAAACTTGAAAGGAATTTTGGTTTGCCACAGCATGCGTTGCTTTATCATGAGCCATGCTAGAAGATTGTCCCTGCGCCAAGAACCGACGTGGGCGTTTAACCTTGAGTCGTCTGTTATCATTTTCTTGCATGTTGTCCTGACTATCTCCAGTAGGAACAACACCCTTCATCTTTGTTTGAGAGCCACCCTCCACAGGCCGGTTCTCATCCTGACGATTTGTGCGATCGACAAGAACTGTCTTACCAGGCCCCTCACGACGTGGCTGCCGGGGTGGTCGGATAACTCGCATCCATTCACCATGGGTCTCAATATGGGAAGAGCTGATAGGTGGATGGGATCCCGCCTGCTCACCCCTATCCAAATTCCTATTTTCCTTACTTGGAAGATTTGGTGTAACCGATTTCTTTAATGGAAAATTTTGAGTTTCCATCCTAACAACCAAATCAGCCACCCTAGATTTAGGCAATGACGGATCCGATTGCTCAATTTGTGGATCTTCCGTATCTTCTGGCATTTTTTCCGGACCATCACCATTGTCCTCCGGCATAAATGCAAGGAGGATGTATAGCTGATATAGGATCTTGTGGAACAGGATTTGATTCTGCAAGCGGTTCGGTACGAACGAAGAAATTTCGAAGAAAAGGGTCGGGACTCGCTGATAGGAAAGGAGAGAAAAACAAAGCAATGCCAAGAGCTCCGTCAATCCGCTGTTCATCGATAAACTCAGCTCTCTCTTTATCATCCCCGGTGGTGTGCCCATCGCCGTCAGCAGACACCGGCGTCGCCGCTGGTTTAGGTGGTGCCTGGACGTTTTGTTCCTGGTGCATGCATTCCCCCAGGTCAAAACGAAACCTTCCACAAGTAGTACATATATTGTGGAGTCCTTCATAAGCAACAGGTTGCCAACATCCAGATACACGAACCTTGCCAATCACAGGTTTCGCTAGATCGATCTCCACACAGACGCGTGCAAACCTCCCTCGATTCAATTCCTTTGTGTTGATATCAACACGCATAGGTTTTCCTACCATTTTGGCAATGAGAGTCATTGATTCTTCCTCATAATACACAGGATCCAGCCCCGGAAACCGGACCCAAACCGAAGTACGCGTGATGATTCCAGCAGTAGCATGAGTGTCCTTCGTCCATGGTGCTACCGCCAAGTGATGGTCGAACAGCGACCACGGCCCATCAAATAGAGCGTGACGCCGATCCTCTTCCGAATCAAACTTAGCGAGAAAATATCCCTTATCACTATCAACAATCCTCATATTACCTTTAGGTTTCCATAATCTCTTGAGGCACGACTGCATGGTAACCAAACTGAGACGTTTACCAAAGACCTGTACCACTAGCGCATCTACAAACGGGGCGCTAAGCCGCGTTATAGCCGCATCAGTAAAATCAATACTAGGGAGTAATGGATTCCCATCCACAAAATCATAAGAGACCAATTCACTCAAAGGGGTTTGCTCGGTTTCCATATGAGAATTAGGAGTATACGACGGGGGACGGGGAAGGCATATATCACGGAAAGAAAGTTTAAGCGGCGTCGGGTCAGGGGGAGTAGGAGGCGGCGGAAGCGGTGGTTGCAAGGGGAAGGGCGGGGGAGAGGTCTCAGAACTCATCGGGCTTCGGTTTGGGATGTCTCTAATCAATTATCTTTAATTCAAATATTGTAATCCATTGTTTTTAATTAAAAACCAAAAAAAGAAAATGTTGAAAGAGAACGTGGAAAACATAATGGTGTGTATTAATGTATGGAAAAATGCCAAATATATCCTTTTTGTTTAAAAAAAAGCCAAATCTATCCTTTTTCTATTTTATTACCGAATTTATCCTCTACATATGCTAATTATGTAATACCCGAGAATTTTCCAACATAAAATAAAACAATAATTAAATAAATAAATAATAAATAAAATAAATACTATAAATAAATAAACAAATCCAGCAAATAAAAGAAATAAATAAAGATAAGGAAATGAGAAATGAGATTTTTTCTTAAAAATGAATTAAAGAAATTTAATTAAATAAAAGGATGGATAAATGGTACACCAAAACCCGACACTAATGAACTCGAGTATTCGAGTCCAAAACATCCAATTAGACCCGAGAATAAATTTAGAGAGAAAGTAAGAACCCGAATATACCCCGGAAATCGGAATTCGGGAGCATAGAGAGATAGAAACCCGAAAGAGAGGCGGAAAAGCATGACGGATCGCACGACCCGCCCGGACCGAAGTCCAGTCGAAGTCGGCGTGGTGGCCGCGCGGTGAAGTGGCTTTAGCGCGCCACGACCGCGCCACCCCACAGATTCGTTTGTTGCGTGAATCTCTCGCCCGAACGCGGATTTTTCGACTTTCGGTTGAACATCTCTCGACTCCAGACCTTTAGGTCGGTTGTGGACGCCCTAGGGATTGAGAATTCTATAAATAAGCCCCTTGGGAGCCCCAAACAAGTTTACAAAACCCTATAACATTCTATACATTCGAAACCCTAAATCCGGAGTCGTCGGAGGCACGAAACCAAGACGAACGCTATTGGACGAGTTTCCCTACAGATCTCCATAGTCGTGGTAAGTCTCGATCCAATCTCTAGTCAATAAACGATTCGAAAACGAATCCTAATCATCTCCTTTTTCTTCCTACACCCCGTATTGGATCTAGATCGTAGAACCCGACGAACGGAGAGGAGAAACGGTGATCTGGAAGCCACGCCTCCGAACTAGACATTCCCGACGTTCATAGACACTGTAAGATAACCTTACATGGTTTTGGGAGATTTTAAAACATTCGAAACCTAAAAGATTCAACACGAACCATAAATCTGTCCACTTTTGTGTTTCTACCGACGCAACAGATTTGGTGAATTTTTCCGACCCTTAAAACGAACTCAAACGGAAAAACTTAAAACACGGAAAACATTCCTAAGACTTAGACCTAGCTACTGTAAAAATTTGAGAATTTTTGGAGTTGATTTGATATGTGAAAACCCGTTGAAACCGAACTGTTTGATTCTAGATCTTGAAATCTTGGACAGAACTTAGGAATGATCTTGATCACGTATTTGACATAGGATCTAGGCTGTTTTAGAACTTTGGCCAAACATGAAAGTTGTAGATAAATGTCTTAAGATGATCCCTGTCAAATTTCATTAAATTTGGAGTTGAATTGATATGGTAGAATTTGAAATCTTTGAACTGTGATGTATTAAACTCGGACAGATTTCTTCTTATGCGAAAATTGGCGATTTTGACCTACTTAGGCATCTCGGATTGAAAAAGTTAAAACACGAAAGTTGTAGATCTTGATGTTTCCGAGTCAGATATGAAATTTTGGAATTTTTGGAATTAAATATGATTTTATACGAATTTTGGAGTAAACTGTGATTTACCGAAACGAAATCTTGAAATCTTGTTGAAACATGGAATTAACCTTTAGGGTTGAAACGAATTGAGATATTATTTCTAAATTAATACAATGGAAGGCAGATTTTAAAAATTAAATCCCCTTACAAACTTGATAAATTAAAATTAGGGGTGAGTGCTCTGCAGGGTGCCCCCTAACGATTCACTTCGTGCCGTAATGGACGATGGTGACCCCGCGCGCTAAACTTGAGATATGGATTGCCTAAATGGCGAAACTTAGAGCCTACACTCTCGTGAATGTCCGTATGGGTTTCCCGAGGCTCCGGAGTGGTACTGGGTATGGCTGATACGGTTGCGGCCGCTGGGCTACCGGCTAAACTTGTTGACATCGCGATACTATCGTGAAACTTTGAAATACCAAATCGGGAATGTAATGGGGATTCTAAACTAAATTAAATTAGATTAAATTATGTTGTTGTCCAATTAAATTATTTAAATGTTTTATTTAAATTATGGCTTTTATGATTAAACCATGTGATATGTGTCATTAAATAGAGCCCTGAGATGAATTATGCTATTGGATATGGATTAGATGAAATTAAATATTATGTTATTATCATGCTCTTGTTAAATTATTAAATTTATGGCTTTTAAACCCTACGATCATGCATGTGTTAACTTACTCAGCAATTTTGCTGACCAAAACCATTTTATTCCTTTCTTTACAGAATATGTGGAATGAGCCTGTATGAGCACGAATCATGCATGAGATTTTGGGAATTGTTATTTTGCTTTTAAACTTCGTACTTAGGTTATATTATGAACGGGCCTGTTTAACCCGTGTTTTGGCCATGTCGGCCCTTTTTATATTTTCCGCTGCGATACTGTACTAAACTAAATATTTCCGCTGCGCTATGCTATTATTATTTTCGAATTATATTGTATGGGCTATTTTGAATGCTTTAAATGTTTTAAATACTGCAATACCTAGCCTTGCATCTCTTTAGTAAGCTCGGAGAAACTGTGTCTTACTAGGGAGATGTGGCGGTGACATCCCGACCTGGGTGACCAAAAACTGGGGTGTTACAAATTATATCCGAAAATATCCTAAATTCACTAATCGTGGAATGCCTGCTGACGTGGCAATAAATTAACTTAAACGCTACACGCTGGATGGGATTTGAAGTGTCTCTCAATTAAGGCTGGGGAAAAATACTGAGTATACCGCATACCGCACATACCGTATCGAAAAAAGGAATATCGAAATTTTCGGTATACCGTAATTTTCGGTACGGTATCATACCGAAAAAAATTCTCCGTACCGTATACCTTACCGAACTTTACGGTATGAAAAATTTCATACCGTTGCCGTACCGAACATTTCGATATACCGATCTTTGGTATACCGAAAGTTTCGGTATGAAATATTTTCATACCGTTTCCATACCGACATTCCGGTAAGTTCGGTATATTCCGCTATACCGAACATTCAGTACATACCGACATACCGTATCGCGGTATATACCGACATACCGAACATTCACTGCATACCGACATACCGGTATTATGGTATATACCGGCATACCGAACTTTCTCTATATACCAACATACCGATATTACAGTATATAACGGTATCGCGGTATATACCGATACCGTAGTATATACCAAAGTTCGGTACGGTAGCGATATACCGCGGTATCAAAAAATTTATACCGTTACCGTACCGAAATCTTACGGTACGGTATGATACCATACTGAAAATTACGGTATACCGAAAATTTTGATATTTTCGGTATTTTTTCGATACGGTATGTGCGGTATGTAGTATATTCGGTATTTTTCCCCAGCCCTAATTGAGACACACTTCAAATTCGATCCAGCATGTAGGGTTTAAGTTAATTTATTGCCACGTCAGCAGGCATTCCACGATTAGTGAATTTAGGATATTTTCGGATATAATTAGCATATGTAGAGGATAAATTCGGTAATAAAATAGAAAAATGATAGATTTGGCTTTTTTTTAAACAAAAATGATATATTTGGCCTTTTTTCCATTATTGTATACATTCAGAATGGTTGCATGGTGTATTCATTTTATTGAAGATAGAATCACTAGTCAAACTCAAATGGTACGTTTGGCACGGTGTATTAGGATATATTGTAATTCCACAATAAAATAATCTTATCCTATGTTTGTTATTTTTCAAAAGATGTATAGGTATTATTTTAATGAATAGTTTGATGTATATTATTTAATACCTTGTTGGATGGTAAGTTTATGGTATATTATTATTTTGTTATCATTTTGTTTTCTTTCTTTTCCTTGTTAAACTCATAAGTCATAACTATTAAATATTATGATATTAAAATAATATTATTTTTATATATTATTTATTAATATGTTAATTATTTTATTTAATAATTTAATTACTATTTCTAAAATATTATTTATTAATATATTAATTATTTTCAAAATATTATTATTTTTAATATATTACTATTTACTATTAATTAATAAATTAGGAAACTCTTGTTTATTTAATTTTTTAAAATATAATTGATCATGATGTAATACAACATTATCACCAAACACTATATACAACATTAATTTAATACAATGGGGATGTTTGGGAGTCAGCAGATCCGGTAGCAGATAACAGATTCGAAGAGAGAGCTGTGAGAGGATATGCTCTTCCAATATGTTATATGCTACTAAATATGCTTGCTCCTAAACATACTCAGACATCTATTGGGGTGCGATCATCAAAATTGATTTGATGTACTACGGTACATCACAACCCTTAATTCAAATTATATATTAATGGTTGATATTAACTTGAATGTTAAAATAGTAAAATTGCTATTATTTTTGTAACAAACCATTGCTTGTCGCTGAACACATATATATATGTTCTTCAGCTCTACTTTTCTTCTATGCATTTCAATATGATCATTCGATCTTATCTTACTCTCCAATTTGCTTATTTATGGTGCTATATACATATATGTTCATGAAAACGTACCTAAAATGTTCCTATTTTGAGTCGCTGAATTGTTGATGAAAACGTCGCTGAATTGTTCATGAAAAGATTGTTGAATTGTTTCTGGTATCATCGCTGAATTGTTCATGAAAACGTCGCTGAATTGTTTTTTGTGACATCGCTAAATTGTGTATGGTAGCATCGCTGAATTGTTCATGATAGCGTCACTGAATTCTGTTAGGTAGGCTCACTGAAATATTTTTTGATAGCATCACTGAATTATTTTTGGTAACATCACTGAATTGTATGTGGTAACATCGCTGAATTGTTCTTGATAGTGCCGCTGAATGCTTCTTGGTGTAGTCGTTGAATTCTTTTAGGTAGGTTCACTGAAATATTTTTTGGTATCATCACTGAATTATTTTTGATAACATATGTGGTGGCATCGTTGAATTCTACAAGGTCATGTCACTGAATTCTTCTTGATGTAGTCGCTAAATTCTTTTAGGTAGGGTCACTGAAATATTTTTTGGTAGCATTACTGAATTGTATTTGGTTGTGTCGCTGAATTATTCAAGGTAGTATCGCTGAATTCTTCAATGTTGAATCGGTGGAACATTTTTTTATAGCATCACAGAATTATTTTTGGTAACATCGTTGAAATGCTATACATAATAAATTTGTTACATTATTTACTAAATATTGTTGATCATAAATATAGACTACCAAATATTTGATATGATTTACTAAATATTATATTGATAACATAATAGGGTTATATCTTATGTTACATATTTTGTTAGACATCTTTATCCTCTTCCATTTAAACCCTTGGATTTGAAATCAACGCTCCAGATTACTGCCTTGATGTACTGCGGAATCTTTTGCAGCACCCTAACTGAACCCACATACTCAATATATCATAATACAAATACACCCGTATTAAATAATACTATAATATATCATAATACAATACAGTGTACCAAACGTGCATAAAGAATAGAACTAATGAAGGAATGCCTAAAGAAGGGAGTAAGAACCAAACGTTGCTATGTGTCGATAATTATTAATTTTGTATTTTAATTTTGAAAATAGTCAGTAATTATTCTGTTGTGACTAATTTCAACAAATTATTTTTAAGTCCTCAAATTTTTAAATTGTTAGTTTTTACCTCAGAAAACTTTGACTTTTTGTGTAATTTAGTTCTGAAAGTATTTTTTCTAGGACGAAATTGATCACAATTAGAATAATTACTAAACTGTAATTTTTAGGTGAATACCAGGGTATCCCCAGGCCACATGGGTAATAGTTATAAATTTTAAATAACTTCTCTTTTAAACTATAAATTAAACGTGCAGTATATGACAGTCACATTTGTATTTCAAAATTGTGAAATACTATACTATATCAATTCCGGATATAGAATTATGAGCTCTAATTAAACAATCACACTATTTTTAAAGTACATGTTTGTAGAACTTCATTTTTAAATCAAAATTGTCAAATATATATTATTGAATTGTTTAAGGTACATGTTTCTATAACCTCGTTATTATTCATTATCACTAAATCTAAATCATATTTATATGGATACATGTATTTAATTTTCTTTGACAGAAACATATATAAATAATCACACTATGTTTAATTATTATTAGATTGTTCAAATATTTTTATAATTACATTTGTATTTATTAAATATAAAGAAACTTCAATTCATAATTATCAATTTTTTTCCAAATTTAAACTAATAAAAAAAATATTTATTTCAACAGAATTCCTTAATCATGTATTCACCAAATTAATTAATTATTTCAATACATAAATCAAATTACATATTTGACAAATTTAATTTGAAATACGATCGTATTAAATTTAGCACCCCTATCGTTACCAAATATTAATGGACCGTATGACCAATTATTACACTGGATCTTAGAAATTAAATGGGATGACCTAAACAAATTAAAATTTTGGACAATGTTAGTTTTAAAAAATTAAAATTTATAAATGGGACGACTTAAATTTTACTATTTTTACCAATAGAAGTAAAATGTATTTATGTTTCTTTCATACAAATTTTATTTTATAAAAAAACAGAAATATTATATAATTCAGTATATTAAGTTGATGATTGCGACATGATTTTTTTTTATAATGTAAAATTCTAAAATAGTAATCGGGAATGATTGGTAACTGAAATTTAGTTATAGCGAAGCCGAAGGCAGAGAAAACAGTGATAGAAAAAGGGAATGAGGGGAGAGATAGGGGACTGGAAAATAGAACCCAACTATATCTGAAATTCAATTATCGCGTAATTAACCTAAATCCTATTATTAACCACTTTTCTTTTTTTTTACATTAATGCAGTAGCGTCAATCGTCATGCCAACATTAATTTACTTTTAACAAACTTCTAGTATTACGTACTTCCACCTATTTAGGAATGAAAAACTTGACCAAGTTGTCATATTTTCTACTCTCAACCTTAGATTGGCGATTGCATTCTCGTCTAATGATTTTGAGATCGACAATATTAAGCAATTTGGACCTTATCGAGCATATGAACTGTTTTTTTTCCTGAAAAGTGACTAGAAAATGAGTAATGGTAACTAATGCCACACAAATTAAGCATATGAACTTGATTTTGGGCCTAATTTTCTTCTATAATGCTATTATTACTAACATTTTTCACTACGGAGTAAACTGTAGATAGAATCCGGCCAGCATTTAGCCAGGCCCGGATGGGTCTGGCCCAGCGGAATAACGCCCAATTTTGCGTGTGAAGGAAGAACGCAGCGGTGTTCACTGTCGTCTGTGCAAATCGACATTGCCATTGCCAATTCCATTTGCAGGATCCCACCAAGAACAATAACTCAGTAGAGAAAGAAGCTGAAGATCACTTCCCAAATCTTCAAGACTCAGCCTTTGATTTCACCCAAAATTCTTCCATGGCTAACGCCTGGAGAAGAAACCAACCCACCAAAATCTTGACCCCAAAGAACCTCCTCCTTTTCGTCTCCTCCTCCTTGCTCCTCCTCACCTTCCTCTACCTCTCCTCCCAAAACCCCTCCTCTCCTAAAGTTCCCGAAACCAAATTACTCACTTCTCCATCCTCCCGAAGACCAATTAATCCCTTCGATTGCCGCCACGCTCCTCAAGCCCACCCCATTTTCGCTAATACCGTCGAGGGTCTCAAATTCCCCTTCATATATTCTCTCTCGGACTTCGGGACTCTGCCCGACAAGCCCCACAAGAACATTGTGAGGACGCTCAAAGGGAAGGCTTTCAGGCGGCCTGATATATCCGCCACGGTGCAGGAGTTGCTGGAAAGGATGAGATCGGAGAATAGGAGTGGGTTTTTCGTGGATGTTGGGGCGAATGTCGGAATGGCTAGCTTTGCGGCGGCGGTGATGGGGTTCAAGGTGCTGGCTTTTGAGCCTGTTTTTGAGAATTTACAGAGGATCTGTGATGGGATTTATTTCAACAGGGTTGAGGAATTCGTGGAGGTTTTTGAGGCTGCGGCCTCAGATCGGAACGGGAACATTACATTTCATAAGGTATTTGTGTTGCCATGGCCTCTTAGGCTCTTTACTTTTTCATCAGTCTTGGAGATTTTCTGTGTTTCCTTTGTTGTTGGACTGTTAATTATCTTAAATAGCTTTCGTCTTGTGTACATCAGTTATTGTTTTATGATAAGTTTATTGCCTTTGTTTGTAAATCTAATTTTGTTGTGTCAAGTAATACGGATAAAATGAAACATCATACATATGGTTCAAGTATTTATAATGCCTTCATTAGTTTCTTTGATTGTCCTTATGAAGTTTCTTGGCTTATGCAATTTTGTGCTGCAATAAACTTCTCTCTGATATTTGCATTTGATGTTTTTTACATGTAAATCGATAGTTGGTTGGTCGACTTGACAATAGTGCCGTCTCAGCCACTGGTGCCAAAATGGCATTTAAATCCAATGAAGAGATTGCACTTCAAGTCAAATCCATTCCTCTCGACGAAATAATCCACGAGTCTGAGCCAGTGGTTATGCTCAAAATAGATGTTCAGGGGTGGGAGTATCATGTTCTAAAAGGGGCATCTAAGTTGCTGTCGAGAAAGAAAAGTGAGGCGCCGTACCTGATATATGAAGAGGACGAGCGCCTGTTAGCAGCAAGCAACAGCAGCGCCAAAGAGATTAGAGATTTCCTTCACAGTTTGGGTTACAATCACTGCAAGCCTCACGGGACAGATGCGCACTGCACCAAAACAGATTGAAACAAAACGATCAATTTTCCCTGAACACAAATTTGCCACAGGAAAAACAGATGATTTCGACAAGAGAAATGCTGCTCATAATCCTTTGATCTGTTGATAATGTCGAGTAACTCAAGTTGAATGCACAGAGTACCTGATTGATGTTTTCTCCTATTTGCTTTTTGAGCGACGAAGATATTCAATCTCAAGTTTCCCAGCAATCCCGCAGAATGTTATGCAGTTGACATTATATCTGGCTGGAGATTGATTGCTTGTAATCCTATTATGAAGGTACGGATGCCAAACAAAATTCGATTATCTTCCTTCTGAACATAGACAGTAGGCTGACTTTTGGGATCCATCATTTGCTTTAGAATTAATTCCATGGATTTGATGATATTCCTTAATGATGTTCATTTCTATTTTATGTTTTGACTTATACCTTTGTAACTTTAACAATGAATGCCTTGAGATAATTTTGGTTGGTGGAGTACTTATACTTGATGAATGCAATTTTTACGAGTAAAGATTGGGTTTAACTTTAATTAATTGATTGCATTAAATTGATTGCTATCATTCTGTACCCTGTGTCAAAGAGAATTTAATTAATTGATGAAATCTTGATTGATTATGTACCCTTTGACCTTTGGATTTGTTGGAGGATGAACAGTTATTGGAGATGTAGTTGCATTGCTTTCTTTCCATTTGGTCAAAACAATATTGAGAAAGAAAGGTCAAAAAATGAAAAATATTGAGGGTAGACATGTGAAACAAATCTCAAGGGGCATTTAGTTGGAGGATGTATGCCATTTATAAGAATATATCCTTATTTCCAACTTGAAGTAGGGAGGGTGAGAATTCATTTCTAATTTAGGCTAAAAGTACACTTTTAAATTTCAACACATAAGTTTATAAATTTCAAATTTTACCCCACAATGTGAAATCAAGGTAAAAGAAGATAACCAGGACAACTAAAACTGAATAATCTCCCAACTGAACCAAATATGGTTGGATGAATTTCAAAACTTGTGCAGAGCAGTCCTATGGGTGGTGTAAGAATTCGCGAGGGAGTGTCGAAGCTATTGAAACGGGGAATCAAAAGGAAATTTGACAATTATTGCTCGATCAAATTCCACATGGATTGTTGGTTCATGGACTCCCCATTCATAGACTGTTTTGAAATTAATTTTTACTCCTACAATCATCGTTTCTTGCACAATTTTCAGTGGATAGCATAACAGTCGACTATGGATTCTTGGATGAGGGTTGGATGTTTTTAACATACTGTATTTAGTAAGTTGACATTTTGTTAAGTGTAAAGGATGAGACTGCAATTGCTGGTTCAGTTCCTGGATTGAATAACTCACCACTTTTTCAGTCCACTGCTGTAACTCATAACAATGAATCAACTTCACAGGAGCAATTTCATACTTGCAACCACAGCTATGCAACAGAAATATAACAAAAACTGTCAAACTCTACAATGGATTCGTTCATACGAAATGATTACAGGTGAAATGAAAATGAGATCAACTTTGTTCCATTTGTCTCAACCTATCTTTACATGAACAATTGCGAACAACATTAATCAGAGACCGCACACACAAACAGACCATAGCAGAACCAATTCTAAATTTCTAATAGTGGTTTGTGTCTAGTCGGGTCGGGTTAAGGTTTTGGGCTGATTGGTGAAGCTTTAGTGGATCAGTGGTTTGGCTGAGTCTCCTTGTCAAACAAGCCCATATTTTAATTGTTTCCATTCAATTATTGAAGACAAGTTGTAGAAATATGTGTTTCTTATTATCGACATCCCAGCTGTTACTGAGTGCCAAAGGTTGTCGACTTGCTTCCGTTCAATTATTTATTGAGGCAACTTGCTGAAATATCCTAAAGAAATTCAAATAGAAGTAAAATACCACTACTGTAATGTATTTCATAGTAGACTTTTCTTCTTTGTCTAAAAAGTCACAGAGTAGTTTCCCCTACAGGCTACAAACACTGCTTGAATTGCACCATTTTGCTAAAGAAATTGAGGGAGTGAGAGGGGGTCATGGCATCCTTTGCAGCTCTCGTTTCTCTTCAGACCACTATTCATGCCCTCCAAAATCACCCCAACCCTCCTATTTCTCTTGACAACCGCCAAGTTGAGTCCTTGCTCCAAAATGTCACTTTCCTGCAAGAATTCCTTGAACTCTATTCCCATCGTGAGTTTTATTTGGCAGAGGATTTAGACAGTCTCATCAAATGTGCTGCTTATGCTGCTGAAGATGTCATTGAATCCTATATAGTGGATCAAATTGGTGGATCCACAAGCAAAGTTGAGAGCAGTAATAATGGTGATCGGTTCTATCAAGATCTACAGAAGGTTGTTGAAGAGATGGATCGTACAAAGAGAAAAGCGATGGAGATTAAAGAGAAGCTGGGAGATGAAGATCATGAAAGTGGGAGTTGGGCGTTCGATGCTTCACCAGCTGCAGCAGTTCAATCCTTGAAGCAGCAAGGCGTCGTGGTGGGCTTTGATGAGGTCTTGGAGGACTTGTTGGATAAACTCACTCGTAAACAGCAATCTAGTCGCCAAATCATACCCATCGTTGGTATGGGTGGTATTGGTAAGACTACGCTTGCTCTTAAAGCCTCTGAACATAGCCTTGTTGCATACCATTTTGATATTCGAGTTTGGGTTACAATTTCTCAAAAATTCAAAACTTGGGACACTCTCATAGAAATTTTATGTCAAAGAAGCCAAGGTAGCAAGGCGACATTGAGCCAATTGAGTGAAGATCAATTAGGAGAAAGAATATATAAAGAATTTTCGGGCATGAGGTATTTGGTTGTGATGGATGACTTGTGGAGTAGTGAGGCGTGGGATGATATAAAAAGGTATTTTCCTGATAACAAGAATGGGAGTGTGGTGATAGTAACAACTAGGTTATTAGATTTGGCCCGTCAGCTAACAAATTCTAGTGCCATTCTACTCAATTCGCTAGATGAAGATAAAAGTTGGAAGCTTTTCTGCAAAATGGTGTTTGGAGAAGATGCTTGCCCACTAGAATTGGAGGAAATTGGCAAATCGATGGTAGAAAGTTGCAGGGGACTTCCATTGTCTATTGTTGTAATTGGAGGGCTCTTGGCAAAGTCCAACAAAACAAAACAATATTGGGATGTTGTGGCTAGAAACGTAAGTTCAATTGTGAACTTAGAGGATAATGAGCGTTGTTTGAAGATACTGTCTTTGAGTTACAGGCATCTGCCAATTCATTTGAAGTCATGCTTTCTCTACATGGGCATTTTTCGTGAGGATGCCATAATTAAAATCTCATGGCTTGTCAAGTTATTAGTAGCTGAAGGATTTTTGAAACCCGTTGATGGCATGATGATGGAAGATGTTGTGGAAAAATACATAAATGATCTTGTGGAAAGAAATTTGATTATAGTAGATGAATGGGGATCCACTGGGAAGATAAAAAGTTGCAAGATCCATGATTTATTAAGGGATTTATGTATAAGAGAAGCTCATAAGGATAACTTTTTTTGTGATGTGAGGAAGCACAAACATTCTGTTACAAAGAGAATTCTTAGCTTTGTGAAGAAATTTCTTTATCATGCGGGGGATCATGATCGCAAAGAACTACAATGGTATGTAGGGAATCTTCATTATGAATCTGGCTTGGATGCACAACGGCGCATTGTGGTTCGGGGGAAGGTTTTAAAGGATGCGTATCCACATGAACAAGAACTTAATATCTTGGAGTCTGCATCGCTTGTTCGTTCCGTCATTCTATCGGGTTTTGAGGAGGGTATCACGGATTTGAATTTGAGATTGTTGAGGATATTAACGTTAGATGGTAAATATAGGTTTCCGTCAAGAAAGGTTGCCAGATTTATGAAACATGCCTTTCAGTTTTACAACTCCCGATACCTCACCCTTGGGATTAGTAGTAAGCCTGTGGAGTTGTTGCCAGTTGCCCTCCTTTGGAATCTTCAAACACTGGTTGTTCATGACTTTCGTTATGGGGTTAAATATGTTAGCATAACAATTGAAATTTGGAAATTGCCTCAACTTCGACATATTTATTTTCTGGGTTCGGTTCTCAACCCTCCAAGCACTGTTGATGACGACGACAACTTTGTTATGTGGAATCTAACGAGTCTTTCTAGTGTGCGTAACTTCAGGAGTAGTGAAGTGGTTAAAAGAATCCCCAATATCAAGAAACTATCTCTTCAGTATGATGTCGCCAATGAATACATCAATTTTGAGCAGTTGCATAAACTAGAAAGCCTTAAGTTACTGTTGGATCATTATTCTGCAATAGGAGCAGCAAGGCGAAAGGGGGAATCGTTGCTTCACAGGAGCTTGGCATTATTCCCACATTCACTAAAAAAGTTACATTTTGATAGTAACCAACACCATAATTGGGAAGAGGTGACCAGAATGATGGGTGCTCTACCCAACCTTCAAAAGCTTACTCTATTCGAAATTTCAGGGACTGAGTGGAGACTGACAGAAGTACAAGGGCAATTCTCAAGTCTAAAAGTGCTGCAGTTAATTAACTGCTTCGATTTGGAATGTTGGACAATAGATGGCACTCCTTTCCCACTCCTCCAGCGCCTTACTCTTTGTGAGTTGTCCAAGTTAAGAGAGATCCCTTGTGAAATTGGGGAGATTCCAAACATTCAATCAATACGTGTTTGGATTTGCAGTGATTCCTGCGTTGAATCAGCAAAAAGAATAGCAGAAGAACAAGAACAACTTGGGAATCATAACCTTCTTCAAGTGTCCGTCCTACTTGGCTATGCAAATAATAGAGATCTACTGAGCTTAGAACCAAGCGCTAATTTTAAGGTAAATAAACATGATTACTTTTTTATAGCAGATTTGTGAATTTCATAGTAAGTTAATTAAATATGATTACATTATTATATCTTCCGCACTTATATATAATACTTCCTCCGTTCCTTTTTAATTGCCACAGACTTACATTTCACGCAATCCAATACATATTTTTAATCTTTAATAACTCAAATTGCATACGAGTAAAAATTATGAAAATTTGATATTATAAATTATGCGATTAGATGAATCCAACAAGATCTCAATTGACTATATTTTATTTTATATAATTGTATGAAAAAGTTGAATCAAAGTTACTCAATGAACAATGACAAAACACTATCCATGTCAATTAATTAGGAACGGAGGAACTAACATTTATGACAACATATTGGTGTGCTGTTATGCATATAATAGTATATTTATACTTCATTTGCCAACTATACTGCTGCTATTCTTTCTTGGTATAATTTGTCCATATAATAGTATAGTATGTTTTTATGTTTCATTCAATATTCATCATGCATTACGAATTTGATGATTTTGCAGGTCTATGGAAAAGCGTGGAAGAAATTGCTTACTAGTTAGCAGAACTCTCTACAAGAGGCTTCAATGTTTGTTCTATATATAGTACAGTAGAATTTTTCCAATTTGTTTGAGGCTCTTTCATTTCGAATTTTTTCTATTCTTTTGAGGTAAATAATAAAATAAGATAATACAAAGACCTTTTTGTTTGAAATTTTTTTTAAGACGATTATAAATATTAATTTTTTAAAATAGGCCACACTAAGAATAGAAAGTTGTAAAAATAAATCAATTAAATTTTCAACATATTTAGTTATCCCATAAATTTTAGTTTTCTTCCATTTTTATCCTATACTTTTTAATTTTCCTTATCTATATAATAAATTCAAAATATTTTTATCTTCATAAAAAAATATATACTCAAGGACACATCCGTAAACTATCATAAATAATTTTGTAGTTCACGTTGACACTTCACAAAAGTCACATTCTAAAAATACTAAATTTGTTTTAAAAATGAAAGAATTCTTCCTCTTTCTTTTACTCTCTTATAGGGTTGTTCCGGCTCGGCTTCTCCTCATATTTGGAGTAAATTGAACCAAAAAGTAATGCTAAACTCAGCTTGTTGCAATAATTTCTCTCCCGAATTAGGATAATTCCTATAACTATTTTTCTTTTTCCAATCATCGAGGGCTGACAGCGACTGAAAGTATGTGCAACACTGGAATTTTTTCGAAGAATCCTTTAGGCAATGTCTATGAATTTTCCTTTCGAGGTTCTTCACTGTTCCGACTTATGCTAGGCACTACTTGAATAGTTGAATGTGCTATGGACCTGCATCATCAATCGTAAACGCCGGCGAGACGATATCATAATTGAGAGGATTAATACAAATTTATGATTGATTAGAAGAAGCATTTCGTTCTTGACTGTATTTTCATTGAATTTATTCTGTTTAGGGGTTGTGCACGACAATATGTTTATACTATACAGGATGTTGGAAAGAAAATGCTTAAGGAAACTCAAATTGTTTGGCAATCTTTTCTTAACGATCGGGAAGATTTTCGATTATTGATCTGTTAGTGGTCTAGCGATTATATTGTTGGTGCGAATAGGGAGAAAAGTGTGTAGATTTGATGTGACAACTTGGCCTGACGAATAATTTGTTCTGGTTTCTCTTGTTCTGTGTACTTTTTTTGGGTAAGCACTTGTTCTCTGTACTTGTTAACTCATTGAAGTTATAATCCATTTAAAATTTAGTTTATCCTCCAGTTACAAGAGAAAAATATTCTAATTATTAACTAATCTTGCTTGGGCCCCTTTAATTTAAGGGTACAATATGAAGTATTATTAATTCTCACACCCGCCCCAACTCCACTACCTTACTGTCTTTTCCTAACATGATTTCTTCAACAAATGTTGATCTTTATGTTCTGAGATATGAATCCTCACTGTTGGTTTAATCTCTCTGATGTATGATATTTTCTTGGTGTGATCTTGTGATTCATTTCACTCCAATGACATGCATCAGCTGTGCTACTAAACTTAAAAAGAACAAGACTTTCACTTATACTACAAGGACTTAAGGACTAGTGTTTATGGGTTATACTATTGACTAGTGTTTTCATCTTTATGTCATATTGTCATCGCCTTTATAATATTAACTTCCCAACTATCATAAGTACATTGATGTAACTCATAACAATGAATCAAATTCAGAGGAAGACTTTCATACTTACAACAACAGCTATGCAACAGGAAACACAAACTGTCAAACTCTGCAATGGATTCGTTCATACAAAATGACAACAGGTGAAATAAAAATGAGATCAACTTTGTTCCATTTGTCTCAACCTATCTTTACATGAGCAATTGAGAAGAACATTAACCGGACTGCAAACACAAACAGAACATACAGAACACAGCAGAACCAATTCTAATATCTGAATAACAACAAAGAGCTGACCACAAAGCATAATACCACACCTCCATCTCTGCATTGGTTAGGCACATATGAAAAGCAAACACCAAAAATAACTTTACCAATTTACCCAACGCACAAGGTCCAAATCATTCAGCATCCATATTCAGAAAGCAACGGAAAAATTTTACAGATGGAAAAAAGAAAACATGTTATACGCTTTCTGTAACAAATTCTTATTAACAAATATTGTAAAAAATAAATAAATAAATAAATAAACACAATATCATCTAAGTTCAAGATCTAAAATTTATACAAATTCGATGCAATTACATACAACAATTCCAAACAATTACCCCAAAATCATAGCCTATTGCAATCAGCGTGGTTCCTCCCCCTTTGAGTTTCCATTTCCTGCTTCTGTTTCTGCATGAGCTTATCAATCGCCGCCTGCACAGCATCGCGGCCTCCAATGAGCAACCGTGTTATCACTTTGGGGTCCTTTTCGAATCGAGCCTCATCAAATTCCTTCCGTGCAATTTTCCCTCAGAACGTCTCTCCAAAGGCAGCCTTGCGAATCAGCCCACATGAAAAACCTGGTTGCCCGGATGATGTCCCGGTAGAGACTCAAAGCCTCATGCCGAGTGCTGGTCAATCGCTGCCGAGTTAAAATCTCATTTTCGTCGTCATCGAGGACCTTATCGTTCTTGAATAGATGCCTATCCAGGAGCTCGTCAATCGTATCCGGGCCATTGTGCAATAAGCGAGATGGGGTGAAAAGGGAGAGACTTGGTTGCGCAGAGGCGGCGCACTGCCGCGACAATGGTGGTCGACGAATTATGGATTTTGAAGTTCATTTGGAAAGAATCCTTTTCCTCTGTTTGTATGTTCCCCCTATGTTGTTTACTGGAGTGGTTAGCAACCGAATGGGGATATGTTCTTCCTCCTATTTACAATCAGCCAATCACAAATGTTAACAAGGGGTTAATATTATTTAAAGCCCCGAAAATTTAAAAATCTTTTTTGTAACATCACCGTTGTATTAACCGCTCTAAACTGTTGATCACTCAGCTTAGACATCTAATACGAAGGGAGATATAAAGGTTTGTCAAGCCTCACATAACAGCAAATAACAACATACTGCATAGGCGAAGTACATATGTCATATCTCCCTACGAAGATAATAAACACATATAAATATGTAGCAACAAGTTCTATGCCCAAGAACTATGTCAAAAAGTATTACAAATATGCTAACCACATTTTCACTAAGTTCATGTCTACATGATATATCCAGAAATCTCCTAACGCGTAGGTTCTCATATCTTAATTCAATAACCTAAAGCAAGGAAGCTATCATTATCACGTTCTAGGTTCACTGAGGCATTAAATCATTCCTAAGCACATCCGCCTAGGTAAAACATATCATATACTCATTTATAATTCAAAGCAGGATTTGACCATCCCAACCACAATTCCGGCCTAACTATCTAATCTACAAAAACTAGATAAACCTTGTCTTTATCAACAATCTTCTATGCTTCTCTTATATGTCTACAATCTTCCAAGTTCCCTAGTTCAACTTCCCATTGTTCCCTGGACAAGAATACAATTTTCAATAATAAAAATCATTAAAACAAGACTAAGGATGTATCCAATTCAACATATCCCAAAATCCCTAGTTTAAACAATGAACGAATTCATATAATTAATCTAACACCAAACATCCTCCAATTCAATTAGCATTCCAATATCTTCAACTCATCAAGGAACTCCAATAATTCATCAAGAACTCATTTAACTCAAGAACTCCTCCACTTGTATTCAAAAGTATACCAACCATCAAGTATTTACACTACCATCTCCATTTCCACAATTAAAGTTCCAAAACCAAATAACTAAGTAACTGACATAATACTTCCCTCAATTCCAACAACTACCAAATGATTTAAGGAATTCCATAAAAATTCAACTCCACATCGTAAGTTTTTAGGAACATAATCACATATAACACAATTAATTCTTAACATGCTTGATAGCTTTCACATTTTATAACAAAATATTATTCTCCAATTTAATCAATATAACTAATCTTCCAACTTTACTTCCCATTCCACATTCAAGAATCTCAATCCCAATTTCAAGAATTACCAATACACAATAAATCCCACCATGAATTCAAACAATTCAACAAACCAATTCCATCACATAACCCCAATTACTCCATATACCATTTACAATAATCACCAACATCCAACACGTCCCAAGAATTCAAGCAAAGTAACTTCACATTAGAACACCAAATTCAACAATTCCCATAAGCTTCAACCTAAATCCAACAAACTCTATAACATCTAATAAAGAGAAATCAACATCCAACAACACTTAAAAAAAGAATCAACCATTACCACCACTGGCAGCCTCCACACCACCACTGCCCAGCCATCACTTCCACCATCAGGGCCGCCGCCGCCGCAGCCGCCATGCGCCGGAAGTAGCAACAGCAACAGCGGCAGCCGTTTTGAGCACCGCCCAACAGCGCACAACGGCGCTGTATTACGAAAAGTGTACGAGGTCGCCACCTCTGCCGCCATGACCCCCCCCCCCCTCCCGTATCCTTCCCGGCGGCAACAGCATGGCGGCCCGCAGCTGCGGATTCCGGCAGCAGAGGAGGAACGGGGAAGAAGCGGAAAGGAAATATAGGGGGAAGAAAGGAATTACACATTAAACTCTTACCTACAGTTCTCTCTCTCCAACGAGCTTGTCAATGAAAATGGCCGCCTCGCCTTCTCCCTCTTCAGGTCGTGGTTCCACCTTTCTCCATAATCCCCACCTTTCTCCATAATCCCTAGCTTCCTCTCTTGCAATTGTGACGGGGAAAGGGGTAGGGGTTGGAATAGGGAAAAAAAAAAATAAAAAAGTCCTTTTTCTTTTCCTTCCTCTCTTGCAATTGTGACAATCCGCTACAAATCAGTCCTTTTTTATTTGAAAAAAAAAAGGCATTTTTGTTATCAAATCAGTCCTTTTTTTATTTTATTACCAAATCAATCCGCTACAAATGCTAATTATATCCAAATCAGTCCCTTCTTTACTAATTATGCTCTAATTGCCGACGTAACACGTGACATAATATTAATCCATTTTCTTTTATCTTTTGTCAATTCAGTCCTAAACTTTTATTTTGTTCCATTTAGTCATCTACCCAAATTAGACATTTTTATATTAATTGGTCTCCAACCTTTCAAATTATTTATTTCAGGCCCATAACCTTAATTTTTTTATTATTACAAATCTATTTATCAAATAAAATTCCAACATGCTTCCGTAAATAAAATTAAACACTAAACCTCATACATTGAGTTTGACTGCCTTATTAACGGGTCTTCCGTAAAATTTCTGCATCCATAGCCTTCCAAAAAGTAAAATTAAATCATTTACACAAAAATTAAAATTAAATCATTTACTCAAACCTTGCTACGTTCTAAGGTAGAAAACAACGTATGATTGTACTAATTGTTGCTGAAGGAAATTAGAACCAATAAACCATCAGTTATGTTCGGGTGGTTAGAGAGAGTTCGTAAAATTCCGGAACTTGGAAGACCCGGTAACAAGGCAGTCAAACCCAATGTATGAGGTTGGGTCTTTAATTTTATTTACGGAAGTATGTTGTACATTTATTTGATAAATGGATAAGCAATAATAAAAATTTAAAGCTCTGGGCCTGAAATAAATAATTTGAAAGGTTGGAGGCCAATTAATATAAAAAATGACTGTTTTGGGTAGAGGACTAAATGGAACAAAACAAAAGTTTATGATTGAATTCGCAAAAAATAAAAGAAAATGAATTAATATTATGTTCACGTGTCAGGTTTAAATTTAAACCCTTGTCACGTCGGCAATTAGAGCATAATTAGTGAAAAATGGACTTATTTGGATATAATTAGCATTTGTAGCGGACTGATTTTGTCATAAAATAGAAAAAAGACTGATTTGGATTTTTGGAAAAGAAAAATGACCTATTTGTCCTTTTTTTCCGTTGGAATAGGCGCCTGGCCTTGTACGGCCACGCCACGGCCATGTCTACGTGCCTTAGACTACCTCTGTCCATAACCATCTTAACCACTCAACCATTCAACCATCTCATTATTTAATTAATTTCTCTCTCATCCAACTCATCAATATCTACTCCAACCCAACCACCACAATTTTATAGAAGTATATTTTATTAATAACCACCCAACCATCCAACCACAATATTATACTCTATATGATTATTTTAATTTATATAATTTTAAATTATGTTGGAATATAAAAATTAATGTATCAAAAATATAAAATATTTATCTTATTTATAAATTATAAAAAATCTAAAATATTAATATGTGTTTTTATTTAGTTTATTTTATATAAATTTTAAAATGGATTAAATATTTAAAAAATGATATATTATGTGTATTTAATAAAAATATATCAACAGTGGTCTTTATTTATAAAGAATGAAACCGGACCTACTTACTAGTTCTTTTGTTTATTTTCATAAAATTTGGTATATTTTAAAATTATATTTATTTATTAATATAAAAGATATAATCATTTTATTATATGAATTTAAAAAAAAAAATCACTTGACCAATGGGATTGAGAGTCAATCCCATTGGTCAAATGAAAGAGACCAAGTGGTCTCAAGTGGTCTCAACATAGGTCATGGCCAACCTTCCCAGCCCAACCACCATTGATTTTTTTTTAAAAAAAAAATAAATGATGATGTGGAAGGTTGGGTCTCCCATTTGGGATCATGGATAGGGATAGTCTTAGGCCTAGTTTATAGGCTTAGGCCTGGTCTTTTTGTTTAAGTAGGCCAGATTTTAGGCCTTTTGGAAGTCTATTTAAACCTATTTAGTTATTAAATAATATTAAATAAAAATATTAATAAATTATAAAAAGGAATAATTATATAAAAAAATTTTAACAGGCTGGTCTGGTAGGCCTAACAGGCTTTCCTATGAGACCCGGCCTAGACCTACATAAAACAAATAGGCCTTGAAAATTACCCGGGCCTGACCTATTTTGTAAAAAGATCATGCTAGGCTAGGCCGTAGGCCCCTAACGGGTGGCCTGGCCTATTCCCACCCCTAGAAAGGGGGAAGAATAATGTCCTAATCCACTAATGACAAGTGACAAAAATAAGGATGGCAATTCAACCCGGTAGATCCGAGAACTGACCCAAACCCAACCCGTTTACCTCGGTTCGGGTCTTTATTTTCGGGTCTTGGGTCGATTCTGGATCGGGTCCATGTTGTTCTTTCTCGGGTTGGGTCTTGGGCCCAGCAGTGTACCCGACCCAAGACCTGACCAGAACCGATCCGAGTATTTTTAAGTATGCACAACTGTAAAATATTCTTAATTGTTGTATATTTATTTTAAGTATTTGGAAGAGAACTAGCCTGTAGCTACTCGTATATTATCTGTAAATTTATATAATTTGTAAAAATTTGAGTAATGTGATATTATGATGTTTTTAGCTTCTTTTTTTTTTGTAAATAATTGGATTACTATGTGAATTTGAGTAGTGTTATTGTGTAAATTTGAATTTTGTGTGTGGTCTAGAGTATTTTGTTAAATTCATTCGTGTCCACGGGTTCGCGGGTCTGGATCCAGGTCTTCTCGGGTCGGGTCTTGGGTCTAAAAATTTCCCTCAGTCCGGGTCTCGAGTCCGGCTGAACCCGATCCAGACCCGACCCATTGCCATTCCTAGACAAAAACCTCGATCTTATTTGGTTTCTCAGACTACCTATATCAATAAGTCTTCGGATCCCTCTCACTCTCCTCACGGTTCCCCATCGCTGACTCCTCCTGGTTTGGCGCATCGTTCCTTCCGTGATGCTTTCATGGCCGATGAGTCTCCGGCTACTGTCACGCCTGCTGTTGACTGCGACTTGGTCCAAGCCAAGTTGGCAACTATTGATCGTGAGGGGATGCATAAACGATGCCCTCGGATCCGGTTTGCCTGATCTGTTCTTGATGCCGCCTACGCTCCTTACAAAGATGCTCTTATTGTTAAACCTCTTGGCATTACAGTAGGGTTTATCGCCCTCAAAGAGAGGCTTAAGCGTCTATGGAAGTCTTCGGGACAGTTTGAATTACTCGATGTTGGCCATGGTTGTTTTATGGCCAGATTTGGACTTCCTGTGGATTGTGAAAAGATCCTCAGTAATGGACCATGGATGGTCTTCAACCATTGCTTGGCGATTCTAAGGTGGTCGGAAGACTTTGATCCTACACTATCTCAAGTGAATACTATTCAGACATGGGTCCGTTTCCCGGATCTGAAACAAGCATTTTACAAAGAGAATATGTTGCGAGTAATTGCCTCTGGAGTGGAACCCTCATCAAAGTGGACCGCAATACACTGGGTGTCTCTAGGGTACGGTATGCCCACGCCTGTGTCGAAATCAACCTCGATGAACCTTTGCTTGGCCAGGTTGAGGTAGAAGGCAAGATTATTCGAGTTGCCTATGAAGGCTTGCATATGATGTGCATGAAGTAAGCGAGATATGGACATCTGCAACACAAGTGTCCTGAAAACGATGGGAACGCCACTCCGATGCCGACTGTGCTGAGAAACATTGAAGCAGGGAAGGTCGTTCAAAGTCCTGGTCCTGTAGAGGAAGCGCATACATATTTGTTTACTTCCGCTTTCAATGGAGATACTGAAGGAATGCACGCTAATAATTTGGAAGGGGAATATTCTGTATCCCGTAATTCAAGGGAAGAAAATAATTTGGATTTGGGAGTTGGTGATTGGATGATGGTTAAGCGCAAGAAGCCAAGAAAACCCTCGACCAAATCTTTTGCTGCTAACAAAGGTGATGGGCCCTCAGGTTCAACTGTCAAATGGCAAAGCAATGGGCTTTTTTCCATGGTCCATGCCGAGCCCATCAATGGTGACGAGCTTGTATCTATGGGCAATGCTACTGATGAGGGGCCATCGTCCCTAGCCCATGATAATATGAATAAAACAACGGAATTACTCCCTACTCCTCTTGACTTCCAGGTGCAGGATGTAGCGGTAGATACCAATGAACTATCACTTGTTCCATTTGAGAATCCGGCTCCAGAACCTCATCAATGTGAGACTCTTAAGTCTTCTACAGTTCTTTCGAAATCCCTAGGGTCGAAAAGTATGACAAAAGCCGTTCTTAGACCCAAAGGCTCGAGTAATGTCTTCAAAAAGAAATGTGACCCAAAAGCCGTTCTCGGCCTAATGATCATGAAGCCAGTACCTCTCTCTCCCTACCTCTAACGATCGGTTCTAGATCAACGGAGAGTTCGAAGAATGTGGGTGTTATGGACTGTCAGGCTCGAAAGGAGGCTGTTGCAAACCCTACTCAGTGATAGGTTCTGCAGGGTGGAGTGGATCATTTTTCTCTATTTCCCTTTTAATGATAGAGTTCAATGACTTCAACGCCCTCTCATGGAATATTCGTGGCGTCATGAGCATGCATAAGCAATGCCATGTTACAGATGTTTTACGATCCCTCCGGCCTTCCGTGCTCGTTCTCTTGGAGCCATAGGGCCTGTTCGATCGAGTAAAGGTGATGTTATACCACCTTGGTTATGAAGCTATACATATTGTAGAATGTGAAGGTAGGGCAGGTGGACTTTGGATGTTAGCTCGGATTGGTCTACCTTATCAGTACCAGGTTTTTCTTGCCTACAGCAGAATGGTGACTCTTTCGGTTAGCTGTGGCCCTGCCTCGTGGTTCTTGACGGGAATTTATGCTAATCCCACCTTGCACAGATGTGAGCAAGACTGGATAGATCTTCGTCAGACCAATCTTAATATTTCTGGGCCATGGGCTGTCATTGGTGATTGGAATTCGATAGCCTATGTGTCTGAATCGTATGGCATGTCTCCTTCAGTAAGTCAATGCGAAAATTTTCGAAGTATGCTCGATGGGTGTGGGCTTGGACCTATCCATACGGTGGGTAGTGAGTTCACTTGGCAACGGAATAATTCGGGCGGCCCGATTGTTCGAAAGAAGCTGGATAGGGCGGTAGCAAACTTCGACTGGAGTCATCATTTTCCGTATGGTTTCTTGGAGGTTCTTCCACACCGTGCATCTGACCATCATGGTATTCTCCTTCGCTATGCGCAGATGCCAGCTCAGGTGAATAATAGGCCTTTTCGGTGGGAACTAGCGTGGGCCTCCCACCCTTTATATCAACATGTGGTCTCGGCCGCATGGGATAGCACAGAAGGTCCTCTCCAGCAACGCTTAAAACAGGTCCAGGATTCGTCCATACATTTTAATCACCATACTTTTGGTAATATCACTCGGCGTAAGAAACGGCTTCTCAAGCGATTGGCTGGTCCAAAAGGTGCTTGTCGGCATTGATTCCGCGCAAATGTCTTTATTGGAGGCATCCTTGTCTGAAGAGCTTGAAGAAGTGCTTAAGCAAGAAGAGATTCTTTGGTTCCAGAAAGCTAGGGAGTCTCGAATACGACTTGGTGATCGCAACACCAGATACTTCATGCCAAGACTCGTATTCAACGGCAACATGGACGAATCCTTGGCATTGAGATAGATGGGCAGTGGGAAACTAATGAGACAGTAATACAAACACGTCATTAATCATTTTAGATGGGTTTTCCGCCACTTGGACCCCCTACCCATCCTCCTCGTTTGCTGGTATCTCTCCCGGCGATGCCTGGAGTGGATAATTTAGATACAGATGTTAATATGGAGGAAGTGAATACAGTTGTTAAGGAGATGAAGGGTTTGGCGGCCCCGGGCCCGGATGGCTTCCCAGCATTATTTTCCAAATTGTATTGGGAGTCAGCGGGTGTGGACCTATTGACTTTTGTTCATGATGCAGTGTCAGCAGGTTCATTCGACACAGTTGTATCGGATACTTTTATTTGCCTCCTTCCTAAAACGTCGATTCCCAGGGAGGTTAAACATTACCGGCCCATCAGTCTGTGCAATGTTACTTATAAAATTATTACTAAAGTGATTGTGAATCGTTTGCGTCCGCTTCTGAAGTCGTTTATTGGGCCGACTCAATCAGTTTTCTTACCAGGTCTGGGGACATCTAGTAATGCCATCATGGTGCAAGAGACGATTACAACTTTCAACAATCGCCATCGCCGCTCGGCGGATATTTTATTAAAAGTGGATCTCGAGAAAGCTTATGACAACATCAGTTGGGACTTCTTCGAGACTTGCTTACATGAGATGAGTGTTCCTCCTCGATTGCTTTCTATCATAATGTTTTGCGTGCGAGCCCCCAAGTATTCGATTCTTTGGAATGGGGCATCTCTTCCGCCCATTACTCCAGCTCGAGGGCTTCGTCAAGGGGATCCACTTTCCCCATATTTGTTCATTATATTTATGGAGAAACTTTCCCGAACGATTGATGAAATGGTCAGCATGGGACGTTGGCAGCCGGTAAATCTTTGTCGGGGAGTTGCCCCGCTTTCACATCTCATGTTTGCCGATGATCTCTTGTTGTTTTCCAAGGCTTCATTGGATAGTGCGTGTTATCTGGATGAGGTGATGACTGAGTTTGCATCCCATGCGGGACTACTTATTAATCTCACCAAATCCCAAGCTATTGCTTCATCAGCTGCTACTCCTCATCTTGTCCAGGAGCTCTTCAATCCTAAGTGTCAATTTCTCTTCCAGTCTGGGCACTTATTTAGGGTATCCTCTTTTTCATGGCCTTGCTCGAAAGGAACACTTTGAGTATTTGGTTGAAAAATTGCATGTTGAGCTTGCTAATTGGAAGCAGAAGTTATTGAATAAGGCGGGAAGAATCACACTTGCCCGCTCCGTACTGTCGGCCCTTTCCTCTTATGTTTCGCAACTGTTTTGGCTTCTTTTGGCCACTTGTGATACTATTAACAGACATGTGAGGAGCTTCGTCTGGAAGGACAGCTAAGGCCATGGGATCCCTTTGGTTAAATGGAGAACGATGGCTACTCCAAAAAATCGGGGTGGTGTCGGGCTTCACATGTGTAGGGATATTAATATCTCTTTTTTGGGCAAGCTGCTGTCAGCCTACCTTCTTCAGGCCCCTAAGCCGTGGGTGGCCCTGTGGACGTCGAAATATGGTCGTCCCACAGGGAGCATGTTGAATCGGCCGGGCTTTTCTCCTGCTTACTGAGCTGTTTGCAAGGCGTCACCTTTCCTCCATCATGGATTTCGTATCAGAGTTGGAGTTGGTACTTGTAATCTTTGGTACTCCAATTGGCTTAGTGGAGGTCCTATTGCGCCACGTATTCCCTATGTGCATATTCGGATACTGAGGCCCAAGTTCAGGATGTTTGGATCAATGGCCGTTGGAGCTGGAATCAATTGTACACCGTGGTCCCGGAAGATATAAAACAAGAGGCGGTTTTACATGGCCCGTTAACTCCCCACCCGATGGTGTGCGATGTATTCTGCTGGATGGGGTCTTCCACAGGCGAGTATTCCGTCAAAACTGGGTATGAGTGGCTCATAGCATGCCGGGAGATTCAACTGGAGAAATATAAATCATGGGTTTGGAAAGTTGATGCCCCTGAGAAGGTAAGGATTCTATTATGGTTGGTTGTGCATGATGCCTTGCCTACTAATCTCCTCCGGCATCATCGTCGCCTCGCTACATCGGCGATATGTCTCGGTTGCGGCATGGAGGCGGAATTGATCCAGCATCTATTTTTTCTTTGTTCCATTGCTGCGTCCTACTGGAAAAAAGTTGGAGGGCTCTCTCCTTCGGTGGAAGACGATCTGGCTCAGCTTGTAGACATGGCCCTTTTTAAACTGACTCATAATTGGAAGGGGATCTACTGGGGCCTGATGTGGTACTTATGGTGTGCTCGAAATGGTCTTTGCTTTAGAGGGGAGTCCATTGATGTTGATACTGTTGTGCGTCGGTCACAAGTGTTAGGGAGGCTTTGGGATAAGGTAGCGGCTAAAGTGCCTAGAATTGTCCATGATTGTTATACCACTTGGAATCCCCTTGGTTCGCAGGGCACAATTCTTCATGTGGATGGTAGCTCCTTAGGGAATCCAGGTCGTGTAGGTTTCGGAGGAGTTGTTCACAATGCCGATGGACATTGGATTGTTGGTTTCTCCGGGTACGTAAGGCATGCTTTGAATCTTGTGGCGGAATTGCATGAGATCTTGAATGGACTTAAATGTCTTCAGGAGTTGGGAGTAGAGCATGCAACTTGCTATTCTGATTCAATGGAAGCCATCCGGCTTTCAAAGAAGTCATTATCGCCGGCTCATTCTCTATTTCCTCTAGTGATGAGTGTCTCAGATATCATGGCGGCTCATCTTGGGTTTTCTTGGAGTCATATCTGGAGAGAAGAAAACTCTGTAGCGGATTGCCTTGCTAGGCGTGGTGCGAGGATGGACGAGTTCTTCACAACGTGGGCTTATCCTCCGGACGACTGTCGCTCGCTGTTGACTTATGATTTATCGGGTGTTTGGTACTTAAGAGTTTGATGTTTGTTAGTTTGGTCTGCTTCTCCTTCCTCCTCCTTTAATTTCTGTAGTTTTTGGTAGTTTTCTTCTTTGCCGATGTCTATGGCGTCACTTGTCACCAAAAAGAAAAATAAGCTTTTCAACCCCAACCCAACCACCACCTCATCATTAATTTTTTTTTAAAAAAAGGAAAATTGGTGTGGTTGGGTTAAATGGTCGACCATTTTAAAATTGAGACTAAGGGGTCTTAGACTGGGCCAATGGGATGGTGACACTTGTTACCATCCCATTTGTTAAGTGATATTTTTAGATTTATCTAATAAAATTATTATATCTTCTATATAAATAAATAAATATAATTTTAAAATATATCAAATTTTATACTTTTTCGTTCTCTACCAATAGATACCACTTTTGTTATATTTTTATTAGATACATAAGTATATCAATTTTGATATATTTAACTCATTTTAAAATTTATATAAAATAAAAATAAATAAAGAATATATATAAATTTTAAATTTTTTATTCTTTATAAATAAGATACAATATTTTATATTTTTTATAAATTAATTTTTTTTATATTTCAATATATTTTACAATTGTAAAAATTTAAAGTAATTATATATAATATTGTGGTTGGATGGTTGAGTGGTTATTGATAAAATAGGTAAATTTGGAATGGTTGGGTTTGAAATGAATATTGATGATGTGGAAGAGATATAAATTAATTAAATAATGAGATTGTTGGATGGTTGGATGGTCATTGTTATAGATAGTCTCAGTTAGATCCGGATCGGTCGGGTCAGGAAAGGGTGAGGCATTTAGTGGGCTTGGGCAAAGAAATACATTTGCGCTGATCATTCATACTCTTATTTATCAAATGGGCCATATGATACTTTACTCAATTAGTGTTGGCTCTAATTTCTTCATTTTATTCTCTACACAATTTCATTATTATTATTATTATTATTACTATTTTATTATTATTTTTTAGGAGCCACACAATGTAATTATTTATATCCACTTAACTAATTAATCATAATTATTAATTTATAGACTTTTTGAAGCTAATGGGGATGGGGACTTACCTTAGCGGTGAAGTCCCCATTCTCCCGATCATAGGTTGGGGGTTCGATCCCCACCCGGCCCCTATCGCTAGGGGTGGGCAAAAAATTCGAACCGAACCGTGGCACCGCTGATTCGAATCGAATTCGAATCGAATTTTCGGTTAACCGGGGAGTTCGGTTCGAATACAAATATCTCAATACAAGTATTTGCTCGGTTCGGTTCGGTTACGGTTTTTCAAATTTTTTCCCTCCGGTTAACCGAACCGAACCGTATAATATTATTATTAAATATTTAAATATTAAATATATATTTATATTATAAATTCAAATTATGATAAGTTAAGACACCTTAAATTTGGTCAATCATGTGCCGCCACATCAACCAATCTAATAAAATAAAATAATAAATAACAAAAATAAAGAATCAAACCTTCAAACCCAATCCCTAACGCCCCCAAATCAAAACCAAATCGCCGCCGCTCCTTCTCTTCTCCATCTGTTCACTCTTCTTCTCTTCGGCGAAAACAATAAATCGATTTCACTCTTCGCGTCAGAGAACTTGCTCCGCGGCAATCTCCACAGTTCTTCGCCCAACGCCGACGCCCCTCGCACCTTCCTCCGACTGACGCAGCGACGCCCACTGACTCCCACGATTTTGCTCCGTCCTTTCCCTCGCACCTTCCTCCGACTGAAGCGGCGACGCCTCCTTACTCTACACCCCTGGTCGTCCTTGCAAGGTAGATGTCGTGAGTTGATGCCTTGAACCCTTGATGTTGTTTTCTACTTCTAAGAAAATTGTATATTGTAAGAAAATTGTATTGGATGGTTTGCTGTTGTTTTCTACTTCTAAGAAATGAAGGAATGAGTTTGTTGTTAATGAATTCCAATGGTTCACTGTCTTTCGTTCAAACTGATTTCAAATTTGATTTTTCCTGGTTTTAGGGTTTTGTAGTTGGGAAGATTTGGGAAAAATAGCTCGGTTCGGTTCGATTCGAGTAACCCGCGAATATGTGTGATTTTTTGCGGTTAACCGAAATGTTCGGTTCAGTTTCGGTTAATATTTTTCGAGTATTTGCACGGTTCGGTTCGGTGAGCAAATACTTGAAAAATCCCGGTTATTCGAACCGTGCCCACCCCTACCTATCGCTCCCCTTTATCCCCTTTTGTAATTTGTGTGGTTTGAGCTCCCACACACCTTTGCCGACACATGAGTATGAGTGTCACTGTTTATAAAAAAAAAAAAAAAACTTTTTGAAGCTAATTAGTGAAAATATCTATTACACGTTGGAAGATTACAATAATTAAATGTGTGTAAAAAATTATTATAAATTTTAATACTATAAATAGATTTTTTATTATATGGTGTTAATTGTTGACCATGAAATGGAGAAAGAGATGAAGTAAATGAATATGTGGGACCATGGGTATGTTCTGCACGCAGAGCTGCAGCTATGAGCTGTAGCTGCGAGCTAGAGCTGTAGGGAGCTGAAGCTGTAGGGATCTGTGAGAGCTGTAGCTGTCAGTTTTATTTAAGTGTTCTGTACAACTAACTGTAGCTGTAAAAAAATGTATGAAATGACATAAAAGGACAAATATTTATGTAGACTATTGGGTAGTGAGTTGGTTATTGAGATAAAATTGTAATTGCTCAACCATAAGCTAGGAGCTTATTTTTTAAAGCTACTACAGGTAGCTTCTAAAAAGAAGCTTCCAAAAGCTCCCATAAGCTCCTAAAAACTAGTATGCAGAACAGGGCTTTTGTTTTAAAATAAAAGCTAAAGCTACCAAAAGCTCCCAAAAGCTGCGTGCAGAACAGACCCATGTGTAAGCATTATTGAGACTGGAAATGTTAACAGGGAGCCATGTAGACGTGCTTAGTTCATTAATTAGTACTGAGGACTAAATTTGCAACATTAGAAAATTTGGAGGATTAATTTACCAATTGAAAGAAGAATGATTGGCTAAAAAGAGAAACTAATTTTTCCGTCGTTTAAGGGATAAATGCAAAAAAATATTATGAAGGTTTGGATACTTATGCTTTTAATACTCTGCTGCATCGCCATCGAACTCTCCAATTACCTCAAATTTGTTTCATAAAAATAAAAGCCGAAACCACTTACCAACCAAAAGTACGCACTTACCAAAAGTACACATAGAGACACATCGAAACGGCCTTTCTTTAGCATCCGTAGAACTTGTCGATTGATTATATTGATGATTTGTATGCTCGGACATCTTTTCAAATCAGCTTAAGAAATTTCTTGAACAACAAATCAGGATGAGTTTAACGGGAGCGCACAAGTACTTCATGTGTCCTTTTATATACCTAATCATATATACAGATTGATCAATTAATCCATTTACAGAACCTCCCCACGCAGCTACAACACCTCCCAGCTCAACATAGATGTGATACAACAATTCATTATTAATACACGTTTTTCCTTCTCAAACTCAACATTCATATAATATAGGTGGAGTCGATTATCCCTGCAGCAAAATTTTTGAACAATAGACATCATCAATTGTAAAGAGAACTAATACTACACAGTATCCCTTTTTGGTTAATATCCAGTAGACCACTTCAGGTTCACAACAATTAACATGAAATTCACATAAAAATATCTAATATGTTGCAGTTTCATTCATATGATAGAACAACTAGAAGAACTTGGAAACTGGGACATAGTGTTTTTTCTTTTGACAGTAGCACAGTAGCACACCATGAAAAACAAAAGGGTAAGAATAAGATATCAAAAGGATATGAAACCCCTAAAGTTGGAGATTGAGGGTTTAGGCAGTAAGCTAAGCACAATCCACACCAGAATTTTCCCCATATTAAAGATGGTCATTTAACCTCCTCTCTTGCATGTTTCCTCCTGACACCTTATGGTGCCTCCTGAAAACACTATAGTGGGATGATCGATATTGAAAATTTTACACTCTGCCCCACAATTCTTGTCTTACGGAAATTAGAATGTGGTAAATTAGTGTTTAAAAAGTGTGGGTGGAGTTTTAAGTTAGGAATTTATGTGATATGGTAGATTGTTAAAATTTTAATTAATTTATTTATTTGATGTGATGATTGTAAGTTCAAATTTATTGATGGTTGTGGGTTTTGGAGTTAGTTATAATATAGTTACTACCTTATTTGGAAACAAGCCATTCATGTTGATACTCCTCAAATACGTCAATGACATAATAATTGAGGGATGAAGGGAGCACATTAAAAATGGTTTAGATAGACTGTTGAATGGGTGATATTCGGTGCTGTGACTCGATGAGGTGTGTGTGCTGAGTGTCAAAGACGTGTGTTTTGGGTATTTAATGGTGTCTGGACTGTATAAAAACCCTCTCAGCACATACAAAGCGCTCCTTCAACTCTTTCAGCACATACAAGCACTCATTCAGCACTTAAACAGGAGCTGATTCGGCTCCCAAACCAATCCATTAAAAATTCTTAAAACAAATTCTAAATTAGTCACATAAACATCATTCAAAAGTAGAACAACCTAACATAAATGATAAATATTTGATTAACCAAAATATAGTCTTATCACACACAGGACAACATCAAAAATACTCCCTCTGTCATAAATTTTTTCTAACATTCCATGTTTTCACGCAATCCAATACACATCTTTAAAGAGTAATATCTCAAATTTTATAAAATAAAAAACTATAAAAATTTAATATTCTAAAACTATTTGATGAGACGAATCTACCAAGATCTCACTTGACTATGTTTTATCTTATGTAACTGTGTTAAAAAGGTGAATCAAAGTTACTCAATAAATAGTCTTTACTATGCCAATATTAATATTATTGAATGAAGGAGGGAGTACAACATAATTAGATAACTTTAATCAGAATCTGTTAGGTAATTCTTCATTGTCACTCTCGTCACACTATCACAGCATCTCCATCTTCAATTTCCTAATTCATTTCTACAATAACACTTTTTCCCTTCCTAGATCTAGCATCACTTTTCTTGTTCAACGCTTAGTGTAGGAAACAGGCTCACTAGCAACTTAAGAAATAACTCCCCATGTTAAGTCCTCATCTTCTGCAACTTTATTTTCTAACATCTCGCCAGTTACCCCCTCGTTACACTCTTCAATATTATCCAAATGAATGAGATCCAATGGTATCTCAATTGTTGTAATGATCAATCAAAGTTTGGTATATTGGTTATAGTTTATACATGCCAAATATTGCAACTCTCCAATTTGTTTATATTTTTAGAGTGAATATTAATTTTCATTTTTGTAAGTATACATTTTAAAGTTTAATAGTCTAAAAATGCTAATAATTCAAATCTTAATAATTAAAATAGGTCACTACAAGGGCTTAGTTTTGATTTTTACAATACAGATATAGGCCACTATAAGGTCATTTGGTAATTGGTGTTTGTAGTGACCTAAAATCTACAATGCAGATATAGGCCACTATAAGGTCATGTGGTAATTGGTGTTTGTAGTGATCTAAAATCAAAATTAAGCCCTTATAGTGGCCTATTTTAATATTAATGTCTAATTATTAACTTACACATTCAAATCTGCTCAAACTTCTCTCGCAGCGTAATGAGTAACAAGTCAAGCTGCAAGCTTTGACAAGTTTGGAACATGACTTCTATCATTTCTCGACGATTTAAGTGTAACAAATAATTATAGTTTAATTCTTCAAACAGAGAAAGTAGTAAGGAAAAATAAAAGAGCGGATGAATGTTTGGTAAGAATGCAGCTATAAGGCAAAGAGAACATTTGGTTCCTGGTTAATTATTAAAAAAAAAAAAAAGTATTTCCTATAGTCATTTAAACTATAGTTATTGGTTGCAACCGAGTGATAAAGAAATTATGGAAATTGTATTCCAAATGTGCACATTGAAGTTTTGTGCTTGGCTTGTCACTCATCAGGCTAAGGGAGAAATTAGACCATCCTTGAATGCATAAGTTCAGTAATTAAGATTGAATTATTAGTATTTTATTGATATTTATATTAAAATATATACTTAAAAAAAACTAGTATTATGTTATATTCATTCTACATAGAGAAGCGAGTTAGAGAGTTTAACGATTTGGTATATATAGTATAATCCAAATTTGACGGATAATTACACTTTCCTGTTATCTGATCAATTTTTGCATTAGAGATTAATATAAAAATAGACCACTATAAGGATTTATTTCTTTTTATTTTCGGCCACTATAAACACCAATTACCAAAATAGACCATTACAGAGCGGTGCATTGTAGAAATAGACTATTTTAACATTAATCTCTTTGCATAAATTTTTACGTTTAATATTTCTAGGATTTATGATATCCATTTTTTCATGTTTATGATTTTAAAGTTGTAGTAGAATTAGATTTTCGGTTTGATTTTATTTTATTTAGATATTTTTTACCATGGTATAATTTCTCCATTATGGTTTTAGTAGAACTACAAAACCTCATATTTACAAGCAATCCTTCAACAAAAAGAGTAGAGTTAGAATTTTTAAGTTTTAACTTAGAAATTTCTACGTCTCTATCTATCTCTGAGATGTATGGATCACATCTTATCTATTTAAAATTTGAGTTACAAATCAATTCAGGTTCTTTTTCTTTATCTATACATATTGGCTCAATTCAATAGGTAGTGGCACAAGGATTCAGGCACATGGAATCTCAGACAAGCTACTTCATGTACGTCGGGAAAGGAAAGGCTATGATTGGATTATTGGGAGTCATAACGATCTACGTGTAGGCCTAGCTGGGAACACAATGATACTTTCAAACAAAATCAGTTAAACTACAGAAGTTGCAAATCCTGATTATGAAAAAAATGTAACACTTCATGTCATGATTTATTATTTCATCTGAGGCACAGATTCAATTTTACCTTTACTTGAAGCCTTGCATCTACTTGGGTCCACTAGTTTTTGAAGGACCACATCTTTCCAACATAACATCATAAAGTTGCTTCCCATTCTGTATTTGCAAAACAGTACCGCAAGTGATTAGTGGACAGTCTAGTATTTAAATCAATGCCAAATAATGTGCGTTCTAAAATATCAAGAGACTTACAAAAATCACAGGGAAAAAGTGAATTTGCCCTTCAGGTTTTGTCTGTGTCTCCTTAAAATAAACTAGGATTGGGAATGTAGGCCACCATAACTCCCAGTTAACAAAGGTTGAATATCTGCCAATTTATGTACTCATTGAATAGTCTTGTCTTTATGCAAGAAGTGGGTAAGCTTAAGAGATTCTACTTACTTCCAGCGGTTTTTTCCACCAACGAAAGCATTTTCACCTGACTCTTTAAGCTCTTCCCCAATTTTCACCTCCTGCAATAATGTCTTTGCTGATCATTGATATTAAGAAAATAATGTCTAAAATAGTAAAATGTAAAACAAAGTTATAATTCCTGTGGAATAAAACAATTCTCTATCAAGTATTCACAACGAAGAGAGTGTGGAATATAACCAAAAACATGACACATAGATAGAATGACTATCATAACAAGGCGACTTCCTTTATGTGCGTGTATTACATATATCATTACTTTTGCAATTTGCAATTTTGAGTTCATAAATGAACATAAGCTACACTAATCAATTAGGCCACAAAATACACTTCATCATTGGCAATGTAAAGAAACGATATGAAGATTAAATGAAAAAATTTATATGATGATGCTCTCAATAAATTGCCTAAAAGGAAAGTAGATTCTAAGACATGTACTCTGCAGAAAGAATAATAATCTTTCATTCTTTTGAAGCCCATTGACCAACAGAACCAACATTTCATGGTGATTCCAGCAGCGAAAAAACAATAATAACCAAAAAAACATATCTATGAAGTCGTGCACTATTACTGATTGTGAAAGCAGATGTTTGGGCAGAGTAAACAAACCAAGGCTCCCTCATCAAAGACGAATCTGACTCTCGTAGTCTGAAAGGAAAAAGAAGAAACCAGAATTTAACCAAGATGTTCGTGCAAGACAACAAAGATGTTTTCTGGAAAAGATCATCAACATTATTGAAAACATTCCAAAACAGCTTTAAATGTGTTATTATATGGTACAAAGTTTATGCCATTTGTGATACCTGGACTAAAAGGAGCAACCCAAGAAGACCAATGGGAACTGCTGCTGCTAAATTATCCACATAAACAAAACCACCAGCCATTCCTGACAAATATCAGAGGTTGAAAACTTCGGTACAGCCACCCTGAGGGTATTCTATCAGTGCAGAAATTATGTAACATACTTTGTTTAAGCCCTAAGGTGCCAATGCAGGAAATTGCCATGCAATACAACCTAGATATGAAAAGGCTAGAACTAGTAAACCTAATGGATCCATTGCAGCCACCCACCAAGAAGCACAATTGGGATACGATAGTCAGGGTCAGGAATGATGGTCTCTTTCTGAGTTTTTCTCCCAAGCTGCAAACCATGTTGATTATTAATAAAGAAAGAAAATCATCAAAACTATTTTTTGACCTCAAGATACAAAAACTTCAAACTTTCAAAAGATAATATATGAAATACAACTCCCTAATTAAGCAAAGAAGTCCGATACTTCCAAAACAAGCCAACAGAATATACACACATAGAGGATTTATAATATACTACGGATTATAAAGTTTCTTATGCATCATCCATACCAATTTCTTAAAGACATCTCCAGAAATTAAACCTCTTCAATAAAAAGGACACTAACATAGCAATCAGTTGCAATCAAATAGCCAAGAAAGGTTGAAAATATGAACCACAGAAGAAACAATTGCGCTGCTTCTCGAGACATTCCGAACGCTTCTTTCCAGTACTGAAGTCTTGTACAGCAATTTTCCAGTAAAAGAACTTCGCAAATTCCTCCCAAAAGCGCAAGGTTTAGCATAATCTGATGAACAATAACTATAAAGTAATCGACCAAACGAACTGTAAATCCGAAACTGCAATGTTACAGCCGAAGAATTCAGTCTGAGAATGCTTACACAATGAAGGAAGGAAGTGAGAAGAAGCAGCGCATACGAGAGTGTTCTCCATCGGCGTTGTCGTCTGCGGCAGCGCTCCTCTGCGTTGTTGCTACTTGCTAAGATGAATCGATTGTGGAATTGAGTGGCCGTTGGCGAATTTGCATATGCCTCAGCGAAATTACTATATTGCCCTTGGTGACTCAGGAGCAAGCCTGGAATATGATTAGAAATAATTATTGGGCTATTAAAAAAAGAAGTCCAATTAAGGACCTACTGCACCGAGCCCAGCCCAATACATATTAGGAGTTTTTGAGCCACTAATAATACTCTAAAATTAATTATTATAGGAAAATGTTTGGTTAACATATGCTAATTTTGAGCATGCAATTATTTTCATTTTTATAAGATTATTATTTTGTACCATTTGTTTTTTTTTTTTGGTTCCAATTACTATCATTTTAAAATTATTTGAGAGAAGTTCCATCAATAATTTTATTTACTTAAAGATAATCAATATTTAAACATGTTAATTAATGAAAAGAGAATATTTGAAAGCTACTAGTCATTTGTCAATAGCTTAGTCAATATTTGACTTTTTCCCCCAAAGAGTAGTACTGTTTCCCCCTTTGGGGGGGGGGAATTATAAAGTGTTATCTATATAATATTTAAAAAAAAATATCCCTTATGAATAGTAACCTACTCTTATGAACAGTAACCTACCAATTCTCTCTCTCAAAAATCCCATTATGAACAGTAACCTACCTATTTCACCAACATTCACTTTCTGCACGCAATTCAATACACAGTAATCTAACGAGATCCACTAGACTATATATGTTTTTTCTTCTATAAATGATGTATGAGCATTAATCAAAGTTGGTTAATAAACAACGTACAGTAAAAGTTAGTCATTTTTCACTATAATGAAGGAATTATATAAAAGCGTAATGCACTTTCATAATATAGGAGAACCAAATTTGAGCGAAATTCACATTAGATAACTTAATTTCATTAATTATTATAGATAAAGAATACTACCATATGTAGCAAAATGTTATGTGTTGATATTATATTTATTCTTTAAATATATTTTCAATATGTGTTATTATTCTTAACCAATTCTCTACTAATTGAAATTATAGTTAAGGGTAGTATATGATAATTTATTAATAAGTACTTTATAGATTGATATTATATTCATTGATGAATAACAAATATTTGTATTGGATAAATTAACTAAATTAGATACATTACAATACGACAATAAGTAGATGAAACAATATAGTCATTTTAATTTGTTAATGGATTCATTCACAAGAATATTTATTATATTCTTTTACTTTATTTTGGAAATATTTACATCTTTGTGAAATGTCTAATTTCTCAACGCTTAAGGGTGAATTAATATCAATAATGCAACGTGATTTCACATACTTTCTATGTCAATGTATGACAATAGATCCGTAAATAGAAAGCCTTTTATATTTGCTCTTTCATTCTTTGTCGTTTCAACTATTGTTTGTAGTACATTAGAGTCGTAGTATTTTTTAAGGTACTAAATTGTAGTAGTATATAAATATTGGTAATAATGACATATGTCAATTGGTTAATTGTTTTATCATGTACTCATGTAATGCTTAAAATAGTTTAAGAAGTTTGGGGAATGTAATCGATATAATAAAATTGAACAATTTTATTTGTTAAATTAGATATTTTTATTCGTATTGTCCATATTTCCGCCCATGGGGCGGGTATTACTAGTATAAATAATAATCATATTGCAGCAGCCAAGCAGGTGTGCATATGTGAAATACTCCCTCCGGGTTCTTCTAGTATATATGTTCCATTTAGTAATTCACGCAATCCATAAATAATTTTTAATAACTGGATTGGTATGTAAGTAAAAATGATAAAAAAAAATAAATAAATAAAAAATTGATATTTTAAAATTACATGATTAATTTATATAATTGTGCTAAATCAAATTTACACAATAAATAATACAGAGGGGTAGAATAATTAATGAGGTGTGTTGATGTGGGCAGGTAGGTATCATTGTTGTAATAACTAATAAATTCATGTGCAGTACATGTGCTTTTCTCAACAGGCTACCTCTTTTGAGTACAAATTACACACTGTACATAATATTAATGCAAGTGCATGAATGGTCACATGCACCATTCTATACAATATGATCCAAACGAAATTCCCAACCCATTTATTTATATGAATAATACAAAAAATTCTACACAGTTTCTTTGTTATCATTTTGGGTAATGAGCTAATTAATGGAATGTCGTGTGCCTCCTAATATTCCATTTACTAGAAAAACTACCACATGTTTATCTTCATCTATCATAATTATATTTATAAGGTTGTTAAACTTTTAATTATATAACAATATCAAGAGACATGTTTTTTTTTTTTTTTTTTTTCATAATCTGTGGTAAATTAAAGTAATATACATAATCCAAAGTGTTGCTAGCAGATGGCTTGCAAGGAGCCATTGATTTCTGTTATATCATGCCCAATTAGATGTGTCCAAAACAATCTTAACGGTATATAGCAAAATCCTTTTTAAGGTTTGAAATAATATTTGATGTTATTAAGTGACTTCACGCCTAGGGCTGTCAAACGGGCTGGCTCGGCCCGGCCCGGCCCTAACCCACCTCAGCCCATTTTTGAACGGGCCGGTGCGGGGCGGGCCTAATTTCTAACGGGCCGCTGAAATGCTAACCCAGCCCAACCCAAGGCGGGCTGCGGGCCAAAGTGGGCTAGCCCACTATAGAAAAAAACTGTTCTTTTTTTATTTTGCTCTTTCTAATTTTGAACATGTTGACTATCTATGGACTGATATGCATATATTTTTTAGGATTACTTTACCATAGCCCATTTAGAGCTTCACATCACAAAACACAAAATAGTTGACAAATTACAAGTAGGGCTGTCAAACGGGCTGGCCCGGCCCGGCCCGGCCCTAACCCACCTCAGCCCACTTTTGAACGGGCCGGTGCGGGGCGGGCCTAATTTCTAACGGGCCGCTGAAATACTAACTCAGCCCATAAAAAATACCTCACGGGCTGGTCCGGCCCAACGGGCCTAGGCCCGTTTGACAGCCCTATTCACGCCATTGTTGCATAATATATCGAAAATTTCACCATTTAAAATGAAAATGAACACAATGAAATATAATAATAAGCTCTATTACTACTAATATCTGCGAAAGTAACTTTATCAATGAAATCCTTTCCTTTCTACCACGGAATCGTTTATTCTCTACTACGAAATCCTTCCTTCTGCCGCCCAATTTCTTTTCGTCTTCCCTTTCGATCTCATGGGCATCACGGGAATTTCACAATTCTCGTCCAATTTGGAACGCAGAACGCTTGGGAGCCCAGCTTTGGACGTTTAACATTTCTCCTAATAACCGTTTAGCGTTGTGAGAACACTATTACCAAACGCAACCTAAGTCACAAAGCTTTAAAAATGAATAATGCTAACTACTTCCAGTGTCTTGAATAATTTCCCCCCACAAAAAAATTATTCTGTAGTATTCAAGTAAGGACAAAGTTTTCCAAGTCAGAAACCAATGATGTCCTTAAATTATATATAGTCCTAGAATCTTATCCAAGTTTCCTAATCATGAAAATACTACACTATTTATATCTATCAGGCCATAAAGGTCTACTTTGCAACAGTATTGTATCTGGACCATATGATAATATGATATTTGAATATATACAATATGCAGTGGCTTGTTTTTTTCCTGAAAAATAATTGAAAAGTAAGTGTAATTTGCAAGTATTTTTGAGTGCATGCATGCCAAGAATCATGATGTAAGGTTTGCACCGGCCCTTGAAAGAGAAATATAAATTGATTAGGACTTTCTGCTTTATTTTATTATTATTATTATTATTATTTTTTTTTTTCTTATTTTATTATTTTATTATTTTTTATTTATTATTATTAATTTTTTGTCTTAGCACACTATATATATGGGTTAGCAGGTAGGACGACCCCTAGATTGTTTTGATATGCTCACTGCTCAGTACTAGTTAATTTAATTAGTGCACTGGTGCTCGTATTTATATATAGCAATTACATTGACTATGTAACAGTGGCCCGTGCAAATACATTTGAGATTTGCCATATTATATATGGACACCTGTATTTTTTTTGTTAACATGTTTGTCGATAACGACCAGGGCATGTGTAAGTATTATAGGTACGGGAATAGGGTGATTGGTGGATGATTTGATGTAGTAGTATTAGTGTTCTTTATTATTGCGATGAAGTGATGGAACATTGACGTGTAGTATGTATATGTATTGTAACGTACCAATTATATTCATTTATTGTACGCTTTGGACTAACTCCCGCCGCTTATAATTTTAAAACGCGTTTAGAAGGAAAAGTGTTCACACCTATATACATGCTCAATTTCTCATCTCCAACCGATGTATGATATCACATGTATATTGAAGAAGATAATAGTATTATATATTGCTCTCAAGCGAGGAACCAAACGTTGAAAAGCATGGATTAATATTTAATTCTTGTAGTGATGGTATAATTTTTTTTTTTTGGTGAACAATGCCTCAATCTAGGCGGCTAGAAAAAATGAAAAAGAAAGTTAAGAAAAGTAAAGGAAGAAAATAGCTCGATCCATGCTTATAAGCGAAGTACTCCACTGCCCTCTTGATCTTCATGCAGCAACTAAATCACCTGATCCGGTGGATAAGCCCACATCGTAAAGAAGTGTTCCTCACCAATCGCCACTTTCGCCAGGGCATCCGCCACTCTATTCCCTTCACGAAAAACATGTCGAAACCTACAGCTTTCCATCCGATCCCTTCTCCTACGAATATCCTTTATGAGAGGCCAAAGATGATGCCTCGAGTTGCCCAGCTTCGTGATCAAATTCAGCGCCTCTAACGAATCTGTAAAGCACGTCACATGTCTCTCCCCCATGTTCTCCGCCAACTCAAGACCCTTCAACACTCCATAAACCTCCACTTCAAGAATACCTCTCCCTCCTAGCTGCCCCCCGACAGCAGCTCTCCAAGCCCCATCTACCTCTCGACACACCGCGGCAAAGCCACTCCTCCCTTCTTCCAACTATACGCTCCCATCCGAGTGAATAACTACACCCGTCGCAACACCAGCTGGCCATCGAACCACCACAGGCGATCGCTCCGTATTCCCGCCACCCCCGGCAGCCCTTGCCAACGCCCTCTCCATCCACCGGACCTCCCTCACAATACTTTCGCAAGTCCTCTCCTTTCCTCTGAATACCCTCCGGTTTCTCTTAAGCCACACCGCCCATACACCCGCAATAAAGGTGTGTCCCCGAGTCCTTGCATGTAATGTAGCCAATGTCTCACTTCCTCCTGTTCCAGCTCCTGGATATTGAACACCTCTCAAACACGTAGTGCTCTCCAAACCCCATGCTTCCATTCACAACGAAACAACACATGTTGCCAGTCCTCTTCCTCCGAGCCACACACCAGACATAAGGGTGATGTCGCCACTTTTCGATAGTACCTAACCGCATTGGTGGCCAAGTATCCATGAGCTATGAGCCAGAATACATAGCCAACTTTCTCAGGAATATGCCTCTTCCACATCCATTCCCAACCCGAGCTCCTCTCGTGAGCACCTCTAATCCAATCGTAGCCGGATTTCGTAGTGTACTCACCAGAAACATCCATCCTCCAGTGCATGATATCTGGAGTTCCGTCCGTAAGCAAAGGGCATGGTGATCCTTCGATCTCCGATTTCAACTCTCCCGGGAACCATGAGTATCACCCATAGATCGACCATTTCCCATTACACACCACATCTTTAATCCGAACCTCCACATCATTGTAGTGCACAAACGGTAAACAAGGGCCTAAGCAAGTCCCCTTCCACCATGGTGTGTACCACAAGGAGCTTTGCCCATTCCCGATCCTCACACCATACGCCTCCCTGAAGTGCGCTACTAATTTCACAAGTGTCCTCCAAACCCTCGTCTCCCGGTAATGTGAACGAGGAAACTCCCCCTCCTTGCATCCGTACCTACCCTTCATCCATTTAATCCACAGTTTATCCGTGCACATCATAAACTCTCCCAATTGCTTCCCCAATAACGCCAGATTCATGTGTTTGGCTTGGCGCAACCCCAGGCCCCCCTCTCTTCTTGGCCTAGTGATCTTCTCCCAAGATAATAAATGTAGTCCCTTACCCGTCGCCCCTTTCCATATCCACTGACGGATTTTCTGATCAATTCGATTGCATACGGTCACCGGAAGCTCATGCACTTTCATGCAATACGCCGGCAGCGTTGCAAGCACCGACCTCGCCAAAGTGATCCTAGCCGCCCTGTTAAGAAGTGTCGCAGCCCAACCAGTAAGCCTTCCATCTATGCGGTTTAGAATACCATCATAGTGAGATAGCCTCATTCTTCCTTGCACAATGGGAAACCCTAAATACTTCCCCAATGATGGCGCAATAGCAATATCAAGGTACTGATTTAACCACATCTTTTCCACATCCGTCGCCCCCTCGACACCACTGCCACTGACTTCTCATTATTCATCCGGAGTCCCGAGTGGTTTCCAAACCTATCCAGAACCTGCCTGATGCACAGAATACTCTCCTCAACTAACTCCGTACATAGAATGATGTCATCAGCAAATATCACATGCGAAATCGCTACTCCCCCTGGGTTACTGTATACCGCCCGCCACCTTTGTCCCTCCACTTCCTCAACAATCATCATAGAAAGTTTCTCCATGATGATCACGAAGAGATATGGCGACAACGGGTCCCCTGCCGCAATCCCCTCCCCGACTTAATGGCCTCCATTGGCGATCCATTCCAGAGGACTGAAAAGGATGCTGAGCTAACACAAACCATTATGAGTTCCACCAACGGCATTGGCAATTCCATCTCCACTAGACATACACAGAGGAAATCCCAACTAACCGAGTCGTAGGCCTTAGCCAAGTCAATCTTCAATAGTGCCCCTTTGATAGCTCCTGAACTCATCGTCATGGAGTACGCCATCTCTTGCACTAGGATACCATTATCTCTCGTCCCCCTTCCCGGTAAGAAGGCCGATTGATAAGGGCCCACATATTCACACATTAACGGATGAAGTCTGTTTGCAATAACCTTTTTAATAAATTTAAAGGAAACATTACATAGCATAATTGGCCAGAATTGTGAAATTGTCTGAAGAACCTCCACCTTAGGAATTAGTACCATGAGTGCATGAGCGATCCCTTGCGGAATCGCCCTGGTGACAAACGCCTGTGCGACCATCTGGAACATCTGTTCACCAATGACATCCCAATATATCTTGTAGAATTCAGCTGGGAACCCATCCGGCCCTGGCGCAGCAAAGGGCCTCATCTGTTTCTTCACCACATCCACTTCCTCCCGTTCCACCTCTCTGCTCAATGCGGTTTTCCATGCCTCCCCTACCGCTTGGAGCGGCGGCAGCCGCTCACCTTCTTCCGGTTGCCTGAATTCTGCAAACATTCTAGTATAAAAACTACAGGCATGAGCTTGAAGCGCCTCCTGATCCATATGCCACGCCCCATCCTCCAATTCAAGGCCATATATTCTATTCCTTTTCCGCCGCACCCTTGTCCTTGCGTAGAAGTATTTAGTGTTCCGATCCCCCAATGTTACCCACTTATCCCTAGCTTTTTAATACCACAATCTCTCTTCTTGAATAAATGCCACCTCCAATTCTTCCTTCAACTCCTTCTCTAGTCTATCCAACCAGGCCGAATCCCATCTTTCTCATTTCTTTTCAATGCCTCTAATCCTTCTTTCCAATTTTTTCTTACGATCCACTATGTTGCAAACACCTCCACATTGAATTTCTGTGACTCACTGGCTATCGTATCCAACACCTCATTCATCGATGACCCTTCGCCCTCTCCACAGCAACTATGAACCAGCTTCCCATAATCCGGGTGTGTCGCCCATGCAGCTTCCCATCTGAACGGTTTTGGGAGTCGCGTATCAAGAGGGTTGCTACATGAGAGTAGAATAGGGCAATGATCGGACCTCAGACGAGCGAGATGCTGTATCCGAGCTTCCTCAAACAGGCTCTGCCACTCCAAGTTAGCCACTCCCCGATCCAGTCTTTTTTGAATTCTCTGATCCTCCCCTACCTTTCGAACCCAGGTAAAGCTGGTGCCGAACATAGGGATACCCAGTAACTGGGATGATTGAAGAACGTCCCTGAACTCTTCTGCCCTATCTGGCAAAAAAACTCCACCGCTCACCTCCTCTTCCGTCATGATCTCATTCCAGTCGCCCATAGCCATCCACGGCCCAGAAATATTGGCAGCAATTTGAACAAGATTAGCCCAATCCTGCCGTTGCCGATGATAATTAGGGTTTCCATAGACAAAGGTGGCAGTCCATGCCATGGCGCCCTCTCTGAACTCAATGCTGACCATCCTATTCCGCTCATCCACAATGTAGTGCTGACAACCACATCTTCTCGCCTTGAGTACCCAATGTCCCCCTGCGCGCCCTATGGTATCCTGGATATGTATTGCTTCATACCCTAGTCTCCAAAATAACATTCTCACTCGTTCGAATTTACCATGGGACTCCATTATGCAAATGATATCCGACTGACTCGATCGTACGCAATTCGCCATCCAACGTTGGGATTCTGCCACCATCAACCCCTGAACGTTCCACGCTAACATTTTGAAATCCCTAAAGGCCATAAAAAACCATGGAAGTTAGGAGTGAACCATCCCGGCTACTGCCCCTCCTCAAGAGCATCTGCCCAACTTTCGGCTCTCGAGTCCGTATCACTCTTGTAGTCCACCCCAGCTGCTGGCTCTGACCATCCAATAGCCAAGACCGGAGCAGCATCACCATACCCCCATCGGTTCCTCGTGCGACCCCTCATCCCTCCGCACCCTCTTCACGCCCTTTGCCGGTTTCAAGATACTAACAAACCCTGGATCCTTTTCCTTGGCCGAAGGCACTATCGCCACTACTGTGGACTCCTCCTTCCTTGAGTGCACCGACTTACTATTGTTTCCCCTCAACTTAACGTCCGTCTCCTTTGTTTGAGCCCCTTGCTCTTGCTCAACCTGCTTAGATTGATGCACTTTGTCAGGGTCGTCCTTCCTCACATGCATCGTCTCCTTCATCTTCTCCCCCGTCGTCTTATGGATCTTCTTATCCACCCCCTTCTGTTGCGGTCTTCTCCTCCTCCGCTCCACCGTAATCCAATCCCCATACACTTCGCCTACTTCCCACCTTGTTCTGGTATCGCCGACTGATCGCCTGGACTCTCCATTCCACTCATGTTCTCATCCCCCTCCCTGTCTTCGTTATGCATCTTACCTTTCCCCTTCCTCGCTCTCTCCTCCTCCTCCCTGCCTACTGTATTCTGTCCCTCCCTCTCCTTTTCGGCCTTGAATTTGCACGCCCTAGCCATATGTCTGTACCTTTCACATGCAGTGCAAATTAAGTGAAGGCCCTCATAAGCCACGTGGATCCATTTACCATTAACCAGGAACTTCCCCACCACCGGTTCGTTTAAATTCAACTCCACACACACCCTAGCAAAGCGCCCCCTATCATGATTCATGGTCGTTTTGTCAAATCTAACCACTTCCCCAATATCCGACGCAAAGGCATGCATAAATTATTCCTTATAGTGCTGCACCGATAGCCCCATCATCCTCGCCCACACCATCGTTCGACTTACCACATCCGTCGCCGGATCAAACTCTTTCCTCCACTTCATGATTGGAAGGTAGTGGTCGAAGAGCATCCACGGTCCCCCATTGATCACGCGGTCCCGATCCTCCGCTAGGTCAAACCTGACAACATAATAGCTATAGCCCACATCTATGAATTCCATCGCCCCCATACACTTCCACATCCGCATCAGACGTTCCTTGAGGACATCCGCATCCCCCCCCCCCCCCCACATATTCTTTTCGGATGAGTTTCTCCGCCAGTAGGTCCCTTTTCATCCGCACATCTTCCGCCTCACCCAAGTTGCTGTTCAACGCTTCTTTGAAAGTCGAAAGGTTCGGTCTTGCATGAGTTGAGTCGCCAGCCGCCGTTTCCTCTCTCTCTGGGTTAACCATAAGCATATTTCTTTTTTGTTTTTAGTGATAGTATAATTTAATATACATATATGAAATATTAGTTAGTTATAATTAATTTTTAAATTATAATATTATATTAACACAATTTAATTTATCTCTGGAAATATACTATTAAACATTAATTGTATTGTATGTGTACTTAAATACATGCAATGTTATAAATATGCCATGAAATAAAATTTCGCCACATAAAAAATCTGAGAAGAAGAAATTTATATGTATGGCACAAGTTCAAATCGTTGCCTAAAATTTTGTAGCATGTCGCATTTCGTCGCCAATAAGGCCACGAAGATTTTTCGCTTCCTAGCAAGGTGAGGTGACAAAATAAATTGCTCCAAGAAGATTTGAACCTTTAACCGTTAAGCATCCAACGAAATTTTGTTTTATGTTATAATAACATTACTTATAGTTTATAGAGTACATTTTAATTACATTATTCAAATTATATATTAAATGAATTTATTTATTTATTTTTATTATAATGTCCCACATCGCTTATATGTTCGGATATCTCCCCTTTTATATGGACACTGGTCACTCTACCTATCATCAATTGGTTTTGGGTCGATGTCCTAAGTCCATCTTCTTTCTGACAATTTTTAACTAAAAAAAATATAAACTAGGCGACCAAGAAGGCATTTCATCATCTAGCTTCCCTCTGTACGGTAACAAACAACATTTACTCGTTTATTTTGTCATCTAGTTCCTCACCTAGCAAGGCGACCGAATTATTCGGTCACCTAGTTAGTCTTCCGTGTCGTCGCTTGTATGCAAATCTTTTTTTGTCGCTAGATATCGTTGACTTCCCACAAAATTCATGTAGTGATACAACGATTCGATGGATAAATGTTTTGGTAGAAAATATTAACCAAATAATGAACTATGCTAGAAAATCCGTAAAGCAACAGAAACCCGTGGTCATCTGATAGCGAGATTTTTGTAGCAAAGAATCTCATATAGATCGAAGTTTTTGACAAATATCACCTTTCCAATAAGCGACGCTTCTATTGTGGATCGGAGTGTCACGACAGTGTATAATAAGTTGGACATATATAGAGTGTGAATGAATGAATGAGCTGAGGTCGGAAATGTCACATGTTGATGTTATAAACTTTGACTGATCCTGTGTATGCCGTACGAATCCTGTCAATCAAAATTTCGAGTATCCATACTAGTACAATCTAAAATTCACACCATATACATATATACGCATTTCATCAATAATTCCAATTGCTTAATGTTTCCTTAGCTTCATCATTCTGCAATTCTTCATTAATTAAAACTTCTTGTCTTTAGTTTACTTGGAAAAAAAATCCAAATCATCCCATAAATTTGAACAATTTCTTAAACATTCTCATACTAATTGAATTATCCTAATCGATTAATGTTAGTTTTAACCCAAACCCTTCTACTCCCTAATTGCGGGTTCGGTAGTATCACACAGATTAGTTAACACGTCAGCTTAAATTATGATAAACTATTCCAGCACCCATAAATACCCGAGTGATACGTCAGCTATAATTGCGACTAAAGGGGCTTGAATGATTTGGCGAAAATTAACATATTTAGTAGATGAATTAAGATAATTCAATTAATATGAGATTGTTTAAGAATGTTTAATTTATGGGATAATTTGGATTTTTTTTCCCTTACTTTACACATTGGCTTAAATTCAAACATGTACACCCCACTTATGATTGAGTGGATAATTTTCATCTACAATTTACAACACTTATATTTAACTCATTATATTCACAAAACCAAAAAATATCGGTAAAGAATTATTAAACTTAAAAGCATTTTTAATAGGCCGGTTTATCACTTACTTCCTCCGTTTTCTTTTTTTAAGTGTTATACTTCATATTTTCAGGCAATTAAAGACACATTTTTAATGCTTAATATTTTAAATTATATAAAAGTAAAAATTATAAAAATTTGATATTCTAAATCTATGCGCTTAGACGAATCCACTAAGATTTCACTTGACTATTTTTTATTTTATATAGTTGTGTCAAAAAGTCAAATTCAAGCTACTATACTTTTCACCAAAAAATTAAAACTATTCAATGAATAGTAATTACCATCTAAACATAACAATTAAGAAAATGGAGGGAGTATAATTTTATATTGAGTATTCTTTTTGGTAACACAATTTTGAAACTATACTTTCGCCTATAAATGTTCGATATGGGACAAAAAATTTATCTGACTTGTCAACAATAGTCTGACAATCAAAGAAACACTAGAAGAATTTTATCACTGTTATTTTAGTAGTAGTATATCTTTTGATGACAGATATTTTTGCCCACCATAACAATAATTTTAGGCAATTCCTGTACAAGGGGACCATACTGCCAATTACAGTGAATATATAATGATATATAAATATATAATCATCGTACTGTCACTGCTAAATTTCTATTTAAGTACAGTAACTGTCATTATTATATTATCGTATTAATACTAATCACTAAGCAAATTCGGTAAACTCAAGTAAAAACTTTCAATTTATTTTATTATAAACAGGAACATGTGCATGTTTACTCTAGAAAACATAAGAGCCATCCCTAGCTATAGTTTACATGATAGGATTTCAATTATATGATTCAATGGTTACTTTTAGAAGTGAAATATTACCGCGCTAATGTTAAATTATAAAATAGCATATTGTTATATACTATATAAAAACGTGATGGGAGAATGAGATTTTGCGGTGTGTTAAAAATATCATCACAAAATCATGTGTTAAAAATATCATCACAAAATCATGCACCGACACCATCTTCATAAACATAAAAAAATTACCCGGAGCATCACCTCTCATCTTGCCATCACAAAAATACTTCCCCGTCACTATGTATGTGCATAATCTGCACTCTGTAGTCTTTTCCCTAAATCAAAACAATTAAGAGCTATCTGCATATATTGAGGATATTTGTGAATAAACAGATTCGCTCGCTCCCAAATACGTTTTCATGAATTCTTAATTACTACCCTCAGTTGTAATACATTTATTTTTATGAAAGTAATGTTTACATGCATTCGACGGTACTTTGTGCAAATGATCTTGAGCCTCGTATAATAAAAGAACGAAAAATGGCATCTGGAATAAGGTTATTCCTGAGCCTTGGCAATTCTTTATTCACCAAAAAGGGTAATTATACTAAAATCCAAAAACCATACAACTTAACATTGATCTAATCCACTAATCAACTAAACGATTAATACCTGGAAATGGTTACAATAAATTAAGCTGAATAATTAATATAATTAGGAGTATAATTTAATTTGTATGATAAAAACAAATGGTACAAACATTACAAGTAAGAATTGAGACAATAGCTAGCTGTCTGAGCATATGCTGAAATATGGAAAAGCATGCAATTATTCAATACATCATCATCACTCCAGCCTCATTTTTGTTGTATTTCATGCAGCATGCATACTACACTTATTAAGACACTAACCTAATCCTGAGTCACACTTTGCTTGATGATTTAAATATTTTTAAAATATATATTTTATATATGTATATATCTATAGAGAGATAGAGGCTATATATTTGGCTTAATTCATAAAAGGATGTTTGGTTTTATTTATCTATTTATCTTTTGTTTCATACTTTTATTTGTATTATTATTATTATGACGAAGAAGTATTTACATTCATAACTAATTAAGTGATCATATAGAAACATTATTTTAGGCTTAATGATTACAATCAAACTCAAATTTCAATATGGCGACGACTTGATTAGTGGTTATGTCATCTGACTTCCAACTTTTACGTTGGGGGCTTGATCTCCACCTGCCCCCTATCCCTCTCATTTATCCATTTGTAATGGACTCACACCACTCATTTCCTGCTCAGTAAAATATATATATATATATTTCAATAGGTCGACTAATTTAAATATTTATTTTAAAATATAATTCAAATGCACTGTTAAATTTTACTTTCTAATAGTATAAGTTAAGGAATTGTCTATAATTTAATTACTAAAAACACATATATATATATATATATTTGAAAAAAATTATTGAATTTCATTCCTAAACAAGTGGCATACATATACCTGTATATATTTTTTGTTTTTTAAAAAAGGCGAGTTGCTCATATATATAATCAAGTGGAATAAGTGGATTCCATGTATACTGTAACTAGATGACAAATTTGAATGGAAATTTGAAATCTGAGGGAATGTGATAATAATGAAATGAAAAGAAGAGGAGGGAGGAATTAAAATGAAAAGTTTAAAAATTCAAAAGTGTAGACTGCAGGTTGACTGAATTCTAATATAGTAGGAGAGAATGAGAGATGATCATCATTTAATTATAATTCACCATCACATTTAACAAGAACAATTCCTAAAATGAAGGACCCTCCCACACTCCCACTATTGTCTTCTCTGGAATCTGGACATTGGAGCACTATACTCCACATAAATAATTTGTGGGACCACCCTTTTTTTTTTTTCAATTTATTGACGTATGTAATAAAAATATAAACAGTACAAAATCATCAATATAATATGTAGTGATTGAGAAGGGATTTCAATTTGAGAAACCATGTGGTGAAATTTCTTACTTCAAGTAATAGACAGTGACTCGATCGGTGAGATTATTAATTAAAACTAACCCCCATATTGGCATTAGTCTCGTATATGAATCAAATTGGCACTAAAAGTGTATGAATCAAATTGGCTTTATAGATAAGTTATGGGAACAAATGGGCATTATATTTCACAGTAATCGTCCTTAGTGGGATAGAGAACTGAATGTGTCGTAATTAGTGTAGTTATAGAATCAATTGAGAAATTCAAATAAATTACGTACGATTATGGAATTAAAGGTAAGTTATGAGACTATTTTGGTTTTATCCCTCCTAGTATAATATAAACAGCAAAAGGTGGATCCTTGACAATTATATAAACAAACAAAGCTTGCCGAGAATTACTTTCTCTACATCCCCTGAGTACTGACCACTGTCCACAGAAGAACAGAGGAGGACTCCTACTGGAGCCTGGAGAAAAAGGGTAGTAGAAGGAGCAGTACTGATACACTTCTGCACAATTACAACCTAGAAAAAAGGGGGATAATGAGGAAGATGATGAGGGTGAGCAGTGGGAGGACCAGGAGGGCCCTCCAGGCCCTGGATCGCTTCTGTCTCTTACCTCAAGGAGCTACCTACACTTGTGGCCTCTGCCTCAGAAACCCCCACAAAAACAACAACAATAAACCCCTTCACCAGCAATATCAAGACAATGAAGATGAAGAAGAAGAAGATCATGAAACAAACCCACTCATCCTTCAAGCCCCCCTCAAGCCCATGAAGCTCAAGGACATGATTGCCTCTGGTGATTATGATCCAAATCCCACTCTTGCCTTCCACCTCAAGCCCAAGGTTAGTTCAAAACCCTATTCATGTTTGGTTACTGACTTAATCAATTAGGGTTTAGGGTTTAATTTGTTGTTTCTTCAATTATACTATATGGTTGCAGAAAGTTGTGCTTAGAGTGTCTATGCACTGCGGCGGATGCGCCAGGAAAGTGGAGAAGCACATCTCTAAGATTCAAGGTGAGCACTCAAGAGCAGTACTACATTACTGTTATTATTACATCATTAATCCATTTCATTTTGTCTGTTCGATTTTTTTGTGTTTGTTGAAATTAATGAAAAGAGTGGATTGTTCACACTTATTCATCACATGGGAGTGTAGGAGTGAGCTGGTATGAAGTGGACCTGGAAAGCAAGATGGTGGTGGTAACAGGAGACATTGTTCCCCTGGAAGTCCTCCACAGTGTCTCCAAAGTCAAAAATGCTCAGCTCTGGAACACTGAATTGTGCCCTTAAATTAATCACCAATATAATACCCCCTTCCTTCCCTCCTCAGGCACATTGCACATGCATACTTTTGATTAATCATGGGATCTTAATCATGTAGTAAGGAAGTGGTTTGTGTTCAATCTAAGCCATCCATTTTGGTTTAATTATTGCTGCTCTGTCTTGTTATCTTGATGTCCAGTGTCAGTAGTTATATAGTGAGAAGAAGCCAATTGATTTATGCTGGTGTGGATTGGATTGAATTTACTTTGCATATGTAGAGAGGTTGTAATTATAAATTATCCCAAATAATTATATTGCTGCTTCATCTCTTCTTTATTTGTCCAGAGGTGACTCAGAGGCTTAAATAAAATTTCTGTCTTGTGCTTTAGTATTTTTGTCCTCACTTTCTTATTCAATGTATTCAAATTGAACATGGAAAAAGGCAAGGACTTTGCATTTCTCGAGACACTTCTTGCATAATATGCAAGCTCATGAAATTTTGTCATAACTACAACTGCAAAGGCTTAGAAAATGGTTTAAAATCCATAGTAATTAGTAAATATTTGGATTCATAGAAGAATTTATTTATGAATGGATTTCAAATATACTCTTCTGATTTTCTACTTTAACTGAATTTCAAATTCTTTTTTTATAAATCTTCTACTAAGTACAAATCCATCAAATGAAGAATGGTCTAAATATGTATTTGGGAATTGAGTTTATATGTTACTCCCAAATGCCAAAATGAATACGGCTTAACTTATCGATCATGCACACGAAAACTGTGTTGCCCTCGAGGATTTTACCGTTCCCCAGATCCTCGTATTGGCACACAGTCTCCCCAAAGATAGCAAGAGCGCAACAAACACACCCGCAACACCATATTGAAATCAATTTGGAAACTTTTAAGTTAATTCTTGCATGTTATTACTTGGCTTTCAATTAATGGGCTATAAGCATTTGCATAAAGTATGTAATACTATTATTGAACCAAAAAGACATAAAGGACCCATGCCCTTGTAGATTGAAGCTTCAGTCTGTGGGTGCAGGTGATTCAATGAAAGTTAGGTCAAATTTAAATTAAGTGATGAATCAAGATGCCCATTAACTTAGGCCAGGAAAGTCTCACCATCCCCAAGCCCCACTCAGGGCAAGATTTTCATTTTGTGTAAGGTCTGTCCTGACTAGCTAGTTGTCAATTGTCATAGCCATTATTATTATTGTAGTTTTCAGTCCTTGTGTGGAAAGAATGAAAATTTTCAACAGAAAACCAATGCAATGTTGACAGAGTAATGAAATGAAGATTGATGGAGAATCATATCAGTGATGGTACTGCTCCACACCCAATTCACCTCTCGACAGGCAGCCCCATCTCAGACAGCGCAATCCGCCCTCCGGCATCCACCATCACCGGTGGCTCCGCCCATTGTTCCTTCTCGCACCTGCGGTCCTTCTTCCCTCCGGCGCTTCTTCCGTCCGGCACCACTCTGCGGTTGCTCGGCCCTTCTTCCTCGGCGCCGCTCTGCCTTGCTCCGCCGGAACCTATTGCAGACCACCTCTCGAGCTTGTTGTAGGTTTGATCTCTTTTTTCTCCCAATCTATTTTTTTCAGGTTTGAATACATTATATACATATATATTGGAATGGAAGGAAATGCCCATCTTTGATGATTTATTTGCCTATCTTTGATGAGTATAATTATGCAGAAACAAATTTAGATTCATTCAAGCTTTTAATTGATGTAAATATGCATTTTTTATGTTAATTTTTATGTTCAATAATTACATTAATTTTTATGGCTGTTTTGAATTCATTTTGTTAGTTACTTCTTATGACTGATGATGTGTAAATAATTACTTCTTGTGCTTTATATTAATTCGTTTTGAATTGATTTATTGATTTAGGGGAAGATGGATAGATATTTTTCTAAATTATCAAAAAGTTCTGTGGAATCTTCTAAACCGAATGCAAATCTAAATTCTTCTGAGCAAGTTAGTGGGAGTAAGAGAAAAAGTGGTGATTTTGATCCAAATGACATTGAAGTTGATCCTGGAGTTCGAAGGCAAATTGATGATTTTGATGTGAATATTAGGGATTTAGTTAGAAGGGCGTACCTAACTAGAGGTCCTTGCCAACCGATATTAGATTTTCCTCAAACTCAAGTAGGAGGACATAGAAGGAGCTTTCAAAAAAATTGGTATAAGGATTACACATGGTTAGAATATAGCACACGTGAAGATAAAGCGTATTGCTTTTATTGTTATTTGTTTGGAGGTCGGAAAGCGAATATGGCATTTACAAGTGCAGGGTTCGATAATTGGAAGAATGCCTTGGCCCTATTTAGGGAGCATATTTGTGGTGATCATAATAGTGTACACAATGTAGCAGTGGCGAGGTGCAATGCTTTTGAGAATCAAAGGCAAAGTATATCATATAATTTTCTAGCACAAAGCCAAGAAAGTGAGGTTGCTTACCGAAAGAGGTTAACTGCAGTATTAAAGGTTGTTCGACTTTTATTGAAGCTAGGATTGGCTTTTCGTGGTCATTCTGAATCCTCAACTTCTACTAATAGAGGTAACTTCCTTGAAATTCTGGATTTTTATTGTGATGAAAATGAAGAAGTTGCAAAGGTTCTTAGAGAAAATGTTCCTGAAAATAATAAGTTGATTGCTCCAAAAGTTCAAAGAGAGTTGGTGAATGCTTGTGCTATGGAGACTAGGATGGCTATCATTGATGATATTGGAGACCATTTTTTCTCTCTTATGGTTGATGAGTCTCGTGACAATTCGAGCAAAGAGCAAGTAGCAATTGTTCTACGATATATGAATAATTGTGGTGCAATAATTGAAAGAGTTTTAACTGTGGAACATGTGCAAGATACATCATCTCAATCCCTGAAAAATGTTATTGATAGTGTATTTGCGACATACAATCTATCTTATTCTAGATTGCGTGGACAAGGGTATGATGGTGCTTCGAACATGAGGGGTCAATTCAATGGGCTTCAAGCGTTAATACTGAAAGAACAACCATGTGCATCATATGTCCATTGTTTTGCTCATCAGCTTCAATTGGTGGTTGTTGCGGTTGCAAAAGGAATCCCTGAAATTTCTGACTTTTTTAGTTATGTATCACAAATTGTCAATGTAGTTGGTGGCTCGTGCAAAAGAAAAGATGCTCTCTCTCAACATCATCACGATAGAATAGTTGCAAGTATTATAAATGGTGAGACTGCAACAGGGAAGGGCAAAAATCAAGCAACTACTCTTGTGAGATCTGGAGATACACGTTGGGGTTCACATTACATGACTCTTATTCGTTTGTCTGATATGTGGGAATCAATCTTGGATGTGCTTCAAGATATATGTGAAGATGGCACTTCCACGGATCAAAAGGGTTTAGTAAATGGTTTGATGGAAAAGATGGAGAGTTTTGAATTTGTATTCATTATGCATTTGATGATAAACATTCTTGCCACCACAAATGAGCTCTCTAAAGCCTTGCAACTTAAAAATCAGAATCTTGTGAATGCAGTGGGATTGATTTCTACCACGAAGAAAGAGCTACTATCAATGAGGGAAGAAGAATGGAACAACTTCTTAGAAAGAGTCACTCGGTATTGTGTGAATGAAAAAGAGAAAAGAAATATTGTGGTTCCTAACTTTGATGATTTTTTGCCATTGCGTGGGCGTTATAGGCGTGCCAAACAAGAAATCACATATCTTCATCGTTATAAGGTGGAAATATTCAATTCGGTTAGTATTTTCACTATTTTAGTTTGACATATAAATTGTGCTATTGCTAATGTTTTTGAACTAACTTGAATATTTTTATTTCTAGGCTTTTGATTTGATTAATCAAGAGATGAATAATCGGTTCACCGAAACAAATTCGGAGTTACTACTTTGTATTTCTTCTCTGGATCCTAGAGCACAATTCTCTAAGTTTGATAGGGACCGATTAGTTCGTCTTTCTGAACTCTATCCAAATGATTTTTCATCAATTGACCGTATCATGTTATATCATCAGTTGAAGGTTTTCATTTCACATGTGAGGAGCTGTGATGATTTTTCTGAACTTCAAGGTTTAGAAGGGCTTGCAATTGCGATGGTCAAAACAGAAAAAGATGTGATTTTTCCGCTTGTTCATAAATTAATTGAATTAGCATTGGTGTTACCGGTTGCCACAGCTACAGTTGAAAGAGTATTCTCGGCAATGAATCTTATCAAGACAAATTTGAGGAATAAATTGGGAGATGAACTGATGAGTGATACTTTAGTGACATATATTGAAAGAGATGTTTTCAGTTCCATAGATAATGAATCCATATTGCAGCGGTATCAGAAGATGGGTAACCGACGACATCAATTAAGTAGAATTTCTAATTGAGGTATTTTCAATGCACTTCAATATATTCCATTGCTGCTAAAATTTGTTGATGAACTATTTGGTTTATGAAAATTGTTGATGAACTGTTTGGTGAATGCTTTCAGCTAGCTGAAGAATCATTTGCTTAAGACAAGACAATGATGTGCTATTATAGGTATGATGCCGGACAAATGACCAGACATAATGGTTGTTACTTTGTATTTGATACTCGAGAAATACCTTATACTAAAAGCGTGCAATTTCATGTAGGAACTAGATATGCAAGTTCCTCTTACAAATGAGAATGATATTGTTATTAACGTCTGGCTGCATTGGTACATTCTGGTTCTTGTCACTATATCATTTTCTGTATATGATTGCTCTATACTGCTAAAATTTTGTCATAAGTTAATACTTTTTAATTAAGAAAATTGTATGTGATATTTTGTGTACTTATGATTGAAAAAACAGATTCTGGCCCTACCTCTGAAAAAATCCTGGGTCCGCCACTGATGGTACACAGTACATTTGCCTCTTAGGGAGTGTGAATAATTGGTTAGATTTTCTTATCACTGTATTACCTATTACTGTGAAATGTCATTTGTCTATTTGGGTCCATGTGGACGTCCATGTCCAGCATCAGACAAAGGCTGAGGTGGGTGACCACTGTGTGGGCATATTCTTGGGAAGTTTCATGAGTGAACTGTCCTCATTCGGACAGCGGGTGGTTCCCCTTTCCTTTTGCTTTTCCTGTGATCCTTTCCGCACATCATAAGGCACTTTCCAGTTTCCACTTCTATTCATTAAAACAAAATAAAATGAATGACATCTAAATGAAATGTTTCACGTTTGAATATTTAAGTGGTTTATGAATAATTAAATGTTAAGTATCTTGATCGTACAATTGCCAAGCCCAATATTGGCCCAGACCTATTTCAATCCCTAAATACAGTATTATTTTTGAATTTTGTCAGGGCGTTGGTAGGGCTTATTTATGAAGAGGAACTTAAGAGCTTGAAATTGGAGATGAGCAGGATTGTGTATGAATTTGGATGGATCTTAATCTTTATTGATGTGGGAGTTTATTATGTATGTATCTTAGGTAGTGGCTAACACGGTTTGGGTTGGTGCAGTTTCGCACCAAACCCAAATCAAAGCAAACGGAAAAAACAGTTTGGTGCAGTTTGGTTATGGTTTAACCAAAATTTTTAAAACAAAAAAAAATCATATGAATTACAGTCGTAAGTCTAACAGTCCAAACTCAAAAATGCTAATTAAAAGTTTAAAAAAACATAAATTTACAATTTACAAGACAAATACTTAATAAACTATAACTATTATAAGCTCTTGAAAAAAAATAAAATTACAATTTACAGACTGATTCAAAAACAAGTAAAATTTAATTTTGATCTTGCATGATTTTGTCACTCTAAACCCAATAACTTATAGCATAAGTTAAGTAAACAACAAATTATATATATATATTATTAAATATATATACATATTAAATATATATATATTAAATATATATATATTAATTTTTTCTCCAAACAAAATCTAAAGCGCAAACCACGATTTTGTTAAATAAAAAACCAAACCAAAAATCACAAACGTGATTTGATCTGGTCTAAACACTTTGAACAACCATAAATTCCTAAGATTCTTGTGCCTTCATGTTCATATGAGTATTGGGTGCTTGCTGGTCCAATATCATCAGTTGTGGGCTTTGTGTCCCAAATTATGACCCGTGAGTCAGTGTTCATGTTCATGAATTGAGGTCGACGGCGGATTGGGTCATAATTACAAAGTTACGCTGTGAGATTGAATATATTATGGGCCAATTAGATTTTTACTTTTTTTGGATGAGATTAGATTTTTATTTTTGGTAAGATACGCACTACTATTACAATTATTATTTTGAACATATTGTTTGGTCATAATGGAGTCAAAGTATAGAGAGATGGATGATCAGATATGGGAAACATACCGTGTGTGCGAGTTTCGAGTGAGTTGTGCATAGAAAATAATTATGGATTTCTTGGGGTTGGGGACTTACCCTAGTGGTCAAGTCCCCTTCTCTCAACCATAGGTTGGGAGTTCGATCCCCACCCGGCCCCTTATCCCCTTCCCTTTATCCCCTTTGTAATTTGTGTGGTTTGGGCTCCCACACACCTTTGCTGACAAATGAGTGTCACTGTTTATAAAAAAAAAAAAACATTATGGATTTGTTGTCATACAGGTTTGGGAAGTTTTGAGTTTTACATTAAAATAATAGCTCGAAACTAATTACTTAATTTATTATTTATCTAATCATTTTTATTAATATAATTATTTATTTTATTATGAAGGGAATTGCGGATGGTTCATGAGAAGGGAGTGGAAATGGATATGTTAATTAGATTTATTGGTTGCCGTGACTTTGTTGAAGAATGGAGTGGGTAGTTTCGAGAAGATAATCAACCATCGGATGTCCTGGCTAAATAGGCTGCCTTAAGGAGGAATTTTATACGACAATGATCTTTCCACCAGATGAGATCAAAACTATCTTGGAATTAAAGAGATGCGGCAGGACTTGCTACCAGCGTGTTTAATAACGAATTTCATTGTAACACCCCGGTTTTTCCGACTCGCGGGTGTTACCGCCACACCTCCTAAATAAGACTCGATCTGACACATCGGGCTTATTCGGGAGATGCTAAGGCTAAAACGAGTATACCATTTATCCATTTCAAACAACCATGCTTAACGACAATAGCTATAATATTTCATTAAAAACAAATATCATTTCTGAAAACAATATACAATGTTGGAATAAGAACCATTTTTGATATTATACACAAGATAGCAAAATCACAATGCAGCGTTGTCAAAATTCTGACATCTTCCAAAACTAATGAAAAGTTTATGTGCAGAAAATATGCAGGTGTAGTGTTCCCTTCCCCTGTCAGTCTTTAATCTTAACCTGGAAGGAAAAAGAATGAAGAAAGAAGGATTATCAGCGACGGATTCGCTGGTAAGTTCCCTATACTCGGAACCAACGAACAACCAAACAATTATAGACAGAAGAATGCTGCTTTCAAATCAATAAGCGGGAGCTCAACAATAGGGGCAACATAATAATGGTACTCTCAAATTAGCAACCAACAATTCAACAATATATAGTATTAAATTCTGGATCAACCCGAAATCTTCAACAAGGGCAAATGCCAAGATATGAATAATCATTTCAATGGTTTCATGCATGTTAGAGGGATTCAGAATGAACCTCACACTACTTATCTGTATTAAATCCCGGTCTCACCCGATCTCAGTTAGTTCAGGGTCACTCTCTATGGCATTTTCCAGCACCTAGTGAACACGGACCGTCACACGGCAAGTCAACCTCAATCATGCTCGTTATCTATTAACCAATAGATAATTACCCTTCAAGAGTGCCCGCAGGCCAAAGAGTCAACAACAAGTTGGATTACCTCACCAGGTTCAACAAAGATCATCAATAAATCGGTCTCACTCATATATGCCATGAAACCCCTCGGCGGGATGGCTATAACCTATGTTGCCGTACTTAGGACATATACTCAAATTGGTTATTTATACAGCGAGTGTCTTCTAAATCAAAGGTAATTAAAACGAAGCCAAGAGGAAATACGCATCGGAAGCAAATGCAGCAGGAATAACAAGGCTAACAACTAAAACAAGATCAAGGAACGAGCAAGCGACAACGGATATTGTAGGCCAATAAGAAACAATAAAAGCCTACTACTAGTAGGGCAAGAACCAAAAATATTGCCAACTACTAAAGCAGGAACAAAAATAAAGGCCTACTACTAAAGCAAAGACAACCTAAATAAATAAGGAAGGCGGAAAAAGGAAAGCCAAGCAAAGACAAATTAAATAAATAAGGAAAGCCAATAAAAATAATAATGGCAGAAAAGCATAGAAAACTTACTCTACTGGAAAATTTATACTAACACCGACTTGCCTAACAGAGCCTTGGCGCCTTCCCAGCTACTATCTGCTACGAAAATTTAAACTAAGGTCCTCCTTTAAAAGAAAGACCGGGGCTAGGGCAACGCAAGTAGCATCACCCCAATAGGTCGGGGCGACGCAAAGTCGTCACCCCAACAACAACAATAATAATAATAATATAAAAATTAACTAGCTTACCTTAGGTTGTAAGCTTAGAAGATAGTGAATGAAAAGAAGGGTAACGTGGCTATATATAGACAATTGAAAAGGATTGCCACATTAATTCATTCAATGTGGGATGAAAAGTAAGGTTACTGTAGCCTACATTATTTTATATTATATGTATTGCTACGTTGGCCTTTTGTTTTTTTTTTTTGTTTTTTTTTTTAACAAGTAACCAAAATCTTATATAATCATAATCATAGTAGTAAAATTTAAAAATAATAGTACTTAAACTTTAATAAATATATGCATAATATCAATAAAATAACCTTCTTACAAACAAATAATTTAAAATACAATAATACACTTTAGTATAATTTTAAAAACTTCAAAAATAAAATAATTTCCTCAAAAATATTAAGAGAATATACAATCTCATAAAAATAAAAATATAATGGATAGAGTATAAAAATTCAAGGTGTTACAATTTACCCCACTTATGAAATGACTTCGTCCCCGAAGTCAATATTTCGTTCTTTATAACCGAGGTAAGTGATCACCGCCAAGTCAAAATAAAATATACTAAAATAAAATCATACCATGTTGAAACCAACGTAGTTATGTGGAGTGTTACATCCTCCCCCGCTTAGGATTTTAGTTATGCCCTCATAACTACGTCGTTCTCGAGAAAGAGTTCTTGATACTTTTGTTACATCTCAGCTTCCAATTCCCAATTTTGATCTTCAGTGCCATGGTTCGACCAAATAACTCTAACTAGGCGTGCCGTCTTCTTCCTCATCTTTCGCTCCTTAGTGTCGATGATCCGAAGGGGTTTCGATTCATAAGTGAGATCTTCAACCAAAATTATCGTTCGGGTGGAGGGCGTACGTTCAATCGTGATCCTACTTTCGCAGTTGTGAGATGTGTAAAACATCATGAACTGCACCCAATTCTAGTGGTATATCAAGCTTATAGACGAGATTACAGATACACTCCAAAACTTATATGACCCAATCACTCATATACTGAATATGTTAACACACAACACTGAATCATGAAAATTTTAGGAAGATGAATTTTATGAAAAGTTTGGTTTAAAAAAAAAAAAGAGTGATGAATTTAAAAACGCAAGATTGTTCCAGTTTCAAAATACTTGTTTCCCCCTTGTTCCACGAATCCATTCTTTTACCATTGGCATATTATGATCGAGGACTCCCCATTGTGCTTGGGCCCTTATGTCCACAAGCCACAATATGACTGCAGCGGCCTCTATACAGACACACTCCGTAGCCCCAGATAACCCATACGGATATATCCAGGAGTATAGTCACATACATCATTCACTAATGATTGCAGCGGCCTCTATACAGACACACTTCGGAGCCCCAGATAACCCATAGGATACATCTAGGAGTATAGACACATACATCATTATGACTGCAGCGGCCTCTATACAGACCCACTCCGAAGCCCCAGATAACCCATACGGATACATCCGGGAGTATAGACACATACATCGATATGAGTGCAGCGGCCTCTATACAGACCCACTTCGGAGCCCCAAATGACCCATACAGATACATCTGGGAGTATAGACACATACATCATTCCACAACATAATGCCCGTTTTGGCTATGAGAGGGTGCGGCCCAGCGGGCTCCACCAAGTGCACTTACCCTCAAGAAGATTATAACAAGGCGTCCTTCTCGATATTTTAGCACAATGGTTTAAAAATTTCTTTTCCGAAAAAAAGATTTCCGATCATAGTTCAACCATTTCAAAAGATAATCATTTCGCAAAACACTATGTCGTAGTTTTACGCCACAATCGATTTAAAAATTCATGCACCATCCAATGAAATTTGGACTGAAGATGCACAACACCTAGAGGGAACAAATTTTCATGTTTTGCACTTTTTTAAAATATGGACCGGAAAAACAGTTCAAAAATCGACATCTTTGTAGCACAGTGAACAAGTCATACTACAATAAGATTTCAACAAGTGATGCTTTCATTTCAACAGTGGTTAAAAATACCAAATCATACTCAAAAGTATTGAAATGTTTACAGCAACTAGATAACATGTATATGACCATTTTCGAAGAAGAAATCTTTTTAAGTTGAGCACTACAAATCGTCCAAAAATGGATATTTCAGAAAATCATAACTTCTAATTCACTAACAGTGAACAAACGACCTACAGTGGGTCACAAATCCATAACTTATTCACGAGTTGACCAAAAATCACCAAATTTGAGAGGGATACTCTTACATGATTATGAATATTTCTTATAAAGGAACGCTTGACAGAAAATAAAGTTATCATAGTAAAAAAAAAAGGATCAATACTCTCTTCTTCTTCCCAGACTTCGTATCGCAGTTCCGTGTTCTCGGGACCAACCTAGTCCCCGCTACTATCATTTGTCACGAATCATTTAGGGAGGACATTTTCTACAATATTTAAATACTAAGTACAGATCTACCTACCCAAATAACCCAGTATAGTGCATTGCAACTTATGCAAAATTTGAAAGTATAGATCGCCTGGAAGATGTCGTCGTTCAAAAATTCTTTTATAGAAATGACTTTTGAAAAATAGTTGGATGCTCTGATACCACTCTGTAACACCCCGGTTTTTCCGACTCGCGGGTGTTACCGCCACACCTCCTAAATTAGACTCGATCTGACACATCGGGCTTATTCGGGAGATGCTAAGGCTAAAACGAGTATACCATTTATCCATTTCAAACAACCATGCTTAACGACAATAGCTATAATATTTCATTAAAAACAAATATCATTTCTGAAAACAATATACAATGTTGGAATAAGAACCATTTTTGATATTATACACAAGATAGCAAAATCACAATGCAGCGTTGTCAAAATTCTGACATCTTCCAAAACTAATGAAAAGTTTATGTGCAGAAAATATGCAGGTGTAGTGTTCCCTTCCCCTGTCAGTCTTTAATCTTAACCTGGAAGGAAAAAGAATGAAGAAAGAATGATTATCAGCGACGGATTCGCTGGTAAGTTCCCTATACTCGGAACCAACGAACAACCAAACAACTATAGACAGAAGAAGGCTGCTTTCAAATCAATAAGCAGGAGCTCAACAATAGGGGCAACATAATAATGGTACTCTCAAATTAGCAACCAGCAATTCAACAATATATAGTATTAAATTCTGGATCAACCCGAAATCTTCAACAAGGGCAAATGCCAAGATATGAATAATCATTTCAATGGTTTCATGCATGTTAGAGAGATTCAGAATGAACCTCACACTACTTATCTGTACTAAATCCCGGTCTCACCCGATCTCAGTTAGTTCAGGGTCACTCTCTATGGCATTTTCCAGCACCTAGTGAACACGGACCGTCACACGGCAAGTCAACCTCAATCATGCTCGTTATCTATTAACCAATAGATAATTACCCTTCAAGAGTGCCCGCAGGCCAAAGAGTCAACAACAAGTTGGATTACCTCACCAGGTTCAACAAAGATCATCAATAAATCGGTCTCACTCATATATGCCATGAAACCCCTCGGCGGGATGGCTATAACCTATGTTGCCGTACTTAGGACATATACTCAAATTGGTTATTTATACAGCGAGTATCTTCGTAAATCAAAGGTAATTAAAACGAAGCCAAGAGGAAATACGCATCGGAAGCAAATGCAGCAGGAATAACAAGGCTAACAACTAAAACAAGATCAAGGAACGAGCAAGCGACAACGGATATTGTAGGCCAATAAGAAACAATAAAAGCCTACTACTAGTAGGGCAAGAACCAAAAATATTGCCAACTACTAAAGCAGGAACAAAAATAAAGGCCTACTACTAAAGCAAAGACAACCTAAATAAATAAGGAAGGTGGAAAAAGGAAAGCCAAGCAAAGACAAATTAAATAAATAAGGAAAGCCAATAAAAATAATAATGGCAGAAAAGCATAGAAAACTTACTCTACTGCAAAATTTATACTAACACCGACTTGCCTAACAGAGCCTTGGCGCCTTCCCAGCTACTATCTGCTACGAAAATTTAAACTAAGGTCCTCCTTTAAAAGAAAGACCGGGGCTAGGGCAACGCAAGTAGCATCACCCCAATAGGTCGGGGCGACGCAAAGTCGTCACCCCAACAACAACAACAACAACAACAATAATAATAATATAAAAATTAACTAGCTTACCTTAGGTTGTAAGCTTAGAAGATAGTGAATGAAAAGAAGGGTAACGTGGCTATATATAGACAATTTTTTTGCTTCACAGCTATATATAGACAATTGAAAAGGATTGCCACATTAATTCATTCAATGGGATGAAAAGTAAGGTTACTGTAGCCTACATTATTTTATATTATATGTATTGCTACGTTGGCCTTTTGTTTTTTTTTTTGTTTTTTTTTTAACAAGTAACCAAAATCTTATATAATCATAATCATAGTAGTAAAATTTAAAAATAATAGTACTTAAACTTTAATAAATATATGCATAATATCAATAAAATAACCTTCTTACAAACAAATAATTTAAAATACAATAATACACTTTAGTATAATTTTAAAAACTTCAAAAATAAAATAATATCCTCAAAAATATTAAGAGAATATACAATCTCATAAAAATAAAAATATAATGGATAGAGTATAAAAATTCAAGGTGTTACATTCATCATGTAGTTATACCTTGGTTTTCTTCCTTGTAATTTATGCTTGATTTTTTTATTTAGCCTGCTTCTTGAGGCATTTGTTTCAAAAAAATTATTTCTTTTAATAATTTTATTTTAATTTAATTTTTAAATATTGATTTTGGTATTTATAAATTTATTTTACAGAATTATCTATTTTATTATATATTTTAATTAGATATATACAATATTACACAAAAAACATGAAATGTAAGTTAGTAGGATGGCACACGGGGCACTCTGTATCGCGTCACCCCGAGACTTCACAACAACAATTTGGTGTATTAAATGTAGTCTAAGTGGTTAAAGATGTGGGTTGGTGAGTTGAGGGGGATGTTCGAGTCCTTATGAAGCCAAAACTTTTCACATTTTTTGGGTCAAAATAGAAGAAAGCAATAATTTATGGGGTGAAGAAATATGTTGAAAATTTAAATTTAATTAGTGTATTAATTAATGCAACATGATGTCCTTATTTTTTGTGGGTAAAAAGATAAACTATATATAGAAAACCTCCATACGTTTTGTAAATATGAGAGTTCCGCAGAGCAATAAGTCATTTGTTTCATGTATATTTAACCTGCAAAAATCATCAAACTCATTGATACCAAGACAGAATAGCATTACATATATAGTTGGCAAAATATATATGCACAAGAGCACAACAATATGTCATAATGTCATTACATAGGAGTTGTTATGAATCTTGATTAGGAGTGCGTGGTTAGTGTGTTTGTGATTATGAGAGTTCCGCAAACCAAACCATTTGTTTCACGCTTTTACAGGGCCTCTACATAATAATCTGCAAAAATCATGAAACTCGTGAATGATGATGATGCATAATGAATGTTGGATGAAACATAAAAACATATATATATATATGGATAAATCATAACAAGATAGAATAGCATTATAGTTGGCCAATAAAAGTAATCATGTGTATTTACCTTAAAATTAGCGCTTCGTAAGCTCTGTAGATCTCTATTATTCTTCTCATCCTCAAGTGTGACGGACACTTGAAGAAGGTTAGGATTCCCAAGTTGTTCTTGTTTTTCTGCTATTCTTTTAGCTGATTCAACACAAGAATCACTGCAAACCACATCTATTGATTGAATGTTTGGGATCTTCCCAATTTCACAAGGGATCTCTCTTAACTTAGGCAACGCCACAAGAGAAAAGCGCTGGAGGAGTGGGAAAGGAGCGCCTTCTATTGTCCAACATTCCAAATCTTCGCAGAAAATTAATTTCAGCACTTTTAGACTTGAGAATTGCCCTTCTTCTTCTGTCAGTCTCCACTCAGTACCTTTAATGAATTGCAGAACAAGCTTTTGAAGGTTGGGTAGAGCACCCATCATTGTGCTCACCTCATCCCAATAATATTGACTATGACTATCAAAAAATAACTTTTTTAGTGAATGTGGGAATAATGCCAATCTGTGAAGCAACGTTTCCCTTCGCCTTGCTGCTGCTTCTACTGCACGACTATACAACAGGCTTAACTTAAGGCTTTCTAGTTTATACAACTGCTCAAGATTGATGTATTCATTGAGATCATACTCAAGCCCTAGATTCTTGATATTGGGGATTCTTTTAACCACTTCACCACTCCTGAAGTTACGCACACTAGAAAGACTCGTTAGATTCCACATAACAAAGTTGTCGTCATCATCAACAGTGCTTGGAGCCTCGAGAATCTCATCATAATAGATATGTCGAAGTTGAGGCAACTTCCAAATTTCAATTGGTATGGCAACAAGTTCATCATCCAAATCCGCATGAATAATCAGTGTTTGAAGATTCCAAAAGCGTGCAACAGAAGAAAGGTTCAACAACTCAACAGACTTATTGATCCGAAGGGTGAGGTATCGAGAGTTGTAAAATTGAAAAGCATGTTTCATACAACTGGCATCCTCTCTTGACGGAAGTCCATATTTCTTCAAACCATCTCCTGTTAATAATACCCTCAACAATCTGAAATTCAAATCCGGGATACCCTCATCCTCCTCAAAATCCGATACAATGATGGAACGAACATGTGATGCAGACTCCAAGCCGGTATGAAGTTCTTCTTGATGTGGATACTCTTCCTTTAAAACCCTCCCCCGAACCACAATGCGCCGCTGTGCATCCAAGCCTGATGCAGAATGAAGATTCCCTACATACCATTGTGCTCCTGTGTGATCATCATCCCCTGCATGTTTGTGCTTCCTCACATCACAAAAAAAGCTATCCTTATGAGCTTCTCTTATACATAAATCCCTTAACAAATCATGGATCTTGCAACTCTTTATCTTCCCAGTGGATCCCCATTCATCAACTAATATCAAATTTCTTTCCACAAGATCATTTATGTATTTCTCCACAACATCTTCCATGATCATGCCATCAATGGGTTTCAAAAATCCTTCGGCAACTAATAACTTGACAAGCCATGAGATTTCAATTCTTGCATCCTCAGGAAAAATGCCCATGTAGAGAAAACATGACTTCAGATGAATTGGTAGATGCCTGTAACTCAAAGACAGTGATTTCAAGCATTGTTCATCATTCTCTAAATTCACAATTGGACTTAAAATTCTAGCAACATATTCCCAACACTGTTTTGTTTGTTCGGACTTCGCCAAGAGGGCTCCAATAACAACAATGGACAAGGGAAGTCCTCTACAATTTTTTACAATTGATTTGCCAATCTTCTCCAATTCTGATGGACAACCATCTTCTCGAGACAACGTTTTGTTAAAAAGCTCCCAACTTTTATCTTCATCTAGCAGATTGAGTTCAATGCTGCTGGAATTTGTTAGCTGAAGGGCCAAATTTGATATCCTAGTGGTCACTATCATGACACTCCCATTCTTCTTATCATGAAAATAACTTTTAATATCATCCCACGCCTCACTACTCCACAAGTCATCCATCACAACCAGATACCTCATGCCTGAAAATTCTTTATCTATTCTTTCTCCTAATTGATCTTCACTCAATTGGCTCAATGTGTCCTTGCTACCATGGCTTCTTTGACATAATATTTCTATGAGAATGTCCCGCGCTTTGAATTTTTGAGGAATTGTAACCCAAACTCGAATATCAAAATGGTTTGCAACAAGGCAATGTTCGAAGGCTTTAAGAGCAAGCGTAGTCTTACCGATACCACCCATACCAACTATGGGTATGATTTGGCGACAAGATTGCTGGTTCCGAGTGAGCTTATCCAACAAGTCCTCCAAGACTTCATCAAAGCCCACCACGACGCCTTGCTGCTTCAAGGATGGAACTGCATCTGGTGAAGCATCGAACGCCCAACTCCCACTTTCATGATCTTCATGTCCCAGCTTCTCTTTAATCTCCATAGCTTTTGTCTTTATACGATCCATCTCTTCAACAACCATCTGTAGATCTTGATAGAAGCGATCACCATTATTACTGCCTTCAACTTTGCTTGTGGATCCACCAATTTGATCCACTATATAGGATTCAATGACGTCTTCGGCAGCATAAGCAGCACATTTGATGAGACTGTCTAAATCCTCTGCCGAATAAAACTCACGATGGGAATAGAGTTCAAGGAATTCTTGCAGGAAATTAACATTTTGGAGCAAGGACTCAGCTTGGTGGCTGTAAAGAGAAATAGGAGGGTTGGGGTGATTCCGGAGGGTATGAATAATGGTTTGAAGAGAAACGAGAGCTGCAAAGGAAGCCATGATCGATATCTCTACCCAAGAATCTCAGGGTATACTACTATTAAATGTGAATAGGTGTATCAGTGTATGGAAAGGAGGAGGCAATAGTGTGTAAGAAATTTTCTGTAGCTTGACTGTATCACTAATTGAAGAATGCTATAATGTCGTTTACGATGGATTCCTCATTGTCGTGCTGTGGAAATTTTAAAAGATAAAAAGAAACACATATTTTTATGTGTGTGGCTGTGGGAGAGAGTGAATTGAATGGGAACAATTAAACTATGCGGGCTCGTCTTCACAGGAAGACTCAGCCAAACCACTAAGACAGTTGGAGCAAATTGCATTCGATAATTGCGAATACCCCACACCCTATAAACTTTTCTTTCATACTAGCATTTTTGGCCCGCGCGTTGCGCACGGCCGTATTGCTTTCTTATTATGAATAGAACTAATATATATTTTTTTAGTTGAATGAACAAAATAAATACGTAGAAGTATACAATTTGGAATTCATAGTCAATGATAATTTTAAATTGTAATGATTTTGAGTAATGGTTTAGAGTTTAGAGATATAAAGTTAAAAATTAAGGAGGAATAGAGTTTATAATTTAACAATCAAATGTAGGATTTCATTGTTAAAATGAAACATATTTATTATAAATTAGTTATTTTAACATCCCATTATCCCTCGACCCTCCTCCCATTATGTGAATTTTCTTGAATGATATAACAATTTTCTAATAATTCAATTCCCTCTCCTATCCACATGATCTATTAAATAATTCGATTCCACAATACTAAAGCTAAATAAACTCGAAACCTAGTCTGCTTGGTTGAAAGTGGGAACCAAGTATTTTCTCAACCAACTTATAGAGTTTTTGATACAACTCCTCCACCTGCCATCAACAAAACATTTATTATCACTCCTAAATGATACAATTTCATATCAGAAATATTTTTAGTTGATATTTAGTGAAAATAATCATCAGGACAACCAAAAATTCTCAACACAGGCTAATTCCTATCTCCACTCCAGGTAGAGCAATTCAAGTTATGCTTATAATAATAGTATAGTTTTTGTAATAGTTAGTGAGAATTATGTGTGAATGCCAATCATCAACTCTCCAAGGATAAAAGGAAAATCAATAATTACATTAATGAGATTTGGCACACACCTTATAAATCAACTCCTCAATTTGTTCATCGTGATCAATTGAATCTTTGGCCATTCAATCGACGGAACAACAGAAGTGAACACTCTTAAGGGTATTATATTGGCATTCCTATCATTGTGTTTGATTTAATGCCCCAAAGAACAACCTCTTAATTTTATTCAGAACAATAAAATCAAAGAATTGAGTGGAACGGATATTCAAAATTTGATGAACTTTCTACAAAAGATGCAGCTTCACCATTGAAGCCATGCTCGACAAAGTAGCCACATGTTAATAGTGAGTTTCCTTGGAGCATATAAACATAAAATATTGGATAGATTTCTACCACCCTCTTGCAGGAACATAATTTGAACAAAGAAAGGTTAAGCTCTACCAATTGCTTGGTCATTATTTGTGCCCAATGGAGCAAATGGGTAAAAAGTTTTCTTAAATGCTAAATTGACTATTTCTTTTACAGCTAAAGGCACTGCATAAAATCGGGAGTATGCATGCACAACCAGAATGAATTATCCAAGCAATCCACACAGCTTTTGAAGCGAGTCACTATTGGCATTGAAGTAAAGTTAGTAGAGAAAACCTCGGATCGTTTGGTGAGGCAGAGGATGAGAGGAACATAGAAAAGAACAGATGAATTTATTAATGTTTATTTATTTATTATTTTATTTTTTTTTGCTGATGACGTGTTTGATTATATGGCATTACTCAGCAGCTATCGATCTACCCGCTTGTTTTAATAAGAGCATTTGATCTAAAAATGAGCGTATAATGATTGAACTTATATGAGGATATAAAATGAGAATATAATTTTTTTTTCTTTTTGAATTACATGAGATTCAAGTCTTTTGTTTATGTTTTCGATTTTTTTTTCTTTTTTCTCTTTGCCCGCCTTCTCAGACTTGTTCACCAAAAAAAAGGCTTTTGCTTAAAATAGTGGTTGGAATGCATGTAACAAAAATTTAAAAGGGAAATAAATGAGAGAATAAGACGATTGAAGAAAAATTCAAAGACACAACCAAATGAACATAACATAAAATAAATTATTTTTAATGTTAAAAACCTAAATATAAATAGTTTCACTTTCATATCTAAAATAATGAGAGCAAGTGGAAAACTTGATAAGTTTAGTATTGTATATTTATATTTATGATAAATGTTCACTTTAGATTATTCTTTGTGAAAAATAAAATGGTAAATATGTTTGATTGAAAGTTTATATTCACATGTTTTGTATCATGTTTGAACGTCATGATCACTTAAAAAAAATATTAGAGCTTTTGGGTAAAAATATTTCTACAATCCAAAACTAATTATGATTCCCACAAATCTTCACAATTATTTATACTAAAATACTTCTTATATCCTTTTACAATACAAATTATTTATATATAAAAAATTTGTATAAAAATTTACTTTGAATTTCATATACATATATATATTTATATTGAAATAAAATAAGGATTAAGGATATTATGTCTAAAAGTTAAACTATGATACGTGTTAGTCTCTTTTTTTTTTTCATTTTCTTTCTTTTCTTCTTAAGAAAGAAAAAAAATTATGTAGAATTTGGCTAAAATGGTATGGAATTTTTAAGTGATTAGTTATTTTATATTATCAATTTTTTTAATGTTAGTTTAATGTTTATACCATATTTTTAATGAAATATTTATATTTAAAATATGTCATTAATTAAAAATGTTTGAAATATATTATTTTAAATTCCTTATATTGATATAGGATTATATTTTAGACACATATTTTTAACTTAATTATATTCATTTATTAATATTATAATATGTTAATATTTCTTAAATACTCCTATACTATTATATATTTGATCAAAGAATTAATATTATATAGTTTTATGTTTATAAATATTTGATATGATAAATATATTTACTATAATTTAAAAACATATATTTACTTCATTTATACTGTTTAATTTCAATATTAAGCTAGGTAAAAAAAATTAGGATATAAAATTTATTAAATTTTTATAGTTCACAACATTTCTTAAATTTAGTTATTCAATATATTTTGAATGAAATACTTTTTTAAAAAATATCATAATTATATTCCTTTTATTGATACAGGATTATATATTTTATAGAGAGAAATTTTTAATCTAACTAAATTTATTTAATTATATTATAATATTATTTTTTACAAAATTATATGTATAAAAAAAGTATACATAAAAAAATAATTTATATATATGAAGTATGTATCAAAAAAGTTGTTATATTAATAGATAGATTTATATATGCAATCAAAATAATTTATATAAAAAGAATTATATCTTTTAAAATATATATGAAGATTTTCACACGACTTTGTTATATTAATAGATAGATTTGTTTTCTAAACTTAGATGTTGGTGACGTGGTCGATGACATGACATTACTGGGCAATTACTCAGCATCTATGTGTCTTTGCAAGAGCCGTTGATTTAAAAATGAGTCAATAATGACTGATTAACCCCTGAAAATTAAGAAGGATAGATTAATTTTAATAAGGACAAAAAAGTCTGCACATGCCAAAAAGTATTCAGGATTTATTATATAGATTATCCCTTGGTATTTTTAACTTCCCAACTTAACCTCCCAAGTTGTACTTTACCATGTACTCAGGATAAATATCTTAATAATCCTTTATTTTAACTTTAGTTATTAATTTATTTGGTCCATAAAATATCTTTATAATCATTATAGTCCTATGAGTTCTTAATATTGACCAATTATATTTTAAACCTCATACTTTGGAAATGTTTCATTATTACCCATAAAGTTTGGCTTTTTACACTTTAGTCCTCTTTTCAAATTTATAATAGTTTATTTTAGTTTTAGTTTAACCTAACATATCCAAAAAAAAAAAAATAAATAAAAAAATTAAGTTTAATTATTTAATTATATAAATTGTGTAAGTCTATCATATGTTTATTTTATTTGAACGTTGTCAAAATTAGTACATTATTCATTAATTTTTAAAATTTAACTTTGTGATGTATTTTGTTCTTGTCAAAGTTTTATTGTCGTAACTTTATATTTTATTTTATTCATCTTTTTATACTCTTTGTCCCATGACATTATTGATATTTTTACTTTTTGTTGTTATTTTTTGATTAACTTTGATCTAATTTTATTACAATTATTTAATTATAAAAATATAGTAGAGTGCGGTATTGTTGGAATTGTCGAATTGCATTATCTTAAAATATAAATTTTACTTGTATATATCTAATAATCCTTTCCATAGCCTTTAAGTGTGATTTCTTGGCTCGATTTACACAGACTCCTACACTATAGGAAATGTATAGTCTAGACTCTAGATGCCCTTAGATGTAGGAGATTTCTTAACATGCTTCTATAAAGTAATTAGTTTCTAATCTACATTCTTCCCTTTCTCATCCTTAGATAATTTTTCTTCTTGTAACGGTGTTCTCCCAACCTTGCAATCCTCTATATGAAAGATCCCACCCTTTTGTTGTTTTACTTGTAATTCTAGGAATTAGTTATCCTATCATCTTCTTGAACTCAAACTTCATGGATTCTACAAGCTCATCTTTCAGTTACACTAAAGTTGATCCAAAAATAATATCGCCTTGTGCATGTTGCCTCTCATGTGTCCAATTCTTTCTTTCTGCAATGCCATTATGTTAGGGTGTTTTTGGGGGCTGAAAACTCATATGCAATACCATAGTGATCACAAAAATGTGCAAACAATTGGTTCTCAAACTCTTTACCATGGTCCGTTATGATCCTTGTAATCTTAATAAGAAATGTGCCGAATTGGTTGGGTATATGACTATATGGAGAGTGTAGTCCGTAAATAAGGATAAGATTTACGTACAAATTTATACCAATGTAAACGTTTTCATCACAAGAGGCATATTGGGGTTGTTTGAGAGGTCGCGGATGGTGGGAGCAAACAATCTGCTAGTGCTAATGAATTCACTACCTAAAACCTCAATGTGTCTTTAGGTATATATATTTACTTATATATTTACTTATATTTGCTGAGCTGCTACACCGAAATTTTGAAGATGAACTACTGAAAGTAAAAGCCGGAAAAATGGGACTGAAGCTGCTGATCTAGATAGAGGAAGACCCCGGACCCTTTAACTGGATCCGGAAACCCGCAATTAGAAGAGGAGCAGTCGAATGTCGGTGACCGGAAGTTGGCCGAAACCCCACCGGAACACCACCGGAAATCGAACATTGTATTTTGTTAAGTTTTGTAATTCAATAAGTGCATGCATGTACAAGGACAATTAAACAAACAGGAGAGAGAAGACACCTGGCGGGCCCCGCATAAATGGAGAGAAGGTCTAGTTACGTCGCAATCCTCCCTACGTCTCAATCCTCCCTACGTCGTGAACCGAGGACTGCGATGCCAACACCTTCTGCGACGTGATCGAGGAACCGAGCAACCACATAGCCTACCTCGCGATCCTTCTAGTCGTGACACCAGGACTACGACATAACCCATCCTGTTACGACGTAACACGGGAGTCGAAGAAGAAGACCACGCGTCGTGACCCTCCCTGTCCACGTCGCAACCCATGTTCTGCGATGTAGCCATGGACTGCGACATCATTTGGTATTGCGATGCCATTTTGCTTAGGGTTTCTACCTTTAGCCCGTTTGTTTAATTCTTGGTTAGGGTTGTTTAATCCTTTGTAAAGTGGGTTGCCTATATATATGACCTCCCGAACATTTGCTTACTCACCTTTGAATGAAATATATTATCAAAATACTTTGGAGAGTGAATATCATTTTGTTTGAGGGTCAGCCTTGAATATTACCATCGGTTAATGTTCCTTTTGAGCATGAGATGTGTTAAATCGTATTGTTGCCATTAGGATTGTCGATCAAGGGACTCTTAACTCATTTAGTGTGTTAATGATCCAAAGTTGAGCCTTCCAACTTGGTAGTCCCACCTATCCATTTTCATTTTCTTGTTTTGTGTTCTTCCTTAATCCTTCACTTAAACATGTGCTTAATCCGATCCATGGCCGCACTACAGTGGCCGATCGTGCTACAGTAGCGGTACAGTACTTTTATCTTTCTTTTTTTTTTCTAAGAATATGAATTAATTAAAATTAAAAAATTTTAAGTAAGATTTTATGGAGTGTTATAATCTACTTCTCCAGCCCAATCACGTAAAGCCTTTGTAATTTCGTTCCTCTTGACATCGCCACATCTACCCGCGAAGGACTTCCCGGACATAGTAGAATTAAGATCCAAACGCTTGTCAATAAAATTTCCTACGTGCCTCAATCCAAGCACACATGAAAGCTCTTTGGCCCTGAACTCTCTCCTAATGCCTTCACCCAATACGAAGCTCCGTGTCACCGGTTCAAACTTCTCAAGGAACACTCGCAAGCGTGGGAGGAAGGCATTCTTTTTTCTCACCTTTATAACATGGCCAAATCCAGTTGCTTCTATGGCATCTCTTTGTAATACCGACCACCGGACTTCCACCTCGTCCACAATATCTCGTAGATACTTTGTCGAGCAGCGCGGAGCTTGTATTTTCTTCTCATTGGAACTACCTGTCCATACATACATCAGAATATCATTCAACAATTATTCTAAACAATACACTAACCTAGTTCTAACCTAAACAACATACTAACACTACGAAAAAAAGATTTTTAGTGAGGAAAAAATCGTCACTAATTTTTAGTGACAAAATAAATCATTCACGAGTTTTTAGTGACAAGTCAGTGACGATTTTTTCCTTACTAAAAATCTTTTTTCGTAGTGTAAACTAATCATTCATGATCTATTCTAACAATCATTGCATTTTTTGATTGAAATATTCAGAACACTACTATTGATCAATTACCACTCTAATGTATTCAAAAACTTAGATTTCTATACCAACATGACCTTTCAATAATTTCATTGAACACCTTATGCTCGTTAAATTAAAAACCTATTCACAACTTTCCAAAATTACTTTCCCCGCCAATTCTATAAACCAACAAGAATTCAAACAATTTCCTATAAAATCAAATCAACTTGCTAATCTTTCAACTCAGGAAAAATAAAATAAAAAAAACAGAGCTTATAACCTAACTTATTACAATCTTCCAACATTCACAAAAAAAGAACACCAAAAAAAAAAACAGCAAAACAGTGGCTTTAACGAACATACCCGCAACATCTTGCTCTTCACCGGTCCTCCTCTTCGGTCCACCTTTGTCCACCTCCTGCTCAAGACCGGTCCTCCTCTTCGGTGCCATTTTTTATTCAAATGTTGGGTTTTAACTGTAAACCTTCTCCCCATTGGTGCTCCTCTTCTGTCCTCCTCTTGCTCACCTTCAACTGCCTATTCCTTTTCTCCCTCTCTCGTTCTTCCCTTTTTAATTTCTTCACAAATGTGGCTTCGAAAGCTTTCGAACTCCACTACTTCCCTGCGTTTCTCTCTTGCGATGCTCTCCTTCCTTCTGTTTCGTTTCTAAGTGTTTTTTCTTAAACCCGCTGTTTACAAATTTAATTGGATTAGGATTTTTGGGGGTCCTTTAGAGGAAGTCAAAAGTGTGTGTGGGGCTTAAAATATAAAATATTTGGGAGGGGTCTTTTATAATCTCAAACAAAACTAAAGGGGTCCTTAACTCTAATTTCCTAATAAAGTTACGCTCGGATATCAATTATTTAAATATATTATGGGCCAATTGAGATATTTTTTGTAAGATACAATCATACAAACTACTTCCTCCGCTTTTTTATTCTTACTATATTTTGTAAATGTGCTATGTTCACATACACACTTTAACTTAAAGTTTTATTATAGTTATATAAGTTAAAATATAGTCAAGTGAGATCTTGTTAGATTCGTCTCGTCTTGTAGTTCTTAAATATCAAACTTTTAAAATTTTTACTTGTACAGAACTTGAGTTATTAATGGTTTACAATGTGCATTGAACCGTGCGCACTATGGGTTCGGAACAAGAATATAAAAAAGTGAGAAAGTATTACAGTTATTATCTTTAATGTATTGTTTTGTCATAATAGAGTCAAAGTATAGCGAGATGGATGATCAGATATGGAAAACATACCTTATGTGTGTGTTTGTGAGTGAGTTGTGCATAGAAAATAATTATGGATTTGTTCTGCATGCAGATTTTGGAAGCTTTGAATTTTATATTAAAATAATAACTTGAAACTTTACACTAGTTTTTATAAGGTTGTAGACAGAAGGTGCACTTAATACTTCTCAAGAGAAAAAAACCTACTTTCTAATATAATTAAATTTTTTTTAACTATTTTAAAAATTACAACTACTTATATAGAACACTTTATATAAAGTTAAAAATCTATAGCTCTCAACTTAGTTTTGCGTGCGTGTTTTGTTCTTCCACATCCCATCCTTTCTTGTGGGTTTCTCCCTTTCCTTATAGTGTTTTCCTTTGTGTGAGGTTTAAGAGACGCCAGAGAGTGTGTACACTCCTATGTATTTAATGCGAATAGGAAACATCAATGACCAAATGGGTTATGGTGACGGGATAATTTGCAGTGTCTTGAGGAATCTAGGTTAATGTTGTGATGGTTTATGTGGAAAGCTCGATGTTGAACAAGATTATGGATGATCGAGCTTTAACCATCTGGAAGACTAATCAACATGTTTCATGTGATTGACTAATTAATAATATAATCAACCTTTATATATATATATATATATATATATATATATATATCATCAATCAAATTTTCATTTTAGGGTACATTTGGATAAATCAACTTTAAATATCAATCGAATTCAAATGACTAGGTGTGAAGGTCGTTTCAAATCCGCTTAAATTAGTGTTATTTATATTTTTTGGATTAAAAGAATTTCAAATCCATTTTAGAACCAAACTACTATATAGGAAATTTAATTCTAATTTCTGAATTGTACTCTTTGTGACCAAACGCAATTTGCCTGAGTGGTATGAGGCTTTGACAGCTTAAGCAAAGGTCTCGGATTCAAGCCTTTTTGTGTATGCAGAATTCCTCTTTGGAAGAGGCAACCCTTGAATGCCCACAAAAAAAAAAAAAATTATACTCTTTGAGCAAATAATCAAACACGGTTAAATATAATGTAACCATCCACGTAACATATTTAGGGAGTATATATATGGGGAACTAGAAATTTTAATTAGAAAAACAATACACATAAACCTTGCCTTATGATCGATCTTCAACAATATTTGGCCTTCAATTTTAGAGTTCCCAACTCCAATTCCACCACAATCAAACAAATCCCTAACTTCATATAAAAAAAACCCTGTGAACACCATTCGCTTCCTCTAAATCCAACCAACAAGATAAGAAAAGTTAAGAGGAAGAGTGGAGCAAGAAGCTTACCTATTGAAGAACAAGAGTCTCCCCCACACTCCAATCATCTCTTCCCTCTCCGATCCCACTGTTCACTCTTCTCCCATCTCATGATTCTTCTCCTAATAATCCAAAAATTAGGCCGAAACCCCTAAATAAAACACATTCGGCCACAATTCAGATAGCCGTTACATCTACTATCTACTATAATAAAAAACCTATTGCCCTTATCTACAGTACATGACTTATGAACAGTTTTTTCTCTCATGAATGATCGGCTTATGAATAGTGTTCGCTTGGCTTATGATTAGCGAGCAAATATCCCTTTTATCACATTCCCCAAATATTCTCCCGAATCTAAGTTCCACAATTCAAATTTCAAGTTTCAAATTTTGGAAGGAAACGATTCCTCCATATACCCTCCTCCCTGCCCGTTCTGTTTCCCATCCAAATTTCCCCTTTCCCCTTTCTTCAAATTCATTAGGAGATAAAATGGCAGACGAAGTCCAAACTTTACCACTGCTATCCACCATGCTCGAAAGGCCGCTGCTGCCGGAGCCTGTGAACGCTGCCGCTTCCTTCCTTCGGTGCAAATAGGTGAAAGGAATCGAGGTAGAAACAAAAAAGAAAAGGAAAAATCTCTCTTATCGTTCAAATCTCAATATTGAAGAAATTGGAAATTATGTTTTTTTGTTTCTGGGATCGGTCCATTCATTCGAAATTTTAAAACTTTGCAAAAGCTTAAAGCTCACAGTGAATCTTTTCAGAGATGCTAATTCAAAAATATTGGGTTTTGTTTTTTAGGTTAAAAAATGGGTGCAGCGAAGAACAATAATGAATTGGAGGAGGGAAACTCAGGAGATTGGGATGGGTATGTTCTCATAACTTATTTCTTGGTGAAGAATAATATTTCAATTTTGGCGTTTTTCAATGGTTGATTTTCGGATTTCTGTTTGTTACTTTGAAAATTATCTGTTGGTCTGGATGGATGGTATAATCTTTTTTTGAGAATTTGATGTATCCACCAAATACTTGCTATGAATAATGATGACTACTTGAACCTTGCGAGCAGGACATTTCCAGGGGCTGGAAAATTGGTTTGAAACTTCATTTTCTTTTTCGATTCCAGGGCATAAGATAGTAATGGATTGAATGATTTTGGAAAAATGTATTGGGATTTGGATTGAATACCCCACCGGTCACCACCCTAAACTAACTTTCCATCTTAAACTATGTGGACTCGTCTCGACTCTTAACATCACAAGTTGTATTAATTTATAATATACCATGTGCTCAGGATATATCAAAATAATCGTTTGGGGATGTTTGGGAGTTAGCGGTTCCGGTAGCAGATAGCAGATTCGGAGAGAGAATTGTGAGAGAATATGCTCTTCTAATCCGCTATATGCTACCAAATATGCTAATATCCAAATATACTCTTTAACTTTAGTTGTTAATTTATTTGGTTCATAAAAATATCTTATAATAACCATTATAGTCCTATAAGTTCTTAATGTTAATACTGTGTTATGACAACTTGACCTTGTACTTTTCATTGAGATGTTTATCAGGTGTTGGCACATCAGGCTGACGACGACATTAACTCTGCAGGCAGTTATTTGTGTCTTTCTATTTAAACGCAGAGTCTGTAATCTAGTGTATGGATTATTCATTGCGAAATATTATTGATAGAATAGATTACAGAGTTAGAGAGAGAGAGAGTCTTTTCGTTTTCGTTCTTCAAGATTTGAGTTGATCATATTCATTTGGAGAATCGAGAATCAAGAAAGGGATTACATTGAAAATATCTGAAGATATTTGATCGTCCTACTATTGAATGAATTTGGGCAATCCGGTGCAGAGATGGAAATCACATGGTAAATGACAGACTGAAGTCCGATCTTGAAGATTGCAACTAGGGGATTTTCCTACAGACGTTAAGGGGGAGTTCCGACGACGTCTGCTCAACTAGGTTTGATCATCTAGTGGTGAGGTTGATCTTGAGTTAGATTTTGGATAGTGAGTCTGTATTCGTGATTTTTAGTCTATTGGAGTCACCTGGATTGGTATCCCCCAGATGTAGGTCGGAAGGACCGAACTGGGTCAACAAATTGGTTGTGTTCTTTACTGCTTTCGTTATTACGTCGTTAACACATAGCATAAACAACCATAACGGAATCTTGAGTGTTTTAGGGACCTACAAATTGGTATCAGAGCGAGATCTCTAACGTAACTGAGAAAATCCATTTATTCAAGATTCAAGAAACATGAGTAGAGAAGGAGCGTCTAACACTCGTCCACCATTGTTCGATGGAAATGACTACGCCTATTGGAAAGCCAGGATGCGCAACTACCTGCTGGCACAAGGAGATGGTGTTTGGGACTCAGTCTTGGAGCCATGGATTCATCCAACAAGAACTGTTCGAACTGGAGAAGGAGAGACGGCCACGACTACAATTCGACCCGCGACAAATGCCGAGCTCACACAGGCCGAGAGGACTGCAAGATCAGCCAATTACACAGCTCTTAACGCGATTAGTGGTGCAATGGACGAAGCGCAATTCAGAATGATCGCCAACTGCACATCTGCTTACGAGGCTTGGAACTTCTTGGAGACACAACACGAAGGTTCTGAAGATGTCAAGACGACGCGTCTACAACGGATTGAATCGATTTTTGACAGTCTAAGGATGACGAATGATGAGGATATCACTTCATACTTTGGGAGATTTCAAGACATTGTTAATCAAGCAACAGCTCTTGGAATGACTTTTGAATCATCTAAGCTCGTGAGGAAGTTTCTTAGAACTGTGTCTAAGAAGTATTCTGCGAAGGTTGCAGCCCTTGAAGAGGTGGAGAAAATTAAGACCATGTCATTGAGAGAACTAGTCGGCATTCTTCAAACATATGAGATCAATCACTTAGCCACTGAAAGATCAAGCAAGAACATTGCATTCAAGGCTGAGGAAGAACCTGCTGAAAGCTTTGAAGAAGAGGTTTCTTTGCTCTCAAAGAGAATCGGTAGAATGCTTCAGAATAAGCATTTCAAGAAATTTCAAAAGAAGTATAGAAGTTCTGACAACCCAGTGACAACCGAGAAGCAGAACAGCAAATTTGAGAAGAAAACTGATGGGAAATTCAGGAAACCAAAGAAAGATAGAGATGATGATAGATCCGAGAAATCTTCTGAGATTATATGTTTTGAATGTAATGGGAGAGGCCATGTCAGAAAGGAGTGTCCTACTGCCAAGAAAAGGAGAGGAAAGGCACTTCAAGCTACACTAAGTGATAATGATTCAGAAGATGAACCTGAGGAAGAACAATCCAGTGATGAAGATGATGTAGTTGCCTTTGTTACGAGAGAAGCCAGTCCAGATCCCTTGGTAGGTAATCCTGAGTCAATAAAGTTAATTGCTGACATTTCATCTATTGTTTCAGGAGAATCAGGTAGTCTTTATGCTGAGCTTGTTGAAATCTATGAAGAACTTAAGGAAGAATATGAAGAAGCTGTACAGGAAAATGAGCAGTTGTCGAAACAACTCACTGACATCCGTCTGACTCTGGATAAAGCAGAAGCTGAAAAGATCAAGGCAATTGATGATCTAAAGGTTCTTAAGGGAAAGTATGATGAAGTGAAACTTCAAATTACTACTGTGACTAAAGAGAAGGAATCACTCAGAGAAGAATCTATAAAATTGAAAGTTAGAGTTGCTGACCTAGAGAAGATGACCAAAGGGAAAGGTAAACTTGATGAAGTTCTGTCTATTGGAAAAAGCTATAGAGACATGACTGGTATTGGGTACAAGAATCAAGCATCTACTGGAAAGAGACTATTTGTTAGTGGTGGAAATCTGAATGCTGAAGAAAGTTCACTGACACATCAGAATGTTCCTACATCACCCAAACGACGAAGAGACTGTCTCTATTGCAACTTACCTGGTCATTCAGCTGAAACGTGCATGAGGATAGTTCGTGATCTTATGAACGGACGTCCAGTAGTTTGGCCTCATGAAGATCTAAAGAAGAAGATTCGAATTCAGATGGAATGGGTGCCAAAGAGGAAGGAAAGTAATTGCTTTGTTGTTCTATCATCGCAGCAACAACCACGTTCTAGAAAGTGGTACTTTGATTCAGGCTGTTCTAGACACATGACAGGTAGTAAGGAGATTCTCAACAACTTTACAGACAAAGACTGTGGAGATGTAATCTTTGGTGATGGTGCCAGAAGCAAGATCACTGGCTATGGTAATGTAAAGGATGGTGAACTTTCTAAACTTTCTAGAGTTTATCATGTTGAAGGGCTTACTACTAATCTCATTTCAATTAGTCAATTGTGTGATGAAGATTCTCTTGTTATTTTTAACAAATTTCTTTGTCAAGTATTTGATCACAGGAGAAACAATATTATGACTGGTAAACGTTCTAAGAACAATTGCTATACTTTGGAGGCTAATCTAGATCAGGCACTTGTAAGCATAGATGACCTCACAAATTTATGGCACAAGAAGCTTGGACATCTCAACTATCAATCATTGTACAAGCTAAGTTGTTCAGCCGCTGTCAGAGGTCTGCCCAAACTACACAACAACAAAGATCTTACATGTGTGGACTGTTCAAAAGGAAAACAAACCCGAGCTCAACATAAGAAGACTGATGGAGTCTCTACAGATCATTGCTTAGAACTAATTCATATGGATCTTATGGGTCCAACAGAAACTGAAAGCCTTAATGGCAAAAGGTATGTTTTAGTTTGTGTTGATGATTTTTCAAGATTCACTTGGGTATGTTTTCTCAGGAGCAAAGATGAAGCCTTCCAACACTTTGAAAAGCTAAGCCTGAAGTTGATGAATGAAAAGCAAACTAAAATACAAAGGATCCGTTCTGATCATGGTAGAGAGTTTGAGAATCAGGAGTTTGAACATTTCTGCAACAACCATGGAATATTTCATGAGTACTCTGCCCCAAAGACACCTCAACAGAATGGAATTGCTGAAAGGAAGAATAGGACACTTCAAGAGATGGCACGATCAATGCTACATGCTACTGCACTTGGAAAATCATTTTGGGCCGAAGCAATTCATACAGCTTGCCACATCATCAATCGTGTGATGTTGAGACCTCATACTAACAACACTCCATATCAAATCTGGAATGGTAAAACTCCTACTGTTAAATACTTTCATATTTTTGGATGTAAATGTTTTGTCTACAGGGATAGAGAACAAATTAAGAAGTTTGATGCTAGAGCTGAAGAAGGATGGTTTTTGGGTTACTCCAATAACTCAAGAGCTTATCGAGTTTATTTGATCCAATCTCGAAAGGTTGTTGAAACAGTGAATGTCCTTTTTGAGGATAAATATTGTTTACCCAGAGATTATGATGATGATACAGCCCCAAGTGTTGATACTCCATTAGATATTTCTGATGTTGGTACATCCAGTCAACAACAGTCAGAAGGAATAGTCATTAATGATGATGGAGAAGATGATCATGAGGATAATCAAGAGGATGATGATTCGAGTGCTAAAGCTGATGTTTCTGATAAGAGAAGAGGTCCAAGGACTCTAAAGCATCACTCACAGCAAGACATTATAGGTGATCCTAATGCTCAACGTCTAACTCGAAGCAAGAAGATCAACTACAGAGAATTGGCAGGACTAAATTGCTTCATATCTAGAGTGGAACCTAAGAATGTATCCGAAGCCCTACAAGATGAATATTGGATAGCAGCCATGCAGGATGAGTTGATCCAGTTTGAAAGAAACGATGTTTGGGAGTTGGTGGAACAACCGAAGAACATCAATGTCATTGGCACGAAATGGGTTTTTAGGAATAAAACTGATGAGCAAGGCAACATTATAAGGAATAAAGCTCGCCTAGTTGCTCAAGGTTTTACACAGATAGAAGGTCTGGATTATGGTGAAACGTTTGCACCTGTTGCAAGGATGGAAGCTGTCAGAATTCTACTAGCCTTTGCTTGTACTATGGATTTCAAGCTGTATCAACTTGACATCAAAACAGCCTTCTTAAATGGCAAGATCAAGGAGGAGATTTTTGTGGCACAGCCTGCTGGTTATGAGGATCCAACTAGACCAAATCATGTTTATCGAGTAAAAGGTGCACTCTATGGTCTTAAGCAAGCCCCTAGAGCTTCGTATGATCGATTGTCTTCATTCCTTATCTGCAATGGTTACAAAAGAGGAGAAGCTGATAAGACGATGTTTATCAAACATCAGAACGACCACTTCATTATTGCACAAGTATATGTAGATGATATTATCTTCGGAGCAACGTCAGAACATCTCAGAAACGACTTTATTAAAGCAATGCAGTCTGAGTTTGAAATGAGTATGATAGGAGAGTTAACTTACTTCTTAGGACTACAAGTAAAGCAACTGGATGATGGAATATTTCTTAGTCAAGAGAAGTATGCTCGAAACATGCTGAAGAGATTTAAGCTGGATGATAGCAAGGTCGCTAGAACACCGCAAGGACAACAACAGAAACTATCTAAGCATGATCAAGGAGCTGATGTAGATCAGAAATTGTATCGAAGTATGATTGGTAGTCTACTTTACTTAACAGCCACTAGACCAGATATCTCTTTTAGCACGGGAGTTTGTGCAAGATTTCAAGCAAATCCAAAGGAGGTGCATTTGAAAGCTGTCAAACGCATCATGAGATATATCAAAGGAACTGTTGGATTAGGCATTTGGTTCTCTAAAAGATCAAATTTGGACTTGATAGGGTATACGGATTCAGATTGGGCAGGCTGTAGTGATGACAGACGTTCGACGACAGGAGGCTGCTTCTACCTTGGGAACAACCTTGTGTGTTGGTTTTCTAGGAAGCAAAATATAGTAGCACTCTCCACAGCGGAAGCAGAGTATATAGCTGCTACTTGTTGTTGTTCACAACTAATGTGGATGAAGCAAATTTTGAGTGATTATGGCATTAAGAAGGATGATTTTAAGGTCTATTGCGACAATACCAGTGCAATCAACATTTCAAAGAACCCTGTTCTACACAGTCGCAGCAAGCACATCGATATAAGGTATCATTTCATTCGAGACCTTGTAGAAGAAAGTGTGTGCAACATTGAACATATTGGGACGTTAGAACAACGTGCTGACATCCTAACTAAGGCACTTGATGGTGAAAGGTTTGAGACTCTTAGATCGGTAATGGGCCTTTGTTACTCTAACTAATTCATTTCAAGCTATGTTTATAATATTATGTATAGACTTTTACACTTGATCTGGCCCAAAAGCATTTTACAGGCCCAATTCTATTCAAATCCGATAAGCACTGCGTGGAGGCGTTGTTGCAGCGTTCATGATGACTGCAAAAACTGACAGCCATCACGTCGCACATCAGAAACCGTCGCCCCTTCACCTTCTTCGTCTCTCTCTTTATAGTGTAGTTTTCTGAGTTTAAACTTCACATTTGCTTTCACTCTTCGAAAATTTCAAGTTTTGCAGTTCATATTTTCTTTCAATGGCTTCATCTTCTTCCACCAACGTTGCTGAGAAGCCTTCTGAGCCAGTGAATGTTCAAGAGCCCTCAAAATCCCCAATTTCTGAGAACCCTAATGATCCTGAAATTGAAAATCCATCCACAACCACTGCAAATCTTACTGATTTGGCTATAGTTGCTGCTGATGAGAATGCTGAGCCGATCAAAGTTATTCCAGCCACTGAACAACCCACGAACACTCCCATGAGTCACAATGTTGAAGCGGAAGATCCTCCTACTCAGTCTACTCCGCCTCCGACCACTACTGAAGGAGAGCATCCTACTCCTGGAGGAGAAGAAAATGTCGAAGTGGAACATGACATTCTTCCTCATGGTGAGCCATCAAACCCTGATCCGGTGTCACAAGGAGAGTCACCAGAAGTCCAAACTGAGCCTCGACGTCCAGCCACACGATCTTCAAAGAAAAAGAGGAGTTCGTCTACTTCAGATGTCAACACTTCTGTCAAACGACCGCGGACAAGGCAGTCCCCTGCTGACCCTAAGTCGAAACGACCTTTCAACAAAAACTACTTTACAAAGGACATTATGGAGTTTGGTACAAGTGATCTCGCTCACAGGAAGTTCATACCAGAAGAGGCCTTCACTCAGAAGACTTACTCCGAGTTGGGATTTGATGAATTTTTGGAGGAGAGACACTTATTGAAATGGGCGAATATCTTCAAGTCCTATTCTCCAACACTGGTGAGAGAATTCTATGCCAATCTTTCTTCTGATATCTTAAGTGCAAACTCACCATGGGCAGGAAAGATCTATATTAGAGGAAAGTTTATCTCACTTACCCCTGCCACAATCAATGAGTTGTTGGAACTCCCTCCTAACGACGACCTCGGAGATGCTTTGGAGTACCTGCCTCAAGAGCCTGCTGAACTTGCTTTTCATATTTCCAATGAACGTGCTTTTGATTTTGGAAGACGCAAGTGCAGTTCTTCTGATCTAACAATGAAGTTCCATTGTCTGTACCACTTCTGTCGTGCGAACATTCTTCCAACGTCGAATGCATCTCAACCTTCCTTGGAAATGGGTAAACTTCTGTACATTATTGATACTGGAATTGAGCTAATGAATTTTGGTCTCCTTGTCTTAAAAAGGATGTTAGGTTTTACTCGGGACAACATATCTAAGGCTGCAAGTCTTCCTTATCCGGCCTTGATTACTCTTTTGCTTTATAAGCATGGTATCAAGGTTGATAAGACTGAACTTGTCAAGATCAATGTCCATGCCCCTACTCCTAATCTGCGGGACAAGCACAATGATTTTAAGCAAGGTCCTCCTCCGTCTGGAACTGATCGCGTGCAGCTCATTAAAGCTGAATTGCTTGCACTTAGTGACAAGCAGACAAAGATAAGTCAGGAGGCCATTGCTACAAAAAGGAAGATCAATCAGCTCATCAGTATGCTGCCAGGTTCTTTGTCCCCTACAAGGAAAGGTTCTTCAAGTACTGCTCGTACCTCTGAGCAGAACCCCTTTGCCGATGAAGAGGACTCTTCAGATGGAGTTGTGTGATCCATCAAGGGGGAGTAATTTGTGATTTCTGGTTGTGGTGGTTTGGTAAACTCTAAACTTTTTGCAAACTTTATGATATTTTTGCTGGATGTTGGATGACTGTTATAACTTTGAACTGATGACATTTGCTACTGCTATGCTTGTTTTGTGTTTGCTTGCTTATCTGAACTGTAGTCTGTTGATATTCTGAATTGGTGATATGTTGATTTGAATGGTGCTAACTTGTGCTCATTTGATCTACTGTTTTGGTGTTGAACTATTGACTCTCTATTAATGTCGTCTTGTTTGGAACTTTACTTTGATGATATTTTTGTTATATTGGTTGATGTGCTTATCTATCATAATCTGAAGTGATTATTGCTTGTATTTCTGATAGACACCTTGTTTGATTTGATGGATCAACATCTCCATGAAATGTGGGAGAGATTGTTAATAATGTGTTATGACAACTTGACCTTGTACTTTTCATTGAGATGTTTATCAGGTGTTGGCACATCAGGCTGACGACGACATTAACTCTGCAGGCAGTTATTTGTGTCTTTCTATTTAAACGCAGAGTCTGTAATCTAGTGTATGGATTATTCATTGCGAAATATTATTGATAGAATAGATTACAGAGTTAGAGAGAGAGAGAGTCTTTTCGTTTTCGTTCTTCAAGATTTGAGTTGATCATATTCATTTGGAGAATCGAGAATCAAGAAAGGGATTACATTGAAAATATCTGAAGATATTTGATCGTCCTACTATTGAATGAATTTGGGCAATCCGGTGCAGAGATGGAAATCACATGGTAAATGACAGACTGAAGTCCGATCTTGAAGATTGCAACTAGGGGATTTTCCTACAGACGTTAAGGGGGAGTTCCGACGACGTCTGCTCAACTAGGTTTGATCATCTAGTGGTGAGGTTGATCTTGAGTTAGATTTTGGATAGTGAGTCTGTATTCGTGATTTTTAGTCTATTGGAGTCACCTGGATTGGTATCCCCCAGATGTAGGTCGGAAGGACCGAACTGGGTCAACAAATTGGTTGTGTTCTTTACTGCTTTCGTTATTACGTCGTTAACACATAGCATAAACAACCATAACGGAATCTTGAGTGTTTTAGGGACCTACACTTAATATTGGCGAATTTAGTCCTAGAATATTTTAAAATATTATAGTTTTGAACATCATACTTTGGAAATATTTCATTAATACCCCATAAACTTTGACTTTGTACACTTTAATCCTCTTTCCAAATTTATAATATTTTATTTTAGTTTAGGTTAACTTATTTAATAGTATTAAATGTTATGTTAAAAAATTAAGTTTGATTATTTAATTATATAGAATTTTTTATTCTGTCATATTTTTATTGTATTTGAACGTTTTCAAAATTAGTACATTATTTATTAATTTTTCGAATTTAAGTTTATCATGTATTTTGTTCTTGTCAAAGTTTTATTTCTGTAATTTTATATTTTATTTTATTCATCTTTTTATACTTCTTTATCCCATGACATTATTCATATTTTTACTTTTGTTATTTTTTTATTAAGTTTGATCTAATTTTAGCGCAATTATAATTATATAATTATAAAATTATAGTAGAGTGGGTACTGTTGGAATTGTCGAATTGCGTTGTTTTAGAATATAATTTTTACTTGTAGATATCTAATACTCCCTCCGTTTTTTAAACTATACCATTCGCATAATTGATACTCCCTTTGTCCCATTTAACCTGTCTTGTTTGATTTTTCAACACAATCCAATGCATTTTTTCAACCGTTAATATCTAAAAATATATACAACAAAAAATTATGTAAAATATATATTCTAAAACTATATCATTATACGATTCTAACAAGGCCCAATTCGTCTATTTTCCTCAAATATATACTTGTAATAACACTGAGTCAAAGTTAAACAATGAACAATATAATGCCAAAAAGTCAAACCAAATAGGTTAGCTGGGACGGAGGGAGTACTATTTATTAAAGAACTTTGATTCAGCTTTTTGGCACAATTGTATAAAATGAAACATATACTACAAAAAATTCGCGGGAAGGTGACGAAAGGATTTCGTCGCCTTGTTCGCCGCCTGGAGCACTAGGCGACGAAATCTGTCAGGCGACGACTTCAATAAAATTTCGTCGCCAATTTCGTCGCCTTCCCACAAATTTCATGTAGTCAATTGAAATATTGTTGGAATTCGTCTAATCGCGTTGTTTTATAATATGAAATTTTTATAATTTTTACATACATATCATTTGAGTTATTAATAATTAAAAATGTATATTAGATTGCGTGCAGTGGAGAAGTTAAAAAGAATGGAGGGAGTAATCCTTTTCACAGCCTTTAAATGTGATTTTTTTGGCTCGGTTGAAACGTTAGGCAGACTCCTACACTATAAGAAATGTATAGTCTAGATGCTCTTAGATATATGATATAGAGGGAGTGAGCAACTTGAAGAGTACAAGCGATGGGGATGGGCATAAACGTGCTATCTGCAGGGCTTTTTTGTTATTTAATTATTTTGGATCATAAATTATTAGGGTTATGTTAATTTTTATTGGGCTTGGGTTATTTTAGGGTTGATTTCTATTTAAAAGGTAATTAGGATTTAATTGTAGGCATCAAATTATTATTATTAAATTGGAAGCATGATGACTTTGGGCAAATGACTTGTTTTCATTTGATTGTTTATATTTCTATCAATGGGTCCGACCTGCCAGATTCCCTATACCATATCATGACGTGTTCAACCACATAAAGATTGGATCGTCTGGAATCGGATCAGGCAGAGATGAAAGGACAACTGGTGGCCGCGAATGTGCAACTCACTAAAATCACGGCAACCCTAGCCGAGATGTCACGAGCCATTCGACAACTAGCTTATAATCACCGGGATGACGATGCTTCATTAAAATCAGCAGAGGAACCAGCATTGTAGGTCACAACACCGTGTGCAGAACCATTCATGTTTCAGTTGCCGACGTTTAATGGGACTGATTCGATTGGTTGGCTAGCGTGTGCGAATCAATAGATTGAAATACACGAGATTGCGGCGGCACAGAAAGTGGATTTAGCCGTGGTGGCAATGGAGGATGTAGCGCTATATTGGGTACGTAACATGGTATCGCTCGTGGAAGCCGGGAATTCTATGGGACGATTTCTCGCACGCATTGGTGGCGAGATTTGATACGCGTTTCAAGGAAACCCCTTTGAACGTCTAGCTGACATCAAACAGTCAGATTCAATGGACGATTATGTCAGTCTTTTTGTCCAGTTGGCGAGCCAAGTGCCAGGTTTGTCCGATGAACACTATGTGGGACATTTCATGAAGGCTTTGAAGGATCCCATTCGAAGTTAGCTTCGCCACCTTAGGCCCACAAATTTGGAGTCAGCTATAGAATTGAATAGGGACGTAGAGGATAATTTGGAAGTGGCTGTAGGAGGCCGTCCATATCAGGATATCAGCACTTCTGTACCACGGTCAGGCATGTTTTCTCGGCTGAATTCCACCACTGCTAGTGCAGTGGGGGCAGTAGCCAAGGGGGTTCCATGGTCCCTTTCCCTAAGCCATCTGACCGACCACCCCCAACACCCACACGGTCAGAAGCATTCGGGCAGTCTATAGCTCGCTCTCGTTTTACTCATCTGTCACATCAGAACTTAGCATAATTGCGAGCGAAAGGGCTATGTTTCGGATGTAAAAAATCTTACACTCCGAGGCATGAATGTCCCCTTAAGAAGTTGCGGGTTATGGTAGTAGAAGAAAATGAGGCCCTAGACCTCCAACAACACAAGTATTATGAGCCCACTGGCGACGAGGAGTTGACGGAGGTACGGGGGAGGGGGGGTGCATCAGTCGAGGACGGGACTCTACCATTCTATTCTATGTCTAGAAGCAGAACACTTCAACCTTGACGACAAGGTCGTTTCGAAGGGGCTGGAATTGATAGAGAGTAGAGGGATTGAGCAACTTGAAGAGTACAAGCGATGGGGATTGGCATAAACCTGCTATCTGCGGGGCGTTTTTGTTATTTAATTATTTTGGATCATAAATTATTAGGGTTATGTTATTTTTTATTGGGCTTGGGTTATTTCAGGGTTGATTCTTAGTAGTATTTAAAGGGTGATTAGGGTTTAATAGTAGGCATTAGATTATTATTATTGAATTGGAAGCCTGGCGGCTTTGGGCAAATGACTCGTTTTCGTTTGATTGTTTCTGTTCTAGATTTTTTTTTTCCTTCTATAAAGTTAGTCTCTAATCTACCTTCTTCCCTTTCTCATCCTTAGATAATTTTTCTTCTGAAGGGTGTTCTGGCAATCATGCAATCCTCCATATAAAATTTCTTGACCATATTTGTTGCGTATTTCTCATGGCATAAAAACAACTTGCAATCCTAGGAAATAATTTAGTTCTCCTATTATCTTCTCGAACTCAAACTTCATGGATTCTACAAACTCATCTTTTTCAGTAATTCTCAAGTTGATCCAAAAATAATCATCACACTCTTCAGGAACAATGACTAGTGCACATTCCCTCTCATGTGTCCAATTCTTTTCTTTATGCGATGCCATTAAGTTAGGGTGTCTTAAGGGCTGAAAACTCATATGCAATACCATGGTGATCACAGAAATGTGCAAACGATTGGTTCTCAAACTCTTTACTATGGTCCGTTTTGATCCTTGTGATCTTAATAAGAAATGTGCCTAATTGGTTAGGTATATGGAGATTGTAGTCCGTAAATAAGGATAAGATTTACATACAAATTTATACCCAAGGTAAGCGTTTTCTTCATAAGAGGCATTGGGGTTGTTTGACAGGTCGCAGATGGTGGGTGCAAACGAGCTGCTAACGAGTTCACTACCTACAATCTCAATGTGTTTTTAGGAATATTTACTTATATTTATTTGTAGGTAGTGAATTATTCCAGTTTTTATATAGATGATTGTGAATGTAACTCATAATAGGAATCCATTCATTATATTGAGCAAATTTTTGGAAAATGTTTTGGTGGTAATGTATCACAAATAGATGTGATCAATGATCAATCAGAAAAAAAAAAAAAAAATATAGTAGTACATGTGTGTGCAAATATTTATATTTCTGTCGTGGATGGAGAGTTTAGAGTTCATCTTCAGTTGGACGAAGTGTTCGCGTTGATTCCCTTTGCCATTCACGTGGATTTAGGCTATTAAAAAATTAAAAAAGGTAAGGATCACGGTGGATTATTTATTAATCATGGTTAAGCGTAAGAAATAATTAGTCCCACTTGATTGACTTCGCCCATAATAAAGTGAATATTTCCAGTAACATTTTTGCCTAATGCTATTCCAACGACAACCGGTAATATAAAAGGCTGTTTTGTTTAGCACGTGTACACATGGTGACACTAATCTCCCAGGTCCCATTACATACAAACCTTATTAAAAAGATGGCATTTTAATAAGTCGATAATAGTTGGTCGACGTAGTACAGGTGATGAGGTGAAGGCAGAAGCCATACAAGTGTACCTGCCAAAACAAGAAAAAGTGTTTCATAGTCATATATACACCTACAATGTAAACTACAGTTAAAAACGATTGCTCTAGAAACTGAAAAGGAGTTGTATTTGATGTTGGAAGACTAAAGAAAATCCTGTAGTATTAATTCTAAAGTGTGAGACTTTAGACAACGAAAAACGAAAATTGGGAAAAAACTAGTGGGATTGTATCAATCATTATGTGGAGTAGGAAGGATACTAATTGCAATTTAATGTATTGGACAACAGTGGAACTAACAAGGAACATGTATACATATAATTTCAGAGCAAATATGTGTGAGACTTGATCAGTTTAAGATAATTTGCACATGATAACATGTTTTCTATAATAACTACAACAATAATCATACCAAAAGGTAGAAAAACATATAATTAAATGAAACGAAATGATTACTCATATACATGTTGCAAACAAACAAACAAAATCTGAGATTAGCAAATCCAACATGCATCAAGCCAGGATTCTCCAACAAATGTTTCTTAATATAGACGAAGATCTTCAAACTGTAAGATGTTTGCTGCGACTGACAATAACACATCAGATACTTGGTATAGGATTTACGGATTAGGATTTAACTTACCTAAAACCTAACCACTTCATATTTTATGATGGATTTAAATCCGCACCTCAACTCCTCCATACTATCAAACAAAATGTCCAGATTCAAATTCTATTCCTTAACCCCAACTCCTAAACACGGCCCCTTGTTGAATTAGATGGTTATGTAGCAAATACTTAGGTCCAATTTGAAGTTAAGTCCGGATAGGTTTGCCCTTGTTTAGTATGCAAAAAATGTCCTGAAACTACATCTAACACGATTTTTCCCCCCTAAAATGCACAAATGAAACCAATGTAATTTAATGATCTATTTTGCAAAAACTAAAAAATCAAGCCCAGGCAAATTTAAATAGGCCTTAGTGTTACACATAGAAAAATCTAAAAGTAATTTTTGGACAAATTGATTTGAACTTATGGTTATCAACAGAAAAGTTCGTCTGATTCTGAATTCCGTATATTTCTAAATTATCGAGACAACCAATATGGCACTGACAAAACAGCGGACCCTGGGATCCTTTTATAGTGAACAAAACAAGGGCCAACTGAAAGGCACTAATTGTTGAAAACCAAGAGGTAATAAACACCTTGTTTATACAGAATTGTTCAAAATAGGTTGTTAGTGAACCGAGCCACTCAATGTGCAGTTCTTAAGAGGGAAATATACGTATAATATTACATTTTTGAAAATAGAATAAGATGTTATAATTTAATTCTTTCAAATAAAAGGGAAATAGATAAATTAAAAAATCAGCATAATTAATTAATTAACCTATATTTATATAATTAAATAAAAAATATTTAAATAATAAAACTAATATAACTTTATATAAAATTACATACAACTAAATATTATAAAACTTAAATATTAATGTTAACGTAATCTTAATTTTCAATATGAGGCTTTCAATTTCTCTAAATAGAAAAGAAAAATTTTAAATCTTAAATAAATTAAAATACATTATCGAAATGAAAAAAACATACTACTAATCAGGAATGATATATTAAAAATATGTATATTTGACTAATTTATTAATGATAAAGGAAACATTAAAAAGTTTTTATAACATGATGCCCTTATTTTTTGGGCTGAAAAATAGTACCAAAACTGAAGTACAGATAACAAACCTGGAAACGTTTTGTAACTACCAGAGTTCCACTGACAAATATATAAGCCATTTGTGTCACGTTTATTCAATCTGCAAAAATCATCAAACTATGTGATACATATTGAATATTGGATGAAAAATAAAATATATGAAGAAGTTATACCAAGTGTTAACCAAGAAATTTTCAGAGGAGTAAAACTCCTATTTGGATTGAGAAATGTTGAAGAAACTTACAAAAAATTGCGGAAAGGAATTACAGGAATTTAAAGAAAGCTGTAAAGGAATGAAATTACAGAATGGAAGAACAAAATGAAACTGCAGGAATGAAATTGCAGAAAAGAAAAAATATAAAGTGCGGCTTCTCTTTGGAGAGGTTGAGGTGCCCTTCCTGGGATGTCACATCCTATTATTTATAGGGAGGAGCACAGCATCTGTCCTTTTGATGGAGAAGGTGTAACGCTTGTAAAGCTCCCATGATCCTCTCCATTGATGGCGCCTAGTCTTCAATGCCGCCATGATTCTCTCCAACAGATCTTCTGGTGTCTGCGTTCCTCATACCTCGTGGTCATCCGTTCCCTACTCATTGTGGACTTGGTCAACTACTTTGATTATGGGCCTTAATAACTCTTGGGTGTTAACAGATGCCCCCCTTGCGCTTTCGGTCGATGGAACTGAGACTGAAAATGCGCATATAATTTTGAATCCCATAATTTTTTGAACTTCTAGACTCCAACTATAACTGCCGCCATCGGCATGTAAAATTGAGAAACCGTGTATGTTCACTCTCAGTTTTAACTATAATATTTATTTTAATTAACAAATATATATATATATAATTATTTCTTCTAAAAATAATAATAATAATAATAATTTTAGTAATCATGGCAACATACCAATTGCAAATTACAATGGCATGTGCTCCGCCACATGCATGTTTGTTTGTTTTTTTTTTTCTTTTTTTATATATAAATGGCGGCTGCCTTGTTTTTTTTTCCTTTAAACTAGCCGCCATCTATTTACATTTGGCCGCCACCCTTTTTTTTTTTTTTTTTAACTAGCCGCCGCCACCTAAATTTTTTTTTTTTTAACTAGCCGCCATCTTTTTCTTTCTATTGGCCGCCACCCATTGGGCTGCCAACCTCACTGGGCTGCCAACCTCTTGCCAGCAGCCAGTCTTGGTCCCAAGCGCCGCCAGCCAACCCGGAGTGCCGCCAGGTCTTCGCTGCCAGCCGCCAGCCGCCAGCCTGCTGTCCGGGCCACCAACCTGCTCGGCCGCCAGCCTTGATCGGGAGGGCCGCCACTGACGCGAGCGCCGCCAGCTCCCAGCCCAGGCCGCCATCTCCACGCTGCCTCGAGGAGCGCCGCCAGCCTTGTTCGAACGCCGCCATCAGCCCCCGTCGTGAGACGCCGCCAGCCGCCAGTCTCATCTTGCCAAGCGCCGCCATCACTGGTCGAGCGCTGCCAGTCCCTTCGCTTGAGGCCGCCAGCCTTGTTGTTCGAACGCCACCAATCAATCGCCACCAGCTGCCAACGTATTGAGCACCGGGAGCCACCAGCCGCCAGCCTCCACGGGCCGCCAACTTCGCCGGCCGCCAACCTCTCGCCAGCCGCCAACGTATTGAGCACCGCGAGCCACCAGCAGCCAGCCTCCACGGGCCGCCAACTTCGCCGGGCCACCAATCTCTTGCCAGCCGCCAGCCAGCCCGCAGTGCCGCACTCCTGTTGCGCCGCCATCGAAGAGCATCCGGGAGCCGCCTTCATCATCGAGCAGAGGTGCCGCCACCTTGGTCTAGGGCTGCCAGTCAACACGAACGCCGCCATTACCCTCGGCCGCTACTCACTTGCAGGCCGCCACCATCACCAAGCAGCGTCGCCACCTATCTTACTGAAGGCCGCCACCATCACCAAGCAGCGTCGCCACCTATCTTGCTGAAGGCTGCCACCTCAGCCACGAACTGGGCCGCCATCCTTGGTCAAGCCGCCGTCCTAATTCACGAACTACTCGGCCTCCAAGGCCGCTGTTGACGGCATTCCAGGGCCACTATCCAGGGTTTTTACGACCCAAGGTTATTGCATTGGCCACCACTGTTGGTTCGTCTTCCCCTTTATCGCGTTTCAATTTCTCAAAACGAGTCTCGTGTGTAGGTAGACGCTTCTCATTTTGTTCCTCAAGGAACTTTTCCAAGCGGGCCGCTTTCTCGGCCAGTTGGGCAAGATCAGTGGAATCCTGCACAATTAAATGCTCTTTTAATCTCGGTAACATGTTAGCCACTGCTATATTGGCTATTTCTTTATCCGGGATTGCCATAGTACATCGGCCTTTAAGGCACTGCAATCTATTAATAAAAGCACTTGCCGCCTCATCGGCAAATTGTTTGGCGATAGTGAGATCTGCAAGACTAACCTGTGACAGAGGAGTGTAGAATCTGTCATGAAACGCCCGCTCGAGATCAACCCAATTTTGAATAGAATTAGGCCGCAAGGACGCAAACCAAGCAAAGGCAGGTCCAGTCAGAGATGAGCTGAACAACCTTAGCTTCAGCCAATCGTTGGCCGCTGCTTCGCCACATTGAGCAGTAAACCTGCCCACGTGTTCTACTGTTGATTTACCGTCGTCTCCCGAGAACGTGGTGAACTCGGGCATTTTGAAGCCTCTAGGGTAAGGCTGCATAGTGTCTACCCAATCCGGGTATGGTTTCCTGTTCGTGGGCCGTTCCATCTGCCTTAATTGAATCCCGAAGTGTTGTTGCATCATATCTGCCAACAACTCGGGTGACACCAGAGGCATGGCGGTTTGAGGATACATGGTGGCCGGGAGAGGGTTGGCGGCCTGAGGGGCCATGGCGGCCGGGTGCAGGCTGGCGGCGGCCTGATGAGCCATGGCGGCCGGATGTGGGTTGACAGCCTGAGGTATGTTGGCGGCCTGATGTATGTTGGCCGCCTGATGCTGCATGGCTGCTTGTGTGTTGGCGGCCTGATGATGATGAATGGCGGTTGGTGGTGTTGCAGCCACCTGTGGTACGTGTCCTCCTCCAGCAGCTAGAGTAGGGATGGCGGCCGGTGGGATCGGAGCCGCCACTCCAAATGGTTGTGCCGTCGCCTGGCGTGGTGCCATGTCGGGAATTGTTGGTACAGCGCTAGACGCCATCAAGTATCCTGAAGAAGGAGCATACATCATGGTAGGCGCCGCATAACAATAGTTCGACACGTTAGATGCCGCAGGAACCAAAGTATGAGTAGAAGGAAATGGGGGCAGACTCGCCAGTCCTCCAAACTCCGAGAGTGGCGGCTGGCCAAAAATAGCCCCCCAATTCATCTGCGGGCCGCCATACAGCCCTGGGATGCTTGGTGGCACATTCGTGCCATTTGCTGAAATGGAGCCCTCTTGTGAAGTACGCAGGGATCCACATATCTTATCAGTCTGATCGGCCATAGCAAGCCGCAACACGTCCATAAGGTGCCTTGTAAGTAAAGGCATGAATTCGGCCATCGATTCTGTCATCGATAGCCGCATCTGTTCCAAAAGGGTTAGGACTTGCATTATCCCTTGTGATGGTTGAGAGGTAGCCGCTGCATTATCGACGTTCTCAGATGGTGTCCTTACTGGTGTTTCATCATGCAGCGACATCTCTTCAAATTTTTGTGTTAAATCCCTTACTACTCGTCCAGATCTAAGTAACATACACTCTTAAGCGGATATGGTCTCAATCTCGTGTCCCACTGGGCGTGCCAATTTGTTAACCAAGAAATTTTCAGAGGAGTAAAACTCCTATTTGGATTGAGGAATGTTGAAGAAACTTGCAAAAAATTGCGGAAAGGAATTACAGGAATTTAAAGAAAGCTGTAAAGGAATGAAATTACAGAATGGAAGAACAAAATGAAAGTGCAGGAATGAAATTGCAGAAAAGAAAAAATATAAAGTGCGGTTTCTCTTTGGAGAGGTTGAGGTGCCCTTCCTGGGATGTCACATCCTATTATTTATAGGGAGGAGCACAGCATCTGTCCTTTTGATGGAGAAGGTGTAACGCTTGTAACGCTCCCATGATCCTCTCCATTGATGGCGTCTAGTCTTCAATGCCGCCATGATTCTCTCCAACAGATCTTCTGGTGTCTGCGTTCCTCATACCTCGTGGTCATCCGTTCCCTACTCATTGTGGACTTGGTCAACTACTTTGATTATGAGCCTTAATAACTCTTGGGTGTTAACACCAAGATAGAATTTATGAAATAATTATTATTATTAACAGTGTAAAAATCCCAATTAATAAAGAGTTTTGTGGATTGAAGTAGATATGATAAAGAAGTAAATAGATATATGAATGTTTTTATTTCTGACATTTCGAAAAGGCCATTTAATTAAATAAAATAAATAGCTTATTACCACAAAGAAATACTTAAAAGATAACAGAATGTTCATTAAACTTACATAGAAAGGTGTTTGTCTGCATACCTGTAAATGTGTTTCTCTGTTAGGAATATATGGCCAAGTGTAAACTTAGATTGTCATTTGTTAGCCCTCAAGTCAGCAAATAGAAAGCATAATATCTTTAAACCAATATGTCGTGTTTGTCTCTCATTAATTGTGGATTACTTCAATTTAAAGGACAATACTGTTGTGAAATTATTACAAGTATATGCCTATTAGCTATATGATAATATTTTCTAATGATGATATATTAGTAATGGATATATTTGAATGAAAGACAATGGAAGAAAGAAAAGAAATAGTATTAGTGTATTCAATAGTGCAACTATTGTAGTGAAATTAAGACCAAAAGCAAGGAAAATATATGCCCAAGTATAAGAGTTTTTTGAACAAATATTGGTGTATATTTCTCACTTAAGAACCCATATTTATAGACATAATACAAGGCTAATGGCATCATAATTAATTGCCTTCACTAGAATAGGTATCATGACTAATGGCCTCCACTAGAATGGGTATCATGACTTATGAAGCCTTTCTTTGAAAAAGTGGTATACATCCAAATTTCATCAATAATTGTATAACACTCCCTCTTGGATGTACTATATATAAAAGAATATGCCTCGTTAAAACCTTACTAGATAAAAACCCTCTGGGAGAAAAATCTAGTGAAGGAAAAAGAGTACATAATTCTTATATATTAATTTCTCCCTCTGATCAAAGCATCAGTTGAGATTCTTTAGTTGGCGCATCCCAATGCTTTTCACCAACTTTTCGAATGTTGCTGTTGGTAGTGCCTTGGTAAATAAATCTGCAAGATTATCAGCTGAACGGATTTGCTGCACATCTATTTCACCATTTTTCTGTAAATCATGAGTGAAGAAAAATTTTGGTGAAATGTGTTTCGTTCTATCTCCTTTAATATACCCTCCCTTCAATTGTGCTATACAAGCTGCATTATCTTCATATAAAACTGTTGAGGATATTTTTTCTTCAGTAGCCATGACACAATTTTTCAATATATGGTGCATCAAAGATCGCAACCATACACATTCTCGACTGGCTTCATGGATTGCTAAAATTTCAGCATGATTTGACGAAGTAGCAGTCAAAGTCTGCTTCATTGATCTCCATGAAATTGCAGTACCACCACATGTAAAAACATAGCCAGTTTGAGATTTGGCTTTATGTGGATCTGATAAATATCCGGCATCAGCAAAGCCGATTATTTCATGTCGAGAGTCATTTGGGTAAAATAACCCAAGATCAATAGTTCCTTGGAGATAGCGAAATATATGTTTAATTCAATTCCAATGTCGTCTTGTAGGAGATGAACTGAATCTCGCTAATAAATTTACTGCAAATGATATATCTGGTCTAGTGCAGTTTGCAAGATACATTAAAGCACCTATGGCACTTAAATATGGGACCTCTGGCCCAAGAATTTGTTCACCTTCCTCTTGTGGTCTAAACGGATTCTTTTTTATATCAAGTGACCTTACGACCATTGGAGTACTCAATGGATGTGCTTTATCCATATAAAATCGCTTTAATACTCTCTGAGTATAAGCTGTTTGATGGACAAATGTTCCATTATTTAAATATTCAATTTGTAAACCAAGGCATGATTTGGTTTTACCAAAATCTTTGATTTCAAACTCCTTTTTTAGGTATTCAACAACCTTTTGGAGCTCCTCTGGAGTTCCAATCAAGTTGAGATCATCAACATAAACTGCAATGATTACAAACCATTGTCCATTTTTCTTAATGAAAATACATGGACAGATCGGGTCATTTGTATAACCCTCTTGTAACAAAGACTCACTGAGTCGGTTATACCACATTCGCCCGGACTGTTTCAGTCCATATAGGGATTTTTGTAATTTGATGGAATACAAATGTTTAGGATTTGATTCATATGTCTCTGACATCTTTAATCCATCTGGAATCTTCATATAGATATTTGTATCTAAATTTCCATATAGATACGCAGTAATAACATCCATCAATCTCATTTCAAGATTTTGATGGACTGCTAAACTGATAAGATATCTAAATGTTATTCCATCCATTACGGGGGAATATGTTTCATCATAATCAAATCCGGGTCTCTGTGAAAACCCTTGGGCGACTAATCTCGCTTTGTATCTGACAATTTCATTTTTGTCATTTCTTTTTCTTACAAAAACCCATCTGTATCCGACTGGCTTTATATTTTCTGGTGTTTTGACAATCGATCCAAACACATTTCGTCTAGCCAGGGAATCCAATTCAGATTGGATTGCATCTTTCCATTTTGGCCAATCTTTTCTTTTCCGACATTCATCAACCGAATTTGGTTCATGATCCTCGTCATCATTTATGATGTCAAGTGCTATGTGGTACGAGAATACATTATCTATGATAATTGCATCTCGATTCCAAACATTTCTGCTTGTGACAAAATTGATTGATATTTCATTATTTTCAATTTCCTGTTCATTTGGAACTGCAAGTTCATGCTCCTCTGGAGCAGTTTGCTCTTCAAGAGCTTCTTTTTCCTCTGGAATATTTTCTGCAATTTTGTCATTTTCAATTATTTGTGATCCTCTTTTCTTTCGAGGATTTTTATCTTTGGAACCTGGTGGTCTACCACGCTTCAAGCGTGCATTAGATTCATCTTTAACACTTGTAATTGGTCCCTCTGGGACATTAATTTTTATTGGAACATTTGCTGCCGGTATAAGAGATTTTGTTACTCTTTTAGAGTCACATAATGCGTCCGGCAATTGATTTGCAATATTATGCAAATGTACAATTCTTTGTACTTCTAGTTCACAATCATTTGTACGAGGATCAAAGAAATATAGCGGTGTTTTCCAGTTGATTTCTTTTTCTTTCTTTGGTTGGTTTTTATCTCCCCCTAATGTCGGGAAATGAGATTCGTCAAAATGACAATCTTTGAATTTCGCAGTAAATAAATCACTAGTTAATGGTTCGAGATATCGAATAATCGATGGTGATTCATACCCGACATATATTCCCAATCTACGTTGGGGACCCATCTTTGTGCGCTGAGGTGGTGCAATCGGAACATATACTGCACAACCAAATATTCTGAGATGGGATATATTGGGTTCATGCCCAAATGTTAATTGTATAGGGGAATATTCATGATAATGTGTCGGTCTTATCCGCACCAATTTTGTTGCATGTAATATTGCATGCCCCCAAGCTGTCAATGTCAATCCAGATCTCATTAATAATGGTCTGGCAATTAATTGTAAACGCTTTATACGTGATTCAGCAAGTCCATTCTGTGTATGGATATGAGCAACAGGATGCTCAACTGTTATGCCAATTGACATGCAGTATTCATCAAACCTCTGGGATGAATATTCACAAGCATTATCCAATTGGATATTTTTTATTGTATAATCAGGGAACTGTGCTCGTAATTTAATAATTTGAGCAAGTAATTTTGCAAACGCATGGTTGCGAGATGATAATAATGATACATTGGACCATCGTGTTGATGCATCAATTAGCACCATAAAATATTTAAATGGTCCACATGGTGGATCTATAGGTCCACATATATCACCCTGAATTCTTTCAAGAAAACTAGGGCTTTCAGTTCCCACTTTTGTTGGTGAATGTTTGGAAATTAATTTTCCTTGGGAGCAAGCAACACATATTTAATCATTATGTTGCAACAATTTTTGTCCCTTTAATGAATGACCATGACTATTTGTAATAATTCGCCTCATCATTGTAGAGCCAGGATGGCCTAGACGATCATGCCATATCATATATTCATCAGTAAGCCCATGGCTTCCAATAGACCTCTGGCCTATTTTGGGATGATATTCATTAGTGGGCCTCTGGCCATCAATAAACCTCTGGTTTATTTGGGGAATATTAGGCATGTGGTCTAAGTGATAATTTTCAGTTGTATTTATCTTTGAAAAATACAATCCAGAAGACAGAGCTGGTATTTTTTCCAATATATATTTCTTACCATGAGTGGTATTTGTAATTAATAAATATTCGACATTCTCTGAAGTCGATGTCTCGAGATGATACCCATTTTCTCGGATATCTTTAAAACTCAATAAATTTCTTCGAGACTTGGGAGATAGGAGTGCATTTTTCACAATTAATTTTGTTCCCTCTGAGAAAATAAGGTTGGCTGTGCCAATTCCTTTTATAATATTTGCACTACCACATATTGTGTTTATGTTTGTATCTCCCATTTTTAAATTGGAAAAATACCTTATGTCTTTTAGTATCGTGTGCGTGGAAGCACTATCAATAAGACATACATTATCACTTTTATAATTCCTCATTTTGCTGTAATTAAAACAATATATAATTAATATTAAAACAAAACTTAACATAAGTAATATATTACAATACATAGACAATAAATATAGCACACATGCAAAAGTAAAGACAGATACAGAAGTTCAAAGCGTAATGAAAACAATAATACAACATAACAATTAAACCAAATCATTATATAAATCATCAACTTGAAATTCTGGGATATTGGGCATATTCTCCTCAGAATTCATTCTGTCAACATGGTTTGTTTCAACCACCCTTTTTCCTTTATCCCTCTGTGAATCTTGATAAAGTTTCACCCAATGATCTCTGGTACGACAATTTTTGTACCAGTGCCCTTTTAGGCCGCATCTATCGCATTTTGCTTCTTCATAGTTCTGTTTTTGGACATCACCTCTGGTGTTGCCCTGATTCTGATTACGTGTGTCTGTCGTGGGCCTAATGTAAACATTGTTGCGGAAATGATTTTTCCCACGGCCTCGGTTATACCCACGACCACGAGGTCTCTGACCCCGGCCACGACCACGGCTGGAAGATTCAGTCACATGTGCCTCTGGCAATGGACTACTGCCAATTGGTCTCATTTCATGATTTTTTAATAATAAATCATTATTCTTTTCAGCCAATAACAAAAACGTAATCAGATCAGAATATTCAGTGAAACCCTGTGCTCGGTATGTTTGTTGTAACACCGAATTGGAGGGGTGGAATGTAGAGAATGTCTTCTCTAGCATTTGTTTATCAGTAATTGTCTCACCACACAGTCTTAATTGTGATACGATATTAAACAGAGCAGAATTGTAATCATTTACTGATTTAAAATCCTGGAATCGTAAGTGTGACCAGTCATACTGGGCTCGAGGGAGATTTATTGATCTTAAATGATCATATCTTTTTTCTAAATTCTCCCAGAGTTCAATTGGGTCTTTGACCGTTAAATACTGTGTTTTCAATCCCTCATCAAGATGATGGCGGATGAAAATCATAGCTTTCGCACGGTCTTGGTTTGAAGCCTGATTATCTTTTTCAATTATTTTTTCTAGACCCATTGATTCCAAATGGATTTCAACATCCATTTTCCAAGATAAATAATTATCTCCAGATACCATCAGTGGTCTGAAATCCTGCTTTGTCAAGTTAGCCATAATAGAATTATTGAAATACAAAATATTACCTCAAAGAAATTCCGGCAGAGCTCCGTTCGTATAGCTCGTGCTGATAACGTGTTGTGAAATTATTACAAGTATATGCCTAGCTAAATGGTAATATGGAATTCTAATGATGATATATTAGTAATGGATATATTTGAATGAAAGACAATGGAAGAAAGAAAAGAAATAGTATTAGTGTATTCAATAGTGCAACTATTGTAGTGAAATTAAGACCAAAAGCAAGGAAAATATATGCCCAAGTATAAGAGTTTTTTGAACAAATATTGGTGTATATTTCTCACTTAAGAACCCATATTTATAGACATAATACAAGGCTAATGGCATCATAATTAATTGCCTTCACTAGAATAGGTATCATGACTAATGGCCTCCACTAGAATGGGTATCATGACTTATGAAGTCTTTCTTTGAAAAAGTGGTATACATCCAAATTTCATCAATAATTGTATAACAAATACCAATTTGTTATTTTGTTATAGTATGAATTACAACAACTACTATAGATATAAAAAGAAATGGTGATATCCAACAATACTATAGTGGATTCAACAGAAAACTTTCAATGTTTAGAAAAACCAAAAGTAACTGGAAAAAAAATAAAATAAAATACCACATGTGCATATATATACCATAACTAATGGATTTAGAAAATCATCTAACATGAAAAATGGATAATGAAAAGTGAAATGATAACTTACTACCTATAGGCAGCATCACTGGCTTGGCTTCTCTTTGCCACGACAAATCGACAAATGGAAATAGTTCCACCGAAGAGAAGGAAACCCAAAAAATTGCAAGGCACTTGGTCCATTTCACAACCGGATATTCTCAATCTAACTTGAAAATAATATTTTCAGTTCAACTATAATCGGCAAAGGTTGAACTCCACCAAGGCATGAATTAAATAACCTGTACAACGGACCACCTTAAAACCATATTAAAAAATGTAGAAAAAACATCCTACAACAATTAGTCCCAAAAATATGCACACATAACACAGAAATAAGCATAAAATCGATGGGTTCAAAGAGATGACCAAGTACGAGATCAAAAAAGTTGAAATCTAGGTGGATTTCCTTTAGTTACTCTCAAAATATGCACACACAACTCAAAAATAAACATAAAATCGATGTGTTCGAAGTTATGCCCAACTCCGAGTTAAAAAATAGTAATAAATAAAAAAAAAAATCGATATCTAGGTTGTTTCCTTTTTCGACACCATTTAGCAGAGATATCCAGTAGTTAAATGAAAAATCGAGTAAAAAAAATTAAAAACTCAACATACAATCGAACGAAATGGTCAAAACCCAAAAAACCTAACGTATTGGAAGATTTGGTGGAGTTTTTTTTTTTTTTTTTTGAGGAAGAGTAATCTTATTCCCAGATAACCAAATGTTGGAATACATCAAAGCACAAGTAGAAATCTGAAGAAGACATCCATCTCAATATAACCCAAACATCTAAACCCCAAAATCCCACCCGTGGTTACTCCAGAATTCCATAATCAACACACGCACCAGAATAACTAAGCATCGACCTTCAGACCTCGGCGGCACAATTCATGAGACCGCAACCATCGCAAGCCGCATCTCCAAATCTTGTTATAGTTAATCTGGTACTTCAGCAGCACCACCGAACCAATGTGATATCAACTGCATCTGCTTTCTCATTACAACTTGTTCTCAAAATTCTGGAAAAGTGTTAATTGACATAACTCTCCCCCTCTCCCAGCATCCATTCCGAACACACAGTAACTCAGGAGTAGCAGCCACAGTGAGGTGGTGAAAGAACCAAAGACAAACTCATGAACTTACTTGATCAAACACATCTCCCCTGCATTGCACTCCATCCAATGTGTGGCACGAAGGGACAATGGAACAGATTGATAAAGGACCGAGAAAATTAAGAAAGAGCTAAGAATGGTATGGTGAACAGGGTTGGAATGGTCACATAAGAAAATTCACATCAATTTAGATTCCGCCATCAATATGCATTCAAGACAATGTTAACCGTTGAGTTCATCTCACTCTCATCATTGACAAATACACAAGTGGATCTGATTCAAAGAACAATTCCAGTCCAGGAACTCTTGAAAGCCTCTCATTACTAGGTTTATACTTATAAATATCTCATTAAATAGAGGCTTCCCCCTGTCCAGCCTCCTCACCCCCTCTATCTATTATGCTCAGACTTATCTATGCATTTTCCTTTCCACAATCACATCCGAATTTACTCCCTTCTACAATCATTTCACCTTCCCATCTATCCCCTTTTTTTTTCTTTTCTTTTCTACTTTTTTCCTTCTTTTTCTTCTTTTTTTTTCTCTTTTTTTTTCTTTCTTTTTTCTTTATTCTTTTTTCCATCAAGGGTCAGCCCAATACCAAATCAACCACATGAGATCCCAGCTTCTACTCCACTTTTAAATCCCAATTCTAAGACCCGTCCCGCCCACTAATTGGAGGCTACCCTCGAAACGTCCAAGCCCCAGTCCTTCAACCTCACTAGGGTGATATAAAGAAAATCATGACCAGTTCCTAACAATCCCAGAAAAGAAAGAAAATACAGAGGCAAAAAATCATAGAGAAGGTTGCTATAGATAAAATGGAGCAAAAGGGAAGCAAGTTATAGACTCTGGACAGCTTAGAAGGAGGACGAGGAGATATGAACAAACAAAGCTTCTCGAATGGCTCATTGGAATGAAGAGAGTTGATGGAAAGATGGACAATACACTAAGATTTGGTGGAGTTACAGTGTCTATAATGTTAAAAAATACCGTGTATCCTTTTTCCGCTTCTGATGGCACCATTTCTTGGTGAATCTGAAAGTTTAGAAGGATCTTCTCAAGGAAATCTAAAGCATCTCAACCAAACCCAACACTTCAAAAACTACTCGATGCATTCATAACATTCGAATAATAAAAACTCTACAAGGTGAGAAGGATATCTGAGATTTTTTTGGCTCGCGGAGAACAATTTTTCCTATAAGGGGAAAAAGTTGGAATGTGAAAACTGAAAAGGTTGCTCAATGCATTGGAATGGGTACCTGCAACAATTCTACCCGTTGAAATGGAATGGATAGAGAAGGATGGGTGAACCTGAACGGCACTGTTTGAACCTTGGGCTCCGTAACACACAGTGTCCTATTACGACATGGGACCTTGCGCCAACATACAAGTAGAAAGCATTTCATTTTTGCATACATCATCATAGATTATAAGTAGTTTTTTGAAGTAGTACTATTAGCTTTCTGATGTCTTATTCAATGAAGTATTATTACAAAATATTTGAGGCGAATATATTATTGGGTTGAATGATTGCATTGATTTATTGGGCCTGAAGCAATAAATTGGTTGAATTGTTGGGCTTAACAAAAAATTGTGGATGACGAAAATTTTAGTACTTTTAATTAAAATTCTACTTATTTAAAGAAATAGTATAAAAACGACAAACAAATGAAATTGATTGTTTAGATTAAACATACATTTTTTTCATATACCCAAATCATATTTTAGATTAAATATAATTATAACTATGTATCGTATTTATTTAGTTGAATTTTAATTAAAAAGATTGAGGAAGTTGTTAGAAGTTAGAACAATGTATATCGTTTACTAATTGAAAAATTCTTTATATTTTGAAAAAAGAGTATGTTTCTATATTTAATACTAATATATTACATTATGATTATAATAGTTTTGGGCTAAAGACACTATTAGCCTCATATATTGGGTTAAATTATTTATATTTAAACTATAATGTTTTTTTTTCAATTATTGACCTTAATTGTCTGCATCCAATCAAATATCGGGGTAATAATCTACATGAAAAATTATAATTTACATTGTTTAATAATTTTTTAAATAGTCTATCTTTAAACGAATTAAGTATTTATATTTAACTATATATTAACCACGGGCAAAAAATTTTATATTTACATATTTAACTATATATACTAACCACATGACACTGTTTGGCAAAAAACTAAATTTAATCGGTTAATTTGTGAGACAATGTGAGATAAAATAGCTTTTTTAAAGTGACAAAATAATTTAAAACAGTGTCCAATCAATTTTTTTTGAAATCGTTGCAAATAACAATATTTTGGATTTTCTTATTGTAGACAAAAGGTTGGCCTCAGAATTACCAAGCAGCTAATTTTACTACTTAGTACTTACATAATCAGTTAAAAATTAATAGCTAATTCTCAAACAAGCTCATTTCCAATTTTTGTAATCTTGAATATGATTACATTTCAATTTTACGACATTCAATTAGATGTTTTGCCTGTCATTTATATAACTCCCGCCCATTTGGGCGGGGTAATACTAGTTGGATTTAAATCCACACCTCAAATCCATCCTATCACATAAAAAAAAAAAAAATGTCCAGAGTGAAAAATGCACAACTGAAACCAATGTAATTTAAGGATTTATTTTGCAGAAACTTAGAAAAAAAAAAAAAAAAAAAAGGCTCGGGCACATTCAAATAGGCCTTAATTAGTGTTTCGCACAGAATCATCCAAGTAATTTGGTCACACTGATTTGAACTTATGATTATCAACAGAAAAGTTCGTAGGATTCTGAATTCCATACATTCTAAATTATCGAGACAACCAATAAGGCAATGTCAAAACAGCAGACAGACCCTGGAATCCTTTTACAGTGAGAAACACAAGGGCCAGCTGAAAAGCACTAATGGTTGAAAATCAAGAGGCAATAGAACACCTCGTTTAAACAGAATTGTTCAGAGACGGTTGTTAGTGAACCGAGCCGCGCTCAACGTGCAGTTCTTAAGAGGTCAACATGATGCATCTAACATGTCCATATGGTAAACATTCAGGTATTTGAAGCAAGCAGTAAAGTAAACCAGCAAGCGCTAGTGGTATTACACATGTCGTCCATATGCACTCCTTTCTGTTATAGTGTTTCCCTCTTTTTGAGGTGCAAGAGAAGCGAGAGAGTGTGTACTGTGTGAAAGTGTAACTATTCCTCCTATGTGTTGATGCCAGTATGAAACATCAATGACCAAATGGGTTATGGCGACGAGATAAGGAATGCCTGAAAAGGTGAGCTAAAACAAAGGAAAAAAGATGAAAAAAGACAAACAAAACTCGGAAGCACATCTAAACACTTTCCTCAACCAATCTTCATATCCGACGCTAATTAGCAGGATTTTGGATAAAACAAAACAAAAAAAAGTATACTATAATAGTATGGAATTTCTTTAGAATTTAAAGCAAAGGGTGGTTCATGGTTGGTTGCTTGTAAATATTCATTTTTAGTTGCTATATACTGGAGCATTTGATTGGAAAAGACTGTCAAAGCTTGAGTGCATTGAAAATGCAAAAATAGCTAGTACCAACATAAGCTTTATCACATGGCGACATGTCATAATTTTACAACACAATATATCAACAAAAGCCAACCTGCCAATTCTCTATTTTACAACAAGTATGAGTATGAAAGCAGAGGAACCACCCAATATGTCTAAACCTCTTATGAGAAATAGCACATTCTGGAACTCTCTGGCATCATCACTCTTGCTGATATCGAATTTTGTCTTTTGGCATCATTTGACATCAGAATAGCCTAGACGAGGAATTTTCATAGAAAAAAATGCCTTGAAAACTCCCCCATCATTGGCATTGCCAAGTATATATAACCCAAGTTGTAGAAAAATCCCAACAGTGTCAATCCTGAAAGGACATATACAATTTGTGGCAACTTAGCTTGACCATGCAAAATAATTTGGTTTGAGAATGAAAAGGAATACTACAGACCCTATTAATGATAAATGAAACATTAAAGAGTTTGGGGTCAAAATGGAAGAAAGAAAAAGTTCATGGGGTGAAGAAATATGTTGAAAAACTAATTTGTCTATTTCCATAACTTGCTAATCTTATTGTAGCCTATTTTATAAATAATACTATATATAATCGCATAAAAGAAAAAATAGGTCATTGTAATAGCCTATTGTTGTAAAATTTTATAATTATATGTCTATTACTCAAATATGTATCTATATATATATATATATAAGAGTAGTAATAAATGATAGGTGTGAAGTAGTGTGCAGAGATGTGCAAAGGAATAAACAAAGCAGTAGAGAATTGAATGTTGATGAAGAAAAATGATGGACTTGTATTACCACTCTTTCTGCTCACACCACATGAGCCTATTTATAAAACTTTCTGCCGACACTCACTACCACTACCGACAACACTATTCCTGATATTATTGAAGACATCAATAAATGTAAATAGTTGTGTGTAGGTGTTGTATTTATAACACTCCCCATTGATGTTATTGAAGACATCAAAAAATACTATGGAAAAAAAAATTATTCTTGTATTTTACTTGTCCCCCGATCAAAACATCAGTTGAGATTCTTTAGTCGACGCATCCCGATACTTTTTACCAACTTCTCGAATGTTGCTGTTGGTAGTGCCTTGGTAAATAAATCTGCAAGATTATCAGCTGAACGTATTTGTTGTACATCTATTTCACCATTTTTCTGTAGATCATGAGTGTAGAAAAATTTTGGTGAAATATGTTTCGTTCTATCTCCTTTAATATACCCTCCCTTCAATTGTGCTATACAGGCTGCATTATCCTCGTATAAAATTGTTGGGGGTATTTTTTCTTCAGTAGTTATGCCCCAATTTTTCAGTATATGGTGCATCAAAGATCGCAACCATACACATTCTCGACTGGCTTCATGGATTGCTAATATTTCAGCATGATTTGATGAAGTAGCAGTCAAAGTCTGCTTCATTGATCTCCATAAATTGCAGTACCACCACATGTAAAAACATAGCCAGTTTGAGATTTGGCTTTATGCGGATCTGACAAATATCCAGCATCAGCAAAGCCGATTATTTCATGTCGAGAATCATTTGGGTAAAATAACCCAAGATCAATACTTCCTTGGAGATAGCTGAAACTTTTGACAGATTTCCCACACGAGTATGTTTAAGAAAATAAGATAATCCCGGTTTTGATTTTATTTAATGAAACCGATTTATGATGGTGAAGTTGGGATTAGGGATATAATTATAGGTTGTCACGTTTTTATTTACTCGTGTTAAGAAACTGTGCCCCCGAAAGCGCACGGAGTCAAAAATTGCAGTATTTATAGTAAGTACCGGATCGTTCACTGGAGGATGTGCGATAGAAGCAGGGCCCACGTCGTTTTATAAGATTTTCCACCCGGTTACTCGATTCGAGTTTGTGTTTTAATTATCAACTACTTGACATAATTTAACTCTAAGCTATGAAAGCAATAAAATAAAGCAGATAAAATTATTCTATAAAACGAATTAAATTTAATCTAAGAAAGCAATAAAATTATTCTAAGAAAGCGATTAAAATTATTCTAAGAAAGCAGATTTAAAATGAGAAAGAAGGGACATGAAGAAAATAATAAAAATTGGACAAGATTCAGATGAAACACAGTGAAACTTCCATTTTAATTACACAGATCTTTGTTTGGGATAATCCATCAATTAGCTAACTCTCATGTTTTCTATACTGTGTTCCCTTTAACAGACAGGTACTTACGGTAAGAATTTACATGCTCTTAAGACAACAAAATCTAAGATACCACAGATATACAACTGCCCACGCGCAGAGGTATGTTATTTATCTGTGGTGGACAAGCAACACCCGACAAATCATTTATTGAAGTGTCAAGTACTCCTATCATTCCCCCATGTCACACCCAAAGTTTCTAATCAAGCCCTGAACTATCCCTTAACTCTCAGTCCTAGTAGCAGTTAGAAGATCTAGAGACACATCCGAGTGACCTCTACGAAAGCGATTAAAAGAATGCAGTAAAGAAAGCATTTAAAATCCTATCACTCGGAAGTTTCAAAAGCTTCGTACAGGTAGTAAAAGAAAGCCCCCAGTCAGGATGACCGGACGTGGATCAAGAATTCCTGAATCTCGGTGAACCGCTCGCAGTGTTCACTTCCTTTCGGGTGGTTACGAGATACAAACTAATGAAACGAACTAATAGCTTAGTTCGTTCCGGATGCACTCACTCAGGACTCAAGAATAGGATTTGGCAGAAGAGGATAGCAGTTGAAAGAAACTCAACCCTATCTTAGAAAGTGACCAAGGCCTATGTATTGTTCCTCTAGAATTATCTAACACGCTGTATTTGAATCCAAGTGGATCCCATCTCGGTGTGATAGTTAAGACTAAATTCCCAATACACAGCAATTTCAAAAAATAATCGATTTGAAAATCATTCCCTAAACAGGTACTAGACTCTCAATTAAAACACAGATCCTTTCAGTCTAGGTGAGACCTAATCGCTGACTCTGCTTCTAATTTCCCAAAATCAACCCCCAGTCGAATGTGAATTAGTCATAACTGTGGAATTTATCCCTTACTCAGATCAGAATTTTATAAATGAATTTTTGTTGGAAATTTATTATGAGACATCTGATTAAAATATAGACTTCTATGTCCAAGGGAAGGATCCCAAAATAATTTGACCACAATAGTTACATAATATTATCTTGTATAATTTTATAAGGAAGTGCAAAATAAAATTAACCCAAAATATAAGACGGGTTTAGACAGAATGTGAGACACAGAGATGAAATAGCCGGAGATGAGAAGAATTTATTTGGCTAAAAAGATGGCAAAAATAATCAGGTTAATCCGGACTGCAAACATCTGCTATCCAGGTCCTGACTATTCCAGGTGGGATGATTTTTTAGACAGTGGAATGCCTTAAATGACAGTTGCCGCCGTCATCTTAGACTCCACTGTCTGTGAACTGGATAAAAAAACCCACATGTTCTATCATTGCAATAATTATTAGACAACATTGGCATATATCATCTAATATTACTACAGCTCCAGATTTAGGTTTGAAATTAAAATAAAGAAAATAAAACTGTATTTGGACAGATGCTGACTGAGTGGCTACTTCATTTCCTGGTAAGAGGACCGTTCGCCTGACCTCGTCAGTCACTATCCAAACCATGCAAAATAACAAATAATAATTAATACATGGACTACGGACTACTTCATTTCCCGGTAAAGGGACCGTTCGCCAACATTATTCTATGGTATTTTTCACTATTCGTTTCACACAACACAGGTAAAGACAAAATAAATAAAAGAAAAAATTTTTGGGTCATCTTGTATGAGAGACATTGGTTTCTCATGCAAGGGTATGGAAATTAATCCATATTTACTCATTATGTCTAAATAATAACTCATTCCATAATTAATTAATTACAGTCCGGATTATATACTTAGATCATTAGAGTTCAATTTTGTAGAAAAATCTTTTAATGGAATTGAACGAAATTCTTTATATCAAATTAATCATGGGTTGATATCATTGGATTTCAGCCTCAAAATATTAATATAAAGGTTCAATTAATTAAGTGGGAAAAATGGAGAATGAAATCTGGCAAAAAATGCCAATTACGACGCTAGACAGATATTACGACGTGATCCTAGGATCACATCGTGAGGCTAGCGTCGTCATGGGTTGGTGAAAGAAGATGTGAAAATTTTGGAGTTAAAGGGTTATGTACGACGCTACACAAGATTACGACGCTATTCGTAGTGTTGATGTCGTGCATGGAAGTTTAGAAATTGGGGGACTACGACACTAAGCAAGCACTACGATGTTAACCTAGGTTAGCGTCGTAGGGTTCAGCGTCGTAGTATCGAGAAGATGGTTTTTGTAAAAGTAGGGATGCTACGACGTTATACACTAAATTACGACGCTATCCTAGGATAGCATCGTGGGTGTAGCGTCGTAGATGGGTTTTTGGAAGTATTTTGGGGTCCTACGACCCTAGACAAAAATTACGACGCTATCCTAGGATAGCGTCGTAGGACAAATTTTTCTTAAGTCCAAAGCAACTACGACGTAAAACCTTCCCCTACGTTGCTAACCTTGGTTAGCGTCGTAGGGCGGTTAGCGCCGTAGCTACCCCAGAACATAAGTGTTGGTCGGGTAATGCAATCTATGCGATTGCAAACCATATTTTTCGGATTTTATGGTCCATCGTTTGGTATTAACCAATTATGTCGTGACACTATGCGTGCCCCGACGTGGTAGAGACTAAAACTATACTAAGAGACTAAAATTTAAACTATATCTACTCTAATAAATCTATACAGTGATGAATACTACATATTTGTGCATTTATTAAATCAAGTAAAGCATTTAAAATCTATCTAAACAAATAAGAATGGTCAAGTGACCAAAACAAGTGAAAGAAAAGAAAACAGAGACCAAAACAAGTAAAAAAAAATAAGAAAAGAGTGACTGTTATGGACATAAATTCCATGGACAGATTTCTTTGAATCATTTTCTTGTATATCACCAACAAAAAGCTATAAAAATTCAAGAACACTCATTATTTGTGTGTTCTCAAAATTTGTCTACACTAGAAAGCAATAAACTATGACAATGGCTACTCTAAATTGGTTCAAACTGAAGTTTATTAACCAATCTACAACAAAAAATAAATAAAATTTGTAACATCCCGAGTAATTAATTTAGAATTTAAGTTAATTACTCTTAAAGTTAATTTAAATTCCTAACCATTAATCAAATGATAGGAAGTGTTGGGCTTGATTATTTTAGTAAGTTGGAGAATAATATTGATAAAGGAAGCCAAACATTTAATATTAAGAAGATGAGTCCAATTGGTAGTAGAAAGTGAGCCCATGGATCAAGGCCCAAGCCCACTGGGCCGACCCGGACCCAGCCCAACATCCCATGACCCGACCCGGAGGACCATGACCCATATTAATTTCCCCAAATCAGCCATTTGACTCATTTCTACTCTTAAACTCATTCTCCCATTTCAAGAGTGTATTCCCGCAAGAGAGGAGGGAGATTTTGGAGGTCATTTTTTTAGGAATTCTTGCAAGAATTTATATATAAATATGTAATTAATAACTTAAAAAAATAGTATAAAAATTGATATTAATTAAATAAGTTGTAGAATAATTCATTAACTAAATGGATAAAATTAATTAAATCACTAATTAAATTTTAGAAAACAGAAATCAATATGATTATATATTAATTGAATTAAAAAATTTATAAAAATGTTAAATTCCATAATTAAAAATTAAAAAATAACATATGGAATATAAAATTCAATAATCAATATGAATAATCCGGTTGCTAATTCGGTCGGTAATAGCGACCCAATATGTTCAATCGCAAATTTCGGTTGCTAACTTAATTTTTTTTGTAGTTAATTGAATAAAAATATAAAATAAAATTAAATTAATTAAATAATAAATATTTTATTAATTAAATAAAATATAAAATAAAATTAATTAAATCAAAAAATTAAAAACAATGAATTAAATAAAATAATAAAATTATTCAAAAATTAAGATAAATTTAAATAATAATATAAAATTATTTTTAATAAAAAATTAAAAAAATTAATTAAATTAAAATATTAATTCAGTAATTAAATTAATAAATAATTAAATTATAAAATAAATAATTAATTAATTGGCCCAAATAAATAAATAATTAAATTATATAAATAATCAAATAAATATTTAATAAAATATAAACTAAATAATAAAATAATGGAAAAAATTAAAAAAAAATTGAAAAAAACTACAGACCCCAATTGGGTTCGGTAATGGGGTCGGTAACAATTACCGACCCCAATTGGGGTCGGTAATGGGGTCTGTAATACCGACCACATTAATTATGGTCGGTGTTTTGGTTTTCAAATATCATTGGGCCCAATAATGGCTAAATTTTACCGACCCCACTTTGGGGTCGGTAATGGGGTCGGTAAATCCGACCCGTACTATGGTGGTCGGTAATTGGGGTCGGTAATTGGATTTTTTCTTGTAGTGATTGCTTGGAATTTCATGGGGTTTTCAGTATATAACCAATGGGTAAGTGAATTCTTGTGTTACTTCGTGAATTTGATGGGTTTTGGGGCTGTTTTAAGGGTTGGATAAATGGGTGACGAAAATTGGGGTTGATAAGGAGTGTTCATAGAAATTGGCTTGGGTATGAGTTCAATTTTGGTAATTGATCCTTGCATGTTGGTAAGATAACATTTGTAGCTTCTTACTTGCAAGAAATCTAAAAATTGATGATGATTTGAGTAATTTGAGGAAGGAGGATGAGGATTGGAAGGTAGGATTAAGTTTGACTTAATTTTCATGGATGTAGATGCAATTGAAGCTTGGAAAGTGAAGATTTCTCTCTATTGGGGATGTTTAGCTCATGCATGTTCTAAAGGAATTCGGTTGGATTGAGCTTGGGATTGAAGAAATTGGAGTTGGGACATCAATAATCAAAGGCAAGGGATAGGATAATGCTTGAATTGAATAATGGTAGCAAGATGGGAAATTCAATTTCATTTCTGGACAGTCAGTCCTAGCGTATTTTGACGCCAGGAGGTCATTTTTGGCGTCAACAAGCCTAGTTGACGCCAAGCAGGGGAGAATTTTTCTCCACCTTCAGTTCTAGCGTTTTCTGACGCCAGGAGACTCTTTTTGGCGTCGGTAGCCTTGCCGACGCCAGCTGCTGAAATTTCCCATTTTCCAGGGTTGGCGTTTACTTACGCTAGACATCCTGTTTTGGCGTAGTTAGCCTTGTCTACGCCAGAAATTCTAATTTCATGTTGTTGTGACTTCTTACTATTATATCTTCCTCGATGTAAGTTTATTGATGTGGGAGCATGTTGGAACTTACGAGATACGAACCTAGACAAATTCATAATTTCATCTTATGTGATTATGCGTTAGAATTGGAATTATATTGTGGTTGCCGTTATGCGAGGCTTGGCAAACCTCAGTCGTACATATATGGATATTTTGAGTTTATTCGATGTGATTGATTTGGGATTTATTCCCTTGACTGTACTGGATATTCAGCTGATATCCCGGGTCTGTGTGTTGTGCGTGTGGCACGATGCGGCAATTGGGGAGTGAACCCTTTGCCATGACCCGCTAGACGCCGCTCTGGTCAGTGACGACTATCCGGCTCCCTCACCAGTGTTATTGGCCTTGCGTAGGCTGTTCGTCCGCGGCGGGGGCGACGTTGACGGGCAGTTCATTGTGATGGGAGAGGGTGGTGTCCTCTCGCCAATGATGACTGTCGACCATGGTTATTAGGAAACGCGTTAGACATGATTAATTGCTGCATTTAGGATAGATAGACACATAGGTCATATCATTCATTTCATCATGTCATAACATTTATTTGATTGCAGTGGTTGAAGCACCGGTATGGGACGGTGTGATGGTTTGCATTCTTTGACTTATTTATTTAATTACTTTGTTAATGTTTGACAGTAGTATGTGGTTGATGTATCCCCATCCCCCATTATTCTTCCCTTGCTCAGTACCCGTACTGACCCCTGCTATTTTCTTTTATAGATACTCCCGAGGATGGCGCGGTGCATTGGGCATATTGAAGGGTTGGGGATGAGCGAATATGTTTTATTCCCTTAAATGGTTTTTGCTCACTTAGTTAATGGACATATTATGTGCTTTTATAGTTAATTATTCTGCCTTGAGTTTTAATATAATTAGAAACGCCTGTGAGCCGTAGTAGTTCAAGACTTCGATCTATTACTGAGTTAATATGTTAACTGATAATCATGAGATTGATAGCAGGGCCGGATGTCCGGATATGTTGTTAATTTGGTATATATATAATTACTATAATTATGGTGTGGTGGGATTTTTCTGATTCTTCAGGTACTCACCTTCGTGTTACAGACTCTAAGTTGACTGGCCAACAGCTTAGGTGATGTAGCACGGCAGTGACGTCACGGAAATTTTTGGTTTAAAATTTTCGGGACGTTACAAAATTACAATGCAAAAATTAAAATAAACTAACTGTCTTCATTTTTGGGAGAAACCCAGCAGCACTTAGGCATGTTTTTCAATTTTTTGTGAGCTTCCCATTAACAGCACCTGGGCACTGTTCAAAAATGGGAGCTCCTGTTCAACGAGCGGGAAGCATCTATTTATAGGTGAGTAATAAAACCCTAGGCCCAATTAGGCCCATTAACTGCGTAGGAGAGGATAGGAGCCGGAGTCCAGGAAGAAGAAACCAAACTTGTTTGTTCCTACGGGACCTCAGGTCCTGGGACTTTCCAACTATTTTTGCACATGGGAGAATTCAATTTAGAGCTTACGACGCAGTCCTTTTTACGACGCTACACTAGCGTCGTAGCTGCTTTTGTATAGCGTCGTAGCTCTTTTGTTCAGCGTCGTAGCTCTTTTAACTGGCGTCGTAATGCTTTGGTTCAGCGTCGTAGCTGCTTTTTCTCTCCCATCTTCTGCGTCGTAACAACTCTCTCTCCTCTTTCCCATTTATATTTTTTTTTCTTTTCTCTCTCCTCCTTTATTCTCAAATTTTCTTCTTCCCTCTTTCCTCTCTCCCTCTCCATTTTGCTACAGGCTTTTCCCATCCCCATTTTCTTCCATTTCCCAAGTTTCTCTTGGCTGGAAACGAAAACAGCGGGCGGCAGACATGGAGAAGATGAGGGCTGCGGCGGCTGTGTGGCCGGAGCTGCTGTGGTGGTGGTCGGAGGCGAGGTGGAGAAGATGAAGATGGTGGTGGAGCTGTCGGACGGAGATCTGAAGGCGATGGCCGGATCTGGATTGGCGGCGAAGGGTGGAGGAAGTGTAAATGATGGTGGTCGGAATAACGAGGGAGTCGCCGGCGGTGAGGTTGTAGATGGTGGTGGAGGTGTTGTTGGTGCGGCGGAGGTGGTTGAACAGAGGTGAGCCATCGGAGGGGGGTGGTGGCCGGATTTGGAAAGGCGGATGGTGATGGTGGTGGTGTCAGATGTGGGTGTGGTGGCTGCGCCAGTGGTGGAGTTGGCCGGAAGAGAGGGGGCTGTTGAAATGGTGGGAAAGATGATGAGGATGGTCGGATAAGGTGGTGGCTGCAGAGCAGACTGGTGCCGGCGAGACGGAGGAGATGATCGGAGGTTGAGGGCCGCCGGCCGGCCGGCGGCGGTGGCGGCGCCGGCGGCAGGGTATTAGGGTTAGGGTTAGGGTTAGGCTGGATTGAGTTTGGAGTGGTTTGGGCCTAAGTGGTGTAATGGGCTAAAGGTGGAGATGGTGTAATTGGCTTGAAGGATTGGATTGGACTGGGCTTCAGCTGGAGGAAAATGGATTGGCCTGCATATTAATTGAACTATGTTTTCTTGGGCCTGCAAATAATAAATTGCACTTAATTAAAATTAATTAGTGGACCAATTATTTTTATAGAAGGGAATAAACATAAAAATAAAAATATATGCATCAAAATATAAAAATTAATATAAACATAGATATTTACTCCACTTGATTATTTGGCTTGTATTCCATCTAATGGACCCGTGTTCCACCGAATAGACAATACTAAACCAAAATTCGTCAAGTGTAGGATTTTTAATGTTTTTATCATGTTTTTGGATGTTTTAATGCAAATTTAATAAAAATAACAATATTTTTGTATTTTTCAATACCAGCTTATTATGTATACAAATTTGCATATATCTGTCAAATTCAACTGTTTTCTTATTTAAATAAGACCGGAATACGATCAAAAGCCCATGTTTAGACACGGAAATAGATTGAAAATAATGGTCAATTTTGGCCATTATCAACATCCTCACATTTAATACTGATCGTCCCCGAGCAGTCAGAGTCAGTGCTCCTAAGAGCATAGACGCTGCATATTCAATCTATTTTCGTGGCTTCAAAAATTTTATTCTTTTTAGATTGGGATAAGACAGTCGAAAACTACAAGTATTAAATTCTCTTGATTGCAGTGTTTAATAAAATGATATTTCTCACTTAGTCAGGCCTACAAATCAGTCATTATTGATAATTCTTCATGAACATCATGTTTAGAAAAATTCATTGATTTCGTCCTATAATTAAAATATGTCATGAACAAAAAAATCAAATCGGAGCCTCACATATAGTATAAGCGGAAATTTCAATCACTCTCAAAATTGGGGTTTTAATCATTGAACACTCATAATCAAATTTAATTAAATTATCCCATAAGCTTGCGATTGGACCAACTCGCCACCGGCTCATTTCTTTAAATCGAGATCATGAGGACTTATTTAAGGGTTATAACGGGGCATACAGTTGTGACATTTGGTAGGGAAGGGAATTATTGGGCTAAAAAGTGGCAAGAATTAATTCTATCTTAATAAGGCATATTTTTATTAGAAATTTATGATCATCAAAATTATTATTATTATTATTTTTTTTTGTGCTTTTCTTTACATATTGCATGACATTAGACTATGTCTAATTTGCTTTGTCATTTGCAATTTATTTATGTTAAATGGAATTCAACATCTTTCCTTTTTTTTTGAATCGGTTTATTGAATACCGATTTACACATCTTTGATGATCACAAATTCAATGCCTTGATAAAATTCATTCTTACATACTTGGGTTTGAATTTTTTTTTATTTTTTTAGTCTTTTTAGAAGGCTTGGAATAATATAGAGGGCTTCAAAGAAAAATTAGGCTTAAGGCTCAAAGTGGATAATCCTAAAGGGAAAATATTTTTGGTTTGGATTTCAAATGAAGGTCAAAAATTTGGTTTTTTCTAGGTGCCTCGATCATATGCTCGATTTTTGGAATATGACATGGTCTTGAATCGGTCCCAATCGCAAGTTCTAGTTTCCTTTAATTAAAATGATTTTCACACATCAAAGGAAAGAATGAGTAAAAGTGACTCATGGCTCAAATCTCACATAGAGTGGTTCATTCATGTCATACAATATTCTTAAATATAATCTTTGACAAGTTCTCACAATTTATTCAATTAAATTCTCAACATGAGGATTCTTTACCCAACAAGATGATGATATCATTAAATTTTTATAGCTCAAAACCTCAAAAATTCATATAATGCATGTATTCAATTATATTATCCCAATTAAAAAGTTTGAAAATTTAATCATAAACCAAAATCAAATATGTGAATCACTGACAGATTTATGCATGCTTTATGCTGGGTATAAATATATATATATATATATATGTATAATGATAAAAATAAACAAAATAAAAAATAAGAATAAGAATAGCACACTTTTTTTTTAAGTGAAGAATCAACATCCTCACATTTTGAGCCTTGCTCGAAATGTGAGTAAGTTAGTTCCTACTTACACAAATTATTGAAATCAAAATGAAATAAAAGAGGAGGGAGGGAGGGGAAAATATTAACATGAAAACTATGGACATACTTCCGATAGCCTTTTTCGTCAAACCAACTAAGTGTTCGACGATTTTGGCTATGTGTGATCGTTTGGTTTATCGAATCAAGACGATTGTTCGATGCCCCAATACTTAGAAAAATTCTGATTTTCATCAAAATTTGCTCAATCACGTTTTTGGATTTAATAAAATTTAATATACTTGCACAAATTAGGTTGGATTAATTCCGTTCTTATAAAAGTTGTTCCGGATTTTAAATTGCTTTAAATTTCAAGAATACTTTTAATTAATCACAGAATCGATCCAACCGGGAACCTGTTTTGAAGCTTTAATTTTCTTTTTGGTGGTCCCACAAATTCCTGCAAAGCAAACATAGAATAAGTTATCGGATTTTTTTTATTATTTTATATATATAAATATATATATAATAATAAATAAAATATCAACATCCTCACATTTAGAGTCTTAGTACTCTAAATGTGATTCAATTGACTAACACCCAAATTATTTAATATAATATGCACAAGAGATATATGTACAAATATATATATACATATATATATATATATATATATATATGATTTTGACTTGCAGAAATTTAGGTTGGATTAATTCTGTGCTTGTGAAAATTATTCCGGATTTTATATTTCTTTAAATTCCGGATATAATCTTCGGTCAATTACAGAACTAATCCAACCGGGAACCTCTTTAGATGCTCAGCCGGAACAGGCGCGACGGCAAGTGAGATGGTGGCCGTGGCTTGTCCGATGGTGGTTAGCAAATGGTAGTCCGAAGGTCTGCTGCTCCATTTGTTGTTTCACCAGTGATGAGGGTTTTCTCAGAGCAGTGATGGTAATGAGGTGGATGGGCGATGGAGCAGCGGTGGAGCTTCGTGGTCCGGAGGTGGTGGACATGACAAACACGTGAGTTTCACGTGTTTTGCAATTCACAATTGCAAATTAGTGTAGCCCCAATGCTACACTTCTCCATTTTTCTTTGATTTTCCGTTTAATTAACCTAGATTTTGCAATTGGAGAAGTGTAATTAAACGAAAAATCAAATTAGTGTAGCCCCAATGCTACACTTCCACATTTAACTCCTTACACCGATTTTGGCGGCTCCATGATTCCTGCAAGACAAAATACCCAAATGTTTAGATTTTCCCCACAAATCAACATCCTCACATTTAGAGTCTTAGTACTCTAAATGTTTAATTGATTTGAGGGTACTTCTCTGTTCTGAAATAGATACACAAAACTAACTAAAACTAACTATGAGTAATCAGGAGTGTAATTCTCTTAATAAACGACGCTGCATCCTCCCCGGCAACGGCGCCATGAAACTTTTGACAGAATTCCCACACGAGTATTTTTAAGAAAATAAGATAATCCCGGTTTTGATTTTATTTAATGAAACCGATTTATGATGGTGGAGTTGGGATAAGGGATATATATATAGGTTGTCACATTTTTATTTACTCGTGTTAAGAAACTGTGCCCCCGAAAGCGCACGGAGTCAAAAATTGCAGTATTTATAGTAAGTACCGGATCGTTCACTGGAGGATGTGCGATAGAAGCAGGGCCCACGTCGTTTTATAAGATTTTCCACTCGGTTACTCGATTCGAGTTTGTGTTTTAATTATCAACTACTTGACATAATTTAACTCTAAGCTATGAAAGCAATAAAATAAAGCAGAAAAATTATTCTAGAAAGCGAATTAAATTTAATTTAAGAAAGCAATAAAATTATTCTAAGAAACGATTAAAATTATTCTAAGAAAGCAAATTTAAAATGAGAAAGAAGGGACAGGAAGAAAATAATAAAAATTGGACAAGATTCAGATGAAGCACAGTTAAACTTCCATTTTAATTACACAGATCTTTGTTTGGGATAATCCATCAATTAGCTAACTCTCATGTTTTCTATACTCTGTTCCCTTTAACAGACAGGTACTTACGGCAAGAATTTACATGCTCTTAAGACAGCAAAATCTAAGATACCACAGATATACAACTGCCCCCGCGCAGAGGTATGTTATTTATCTGTGGTGGACAAGCAACACCCGACAAATCATTTATTGAAGTGTCAAGTACTCCTATCATTCCCCCATGTCACACCCAAAGTTTCTAATCAAGCCCTGAACTGTACCTTAACTCTCAGTCCTAGTAGCAGTTAGAAGATCTAGAGACACATCCGTGTGACCTCTACGAAAGCGATTAAAAGAAAGCGATTAAAAGAAAGCAGTAAAGAAAGCATTTAAAATCCTATCACTCGGAAGATTCAAAAGCTTCGTACTGGTAGTAAAAGAAAGCCCCCAGTCAGGATGACCGGACGTGGATCAAGAATTCCTGAATCTCGGTGAACCGCTCGCAGTGTTCACTTCCTTTCGGGTGGTTATGAGATACAAACTAATTAAACGAACTAATAGCTTAGTTCGTTCCGGATGCACTCACTCAGGACTCAAGAATAGGCTTTGGCATAAGAGGATAGCAGTTGAAAGAAACTCAACCCTATCTTAGAAAGTAACCAAGGCCTATGTATTGTTCCTCTAGAATTATCTAACACACTGTATTTGAATCCAAGTGGATCCCATCTCGGTGTGATAGTTAAGACTAAATTCCCAATACACAGCAATTTCGGAAAATAATCGATTTGAAAATCATTCCCTAAATAGGTATTAGACTCTCAATTAAAACATAGATCCATTCAGTCTAGGTGAGACCTAATCGCTGACTCTGCTTCTAATTTCCCAAAATCAACTCCCAGTCGAATGTGAATTAGTCATAACTGTGGAATTTATCCCTTACTCAGATCAGGATTTTATAAATGAATTTTTGTTGGAAATTTATTATGAGACATCTGATTAAAATCTAGACTTCTATGTCCAAGGGAATGATCCCAAAATAATTTGACCACAATTCTTACATAATATTATCATGCATAATTTTATAAGGAAGTGCAAAATAAAATTAACCCAATATATAAGACGGGTTTAGACAGAATGTGAGACACAAAGATGAAATAGCCGGAGATGAGAAGAATTTATTTGGCTAAAAAGATGGCAAAATAATCAGGTTAATCCGGACTGCAAACATCTGCTATCCAGGTCCTGACTATTCGAGGTGGGATGATTTTTTAGACAATGGAATGCCTTAAATGACAGTTGCCGCCGTCATCTTAGACTCCACTGTCTGTGAACTGGATAAAAAAACTCACATGTTCTATCATTGCAATAATTATTAGACAACAATGGCATATATCATCTAATATTACTACAGCTCCAGATTCAGGTTTGAAAGAAAAATAAAGAAAATAAAACTGTATTTGGACAGATGCTGACTGTGTGGCTACTTCATTTCCTGGTAAGAGGACCGTTCGCCTGACCTCGTCAGTCACTATCCAAACCATGCAAAATAACAAATAATAATTAATACATAGACTACGGGCTACTTCATTTCCCGGTAAAGGGACCGTTCGCCAACATTATTCTATGGTATTTTCACTATTCGTTTCACATAACACAGGTAAAGACAAAATAAATAAAAGAAAAATATTTTTGGGTCATCTTGTATGAGAGACATTGGTTTCTCATGCAAGGGTATGGAAATTAATCCATAATTACTCATTATGTCTAAATAATAACTCATTCCATAATTAATTAATTACAGTCCGGATTATATACTTAGATCATTAGAGTTCAATTTTGTAGAAAAATCTTTTAATGGAATTGAACAAAATTCTTTATATCAAATTAATCATGGGTTGATATCATTGGATTTCAGCCTCAAAATATTAATATAAAGGTTCAATTAATTAAGTGGGAAAAATGGAGAATGAAATCTGGCAAAAAATGCCAATTACGATGCTAAACAAATATTACGACGTGATCTTAGGATCACATCGTGAGGCTAGCGTCGTCATGGGTTCGTGAAAGAAGATGTGAAAATTTTGGAGTTAAAGGGTTATGTACGACGCTACACAAGATTACGACGCTATCCTAGGATAGCGTCGTAGTGTTGATGTCGTGCATGGAAGTTTAGAAATTGGGGGACTACGACACTAAGCAAGCACTACGACGTTAACCTAGGTTAGCGTCGTAGGGTTCAGCGTCGTAGTATCAAGAAGATGGTTTTTGAAAAAGTAGGGATGCTACGACGCTATACAGTAAATTACGACGCTATCCTAAGATAGCATCGTGGGTGTAGCGTCGTAGATGGGTTTTTGGAAGTATTTTAGGGTCCTACGACCCTAGACAAAATTTACGACGCTATCGTTGGATAGCGTCGTAGGTCTAGCGTCGTAGGACAAATTTTTCTTAAGTCCAAAGCAACTACGACGTAAAACCTTCCCCTACGTCGCTAACCTTGGTTAGCGCCGTAGGGCGGTTAGCGTCGTAGCTGCCCCAGAACATAAGTGTTGGTCGGGTAATGCAATCTATGCGATTGCAAACCATATTTTTCGGATTTTATGGTCCATCGTTTGGTATTAACCAATTATGTCGTGACACTATCCGTGCCCCGACGTGGTAGATGCCAAAAATTTCCCAAAATTTCCTCAAATTTGAGTATGCACAAATACATAAGTATCATCCACTTTTTAGATCTATAAAACTAAAACTAATAAAAACAAAAATAAAACATCTAAAAATATAATAAGAACAACTACCAAATAAAATTAAAGCTAAACTATACTAAGAGACTAAAATTTAAACTATATCTACTCTAATAAATCTATAAAGTGATGAACACTACATATTTGTGCATTTATTAAATCAAGTAAATCATTTAAAATCTATCTAAACAAATAAGAATGGTCAAGTGACCAAAACAAGTGAAAGAAAAGAAAACATAGACCAAAACAAGTAAAAAAATAAGAAAAGAGTGACTGTTATGGACATAAATTCCATGGACAGATTTCGTTGAATCATTTTCTTGTATATCACCAACAAAAAGCAATAAAAATTCAAGAACACTCATTATTTGTGTGTTGTCAAAATTTGTCTACACTAGAAAGCAATAAACTATGACAATGGCTACTCTAAATTGGTTCAAACTGAAGTTTACTAACCAATCTACAACAAAAAAAAATAAAATTACAATGCAAAAATTAAAATAAACTAACTGTCTTCATTTTTGGGAGAAACCCAACAGCACTTAGGCATGTTTTTCAATTTTTTGTGAGCTTCCCATTAACAGCACCTAGGCACTGTTCAAAAATGGGAGCTCCTGTTCAACGAGCTGGAAGCATCTATTTATAGGTGAGTAATAAAACCCTAGGCCCAATTAGGCCCATTAACTGCGTAGGAGAGGACAGGAGCCGGAGTCCAGGAAGAAGAAACCAAACTTGTTTGTTCCTACGTGACCTTAGGTCCTGGGACTTTCCAACTATTTTTGCACATGGGAGAATTCAATTTAGAGGTTACGACGCAGTCCTTTTTACGACGCTACACTAGCGTCGTAGCTGCTTTTGTATAGCGTCGTAGCTCTTTTGTTCAGCGTCGTAGCTCTTTTAACTGGCGTCGTAATGCTTTGGTTCAGCATCGTAGCTGTTTTTTCTCTCCCCTCTTCTACGTCGTAGCAGCTCTCTCTCCTCTTTCCCATTTATATATTTTTTTTTCTTTTCTCTCTCCTCCTTTATTCTCAATTTTTTCTTCTTCCCTCTTTCCTCTCTCCCTCTCCATTTTTCTACAGGCTTTTCCCATCCCCATTTTCTTCCGTTTCCCATGTTTCTCTTGGCCGGAAACGAAAACAGCGGGCGGCAGACATGGAGAAGATGAGGGCTGCGGCGGCTGTGTGGCCGGAGCTGCTGTGGTGGTGGTCGGAGGCGAGGTGGAGAAGATGAAGATGGTGGTGGAGCTGTCAGACGGAGATCTGAAGGCGATGGCCGGATCTGGATTGGCGGCGAAGGGCGGAGGAAGTGTAAATGATGGTGGTCGGAATAACGAGGGAGTCGCCGGCGGTGAGGTTGTAGATGGTGGTGGAGGTGTTGTTGGTGCGGCGGAGGTGGTTGAACAGAGGTGAGCCATCGGAGGGGGGGTGGTGGCCGGATTTGGAAAGGCGGATGGTGATGGTGGTGGTGTCGGATGTGGGTGTGGTGGCTGTGCCAGTGGTGGAGTTGGCCGGAGGAGAGGGGGTTGTTGAAATGGAGGGAAAGATGATGAGGATGGTCGGAGAAGGTGGTGGCTGCAGAGCAGACTGGTGGCGGCGAGACGGAGGAGATGATCGGAGGTTGAGGGCCGCCGGCCGGCCGGCGGCGGCAGGGTATTAGGGTTAGGGTTAGGCTGGATTGGGTTTGGGGTGGTTTGGGCCTAAGTGGTGTAATGGGCTAAAGGTGGAGATGGTGTAATGGGCTTGAGGGATTGGATTGGACTGGGCTTCAGCTGGAGGAAAATGGATTGGCTTGCATATTAATTGAACTATGTTTTCTTGGGCCTGCAAATAATAAATTGCACTTAATTAAAATTAATTAGTGGACCAATTATTTTTATATAGAAGGGAATAAACATAAAAATAAAAATATATGCATCAAAATATAAAAATTAATATAAACATAGATATTTACTCCACTTGATTATTTGGCTTGTATTCCATCTAATGGACCCGTGTTCCACCGAATAGACAATACTAAACCAAAATTCGTCAAGTGTAGGATTTTTAATGTTTTTATCATGTTTTTGGATTTTTTAATGCAAATTTAATAAAAATAACAATATTTTTGTATTTTTCAATACCAGCTTATTATTTATACAAATTTGCATATATCTGTCAAATTCAACTGCTTTCTTATTTAAATAAGACCGGAATGCGATCAAATGCCCATGTTTAGACACGGAAATATATTGAAAATAATGGTCAATTTTGGCCATTATCAATAGCGAAATATATGTTTAATTCCATTCCAATGTCGTCTTGTAGGAGATGAACTAAATCTCGCTAATAAATTTACTGCAAATGATATATCTGGTCTAGTGCAGTTTGCGAGATACATTAAAGCACCTATGACACTTAAATATAGGACCTATGGTCCAAAAATTTGTTTACCTTCCTCTTGTGAACTAAACGGATCCTTTTTTATATCAACTAACCTTACGACCATTGGAGTACTCAATGGATGTGCTTTATCCATATAAAATCGCTTTAATACTCTCTGAGTATAAGCTGTTTGATGGACAAAAGTTCCATTATTTAAATGTTCAATTTGCAGACCAATGCATGATTTGGTTTTACCAAAATCTTTGATTCAAACTCCTTTTTCAGGTATTCAACAGCCTTTTGAAGCTCCTCTGGAGTTCCAATCAAGTTGAGATCATCAACATAAACTGCAATGATTATAAATTCTTGTCCATTTTTCTTAATGAAAATACATGGACAGATTGGGTCATTTGTATAACCTTCTTGTACCAAAGACTCACTAAGACGGTTATACCATTCTCCCGGACTGTTTCAGTCCATATAGGGATTTTTGTAATTTGATGGAATACATATATTTAGGATTTGATTCATATGTCTCTGACATTTTTAATCCCTCTGGGACCTTCATATAGATATTTGTATCTAAATTTCCATATAGATACGCAGTAATAACATCCATTAATCTTATTTCAAGATTTTGATGGACTGCTAAACTTATAAGATATCTAAATGTTATTCCATCCATTACAGGGGAATATGTTTCCTCATAATCAAATCCGGGTCTCTGTGAGAACCCTTGGGCGACTAATCTCGCTTTGTATCTGACAATTTCATTTTTGTCCTTTCCTTTTCGGACAAAAAATCCATCTGTATCCGACTGGCTTTACATTTTCTGGTTTTTGACAATCGGTCCAAACACATTTCGTCTAGCCAGGGAATCCAATTCAGATTGGATTGCATCTTTCCATTTTGGCCAATCTTTTCTTTTCCGACATTCATCAACCGATTTTGGTTCATGATCCTCGTCATCATTTATGATGTTAAGTGCTATGTGGTATGAGAATACATTATCTATGATAATTGTATCTCGATTCCAAACATTTCTGTTTGTGACAAAATTGATTGATATTTCATTATTTTCAAGTTCATGCTCCTCTGGAGCTGCAAGTTCTTGCTCCTCTGGAGCTATTTGGTCTTCAAGAGCCTCTTTTTCCTCGGGAACATTTTCTGTAATTTTGTCACTTTCAATGATTTGTGATCCTCTTTTCTTTCGAGGATTTTTATCTTTGGAACCTGGTGGTCTACCACGCTTCAAGCGTGCAGTAGATTTATCTTTAGCACTTGTAAGTGGTCCCTCTGGGACATTAATTTTGATTGGAACATTTGCTGCCGGTATAAGAGATTTTGTTACTCTTTTAGAGTCGCATAATGCGTCCGGAAATTGATTTTTAATATTCTGCAAATGTACAATTTTTTGTACTTCTAGTTCACAATCATTTGTACGATGATCAAAGAAATCTAGCGGTGTTTTCCAGTTGATTTCTTTTTCTTTCTTTGGTTGATATTTATCTCCCCCTAATGTCGGGAAATTAGATTCGTCAAAATGACAATCTTTAAATTTTGCAGTAAATAAATCACCAGTTAATGGTTCGAGATATCGAATAATCGATGGTGATTCATACCCGATATATATTCCCAATCTTCATTGGGGACCCATCTTTGTGCACTGAGGTAGTGCAATCGGGACATATACTGCGCAACCAAATATTCTGAGATGGGATATATTGGGTTCATGCCCAAATGTTAATTGTATAGGGGAGTATTCATGATAATGTGTCGGTCTTATCCGCACCAATTTTGTGCATGTAATATTGCATGCCCTCAAGCTGTCAATGGCAATCCAGATCGCATTAATAATGGTCTGGCAATTAATTGTAAACGCTTTATAAGCGATTCAGCAAGTCCATTCTGTGTATGGACATAAGCAACGGGATGCTCAACTGTTATGCCAATTGACATGCAGTATTCATCAAACCTCTAGGATGAATATTCACCAGCATTATCCAATCGGATATTTTTTATTGTATAATCAGGGAACTGTGCTCGTAATTTAATAATTTGAGCAAGTAATTTTGCAAACGCCTGATTGCGAGATGATAATAATGATACATTGGACCATCGTGTTGATGCATCAATTAGCACCATAAAATATTTAAATGGTCAGCATGGTGGATCTATAGGTCCATATATATCGCCCTGAATTCTTTCAAGAAAACTAGGGCTTTCAGTTCCCACTTTTGTTGGTGAATGTTTGGAAATCAATTTTCCTTGGGAGCAAGCAACACATATATAATCATTATGTTGCAGCAATTTTTGTCCCTTTAATGAATGGCCATGACTATTTGTAATAATTCGCCTCATCATTGTAGTGCCAGGATGGCCTAGGCGATCATGTCATATCATATATTTATCAGTAAGTCTATGGCTTCTAATAGACCTCTGGCCTATTTTGGGATGATATTCATTACTGGGCCTCTGGCCATCAATAAGCCTCTGGTTTATTTGGGAAATATTAGACCTGTGGTCTAAGTGATAATTTTCAATTGTATTTATCTTTGAAAAATACAATCCAAAAGACAGAGCTGGTAATTTTTCCAATACATATTTCTTACCATGAATGGTATTTGTAATTAATAAATATTCGACATTCTCTGAAGTCGATGTCTCGAGATGATATCCATTTTCTCGGATATCTTTAAAACTTAATAAATTTCTTCGAGACTTGGGAGATAGGAGTGCATTTTCACAATCAATTTTGTTCCCTCTGGGAAAATAAGATTGGCTGTGCCAATACCTTGTATAATATTTGCACTACCACGTATTGTGTTTATGCTTGTATCTCCCATTTTTAAATTGAAAAAATACCTTATGTCTTTTAGTATCGTGTGCGTTGAAGCACTATCAATAAGACATATATTATCAAATTTATAATTCCCCATTTTGCTGTAATTAAAACAAGATATAATTAATATCTAAACAAGATTTCACATAAGTGAAATATTACAATACAGAGACAATAATATAGCACACATACAAAAGTAAAGACAGATACAGAAGTTCAAAGTGTAATAAAAACAATAATACAACATAACAATTAAACCAAATCATTATATAAATCAACAACTTGAAATTCTGGGATACTGGGCATATTCTCCTCAGATTCATTCTGTCAACATGGTTTGTTTCAACCACCCTTTTTCCATTTTCCCTCTGGGAATCTTGATAAAGTTTCACCCAATGATCTCTGGTACGACAATTTTTGTACCAGTGCCCTTTTAGGTCGTATCTATCGCATTTTGCTTCTTCATAATTCTGTTTTTGGACATCACCTCTGGTGTTGCCCTAATTCTGATTACGTGTGTCTGTCGTGGGCCTAATATAAACATTGTTGCGGAAATGATTTTTCCCACGGCCTCGGTTATACCCACGACCACGAGGTCTCTGACCCCGGCCACAACTACGGCCACGATCACGGCTGGAAGATTCAGTCACATGTGCCTCTGGCAATGGACTACTGCCAATTGGTCTCATTTCATGATTTTTTAATAATAAATCATTATTCTTTTCAGCCAATAACAAAAACGTAATCAGATTAGAATATTCAGTGAAACCCTGTGCTCGGTATTTTTCCTGTAACACCGAATTGGAGGGATGGAATGTAGAGAATGTCTTCTCTAGCATTTGTTTATCAGTAACTGTCTCACCACACAGTCTTAATTGTGATACGATATTAAACAGAGCAGAATTCTAATCATTTACTGATTTAAAATTCTGGAATCGTAAGTGTAACCAGTCATACTGGGCTCGAGTGAGATTTATTGATCTTAAATGATCATATCTTTTTTTCTAAATTCTCCCAGAGTTCAATTGAGTCTTTGACCGTTAAATATTGTGTTTTCAATCCTTCATCAAGATGATGGTGGATGAAAATCATAGCTTTCGCACGGTCTTGGTTTGAAGCCTGATTATCTTTTTTAATTATTTTTTCAAGACCCATTGATTCCAAATGGATTTCAACATCCATTTTCCAAAATAGATAATTATCTCCAGATACCATCAGTGGTCTGAAATCCTGTTTTGTCAAGTTAGCCATAATAAAATTATTGAATTTCAAATATTAAATATTACCTCAAAGGAAATTCCAGCAGAGCTCCGTTCGTGGCTCGTGCTGATAACGTGTTGTAAAATTTTATAATTATATGTCTATTACTCAAATATGTATATATTATCTATATATATAAGAGTAGTAATAAATGATAGGTGTGAAGTAGTGTGCAGAGATGGGCAAATGAATAAACAAAGCAGTAGAGAATTGAATGTTGATGAAGAAAAATGATGGACTTGTATTACCACTCTTTCTGCTCACACCACATGAGCCTATTTATAAAACTTTCTGCCGACACTCACTACCACTACCGACAACACTATTCTTGATATTATTGAAGACATCAATAAAGCAAATAGTTGTGTGTAGGTATTGTATTTATAACACCTATTTTAATATTAATCTTTAAAGAATAGAAAAAATTCCGAATGAAAAAGCCTCACAGATTAGAAAAATTCTACTCTATGGATAACAAAACTTGAAACATTTTGTAGAGGAGAGGAGAGTACCCATAAGCCATTTGGTTCACGCTTTTCCATAGACCTTAGTATTCAAAGACTTTAATATGCAAAAATCATCAAACTCAATGATACATATTGAATATTGGATGAAAGTAGGGGTGGGCGTCGGTCGGGTTGTCGGGTACCCGACACTATCGGGTTTTTAAAATAGATACCCGAACCCAACCCACATAAAAGCGGATACCCGATATTCGGGTACCCGACTTTATCGGGTCGTGTAACACCCCGATTTAATTAACTCATAATTAATTTAATTTAATTATGGTTAATTAACAAAAGACTTAGTATGTGGATTATTTTGTAGGGAATGAAGATTTAAGTGGGGGAATAAGTGAGTTCAACTCACTAGATAATAAGAGTCAAGTGCTCAAATGGGTGCAATGTGGTCAAGACAAGTGGTGTAACCCTTTTTAACCCACATTCCGACCCGACCCGACCCCTTTTTGCCAACCCGGGTCGACCCACATCTCATCAAAACACCCCCAAATCAGCCATAACCTTTCATTTGCACCCAACACTTAGAAATTTAGGGCTCATCCCGTTTTTGTGGAGGAAGAGAGAAAAATGGTGCCCTTGGGAAGGAATTGACAAGTTTGAGCTCAAATCAAGTTGGGGGATTGCTTATATATGCTTTGGTAAGTATTTTCCTAGCTTCTACACTTGATTTTGAGGATGTTTGAGTGGGTTTTGGAAGTGATGAAAGTTGGTGACGGGAATTCAATTTTTGGGATGAACTCTTGTAGATCGGCTTGGAATTTGTGTTAAATCCTTGCTTGGGAGTTGCAAATCAGTTTTGGGAGCTAAGGTAATGCTTTTGGTTGAGTAATTTCAGTTTTAAAGCTTCAAATGGTTTCATGATGAAGAAATCATGTTCTTGGATGAATTTTGATGTTTGGAGCTTGATTCTTGCAATATAGGCTTGGAATTGTAGATTGGAAGCTTGCAGGTTGAGGAGAGGAGCTTGGAGACTCGTTTACATATCAGGCAAGGGTAGAGATAGGCTTAAATGGGGGGCATAATCGGTGGAATGGCCGGAAATCGCCATTTTCACCGTTTCTGTCGCATCGGCGCGCTCCCGACGCGCAAGCGCGCGGGTAGCGCGCGACCCGAACGGCACGGCCGTCCGTGCCCAGGGCGCGCGGTCGTCGCGCGCCCCACTCCCAGACCGCGCGGGGACCGCGCGGTCTCTGCTGCTTTGCGGCTCTCTTTTGCTCGTTTTTCCGATTCTTCCTCCTTCGTGTTCCTTAGTTCTTCTTATGCTTCTAGCATGCCATAACTATCATTATGCTCACAATCTTTGAACCTAGTTGCGATTAGTGGTGATCTACTATGCCTTAGTTAAGATCGAGTCGTGTTTCGCTTCTATGACGATGTGAGAGTTGGTGCCGATATGTGGGACTTGGCACACCCCTGATTACACTTAACTCGCGATGAGTTGTTTATTTTGTCATGACGCGTAATTTACGTATTGACATGTGTGGAATTGAATCTGAATATGTGTTGATGCCGATATGTGGGACTTGGCACACCCCGGATTATACTTAACTCGAGATGAGTTGTTTATTTTGTCCTGATGCGTTGATTTACGTATGGACATGTGATTGAATTGAATCTGAATATCTGTGATGATATGTTGTGAATCAAAAATTATGCCACGACGGTAGGATACGCTATGCTTACGAGTCGGTATCCGATTGGGCATAGTCGGGATCTCTACCCAGAAGCATTGGGACTGAAAAGGATTTATATCCTAGTCTGATATATGTGAATATCTGTATGTGAATATCTGTGATGATATCTGAATATCTGTGATGATATGTTGTGAATCAAAAATTATGCCACGACGGTAGGATACGCTATGCTTACGAGTCGGTATCCGATTGGGCATAGTGGGGTCTCTACCTAGAAGCATTGAGACTGAAAAATTATGCCACGACGGTAGGACACACTATGCTTACGAGTCGGTATCCGATTGGGCATAGTGGGGTCTCTACCCAGAAGCATTTTGGCTAGAAAGGGCTCATGACCCTTAGCCTGACCCGCTTGCCGTAAGCCACGATCTCAGCTGTTAGTGTCCGCGGCGGGGGCACTGTGGGTATATCTCTCGACCATTAAGGGGAGTGGACCCTTATATGGGAGGGAATACCGACCATGGTACCTAGGTGCGCGCTAGGCATGCTTATGTGTTGCATTTAGGGTAGATAGACATCCTAGGTCATAACATTTCATCTCATCATCCATCATTCATCTTATTTGCAGTGGTTGAAGCACCGGTATGGGACGGTGTGATGTTTACTTATTTGCACTGTTCAATTTTTATGTTATGCCTAACAAATGTTTAAAAACGGAATATATCTCCACCTATATGTATAAATATACTTCTAGGGAATCAAGTTAATTCTTGTTTCCCCTTATGCCGATTCTTCTATTCTTGCTCAGTACCTTGTACTGACCCTTGCAATTGTTTTCATGTATAGATATTCCTGGGGAGGACGCAGAGCCCGAGCACGATGTGGGGTTTGGGGATGAGTGATCTACCTAGAGATGCATTAGCATATTGTGGACTTATGTGGTTGTCTTGAACATTATACTATGTTATGTCTTGAGTTTTACTTGATATCTCTGACAGGTTGAGATGAGACTGTCATGTCGACTGTTATGTCGCATGAATAAGGCTTGTAAGCCGGACGTCTGTTATGATGTGAGGTTTCCTTTCTGGATTTGTATTATGATTCATTGGCTTCCTGTTTACTTGGCTACGTGTTATTGATCTTAAATTGATTGGCCAACAGTTTAAGAGAGGTAACACGGCAGTGACGTCACAGAAATTTGGTTTTAAATTTTTGGGGCGTTACAGGTCGGGTTTGTCGGGTACCCGATACCCGACAAATATCCTTTTTTTAAAAAAATTATTCCATATATTTTTTTTGAGTAGCTTATTCCATATATTTAGTGTTACTTTTTTAAAAAATAAATATTAATCCAAGTTACACAATTCTTTCCAAGAAAAAAAATTAATATTCAAGCAAATATGTATATTTATTTATATTGTTTTTTTTTTAGGAAAGGGAATTTCTCATTCATTAGACCAAAATATGAGTTCACAACATCAACAATTATCCACATACTCTCAACCTCGTCTAACTAACACAAGTAATAACAACTATGGTGGTGGTACTAGTAATTTTTTAAAAATTTTCTTAATTTAAAAGAATATTAATAACTATCAATTTTTTATTTAAAAATATAAAATTATAGTCTTATTTATTATTATTTAATGCCATCTTATCTGTTAATATTATTTAATTAAATTCTAGTATTCTACCGTGACACTATTAATTAAATAAAAATATAACTCATCAAGTTATCTTCGATTCTTGAAATCCATTGTCATATTTAAGATTAATTATCCATCACTAATGCCAAAAAAATTCAATATATGAGACTTTATAATTTTTTCAAGTTTGTACTTAGTTTTTCACCACATAGAATAAAAAATACTAATTGTTAAATAAATATGAATATTGTAAGTCAAAATAAATAAATAAATAAACCCGATGCATAACCCGATAGATGAATGTCGGGTCGGGTACCCGAAATTTCGGGTTTTAAATATTAAAACCCGACGAGACCCGAATCCCCCGATACCCGACAAAAAACGCCCACCCCTAGATGAAAGTATGAAACATAAAAACGTACATATGGACAAATTATACCAAGGGTCCCTTTGAATGGGGTTTTAAAAAAAACCAAAAGTCAAAAGTAGAAGTAGAAGTAGAAGCAAATGTTAAAAGCAGAACGAAGTAGTTTCTGTGTTTGGATGGAATTTTTGAAAAACAATATTTTTTAGAAATGTATTTGGATGTGTAAAAATAAAAAATATTTTTGAAATATAATAATTAACAAAACAAACATGCTATTTATATAGGATAAATGCGAATAGTGTATATTTAGAGTGTAATTTAAATAAATTAGTATGGGCATTTAATACTTTGCACACATTACTAGGTGTTTTTTACTTCTGCTTTTACTTTTGCTTTTTTTTTTTTCTAAAAGCCCATCCAAACACCCATTTCATATCAAAAGTGTTTTTTGGCGGAAGTAAAAAGCTAAAAACACATTTCCAAAAGTTGATCCAAACGGACTACAAGACAGAATAATACTCCCTCCGTCCCGTGAATTGTGGCTCGTTTCTTCTGGGCACGGTAATTTATGTGGTGGGGTGCGGTGGGGTTTGTTGTAACGTCCCAGTCACACCCACTTGTAGATATTGTCCGCTTTGGCCCAACCCGCCTTCACGGCTTTAAAACGCGTCTACAAGGGAGAGGTGTCCACACCCTTTCTTTAAATGGAGTGAAATAAGCTACTCATACCAACAAGGTACCTTTCTTTCTTGGTAACCATCCTATAAGAACTCCAAAGTTAAGCGTGCTTGGCCTGGGGTAATTCTAGGATGGGTGACCTCCTGGGAAGTCTCCCAGGGTGTGCATGAGTGAGGCTAAAGCGCACTGGAAAGAGCTCATGTTGGTTTGTGGGGACAGCCTTCACTCTGGAGCCGGCAACATCTAGAGTAGCACCCCATCTTTCCGCTGTGCCGAAGATGGGGGTGTTACAGATGGTATCAGAGCCAGACCGCGACCGCGTGCTGTGGTATTCAGGCGCCTAGCGGGGTGAAAGATCCACGGGATGTGGATGGTTTGTGGCGTCCAAGTATGTGGATGGCCGAGCGCAACGAGGACGTTGCGATCTTAAGGGGGGAGGAATGTAATACCCCGAAGAATGGCTTAAATGGAGTGAAATAAGCTACTCATACCAACAAGGTACCTTTCTTTCTTGGTAACCATCCTATAAGAACTCCAAAGTTAAGCGTGCTTGGCCTGGGGTAATTCTAGGATGGGTGACCTCCTGGAAAGTCTCCCAGTGTGTGCGTGAGTGAGGCCAAAGCGCACTGGAAAGAGCTCATGTTGGTTTGTGGGGACATCCTTCACTCTGGAGCCGGCAACATCTAGAGTAGCACCCCGTCTTTGTGTTTAAAATTTTAATGAATTTTGACTTTTTTTATTGTTTAACATGACAAAATATTATTGTAATGATTAATTAGAGAAAACTATTCAAGTGTGGTCTTGTTAGAATCGTCTAGACGTCTAGATTTAGAATATATATTTTATATAATTTTTATTTGTACCAATTTTTTAAAATATGAAGAATTAAAGAAATGCAAGGGACTTTGCGTAGAAAAATATAAGTGTATTGGGAGTTGTGCAGAATAGTAAAAGTGATTACTTTTAATGAGATTTAGAAACCATTAAGATTCTAATCATATTTAAATTAATTAAATTTATCTAAAAAGAGAAAGTGGCCACAATGTGTGGGACAGCCCAAAGAGAAATACGAGCCACAATTCGTGGGACAGAGAGAGGAGTAGTATATATTTGGCAAATATACATGCATAAGAGCATAACAATATGTCCAGCATCAAACAAAGGCTGAGCTGGGTGACCACTATGGGCATATTCTTGGAAAGTTTCATGAGTGATTTGTCCTCATTCGGACAGCCGTAGGGCTGTTCAGAGTGCGGTTTAGACAAGATCAAACCGCAAACAAAATCTTATTTTGACAGTTTGGTTTGATTTGGTTTGCGGTTTAAAATTTATGGTTTAGTTTTTTTATTTACAAAACTGTGGTTTGTGGTTTAGGTTTGGAGAAAAAATTAAACAAACCAAACCGCAAACCGCAATGTGTATATATATAATGAAATATATATATATATAGATAATTTGTTGTTTTCTTAAGTTTATTGGGCTTGGAGTGACAAAATCATGCAAGATCAAGATTCAATTTTACTTGTTTTTTTTTTTGCGGTAGAATTTTACTTGTTTTCGAATCCTTGTCTATTGATTTATAATTGTAGTTTTATTTTTTTTCAATAGCTTCTAATAGTTCTAATTTATTAAGTATTTGGCTTGTAAATAGTGAACTTATGTTTTTTATATTTTTATTAGTATTTTGGAGTTTGGACGGTTACACTTACGACGGTAATTCATAAGATTTTTTTGTTTTTAAAATTTTGGTTAAACCGTAACCAAACCGCACCAAACCCTTTTTCCGGTTTGGTTTGGGTTTAGATTGAAATGTTAAAATAGTTTGGTTTGCTTTGATTTTTTCTCAAACCGTTTTTTTTTTTTGCGGTTTGGTTTGAGTTTGATTTTTTTGCTTTCCGCACAGCACATCATAAGGCACACTCTCCACTTATATCTTTTAAAATAAAACGAATAATCTAAATTAAATGTTTTACGTTTGAATATTGAAGTGGTTTATGAATAATTAAATTGTATATTTGCTTCGTCAAAAAAAAATAGCTTCGCCAAAAAAAATAATTAAATTGTATATTTAAAATGAATAAAATCATTGATGATTCATTATTTTAGATTTTTTAAAAAAATTTGAAGATACGAGTGAAAGTCTTTAATTCTGATACTTTTTTTTTATATATCATTCATCAAATTTTCATTTAGGTGTACATTTGGATATATGAACTTGAAATATCAGGAAGACATCGTCCGCGGAGAGTTTCATTCCCACCTCCGGCCTCTTTCAGCATTTTCGCTATCGCTTTCCCAGCTTCCTTTGGTCTTTGAGTTACAGAGCTAATAATTCCCATTCGCATCGAGCAAAACAACTAGGAATTCCAAATGATATAGTAGGTGTGAAGGTTCTTTCAAATCCGCTCAAATTAGTGTTAGTATTATTTATGTTTTTCAACTAAAAGAATTTCAAATCCATTTTAGAACCAAACTACTATATAGGAAATCACACACGTACGGTTAAATTAAATGTATCCATCCACGTAACATATTTAGAGAGTATACATATGGGGAACTAGAAATTTTAATTACAAAAACAATACACATAAAGTCATAAACCTTGCCTTATGATCGATCTTCCACAATATTTGGCCTTCAATGTTAGAGTTCTGAACTCCAATTCCACCACAATCAAACAAATACCTAACTTCATTTAAAAAAAGAAAAAAAGAAGAAAAAAAAAACCTGTAAACACCATTCTTCCTCTAAATTCAACCAGAGTCTCCCCCACACTCCAATCAGCTCTTCCCTCTCCCAACTCATGATTCTTCCCCTAATCCAACAATTAGCCAATAACCACTGATTAAAACAGATGGCCCATTATTGAGATAGGCTACACATAACCATACTCACAAATCAATCACTTGGCCCATACTCACAAATAAATCAAAAGCCCAAATCATGTCATTACATTTTCTTTTGTCAATTTATTTATTTTCATGATGTTTTATTTTATTCCCTTTTATATTCTTTTTATTAAATTTCATATAAATTTATTTTTCAATTATATCTAAAATTATTTTAAGAAATATAATTCTATTATATAACAAACATTATAATTTAAATAAAAACATAAAAATTACAATTAAATTTTAATTAAATGAAAATGATAATATAAAATAAAATCAAATCAAATAAAATGCAGTAACTAAATAGTAAAAATAAAAAATTTTGGACACTATAAATTAAAATGTAAATAAAATTATATTTTAAAAATTAGATTAAGAAGCAATAATTTAATTCGTTCAATCAAAATAAATAATATGGTATAGGCTCCAACACCTCTTTCGTAGCTGTATAAGCTGTCCAGCAAAAAAAAATTATAATAATAAAAATAGATAAAAGGAAAAATAAACATAATTAAATCTAACTAGTGTAAAACTTTAAATAAATTTGCAAAATTAAATCCTAAAAAACTGAACGTTTATGTTAATATAATTGATACACCATGTGAAACCACATTTAAATGAGCTTAAATTGTACTGAAATATGTCCAAATTAAATGCATTTTACCTTATTTAATGGCTTTTTAGGTTATATTTCATGTTATTTGTGTTTATTAGCTACCATGATTAAATTGAGCTTATTCGGGTTGAATTTATCATGTTTTTATGCATTTTAATAAGACTTTGGCAAACCTAATGCATTGCAATGTTGTTTCAGGCATTTAAATGATGAAAAATGATGTTCGGAAGCTGTATTTTGGAAAATCCAGAATATTGGATGCTGAAATCTGCCCAGGAGGCGCCGGATCAACATAGCATCGCCCAAACAAGCTTCGGAGCGCCAATGCACACGCCAAGATCAGACTTAAAAAATTCGGAGCTGAAATCTTCCCAAGAGGCGCCGCACATAAATGGCGGAGCCTAAATTGCGTTCTGAGCTCCGAAACGGAGCCTGGGTTGGAAAATTAGCAGGAGGCTCCGCATATACATGGCGGAGCCTAAATTGCCTTCCGAGCTCCGAAACGGAGCCTGGGTTGGAAAATTAGCAGGAGGCTCCGCATATACATGGCGGAGCCCAAATTGGCTTTCGAGTGCCGATTCGGCCCCCAGAACCAAAAAAAAATTCAGCAGCTGCATCTTCTCTCGCCGTCTCGCGGCGCCTGAAACCCATCCGAGCGCCGTTTTGCGCGCCACAGTCGAGGTTTGGAAGTTTTCTAACCTCCCAAATACGGTTTTAAAGCCCGTTTCTCACCATTTTCTTCAGAAAGACTCATAATTCACGCCAAAAAACATATTATGCACTTGGAAAAGAAGATCGAAAATACCAAATCATGCTGGAGGATTGAGCATAACACTGATTCGATAGAGTTCTTCGCATTCTATGTGTTGTCTTTCTTTTTCTTGCTTTGTAATGTCTAGGATTTGCCTTTAAATGTAATTTCGTACTGTTTTCATGTTTGTAGACGGATTTCTATGTTGTTCGTGTTAGAAGTGTTCTAGAACGGGAGTTCAGAATTACTTTGAAGTACGGATTATTATTATTATGGAAGTATTAATATGTTCTATGTATAAATTATCGCAGTTTACACTCTTCTGCATAATATGAATGTTGGAATCTAATCTATATGATTTCTGCTTTGCTAAATCGGGAGATAAAAAGTAGAAATTAGATTTTAATACCGGTATTGGGAATAAATCACATTAATTATTGATTCTGGCATGTACACGTTGATTTGGGAAATGAAATGTGTCATATGATCACTATAGGAAAATTTGTATGCTTGGGAAAGACTAAAATTTATACCTAGACTGATGATTGCAGAATGTCAGATGTGATAGCTTCCATGAAGCCTGTTTTTACAAATTATGAAAATTAGAAAATTGTGATATTTTTAATCTTTATAAAATCATTAATTCTGCTGAAATTGATCTTTGTAGACATTGGGAAATGCTAAGTCATTACGTAATTTCGCTTTTATATAAAGATGGCATGCTCTAAATCATTACAAGCATATTTTATTTTTATTTTTATTTTTATTATTTTAAATTTTTAACTTGCTTTATTTTTAAATTTAATGTCACTGTTTTTAATTTAATCACCATTAGAATTGAACAAACTCTTTTAAAATATGATCTATATATATTAATAAACTTAAAACAATTAAAGTATTTCCAAAATGAATTAATATTCTGAAATTCCCTTGGGTTCGACTCGGTTATTCACCGGTATTTATTATTTGATGACAACCATCCGCTTGTGGTTTAAAAATTACTAGTGAAAATTATTCATCAGTAATCTTTTAACATTTTTTAATAAATTCAAGCTTACATTTTACTAAATGGGAAATAAAAAATTTAAAATCTTAAATAAATTAAGATAAAATTATAAAAATAATAAAATAAATATATGATCAGGAATGCAATACAGTTGTTTTTATTGATCCAGTAAAAATGGAAAATTAAAAAGTTATGGGTCAAAATCGAAGAAAGCAAAAGTTATCAGTTGCAGAAACATGTTAAAAACTTAATTAGACTATTCTTTCAATATGATGTTCTTATTCTATCAATTGATATTTGTAGTTGATTAGGAAAAAAAAAGGTAATTGTAATAGCCCAGCCTATTTAATCTTAACCTCGAAAAGAATAGAAAAATTTCGGAATGAAAGAGCCTCAATCAAAATGGAAAATTTCTACTATATGTCTATATAACAAACCTTGAATCTTTTGTAGAGAGTAGAGTTCTGCTGACCAATAAGCCATTTGTTTCACACTTTTCCATAGACCTTAATCGATTTTAATCTGCAAAAATAATGAAAATCAGTGATACAGTACATAGTAAATATTGGATGAAACATGGAAACATCTATACGGACAATATGTCATAGTAAATATTGGATGATACAGTACATATAAGTGCGGACTGCGGAAGATATAAAGTAATCATGTTTAATTACCTTAAAATTAGCGCTTGCTAAGCTCTGTAGATCTCTATTATTCATATTGTGGAGAAGTGTGACGGACACTTGAAGAAGGTTAGGATTCCCAAGTTCTTCTTGTTCTTCTGCTATTCTTTTAGCTGATTGGATGCAAGAATCACTGCACTCATCTACATGTATTGATTGAATGTTTGGAATATCCCCAATTTCACAAGGGATCTCTCCTAACTTGGGCAAGAAAAAAAGAGAGAGGCGCTGGAGGAGTGGGAAAGGAGTGCCATCTATTGTCCAACATTCCAAATCTCTGCAGCAATACAGGGATAGCACTTTTAGACTTGAGAATTGCCCTTCTACTTCTGTCAGTCTCCACTCAGTTCCTACAATGGTCCGTAGAACAAGCTTTTCAAGGTTGGGTAGAGCACCCATCATTCTGGTCACCTCTTCCCAATTATGGTGTTGCTCACTCTGAAACTCTAACTTTTTAAGTGAATGTGGGAATAATACCAGTTTATACAACCACAACCTTAATTTAAGGTGTTCCAGTTTATACAACTGCTCAAGATTGATGATGTATTCATTGGCGACATCATACCCAAGAGATAGTTTCTTGATATTGGGGATTCTTTTAACCACTTCACTACTCTTGAAGTTACGCACACCAGAAAGACTCGTTAGATTCCACATAACAAAGTTGTCGTCGTCATCAACAGTGCTTGGAGGGTTGAGAAACACATCAACATCGATATGTTGTAGTTGAGGCAACTTCCAAATTTCAATTGGTACTTCTCTCCCAGCAGAACCACGAACAATCAGTGTTTGAAGATTCCAAAGGAGGGCAATGGAAGAAAGGTTCAACAACTCGACAGGCTTAGTAATCCAAAGGATGAGGTATCGGGAGTTGTAAAACTGAAAAGCATGTTTCATAAAACTGGCAAACTTTCTTGACCGGTAGAAATATGTAGCATCTGCTGTTAATACCCTCAACAATCTTAAACTCAAATCCGGGATACCCACCATAGAATCCGATAGAATGATGGAACGAACAAGTGATGCAGACTCCAAGGTATTAACTTCTTCTTCATGTGGATACTCATCCTCTAAAACCTTCCCCCGAACCACAATGCGCCGCTGTGCATCCAAGCCTGATGATTCATAATGAAGATTCCCTACACACCATTGCGCTTCTCTGTGATCATGATCACCTGCATGACAAAGAAATTTCTTCACAGAGCTAAGAATTCGCTTATTAACAGAATGTTTGTGCTTCCTCACATCACAAAAAAAGTCATCCTTATGAGCTTCTCTTATACTTAAATCCCTTAGCAAATCATGGATCTTGCAACTTTTTACTTTCCCAGTGGATCCCCATTCATCAACTATAATCAAATTTCTTTCCACAAGTTCATTAATGTATTTTTCCACTACATCTTCCATCATCATGCCATCAATGGGTTTCAAAAATCCTTCAGCTGCTAATACCTTGACAAGCCATGAGATTCTAATTATGGCATCCTCACGAAAAATGCCCATGTAAAGAAAACATGACTTCAGATGAACTGGCAGATGCCTGTAACTCAAATATAGTATTTTCAGGCAACGCTCATTATCCTCTAAATTCACAGTCCCACTTATATTTCTAGCCACATCTTCCCAATATTGTTTTGTTTTGTTGGACTTTGCCAAGAATCCTCCAATTACAACAATAGACAATGGAAGTCCCCTGCAATTTTCTACAATTGTTTTGCCAATCTTCTCCAATTCTGATGGACAACCATCTTCTCTAAACACCGTTTTGCAGAAAAGCTTCCAACTTTTACCTTCATCTAGCAAATTGAGTGGAATAATGCCACTAGAATTAGTTAGTTGACGGGCCAAATCTGTTAACCTAGTGGTTACTATCACCACACTCCCATTCTTGTTATCAGGAAACCACCTATTTATCTCATCCCAAGCATCACTACTCCACATATCGTCCAGTACAACCAAATACCTCCTACCAAATAATTCCTTATGTATTCTTTCACCTAATTGAGATTCACTCAATTGGCTCAAAGTCTCCTTCCTACCTTGGCCTCTTTGACATAAAATTTCTAGTAGAATATCCCGAATTTTGAATTTTTGAGAAATTGTAACCCAAACTCGAATATCAAAATGGTATGCAACAAGGCCATCTTCGAAGGCTTTAAGAGCAAGCGTAGTCTTACCGATGCCACCCATACCAATGATGGGTATTATTTGGCGACTAGAATGCTTGTTTCGCGTGAGCTTATCCAACAAGTCCACCAAGACATCATCAAAGCCCACCACGACGCCTTGCTGCTTTAAGGGTCGAACTGCAGCTGGTGAAGCATCGAACGCCCAACTCCCACTTTCATGTTCTTCATCTCTCAGGCCCAGCTTCTCTTTAATCTCCATCGCTTTTCTCTTTATACGATCCATCTCCTCAACAACCTTCTGTACATCTTTATAGAAGCGATCAGCATTATTACTGCTTTCAACTTTTCTTCTAGATCCACCAATTCGATCTACTATATAGGATTCAATGACATCTTCGGCAGCATAAGCAGCAGATTTGATGAGATTGTCTACATCTTGTGCCGGATAAAGCTCACGATGGGAATAGAGTTCAAGGAAATCTTGCAGGAAAGTAACATTTTGGAGCAAGGACTCAACTTGATGGCTATCAAGAGAAATAGGAGGGTTGGGGTGATTTCGGAGGGTATGAATAATGGTTTGAAGAGAAACGAGAGCTGCAAAGGATGCCATGATCGATCTCTCTACTCAAGAATTTCAGGGTACAGTAATAAATGTGAATAGGTGTATCATTGTATGGAAAGGAGGAGGGAATAGTGTGTAAGAAATTTTCTGTACCTTGACTGTATCAATAATTGAAGAATGCTATAATGTTGTTTACGATGGATTCCTAATTGTCGTGATGTGGAAATTTTAACAGATAAAAAGAAACACATATTTTTATATATGTGTGGCTGTGGGAGGGAGTGAAATTTCTACAGCTTGTCTGAATAATTGAATGGGAACAACTAAAACACTGTGGGCTCGTCTTGACTCAGCCAAACCACTAAGACAGCTGGAGCAAATTGCATTTCATAATTGCGAATACCGGGTGATTAACGAGTAGTGCTACTCAAACTCGACTTGGCACTTGACTCGGAAAAAACTCGACTCGTACTCGAAAAATTCGAGTCGAGTCGAGTATCGAGTATTTTAATCGAGTATCGAGCTCAAGCTCGAGTAAAAAAATATGTTACTCGTCGAGTATCGAGTACTCGTCGAGTAGTCGAGTCGATTACTTGTTTATTAATTAATTTTACTATATTTTATTTTATATTTAAAAATTCCCACCATTCTCACAAGCCCATTACCTATTCTCACAAGCTCATATCAATAATTATAATCAAAATATTTTAAGCTCATTACCTATTTTCACAAGACCATATCAATATTTTTGTTTTCTCTATCCATTTATGAATTCATCAATTTTTTCATATGCTTTAAAAAAATCAATTTTCTCATATACCACCCTATCATCCCAGTGAGTTTTTTTTATTGGCATTTGAGATTCCATATCAATAATTATAATTGGAATATTCTACTTATGTAATTGACGGAACATATTATTTTACTCACAAATTTAGATTGATATATTTTTTTATTTAGTGTAGAATGTTTCTATTGCCATGGGCTTTTTAGTATGCCTTTTTATCGCAATCCAATTTTTAAAACCAATTAAAATCATACTCATCACAAATAATTGATGTCTTTTTAGCTACCGTGTAAAAAAATGTTTGGAATAAACAAAAAAATTGTGCTTGTGTGTAAAGTGTATGTTTTAAATTATGAATAAATAATTTTAATTTTATTTAAATGAATTGATTGGCTTCTATTGATAATGAATAAAATTAATCAATCAAACCCAAAATAAAAAATAAAAAAAAAGGTCAAACAACTCAAAAACTCATAATACTTCATTGGTTCTTGAATAAATGCAACATGTTGAAATATGACACTGTTCACACAAACACTTTGACTTAAAGTTTTATCATAGTTATACAAGTTAAAATAGAGCCAAATGGGATATTGTTAGATTCATCTCATCGTGTAGTTTTTTAATATCGAACTTTTAGAATTTTTACTTATACCGAACTTGAGTTATTAATGATTTAAAATGTGTACTGGACTGCGTGCTGGGTGAGTCCGTAGCACTTATAAAAAAACAGAGGAAGTATAAGGGGCCTAATCCAAAAAAATAAATAAATAAATAAAATCAAGCTACTCGAGCTCGAGCTCGAGAATCACTACTCGGATCGGCTCGAGCTCGAGTAATGATATTTCCCGTCAAGTCAAGCTCAAATAGTTAACTACTCGGGCTCGACTCGACTCGATATCACCCCTAACCCTACCAGCCACCACCCTAAAACTTTCTTTCCATCTTAAACTGTGGGGGCTCGTCTCGACTCTTAACATCACAAGTTGTAATTTAAAGTATAAGAAGTATACCATGTGCTCAGGATATGTCAAAATAATCCTTTAACTTTAGTTGTTAATTTATTTAGTTCATAAAAATATCTTATAATAACGCATTATAGTCCTATAAGTTCTTAATATTGGCCAATTTAGTCCTAAAATATTTTAAAATATTATAGTTTTGAACCTTATACTTTGGAAATTAATATTTAATACCCCATAAACTTTGACTTTGTACACTTTATTCCTCCTTTTAAATTTATACTAATATTTATTTTAAATTTGGTGTTAATATAATCTTATTTTAAAAAATTAAGTTTAATTATTTAATTATATAGAACTTTTTATTCTATCATATTTTTATTTTATTTGAATATTTTCAAAATTAGTACATTATTTATTAATTTTTCAAATTTAACTTTATGATGTATTTTGTTCTTGTCAAAGTTTTATATTTGTAATTTTATATTTTATTTTATTAATCTTTTTATACTCCTTTGTCCCATGAAATTATTAATATTTTTTACTTTTGTTGTTATTTTTTTATTAGGTTTGATATAATTTTAGCGCAATTATATGTAGTAATTATAAAAATACAGTAGAGTGTGGTATTGTTGGAATTGTCGAATTGCGTTGTTTTAGAATATAATTTTTACTTGTTGATATCTAATACTCACTCCGTTTTTTAAATTTTAACATTTGCATAGTTGATACTATTTATTAAGTAATTTTTATTCGACTTTTTGGCACAATTGTGCAAAATGAAACATATGCTACAAAAATTTTGCAGTAAGTGACGAAAGGATTTCGTTGCCTGGAGCACTAGGCGACGAACAAGGCGACAACTTCAATAAAATTTCATCACCAATTTCGTCGCCTTCCCACGAATTTCTTGTAGTCAATTGAAATATTATTGGATTCGTCTAATCGCATTATTTTATAATATGAATTTTTTGTAATTTTTACGTGTATATCATTTGAGTTATTAAGGATTAAAAATGTACTTCCTCTGTTTTTAAAGATTGCTATGGACCCACCTAACACGCAGTCCAATGCACATTTTAAACCATTAATAACTAAAATTCGGTACAAGAAAAAATTCTAAAAGTTCGATATTTAAAAACTACACGACAAGACGAATCTAACAATACCCCACTTGGCTATATTTCAACTTATATAACCATAATAAAACTTTAAGCCAAAGTATATAAGTGAACAGTAACATTTGTGAAACCGTAGCTAACAAAAAAAACGGATGAAGTATATTGGATTGCGTGTAGTGGAGAAGTGGAGAAAGAACGAAGGGAGTAATCCTTTTTTTTTTTGGCTCCATTGAAACCTTAGGCAGACTCCTACACTATAGAAATGTAGTATATTCTAGATGCACCTTAGATAATTTTTCTTCTCGTCTGAAGGGGTGTCTCGCAATCTTGTAATCCTCTATATGAAATTTCTTGACCATATTTGTTGCATATTTCTCATGACGTAGAAACAACTTGTAGTCCTAGGAAATAATTTAGTTCTCCTATCATCTTCTCAAACTCAAACTTCATGGATTCTACAAACTCATCTTTCAGTAATTCTCAAGTTGATCCAAATTAAAAAAAAAAATAAATAATAAAAAAATCATCGCACTCTTTAGAAACAATGCCTAGTGCACGTTGCCTCTCATGTGTCCAATTTTTTCTTTCTATGATGCCATTACGTTACGGTGTCTTAGGGGGCTGAAAACTCATGCAATACCATGTAGTTAATAAGGATAAGATTTACATACAAATTTATAGGTAGTGAATTAATCGAGTTTTTAGATAGATGATTGTGAATGTAACACATAATAGGAATCCCATTCATTATATTGAGCATATGTTTGGAAAATGTTTTGGTGTTATTGTATCACAAGTAGATGTGATCAATGATCAATCAGAAAAAAAAAAAAAGGAAAAAAAAATAGTAGTATATGTGCGTGCATTAATATTTCTGTCGTGGATGGAGAGTTGAGTTCATGTTCAGTTGGGCAAAGTGTTCGCGTTGATCCCCTTTGTCATTCACGTGTATTTGGGCTATTAAAAAATAAAAAAGGTAAGGATCACAGGTGGATTATTAATCATGGTTATGCACAAGAAATAATCAGTCCCACTTGATTGACTTCGCCTATAATAGAGTGAATATTCCCGTAACATTTTCGGCTAATGCTATGCCAACGACAACCAATAATATAAGCTAAGGCTGTTTTGTTTAGCACGTGCAGAGAGTCCACATGGTGACACTACATCTCCCAGGTCCCAATACATACAAACCTTATTAAAAATATGGCACTTAATAAGTCGACAATAGTTGATCGACGTAGTCCGGGTGAAGGCAGAAGCCATACAAGTGTACCTGCCAAAACAAGGAAAAGTGTTTCATAGTCATATACTCCTACAATGTAAACAACAGTTAAAAACGATTGCTCTAGCAACTGAAAAGGAGTTGTATTTGATGTTGGAAGAATAAAGAAACTTCTATAGTATTAATTCCAAAGTGTGAGACTTTAGACGACGAAAAGAGAAAGTTCGGAAAAATTAGTGAGATTGTATCGATCATTATGTGGAGTAGGAAGCATAGTAATTGCAGTTGCATATATCGGACAGTATTGGAACAAACAAGTAGCATATATACTACATCCGTCTCATTATAATTGTTACGCTTCACTATTTGACACTACTCACTGTTTAACTTTGATTCAAATTTTTATCATAGTTATGTAAGAAAAACATAGTCACGTGAGATCATGTTAGATTTGTCTAATCTTGTAATTTTAGAATATCAACTTTTTATAATTTTTCCTTGTACACAATTTAAGTTATGATCCGTTAAAATTATGTATCGGCATGCATGTCAGAGATGAATGTAACAATTACTATGAGACGGAGGAAGTATACATGTAATTTCAGAGCAAAAAAATTGCTAAAGTTACCAACTAAACATTAGGAAATTTTGCAAGGAAAAATGTGTGACTTGATCAGTTTAAGATAATTTGCACATGATACTATGTTTTCTCGAATAATTAAAACAATAATTACAGTATTACACCAAAAGGCAGAAAACCGTATAGTAATTAAATGAAATAAAATGATTACTAATATCTGTTGCAAACAAATAAGAAAATCTGAGATTAGCATATCCAACATGCATCAAGCCAGGACTCTACAATGCATGTTTCCGAATATACGAAGATCTTCAAACTGCAAGATGGTTGTAGCAATAACACATCACATACTTGGTATATAGGGTTTGCGCATTAGGATTTGAATTACCTAAAACCTAATCACTTCATCTTTGATGATGGATTTGAATCCGCACCTCAAATCCATACTATCAAACAACATCTCCAGATTCAAATTCTATTCTTCAACCCCAACTCCCAAACAAAACAGCCCCTTGTTGAGTAAGCTCATACTCGAGCCTTTCTAAGATGGTTGTGTAGCAAACAATGTCCTGAGACTACATCTAACATACGATTTTTTTTTCTTCAAAAATGCACAATTGAGCCAAAGTAATTTAAGGATTTATTTTGCAAAAACTAAAAAACAAGCCCAGGCACATTTAAATAGGCTTTAGTGTTTCGCACAGAAACATCTAAGTAATTTTTGGACACACTGATTTGAACTTAAGGTTATCAACAGAAAAGTTTGTACGATTCTGAATTCTGTATAAATCTAACAGAACCTGGAATCCTTTTACAGTGAGAAAAACAAGGGACAACTGAAAAGCACTAATGGTTGAAAAGCAATAGGTAACAAACACCTTCTTTATACAGAATTGTTCAAAATAGGTTGTTAGTGAACCGAGCCGCTCAACGTGCAGTTCTTAAGAGGTTGACATGATGCATCTAACATGTCCATATGGTACACATTCAGGTATTTGAAGCAAGCACAAAAGTAACCAGTAAGCACTAGAGGGAACGGAAATGATCTTGCATTACATAGATGGGGAGATGCACACATTAGGCTCAATAGATACGTTATAACAGAAAATTGGTTGATCACCACCTATAAATAATTACTTTTTCATCATTCAATATATTTTCTATAAGTTTGAAAGATTGGGAGCATAGCATCTAGAGTTCAAAAAATAATTTTTTTACATTAAATGTTAAATTTCAGTCATGAAAATTATAACAATCTAAATGAAAAAGAAAAATAAATCCTCCCACATTATCGATGTGGGTTTCCATCAGCACACAAAAATTTAAACTTTCAGGATGTTACTATTATTTGACCCCACTTTAGCATAACTTGTAGGTCACAATTAGAGATGGCAATGGGTCCAGGTCTGACCCAGACAGAAACAGAACCGGGGCTCAGGCTGGGTCTTGTACGAACCAACCCAAAACCAACCCGTTGTCAACTTTTCATCCCTAGTCACAATTCGTATCATTAATGGAAAATATTGGTTATTCCAAGTTTCTCAACCTGTATAGTCTTCTTTGTTGTGCGTTAATCTTGTAACCCTTCCTTTCTTCTACTTACTGATCAACTCATTTCAATTGGACCAAGGGATCCTAAAGCACTTTTCGGATTTGTCATACCAATAGTTGGGAACCTTATTTTTGATGACTTATGGAAAATACCTTCGGCAAGAACTCCAATATATTTTCACTACATTTAATATTAAGACCTTTTTGTGAAAATACAAAATAATTTCCTTCTTTTAACCATTAATTGATTGTGGGTTTTGAACCTTCCAACATTTTCTGAAATCAACAGTAGTTACACCAAATGGAACATAAGGATCATCTACAAGATCCAAGGAAATTACAAGAATTGAGGTCTGGTTACAAATGCACACTTTGGATTTGAATCCCTCCTCACAAGTTGATTCAAAAACTTCTAGGTGTTGAACTAACAAAAAAACATTCTCATTTCAAATGAAGGAACAACTCCTTTCTATAGAGTTGCCTACATGCATATTAAAATGTAATTGTTCACCCCACAATTACAAATTTAGAGAGTAGCAAAGTATAATAACTCTCACTTTCAAGAAAATATACCGTACTTGAGAATTAGTTTGTTCGTGCTACCCCATCGCCCCATCCATGCTATTTTTTTCTTAAAAAAAATGCCTATGGGATATCATACCTAGGATCCTACACACGGCTAAAATTAATCGCCCATAATGTGCAGAATTCCAACATGATAAGCGTGATGATCACTACACATGCCATGTTAAGGCATCAAATTATTCATGAAAGTACTATTAGTCTTTCATATACTTGCCCATATGTGTTCTTTTAATTTCCTATGAGTGGTCACCATAATCACATTGTTTTAGATTCTCTAAAGCCAGAGAAAGCAAATGATGAAGATGGTGACTTGTGACCTCTAATACTCAAGTTCAATAAAAAGCAAAAACATGCCTAAGAGAATGATGATAGACCAGCGGTCACGAGACATAAACTTGAAATACAAGCCAAGCTCATCGTGGAATATGTTAAACATTAGATAGAAGTTCCTGTTACGAGTGGAATACTTTGCACCTTGAATGAATGCAGTTTTCAAAGTGTTCAACTTTGAAAGAATAAAGTCTTTGTCCTAGAATAAATTAAGTGCCATTGACTGTCTTTTCCTATTCCTCTAGAATGTTCAGTGTGATGTATCAATGATGGATATGTGTATCCGAAGAGTAGTAGTTAAGTGTGCTGTAGCAACTCAAAAGTAAAACTCTCAATAAAATCATCACTTTGCTTGCATATCATTGCCTACAAATCCAACTGTTCCAACTTCCAACTCAAAATCAATTGGTAATGGGTGGTGTAGCTCCTATCCATATAAAACATGGGGATCCCGCTAAAACAGATATGGGCTCTACATAAACCGTTGAGATGATATTCTTTCTCAACATTGAATCTCAACCTACACCACCAAAGATGTTCCTAAACATGGATCTCAACACCAAATTTTTTAAAATTCAAACTCTTGAAAGACTCCATGACAACAGCCTTAACTATCAATAAATAATACTCCTAGATATGAAATGATCTATCTAAACTAGTCAAAAATAACCCACCCCACCAAAGTATCCCCTTTAATATGAGTCTAAACAATGAATTATTCAAATTCAAACCATATCCGTAGCTATTTGGCAGGAGTTCATATTGTCGATCAAAGTTAACTAGATACTCAACAACAATTTCATCAGCACGAATCATTAAGTAGTAAAAATAAGTGAAAATCAACAAAACCTTATGACGAAGAGCGACCGCCCTCGCAATCGGGAGCCTTGTCAAAGTTCTTGGAAGGATACTTGGCGGTGACGACCCCCACCTCAAAGACGAGATCCTGGCCGCGGGAGCGTATCCCAGTGATGCCCCACCACTTGAAGAATGCCCTAACGCTAATCCCGTCGAGTTCCGCGATGCGATTCTCAACGATCTTTCCGGTAATTTTGGGGGAATAGGTGGCCAAGTAGTTGTCAGGAGGAAGCGTGACGCGGCACGCCCCCCCTAGCTTGACCACGAAAACCCCAGATGTACGATTGAGGACGTAGGATTGAACGTTGGTTGGGAGAAGGCCAATTGGGAACCCAAATTTCATCAATTCATCGTGGGCGGTGGAGGAGGTGCTAGCGGTGGCGGAGGAGGATACAGCGAAGCAGATGGCGAGAGAAAGCGAGAGGACGAGAAGACGTGGTTGCGTCGCCATGGGAGATATGTCAAGTAACTGTAGTGTACGGACAAAGGATGGATGGGATGGGTTTGGGAAATTGGGGGTGAAGCTGTGAAGGGGGGAAGTGGGAGTTTGGCAGCTGGGACTCCTCAACAAATAAAGTCGCCGAAATATCAGCTTGACAGCTTGACTGTTTCCGATCGTTCTAGGAATTACTGCCATGTGTCTTTTATCTATCGTTGGTGGGCCCCGGCCCATTGCTTCGAAATTGGCAACAAAATCACAGTAGTGAAAGACGAGGAATTTTTTGTTTTAGGCTTTTAACAAATGTGGATTAAGCATTGTTGTGAATTAAGCCCTACATCCAATTCCAACCTCAACCTTCGATTCCCAACTTATTTTTTATTCCTCTTCTTTGTTCCTTTGTTCCCAATTTAATATGGACTCTCATCATTCATTTTCTTAAATATATAGCTGAAAAAAAAAAAAAAAGAAACTTGTTAGAGAGAAGGTAATGCCCTTCCTTGGAGGAAAAATTGAAGAACACTTGTTGAATCTTGTGGATATTGTTAAGAGAAACCCTAATAATAACAATTCGAGATTTTTGTTCGATAGCTTGTTCGATTGCTCAACTATCCATTGAAAGTGATGTCGGGCCAGGGTGTTTTGGGGATGTTGTTGGTCCCAAACGACTCATTCTAATGCAAGAAAATGATCAATGAGTTAGGGCATGTTTGGAACATTGTATTGTATTAGGGTGTATTGTATTATTTAATGCAGGTGTATAGTATTATGTTGTATTATATTAATACCGTATTAAATTAATGTTATACAGTGTTTGGTAGTGTACTGTATTATAATTATGCAATATTTTTGTGTTGATGTCGTATAGATTTTAATTTATTAATTTTCTATTAAAATTAATTTCTATTAATTTCTTATATTTTTGTACTGTATTAATTTATTATTTTAGATTTTAATTTCTGTTAAAATTAATTTCTTAAATTTAATGTTTTAAATATAATAAATATATAAATAATATATGTCGATGTAGTGTTGTGATTTATTATTTTTTAAGTAATTAAATAAAAAAAATTCTTGTAGATATATAAGTAATAATTAATAAATATAATAACATATTAAAATAATTATTTCATATTACAATATTTAATTTATAAAAATGAAAAATATTATTTTAATATTATAATATTTATAATAAATTAATTTATCTATTACAATAATTATAAGAAAATAAATACCAAATAAAAATTAAAAACAAACAAAACAAACCCCTCATTCAAATAAACCCACTTCTTCACCATGTATTAAGTTATACACCTAATCTCTCATTAAAATAATACTTATGCAACTCTAAAACTTGCCAAACATCATCTAGCATTATTTTTATAAGTACATAATAATAGTACTATACATCTTTTGCAATGGTCTTACATATAGTTGTTAATATCACGATCCTGATCTTAGGATCTTACGATTTTACGATTGCACCTCTCTAAAACGATCTCGATCCTTATAGTATCTTAAAATTAGTAAGATCCCGATCATGATAGTAAAATGTTATGATCTTATGGTCATACTCCCTCAAACGCTTCTACGATCTTATGATCATACCTTCTTACATGTATAAAATTTTTGTAGTATTTTATGATTTGGGAACAAAGTATCCTTTTTTTCTTTAATTTTTAAACTTAAGAACTTGTATTCCTTATGTATGATGTATAAAAAACATAATAAGTATGTATGTGAAAATATTTTATGTATAATTGTGATGTTTTTGTATGGTATTGTATTAATTAACTTGCAAGATTCATAAACACACGAAATAATGCTTTTTCTTGTTAGTATGCATAATAGAGTTTATACATTATTGCAATTTCATAAGATCTTAGGGTCCCGATTCGATCCTACGATCCGATCTTGCAAAGAGAAAAACGATCCCATATAGAATCCCGATCTTAACAACATTGGTCTTACACCGTTTATGCCATTTTAACTTGCTTCAACCAAGAGCATAAGGTATTGAGATGTACTTATTTTCTAATGGAAAACATAGTTTTTCACTTTCCATCGAACAAGTTTTAGCTCGTATAATTAATTATATTATTTTTATTGTTTAATTATGTGTTAATTCCATTGCTGCACCACACATTTTGTTCATTATGGCATAAAACAAGCACTTCCTCCGTATTTGAATAATAATATTAAGGTTTGCATAGTAAACACTATTCATTAAATAATTTTGATTCAATTTTTTCACACAGTTACATAGGATAAAACATAATCAAGTAAGATCTTGTTAGATTCGTCTAATCACGTAGTTTTATAATATTAAAGTTTTATAATTTTTTATTTTATAAATTTGAGATATTACTCTTTAAAAATGTATATTGAATTACGTGAAAACATGGAATGTTAAAATTTTTTTAATACGGAAGGAGTATTAAAGAGTTTTCTTGGAATAAAGTTGTGCATTGTAATACCCGAGAAATCAACATCGATTATTAAATCCAAAAATTAAAGAATTGGATTTAATTATCGCAAACCGAAATAATTCCGAGAGAGCGGAATTAAATATTTTCGGACGATAGCAACTCGAAGAGAGTTATCGGATTATCCAACGATCTCGGATAATTCCATATTATGATTTTAGAATTTAAAATCATAATTAAAAAAAAAAAAAAAAAGAGAAGAAGAAACGCGACCAGGTGGCCGCGCGGCGGCGACGCGCCGGCGCGCCACCAGCGCGGCGGCGGCGGCAGGATGATGCTCTCATGCATTGCACGCGTTTTCGGCTCCATTTTCGAGATGTGACGACTCCAACCAATCCAAATCCGATCCTCAGACATTAAGGGATGTTTTGGGATGCATTTGGAAGAGTTTTGAGTATATTAAACCCCCACAAAGTTGGATAAGGATATATACATGAACAAAGAAGATTCATTGAACCATGTTGGGAAGTGGGGTGAATGGGGAGTAAATGGGGGTTCCAAATCCGAGCTATTGACTGCCATAACCCCTCCTACACTTCCAAGGCTCATCAAGGCAGCCATTGGAACAAGACACACCCCATAATATATCCAAAACCATCCACCAAAACCACCCCTATCCACCCATCCGAAAATTAGAAATTCTTTTGGAGAGTGGTGAGAGTTTGTGGGTTGTCTTCATCTTAGCAGAGGCTTGGTCGAGTTTCAAGCCACCTAATCCAACCATCAACTAGGTAAGGAAGTTTATTGATCATTTCTTCAGTTTTAATTCGATTAATAGCCTTGAATCCTAAGGATTTTGGTCACAAGTCCAACAATAGGTTCAATCGGTGAAGAGTAGATCTGTGGGGACTGTGTTGGTTGATTTTGGAGCAATCAAGGAGGAGGATTTCGACACTAATCTCTTGATATGTAAGTTAGTGTTGTGCCTTTCAAATTTTATAGCTTTTGGTTGAGTATTCATCGAGTTACAACTCGAAATCCAATCTTTGCCAAATCTGTGTATTAGGGTTTCCTCCGTATAGTTTATTTTGTTCATCTTTGTTCGTCTGGATCCGTTCATTTTTGGCAAAACTTTTCTAAATGAAATATGTTCCTAACACTTTAAAGATGATCTCTGTAAATTTTCATAATTTTTGGTCATGATTTGGGCGTCGAAAAAACATCTGGTATTTTCTGAGTTCATGATGACAGATTTCATAGTATAACCAGTTTTGTAGTCCGTATTACTCCTAGTTACGATCGTTTTTTATGGTTATTTCCTTTATGAAAGTTGTTCATCTATCTAGTTTATCCCTGTAAAATTTCAGAATTTTTGGATCACTTTTAGAATTGTTATGGATTTTTAAAGAAATTGTGGTCGAGTGAACAATAATTTCTGCATCCCTTGAAGGAGTAGTTTCTGAAATGATTTTTTGGGCTATTTGGAGTCCGAATTTGGAAAAGCCTATTTCTAAGGAAAACGCTTATTTTGATGTTTCCTAGCACCTGTAAAAATTTCAGAAATTTTTAAAATGTTTTACTACATTTCCTAGTACGAATATGAAAACTGCCATAGTGAGTTTTCATCGGTGAATTTGTCTTCGTGCGTTTTTGATAAAATGTGAGTCAATTGCTACTCTTTTGTGAATATTATGAATTCTGGGAATGTAGTCATGGTTTGTAATGATTAAAATGTGAATTTTAAAACTTTGTGAGTTTTGATCGAGTTAGATGCCCAACTTTGGAGGGTAAGAGCACTTGGCGTGAGCTCGTTGGGCCGCCCCCTCTTTTTGGTGGCCAAAACGGCGCCAAGGAAATTATGTTGCGTGATTGTATGAATCTATACTCCTAGATGTATCCGTATGGGTTATCTAGGGCTCCGGAGTGTGTCTGTATAGGGTCCGCTGCTTTCACTTGCCTTGCGGGTTCGATTCCCCAAGGTTTATGTTTTTCCTGCGGGTTCGATTCCCCAGGATATTGTTGACTCCTATGGGTTCGATTCCCTAGGATGTATATTGAGTTCTTGCGGGTTCGATTCCCCAAGGACGGATGTCCTCGATCATAATGAACAATGGTAAACGAAGGTATTTGAGTTCTGGAAACAATGAGGTCCTCGATGATATGGAAACAATGGTAAAAGAATGTGTTTGAGCTCTTGCGGGTTTGATTCCCCAAGAATGGTCGTTCTCGAAAAAAAAATGAATAATGATATATTATTCGTATGGTAAAGTGTAAGAATCTTCCGGAATTATTTTTACTCGACCTTCCTTTTTAAATTACAAATTCTATCTTTAAATCTCTCTTCTAAAAACTTTAAAATTCGTTATGCTATACATTAACTTACTCAGTACCTTTGTACTGATAGATACGTTGTCTCTATTTTTTTTTTCAGATGTTGAAGATTAGCGCATGGCATTTACATTTGGGATGGGAATTTCCGAAGACTTGTCGCACTTGTTTTTAAATTCTTTTTATGAATTCCAAACTTATGTTTGGCCGTGTTTGGCCCTTAGCTTCCGCACTGTTTTAAATTATCTATGTTTGACTTAACTCTGATTTAAACCTTCGGGCACTTATTGAATGGTTTTTAAATTATTTTTAAGTATTGGTACAACTTAGCCTTAGCATCTTCTCAAGCGAGCTCGAAATGGTCCGCGTCTTGCTTGGGAAGGTGTGGCGGTAATGCCCTGGCCTGGGTGATCAAATCCGGGGTGTTACAGAGTGGTATCAGAGCCCGGAAATTTTTTTTTAAGCTATTATTTTTCGGCCCACTATAGAGGCCCAAAATATTCAATATTACTTTTAAGCATTTCAAATATTATTTCCATGGAAATGAATTTTATTTTAAAACCCATGGGAATTATATAACAATTATTCCGACAAGTCTTGAAAAATACATAAGTATTTTTTTGGGGAGATGCATTTGCATACATCCATCATTTTTTTAAAATGCTCCAAAGTATATATATGCATGTCACGCGTATTTGATAATGTTCTTAGTTGGTATGTCGATTGACCTTGCCTTAGAGCCACTAACTTGGATCTAACCTTGCTTTAGCCTTAGAACTTGGTCAAGGGTGCTTAGTTTGCACATATCTATTCTCTCCTCTTATCCTTCCTATCATTAGATCTTCCTGACTGTTAGCGTGCCTTAGATTAGAAACTCATCTTCGCGTGCTTGAATAACAGAAAATGGCACCTAGGGGAAGGCCAAGGAGGGTAGTCCCAAACAACGGTGGTGCTAACGCACCTAACGACAATGACATTCCTCAAAACGTAGGAGGGCGAGTGCCTCCTGTTCCCAACAATATGGATGAGCGTCTAAGGAATATTGAGGAAGTTATCGTAGCACTAGGAAATGCCGAGGTGCAACGTGCACAATCGGGTGTATCACCGCCGGTAGCCCGAGGCAACTACCTAGCATTGGTGAACCCCTACAAACCACCTCATTATGACGGCCGAGAGGACCCGACCAAGTTGGAGAATTGGATCCGAACTTTTGACAAGCTTCTTACTGCTGTCAAATGCCCCGAGAACGAGAAGGTTCGAGTGGCGACCTATTATCTGGATGGAGAGGCGGACGAGTGGTGGCAACATCTCCAAGGAGATTCGGCCGAAGTTGAGAAGGTTTATACATGGGAAGAATTTGAGGAAGCATTGAGAGAGAGGTTTTATCCACTGAGCACTAAGGCTACAAAGTATGAAGAATTTATTAACTTAAGACAAGGAGGAAAAACGGTGCAGGAGTACTATGCGAAATTCAAGGAGCTAGTTCGCTTTGCTCCGAGACTTGTACCAACTGACTCCGACAAGGCCCAGAAGTTCGAGATGGGGCTAAACCTTAGTATCCGAGAGATACTGGTTGGAGGACAACACAATACACTACAGGCAGTGTATGACCGAGCTGTAGCAATTGCTCGTGTCCAGCAGCTGAAACGAAAGGATAATAGTGAGTCGAGCAAGGGCTCGCAAGGATTTGAGAAAAAGAAGCGAAGTAACAATAATAACAAATTGAGGAAGAACGATGGTCAAGCTAGGTTTGATGGACCTAAGGAGAATGCAGACAGAGGTTTGAACAACAAGAGAAATGACACCCGTGGTACATCCATACCACGATGTCCGCAGTGCCACAAAGCTCATCTGGTACGCGAGTGCCCTAAGCGTGGAACTTGTTATAGATGTGGTGGGGAAGACCACATGATTAGAGAATGCAATGTTCGCGAGGAGATGATCGAGAAGAGGTTGGATCTGGTGAACCCTCCACACGAGAATCGGCCGACTGGGCCAAATCATCCCAATAATCAAGGACAGAGACCACAACAGAATCGCAACCAGCAAGAAGAAAATTCATAGGCAGTTATGGGGACATAACTGCGGTCCTAAGGGGGAGAGGATGTGATACCCCACAGAGATGTCACGCGTTGAGGTAAGAATTTAATTTTCGAGCCTCAATAATTCTATGCGTGTAAAACTACTTATGTTGGTGTTGCTTTCCGAGTGCGACCCAACTTCGAGGACGAAGTTGATTTCTAAGGGGGGTAGACTGTAATACCCGAGAAATCAACATCGATTATTAAATCCAAAAATTAAAGAATTGGATTTAATTATCGCAAACCGAAATAATTCCGAGAGAGCGGAATTAAATATTTTCGGACGATAGCAACTCGAAGAGAGTTATCGGATTATCCAACGATCTCGGATAATTCCATATTATGATTTTAGAATTTAAAATCATAATTAAAAAAAAAAAGAGAAGAAGAAACGCGACCAGGTGGCCGCGCGGCGGCGACGCGCCGGCGCGCCACCAGCGCGGCGGCGGCGGCAGGATGATGCTCTCATGCATTGCACGCGTTTTCGGCTCCATTTTCGAGATGTGACGACTCCAACCAATCCAAATCCGATCCTCAGACATTAAGGGATGTTTTGGGATGCATTTGGAAGAGTTTTGAGTATATTAAACCCCCACAAAGTTGGATAAGGATAGATACATGAACAAAGAAGATTCATTGAACCATGTTGGGAAGTGGGGTGAATGGGGAGTAAATGGGGGCTCCAAATCCGAGCTATTGACTGCCATAACCCCTCCTACACTTCCAAGGCTCATCAAGGCAGCCATTGGAACAAGACACACCCCATAATATATCCAAAACCATCCACCAAAACCACCCCTATCCACCCATCCGAAAATTAGAAATTCTTTTGGAGAGTGGTGAGAGTTTGTGGGTTGTCTTCATCTTAGCAGAGGCTTGGTCGAGTTTCAAGCCACCTAATCCAACCATCAACTAGGTAAGGAAGTTTATTGATCATTTCTTCAGTTTTAATTCGATTAATAGCCTTGAATCCTAAGGATTTTGGTCACAAGTCCAACAATAGGTTCAATCGGTGAAGAGTAGATCTGTGGGGACTGTGTTGGTTGATTTTGGAGCAATCAAGGAGGAGGATTTCGACACTAATCTCTTGATATGTAAGTTAGTGTTGTGCCTTTCAAATTTTATAGCTTTTGGTTGAGTATTCATCGAGTTACAACTCGAAATCCAATCTTTGCCAAATCTGTGTATTAGGGTTTCCTCCGTATAGTTTATTTTGTTCATCTTTGTTCGTCTGGATCCGTTCATTTTTGGCAAAACTTTTCTAAATGAAATATGTTCCTAACACTTTAAAGATGATCTCTGTAAATTTTCATAATTTTTGGTCATGATTTGGGCGTCGAAAAAACATCTGGTATTTTCTGAGTTCATGATGACAGATTTCATAGTATAACCAGTTTTGTAGTCCGTATTACTCCTAGTTACGATCGTTTTTTATGGTTATTTCCTTTATGAAAGTTGTTCATCTATCTAGTTTATCCCTGTAAAATTTCAGAATTTTTGGATCACTTTTAGAATTGTTATGGATTTTTAAAGAAATTGTGGTCGAGTGAACAATAATTTCTGCATCCCTTGAAGGAGTAGTTTCTGAAATGATTTTTTGGGCTATTTGGAGTCCGAATTTGGAAAAGCCTATTTCTAAGGAAAACGCTTATTTTGATGTTTCCTAGCACCTGTAAAAATTTCAGAAATTTTTAAAATGTTTTACTACATTTCCTAGTACGAATATGAAAACTGCCATAGTGAGTTTTCATCGGTGAATTTGTCTTCGTGCGTTTTTGATAAAATGTGAGTCAATTGCTACTCTTTTGTGAATATTATGAATTCTGGGAATGTAGTCATGGTTTGTAATGATTAAAATGTGAATTTTAAAACTTTGTGAGTTTTGATCGAGTTAGATGCCCAACTTTGGAGGGTAAGAGCACTTGGCGTGAGCTCGTTGGGCCGCCCCCTCTTTTTGGTGGCCAAAACGGCGCCAAGGAAATTATGTTGCGTGATTGTATGAATCTATACTCCTAGATGTATCCGTATGGGTTATCTAGGGCTCCGGAGTGTGTCTGTATAGGGTCCGCTGCTTTCACTTGCCTTGCGGGTTCGATTCCCCAAGGTTTATGTTTTTCCTGCGGGTTCGATTCCCCAGGATATTGTTGACTCCTATGGGTTCGATTCCCTAGGATGTATATTGAGTTCTTGCGGGTTCGATTCCCCAAGGACGGATGTCCTCGATCATAATGAACAATGGTAAACGAAGGTATTTGAAATCTGGAAACAATGAGGTCCTCGATGATATGGAAACAATGGTAAAAGAATGTGTTTGAGCTCTTGCGGGTTTGATTCCCCAAGAATGGTCGTTCTCGAAAAAAAAAATGAATAATGATATATTATTCGTATGGTAAAGTGTAAGAATCTTCCGGAATTATTTTTACTCGACCTTCCTTTTTAAATTACAAATTCTATCTTTAAATCTCTCTTCTAAAAACTTTAAAATTCGTTATGCTATACATTAACTTACTCAGTACCTTTGTACTGATAGATACGTTGTCTCTATTTTTTTTTTTTCAGATGTTGAAGATTAGCGCATGGCATTTACATTTGGGATGGGAATTTCCGAAGACTTGTCGCACTTGTTTTTAAATTCTTTTTATGAATTCCAAACTTATGTTTGGCCGTGTTTGGCCCTTAGCTTCCGCACTGTTTTAAATTATCTATGTTTGACTTAACTCTGATTTAAACCTTCGGGCACTTATTGAATGGTTTTTAAATTATTTTTAAGTATTGGTACAACTTAGCCTTAGCATCTTCTCAAGCGAGCTCGAAATGGTTCGCGTCTTGCTTGGGAAGGTGTGGCGGTAATGCCCTGGCCTGGGTGATCAAATCCGGGGTGTTACATGCATGAATATTATCTATTAGACTCAATGCAAGTATATATAAATGGGAAGCGATACATAGATGGTTACATAAGTAGGGGTAGAAATAGGCCAAATTATCCGACAGTGGCATACGGTCTAACCTACCAGGGCCGGTTTTGAGCAGAGCCACTGGCTTCCTTGCTCAGGGCCCCGAAATTTTGGGGGCCCCATCAATTTTTTTTTCTTTTTTCTTATATGTATATATAATTATATTTTATCAAAAATCTCTACAATAATGGGTTATTCATATTGAAGTCTCACAATTCTACATTTCTCTAGCTTTCTTTTTGCCTCTTTTAAGCACAATTAATTAATTTTTTTATTACTTCTCCTTTTCAGCTTCTTCATCTCCTTCTTGCTGTTTGCATTTTGTTTTCCAAAAAACTCTTCATATTTTCATCTTCTTCTCCTCCTTTTCATCAAGAACAAACTTTGGTAGAATACTTTTTTTTTGTATTTTTTTATTGTATTTAATATTATTTATTTTTTAATTAATATTAAATATTTTTATAAGTACATGGGGTATAACACCCCATAAAATTTCGAATAAAATTTTAAATAGTGACATTCAAATTTTTCTAAAATAAAATGTCTCCTAAATTCTAGTTGTTGATCATTAAATAATTTAAAATATAATATTTTATTTTTTTTCCAAAGGACTATTTAATTGAAATTAACTAGTCATTTTTAAACCTAAAACCCCGACCAACATTTCAGCACAAATTAAATTGTGTAATAGACTATCATCGAAATAGGTTAAAACTTGGGTTCACTAGTTATAAACTTTGGAATAGACATAATTGGACATGAATTAAGTGATAGAATAAATTACATGGTCGAAGTTAAATTCTTAGCCAATTATATTATGGAGTACTTAAATAATTAATTGGCACAAGTCCGTTAGAACCATTAATTTATAAATACCAAATGTAATACTATTAGATCCACCGAAAAAAAATGTAATACTATTAGACATTGATTAAAAATATATAGTTAAGCCATTATCATTTAATCAAAAAAATGAAGATCTATGTTTTGCTAACTTTTCGGTAGCAATTGTTCCGAATTAAAAATTTGAGAGCATTTGATTATTGGTGCCAAGTCAATAAATAAAACTAATTCGATTAAATCTATTAAATTAAAATTTTAAGTATTAAGAAATTATTAAGTCAATAATTTAATTAATTAGGGATAAATTTGGGCCGGTTAATTATATAGTCCAACTCAAACCAAAGCCCAATCCCGCTCAAAAGCCCAAACCATTACACAAACCCTAACCCTAACCCTAATGAGCAGCCGCCGCCTCTCCGGCGCCGTCATCGCCGGTGCCGCCGCCGGCCGGCCACCTCCGGTCACTGCAACTGCCGACAACCACCATCTCCTCCCCAATTTCCACCACCGAGCCATCATCCTTTTCCATTTCCGCCACCACCACCGGCGGAATTCTCACCACCACCATCCGCCACCTCCCTATCTTCCTCCTCCATTTCCGGCCGTGCCTCCGTCCTCCTCCAAGCCACCACCTTGCGCCGCCGCCCACCACCATCTTCCTCGTCTCCCTCCCCATCGAAATCCGGCCAACCACCACAAAAAAAAAAAAAAACCGCGGCCACCACAGCCTCCAACTCCGACACCACCACGGAGCCACCATCCCACCTCCATTTCGCCTTCGGCACCACCATCCTCTCCTCCATCCGCGGCGGCCAACAGCTTTCCGGCCACCACCCGTCGCCATCTCCATCTTCATCTCCATCCCTACCACCACCAGATTCGTCAACACCACCACTGATAATGGCCAAAATTGACCATTATTTTCAATCTATTTCCGTGTCTAATACGGACATTTGATCGCATTCCGTTCTTATTTAAATAAGAAAGCAGTAGAATTTAGCAGATTTATGCAAGTTTGTATATAATAATAAGCTGGTATTGAAAAACACAAAAATATTGTTATTTTTATTAACTTTATGTTAAAAAACCCAAAAACATGATAAAATACTAAAAATCCCACATTTGATAATTATGGTCTAGTAATATTTGTTCGGTGGAACACAGGTCCATTAAACGAATCTCTAGCCAAATAATCAAGTGGACTAAAAATACATATTTATATTATTTTATATTTTGATGTACACATTTATTTTTCCTTATGTTTGTTTTTATTTCAATTTTCTGGTTTGATTAGAATTAATTAGTCCACTAATCCATTTTAATTAATTGCAGGTAACTTGATTTGGTCCAAGAATTTTTAAGTCCAGTCCAATGTGAATTTGGCCCAACAGAGAGGTTTAGCCCATCATCTCCACAAACCCAAGTTCTGAATTAGCCCAATACCTCCCCAAGCCCAACTACCAAAACCTAACCCTAATCCACCTCCACTGCCGCCGACGCCGCCACCGCCGGCCGGCGGCCGTCGCGCCACCACATCCGCCACCATCCTCCATCGCCTCTGTCCACCCGAACTCATCCATTTCCTCCTCCGTCTCCGAACACCACCACCACCGCGGCCCTCGCCCTCCTCTGTCCGGATCCGCCACCACCACTACTCTTTCCATCTCCAACCACCATTACCATCCCACCTCTCCAACACCATCAACCGCCACCATCGAGCCACCATTTCCAAACAAAACCAAAAAAATCAAAAAACAAGAAGAACCCCAAAATCTAATTCAAACAAAAAGAAGAGAGAGGAGGAAGGGAAGAAGGCCGCCATCGCGCCACCACCACTGCCGACGCCCGCCGCCGCCGCCAGAACCACCTCCGACTCCTTCAAATCGAACCACCGACGCCCGCCGCTGCCGCCGCGCCTCCAGACGCCAGATCCGCCGCCGCTCCGGCCACCGCGGCTGTCCTCTCCATCCCCAACAGCCACACAAACAGAAAAATAGAAAGAATGGAGAAGAAGAAGAAAAGAACAAGAGAAATGGAGGATGGAATCGAGAAACTGGATGGGGAAAGAGAAGAAGAAAGAGGAAAGAGAGAAAATAAAGTGGAAAGAGAAAATGGAGAAAGAAATTAAAAGAAAGAGATGTGAGAGAAAATAAACCTTTGTCGCGGAGTAGTACACCGCGACAAAGTGCTCCGCGCCCAGAAAAATGCTCCGCGCCCAAAATTGTTCCGAGACTGTGAGAGGAGAATCAAGGCACATAATCTTGTCGCGGAACATGGTTCCGCGACAAAATGGATCGCGCCCAGAGACAACCTTCCGCGCCCAGAGAAAAGAAAGCACATTCCGCGACAGCTCCTTCCGCGACCAGGACACAGACAGAAAATTAAAGGCCCAGACAAGGTCACGTGACTTCCACCTCCATTCAAATTTAATTTAACCACATGCCTAAACACTTGGGGAGTCCATGGAGCTGAAGTCCCACAAGCTTAGAATTTTCGTCTTCTTCCTCTGGACCTCGAGCACCCGCCCCCTCCTGGCGCCATCTTGGAGCTGAAAATTGTTTTGTCCCTATGCAATTTGTTCCGCGACAAAGCAGTTGTTTAGCGACCAGGTGGGCCTTGAATGGGCCTAGGGCTAATTTTGCTCATCTATAAATATATCCTCCCACCCACTTGAACAGTAACCTAGCTACACTTTAGTTTAGTTTACTGCTTTGGAGGCACCACTGTGCTCTCCAAAATTAGTGTAGGTAGATGTAGTTTAATTTATTTTCATGCCATGTAGAAATAGACTTTAGCTTAGCTTTAATTTATGCTTTGTAATAAATAAGTGTAGCTAGTGTTCATTTAATTTTCCATTTTTATATTTTGTAGTTTGTGGGTTTCAAACACTTAAATCAATGGGTGTATTTTGAACCATGTTTTGGTATTGTAGTTAGGTTTTATTGCTTTCCTTATTTTAATAAATGCATAATCATTAGATATTATCCCTTGATAGGTTTATTAGCCTAGTTTATCTTTTTCATATTTTTGTTCCAGTGGGTTTTATCTTGCTTTTTAGTTTAGTAGTTGCTGTTATTTTTCTTTTTATTTTGGTTGTTGTTTTATTTTATTTTTAGTTCTAGTATAATAAATCTAGAAAGGGATGTTATTAAAGTGTTTATGCATATTTATATAAAAATTGCATATCCCTATATTGTATTGCATCACATTGTAACCCCACGGGTTGCAATGTAATTTTCCCGTTGTGATCCCACGGATCACAACGCATACCCCTGTAATGCAATATTAGGCGTTATGCTGCCGAAATTTTTATATAAAATATTTTAAAAACCCTTTGTCGCCATACACTCTTGTCGCGGAACCACGTTCCGCGACAAAACCCATGTTTAGCGACAAAGGACCAAATTCTTGCATTTTGTCTGCAAGGCTTTTGTCGCGGAGCACCCTTGTCGCGGAACCACGTTCCGCGAAAAAATCTTATTCCGAGACAGAAAATTATGCCTTGCCATTATTTTGAAACCCCTTGGTCGCGATGCAACTCTTGTCGCGGAACCACGTTCCGCGACAAAATCCTTGATTAGCGACCAAGGACCCAAATACTTGTAATTTTATTCTGGGAGGACTCTGGCGCGGAACCTTTGTCGCGGAACCACGTACCGCGACAAAATCCTTATTCCGCGACCAGGAATTATGTCCTTACCAATTTTCAACCCTCTTTGTCGCTATGCCTCTTTGTCGCGGAACCATGTTCCGCGACAAAATTTTTGCTTAAGCGACAAAGCAAACCCTAATTTTCAAAAATCCCATTTCTCTTATTTCCCACCCCTTTGTCGCGAAACCTTTGTCGCGGAGCCACGCTCCGCGACACAAACTCTGCATCGCGACAAAGTGGCATCTTTTTGCCAAATTTTTATTCTTCATCTTACCCCATTAATTAATTGAACCTTTATATTAATATTTTGAGGTTGAAATCCAATGATCTCAACCCATGATTAATTTGATATAAAGAACTTTGTTCAATTTTCCATTAAAAGATTTTTCTACAAAAAATTAAACTCTAATGATCTAAGTATATAATCCGGACTGTAATTAATTAATTAATTATGGAATGAGTGATTATTTAGACATGAAGAGTGAATATGGAATCATTTCCATATCCTTGCATGAGAAACCAATGTCTCTCATGCAAGATGACCCAAAAATATTTTTCTTTTATTTATTTTGTCTTTTCCCGTAATGTGTGAAACAGCTAATAAGGAATATATCAGATTAATGTTGGCGGGTCTTCCCACACGAATAACTAGCTCGTGGTCTGTATATTAATTATTAGATGTTATTTTGCATGGTCCGAATAGCGGTCGGTCGAAGCCTTGGCGGTTCGTCCATCCGGGATTATAATAGCTGCTCAGCTAACCCCTATCCGGATACAGTTTCTTTTTCTTTATCTTAATTTCAAACCCGAATCTCAAACTGTGCCAACACTAGACGACATAGGTCAATGTTGTCTAGTAATTAAGACAGCGCAAGAACATGTAGGTTTTTCTCTGATTCACAGACAGTAAGGGTCTGAATGATAGCGACCACTGTCATTTAAGATTATTCTGCTGTCTAAAATCTTTCCATCTGGAATAGTTGGGAACTGGATAGCAGATGTTTGCAGTCCAGATCACCCCAGTTATTTCTGGCACTCTCTTTAGCCAAAATTCTTCTCATCTCCGGCTACTTCATATCTGTGTGTCAACTTCTATCTAAACCCACCTTATATTTTGGGTTATTTAATTTTACACTTCCTTATAAATTTATGCATGATATTATTATGTAGATATTGTGGTCAATATTATTTTGGGATCCTTCCCTTGGACATAGAAGTCTTGATTTTATAATTAGATGTCTCATAATAAATTTCCAACACAAATTCCTTTATAAAATCCGGATCTGAGTAAGGGATAAATTCAACAGTTATGACTAATTCATATCCGACTGGGGGTTGATTTTGGGAAATTAGAAGCAGAGTCAGCGATTAGGTCTCACCTAGACTGAAAGGATCTGTGTTCTTATTGAGAGTCTAGTACCTGATAGGGAATGATTTTCAGATTTATTATTTTCCAAAATTGCTGTTTGTTGGAAATCCTGTATTAAATATTGCACTGGGTCAGATTCCACTTGGATTCCGATAAGGTGTGACAGATAATACTAGAGGAACAACATTCGGGCCTTGGTTATTTTCTAAGGTAGGGTTGAGTATTCTTTCAATTGCTATCTTCTTCTGCCAAAGCCTATTTTTGAGTCCTGAGTGAGTGCATCCGGAACGAACTAATGTATTAGTTCGTTTCATTAGTTTGTATCTCATAACCACCCGACGGGAAGTGAACACTGCGAGCGGTTCACCGAGAATAGGAAATTCTTGATCCACACCCGGTCATCCTGACTGGGGGCTTTCTTTTACTACCAGGGTCAGACTTTCAAAAACCTCCGAGTGATAGGATTTTAAATGCTTTCTTTATCGCTTTCTTTTAACTGCTTTCGTTAGAGGTCACTCGGTTGTATTGAGAGTTGTGTAACTGCTACTAGGACAGAGAGTTAAGGGATAGTTCAGGGCTTGATTAGAATCTTTGGGTGTGACATGGGGGAATGATAGCAGTACTTGGCATCTCAATAAATGATTTGTCGGGTGTTGCTTGTCCACCACAGATAAATAACATACCTCTGCGCGGGGGCAGTTGTATATCTGTGGCATCTTAGATTTTGTTGTCTTAAGGCATGTAAATCCTTACTGTAAGTACCTGTCTGTTAAAGGGAACATAGTATAGGAAGCATGAGAGTTAGCTAACTGATGAATTATCCCAAACAAAGATCTGTGTATTAAAATGGAAGTTTAACTGTGTTTCATCTGAATCTTGTCCAATCTTTATTCTTTTCTCCCTGTCCCTTCTGTCTCATTTTAAATCTGCTTTCTTAGATAATTTTAACCGCTTTCTTAGAATAATTTTATTGCTTTCCTAGATTAAATTTAATTCGCTTTCTAGAACAATTTATCTGCTTTATTTTAATTGCTTTCATAGCTTAGTTTAAATTATGTCAAGTAGTTGGTAGTCAAAACACAAACTTGAATCGAGTAACCGAGTGGAAAATCTTAGTAAACGGCGTGGGCCCTGCTTCCATCGCACATCCTCCAGTGAACGATCCGGTACTTACTATAAATACTGCAATTTTTGACTCCGTGCGCTTTCGGGGGCACAGTTTCTTAACACGAGTAAATAAAAATGTGATTTTTCAGAAAATACTCATGTAGTGGGAATCTGCCGAAAGTTTCATGGCAGGGAATCTCATGACATGAAATCATGAGAAGTATCATGGCACATATGCCGGGGACCCTCAGTGTGACAGGCTGAAGGTCAATTTATCCCGGTTGTATCATGAGATTTGTCAGAAGTTTCATGGCAGAGAGGACCACATTGCCATTTGAAATTAAAGCCCCTCACATGAGTAATAAAGAGTAACAACCTTAATATATCCCTAAACCCTTTCCACCGATTCATAACTCATTTCATTTAATAAAATCAATCCTGATATATTTTATTGAAAAATACTCGTGTTAGTGAAATTTGTCAAAAGTTTCATGGCGCCGTTGCCGGGGAGGATGCAGCGTCGTTTATTAAGAGAATTACACTCCTGATTACTCATAGTTAGTTTAGTGTTAGTTTAGTGTGTTTATTTCAGAACAGAGAAGTACCCTCAAATCAATTAAACATTTAGAGTACTAAGACTCTAAATGTGAGGATGTTGATTTGAGGGGAAGACCTAACCAATTGGGTATTTTTGCTTGCAGGAATCATGGAGCCACCGAAATTGGTGTAAGGAGTTAAATGTGGAAGTGTAGCATTGGGGCTACACTACTTTGATCTTTCGTTTAATTTTACACCTCTCCAATTGTAAAATCGAGGTTAATTAAACGAAAAATCAAAGAAAAATGGAGAAGTGTAGCAGTGGAGCTACACTAATTGGCAATTGTAAATTGCACAACACGTGAGACTCACGTGTTTGTCATCTCCACCACATCCGGACCACGAAGCTCAAACGCTGCTCCATCGCTCATCCACCTCAACACCACCACTGCGCTGAGGAAAACCTCATCACTGGTGAAACAACAAATGGAGCAGCAGATCTTCGGACCACCAATTGCTCACCACCATCGGACAAGCCACGGCCATCATCTCACTTTCCGTCGCCCCTGTCCCGACTGAGCATCTAAAGAGGTTCCCGGTTGGATTAGTTCTGTAATTGACCGAAGATTATATCCGGAATTCAAAGAAATTTAAAATCCGGAATAATTTTCGCAAGCACGGAATTAATCCAACCTAAATTTCTGCAAGTCAAAATTATAAATACATACATATATTTATATACATAAACCTCTTGCGCATACTATATCAAATAATTCGGGTAATAATCAATTAACTCACATTTAGAGTACTAAGACTCTAAATGTGAGGATGTTGATATTTTTGAGAAAACCCGATAACTTCTTCTGTGTTTGCTCTGCAGGAATGTGTGGAATCACCAAAAAGAAAATTAAAGCTCCAAAACAGGTTCCCGGTTGGATCGATTCTGTGATTAATTGAAAGTATTCTTGGAATTTAAAGCAATTTAAAATCCAGAATAACTTTTATAAGAACAGAATTAATCCAACCTAATTTATGCAAGTAAATATAGTAGATTGAATTTTATAAAATTCAAAAAAATGTGATTGAACAATTTTGATGAAAATCAGAATTTTTCTTAAGTATTGGGCATCGAACAATCGCCTTGTTCGACGAACCAAACTATCACACATAGCCAAAATCGTTGAACACTTAATTGGTTTGACGAAAAAGGCTATCGGAATTATTTTTCTATCTTTTATGTTAATATTTTCCCCCTCCCTCCCTCCTCTCTTATTTTATTTTATTCTGATTTTGATAATTTATTTAAGTAGGAATTGATTTATTCACATTTCGAGCAAGGCTCAAAATGTGAGGATGTTGATTCTTCACTTAAAAAAAAAAAAAAATTCTTTTTGCTTATTTTTATTATTTTATATTTAAACCCAGCATAAAGCATGTATAAATATGTCAGTGATTCACATATTTGATTTTGGTTTATGATTAAATTTTCAAACTTTTAAATTGGGATAATATAATTGAAGACATGCATGATATGAATTTTTGAGGTTTTGAGCTATAAAAATTTAATGATACAATCATCTTGTTGGGTAATGAGTCCTCATGTTGAGAATTTAATTGAATAGATTGTAAGAATTTTTCAAAGATTAAATTTAAGAATATTGTATGACATGAATGAACCATACCATGTGAGATTTGAGCCATGAGTCATTTCTACTCATTCTTTTCTTTGATGTGTGAAAATCATTTTGATTAAAGGAAACTAGAACTTGCGATTGGGACCGATTCAAGACTATGCCATATTCCAAAAATCGAGCATATGATCGAGGCACCTAGAAAACCCAAAATTTTGGCCTTCTTTTGAAATCCAAACCAAAAATATTTTTCCCTTTAGGATTAACCAATTTGAGCCTTTAAGCCTAATTTTTCTTTGAAGCCCTCTATATTATTCCAAGCCTTCAAAAAAGACCAAAAATTCAACCCAAGTGTGCAAGAATAAATTTTATCAAGGCATTACAATTTTTGATCATCAACAAAAATTTCAATCGGTATTCAAAAATCCGATCAAAAAAAAAAAAATGTTGAATTCAATTCAACACAAATAAATTGCAAATGACAAAGCAAATTAGACATAGTCTAATGTCATGCAATAGAAAAAGAAAAGCACAAAAAAAAAAAAGAGGAGAAAAATATTGATGATCATAAATTTTTAAATAAAAATATGCCAAGTTATGATAGAATTAATTCTTGTCACTTCTTAGCCCAATAATTCCCTTCCTTACCAAATGTTACAACCGGATGCCCCGTTATAAACCTTAAATAAAGACCTCATGATCTCGATTTGAAGAAATGAGCCGGTGGCGAGTTGGTCCAATTGCAAGCCTATGGGATAATTTAATTAAATTTGATTATGAGTGCTCATTGATAAAACCCCTTTTTTGAGAGTGAGTGAAATTTCCGTTTCTACTATATGTGAGGCTCTGCTTTTAATTATGTTCATGTCATACTTTAATTCTAGAATTAAATCAATGGTTATTTCTAAACATGATATTCATGAAGAATTATCAATAATGACTGATTTGTAAGCCTGATTAAGTGAGAAGTATCATTTTATTAAACACTGCAATCAAGAGAATTTAATACTTGTAGTTTTTGATTGTCTTATCCCAATCTAAAAAGAATGAAATTTTTGAAGCCACGAAAATAGATTGAATATGTAGAGTCCGTGTTCTTAGGAACATTGACTCTGACTGCTCGGGGACGATCAGTATTAAATGTGAGGATGTTGATAATGGCCAAAATTGACCATTATTTTCAATCTATTTCCGTGTCTAATACGGACATTTGATCGCATTCCGTTCTTATTTAAATAAGAAAGCAGTTGAATTTAGCAGATTTATGCAAGTTTGTATATAATAATAAGCTGGTATTGAAAAACACAAAAATATTGTTATTTTTATTAACTTTATGTTAAAAAACCAAAAAACATGATAAAATACTAAAAATCCCACATTTGATAATTATGGTCTAGTAATATTTGTTCGGTGGAACACGGGTCCATTAAACGAATCTCTAGCCAAATAATCAAGTGGACTAAAAATACATATTTATATTATTTTATATTTTGATGTACATATTTATTTTTCCTTATGTTTGTTTTTATTTCAATTTTCTGGTTTGATTAGAATTAATTAGTCCACTAATCCATTTTAATTAATTGCAGGTAACTTGATTTGGTCCAAGAATTTTTAAGTCCAGTCCAATGTGAATTTGGCCCAACAGAGAGGTTTAGCCCATCATCTCCACAAGCCCAAGTTCTGAATTAGCCCAATACCTCCCCAAGCCCAACTACCAAAACCTAACCCTAATCCACCTCCACTGCCGCCGGCGCCGCCACCGCCGGCCGGCGGCCGTCGCGCCACCACATCCGCCACCATCCTCCATCGCCTCTGTCCACCCGAACTCATCCATTTCCTCCTCCGTCTCCGAACACCACCACCACCGCGGCCCTCGCCCTCCTCTGTCCGGATCCGCCACCACCACTACTCTTTCCATCTCCAACCACCATTACCATCCCACCTCTCCAACACCATCAACCGCCACCATCGAGCCACCATTTCCAAACAAAACCAAAAAAATCAAAAAACAAGAAGAACCCCAAAATCTAATTCAAACAAAAAGAAGAGAGAGGAGGAAGGGAAGAAGGCCGCCATCGCGCCACCACCACTGCCGACGCCCGCCGCCGCCGCCAGAACCACCTCCGACTCCTTCAAATCGAACCACCGACGCCCGCCGCTGCCGCCGCGCCTCCAGACGCCAGATCCGCCGCCGCTCCGGCCACCGCGGCTGTCCTCTCCATCCCCAACAGCCACACAAACAGAAAAATAGAAAGAATGGAGAAGAAGAAGAAAAGAACAAGAGAAATGGAGGATGGAATCGAGAAACTGGATGGGGAAAGAGAAGAAGAAAGAGGAAAGAGAGAAAATAAAGTGGAAAGAGAAAATGGAGAAAGAAATTAAAAGAAAGAGATGTGAGAGAAAATAAACCTTTGTCGCGGAGTAGTACACCGCGACAAAGTGCTCCGCGCCCAGAAAAATGCTCCGCGCCCAAAATTGTTCCGAGACTGTGAGAGGAGAATCAAGGCACATAATCTTGTCGCGGAACATGGTTCCGCGACAAAATGGATCGCGCCCAGAGACAACCTTCCGCGCCCAGAGAAAAGAAAGCACATTCCGCGACAGCTCCTTCCGCGACCAGGACACAGACAGAAAATTAAAGGCCCAGACAAGGTCACGTGACTTCCACCTCCATTCAAATTTAATTTAACCACATGCCTAAACACTTGGGGAGTCCATGGAGCTGAAGTCCCACAAGCTTAGAATTTTCGTCTTCTTCCTCTGGACCTCGAGCACCCGCCCCCTCCTGGCGCCATCTTGGAGCTGAAAATTGTTTTGTCCCTATGCAATTTGTTCCGCGACAAAGCAGTTGTTTAGCGACCAGGTGGGCCTTGAATGGGCCTAGGGCTAATTTTGCTCATCTATAAATATATCCTCCCACCCACTTGAACAGTAACCTAGCTACACTTTAGTTTAGTTTACTGCTTTGGAGGCACCACTGTGCTCTCCAAAATTAGTGTAGGTAGATGTAGTTTAATTTATTTTCATGCCATGTAGAAATAGACTTTAGCTTAGCTTTAATTTATGCTTTGTAATAAATAAGTGTAGCTAGTGTTCATTTAATTTTCCAGTTTTATATTTTGTAGTTTGTGGGTTTCAAACACTTAAATCAATGGGTGTATTTTGAACCATGTTTTGGTATTGTAGTTAGGTTTTATTGCTTTCCTTATTTTAATAAATGCATAATCATTAGATATTATCCCTTGATAGGTTTATTAGCCTAGTTTATCTTTTTCATATTTTTGTTCCAGTGGGTTTTATCTTGCTTTTTAGTTTAGTAGTTGCTGTTATTTTTCTTTTTATTTTGGTTGTTGTTTTATTTTATTTTTAGTTCTAGTATAATAAATCTAGAAAGGGATGTTATTAAAGTGTTTATGCATATTTATATAAAAATTGCATATCCCTATATTGTATTGCATCACATTGTAACCCCACGGGTTGCAATGTAATTTTCCCGTTGTGATCCCACGGATCACAACGCACACCCCTGTAATGCAATATTAGGCGTTATGCTGCCGAAATTTTTATATAAAATATTTTAAAAACCCTTTGTCGCCATACACTCTTGTCGCGGAACCACGTTCCGCGACAAAACCCATGTTTAGCGACAAAGGACCAAATTCTTGCATTTTGTCTGCAAGGCTTTTGTCGCGGAGCACCCTTGTCGCGGAACCACGTTCCGCGACAAAATCTTATTCCGAGACAGAAAATTATGCCTTGCCATTATTTTGAAACCCCTTGGTCGCGATGCAACTCTTGTCGCGGAACCACGTTCCGCGACAAAATCCTTGATTAGCGACCAAGGACCCAAATACTTGTAATTTTATTCTGGGAGGACTCTGGCGCGGAACCTTTGTCGCGGAACCACGTACCGCGACAAAATCCTTGTTCCGCGACCAGGAATTATGTCCTTACCAATTTTCAACCCTCTTTGTCACTATGCCTCTTTGTCGCGGAACCATGTTCTGCGACAAAATTTTTGCTTAAGCGACAAAGCAAACCCTAATTTTCAAAAATCCCATTTCTCTTATTTCCCACCCCTTTGTCGCGAAACCTTTGTCGCGGAGCCACGCTCCGCGACACAAACTCTGCATCGCGACAAAGTGGCATCTGTTTGCCAAATTTTTATTCTTCATCTTACCCCATTAATTAATTGAACCTTTATATTAATATTTTGAGGTTGAAATCCAATGATCTCAACCCATGATTAATTTGATATAAAGAACTTTGTTCAATTTCCATTAAAAGATTTTTCTACAAAAAATTAAACTCTAATGATCTAAGTATATAATCCGGACTGTAATTAATTAATTAATTATGGAATGAGTGATTATTTAGACATGAAGAGTGAATATGGAATCATTTCCATATCCTTGCATGAGAAACCAATGTCTCTCATGCAAGATGACCCAAAAATATTTTTCTTTTATTTATTTTGTCTTTTCCCGTAATGTGTGAAACAGCTAATAAGGAATATATCAGATTAATGTTGGCGGGTCTTCCCACACGAATAACTAGCTCGTGGTCTGTATATTAATTATTAGATGTTATTTTGCATGGTCCGAATAGCGGTCGGTCGAAGCCTTGGCGGTTCGTCCATCCGGGATTATAATAGCTGCTCAGCTAACCCCTATCCGGATACAGTTTTCTTTTTCTTTATCTTAATTTCAAACCCGAATCTCAAACTGTGCCAACACTAGACGACATAGGTCAATGTTGTCTAGTAATTAAGACAGCGCAAGAACATGTAGGTTTTTCTCTGATTCACAGACAGTAAGGGTCTGAATGATAGCGACCACTGTCATTTAAGATTATTCTGCTGTCTAAAATCTTTCCATCTGGAATAGTTGGGAACTGGATAGCAGATGTTTGCAGTCCAGATCACCCCAGTTATTTCTGGCACTCTCTTTAGCCAAAATTCTTCTCATCTCCGGCTACTTCATATCTGTGTGTCAACTTCTGTCTAAACCCACCTTATATTTTGGGTTATTTAATTTTACACTTCCTTATAAATTTATGCATGATATTATTATGTAGATATTGTGGTCAATATTATTTTGGGATCCTTCCCTTGGACATAGAAGTCTTGATTTTATAATCAGATGTCTCATAATAAATTTCCAACACAAATTCCTTTATAAAATCCGGATCTGAGTAAGGGATAAATTCAACAGTTATGACTAATTCATATCCGACTGGGGGTTGATTTTGGGAAATTAGAAGCAGAGTCAGCGATTAGGTCTCACCTAGACTGAAAGGATCTGTGTTCTTATTGAGAGTCTAGTACCTGATAGGGAATGATTTTCAGATTTATTATTTTCCAAAATTGCTGTTTGTTGGAAATCCTGTATTAAATATTGCACTGGGTCAGATTCCACTTGGATTCCGATAAGGTGTGACAGATAATACTAGAGGAACAACATTCGGGCCTTGGTTATTTTCTAAGGTAGGGTTGAGTATTCTTTCAATTGCTATCTTCTTCTGCCAAAGCCTATTTTTGAGTCCTGAGTGAGTGCATCCGGAACGAACTAATGTATTAGTTCGTTTCATTAGTTTGTATCTCATAACCACCCGACGGGAAGTGAACACTGCGAGCGGTTCACCGAGAATAGGAAATTCTTGATCCACACCCGGTCATCCTGACTGGGGGCTTTCTTTTACTACCAGGGTCAGACTTTCAAAAACCTCCGAGTGATAGGATTTTAAATGCTTTCTTTATCGCTTTCTTTTAACTGCTTTCGTTAGAGGTCACTCGGTTGTATTGAGAGTTGTGTAACTGCTACTAGGACAGAGAGTTAAGGGATAGTTCAGGGCTTGATTAGAATCTTTGGGTGTGACATGGGGGAATGATAGCAGTACTTGGCATCTCAATAAATGATTTGTCGGGTGTTGCTTGTCCACCACAGATAAATAACATACCTCTGCGCGGGGGCAGTTGTATATCTGTGGCATCTTAGATTTTGTTGTCTTAAGGCATGTAAATCCTTACTGTAAGTACCTGTCTGTTAAAGGGAACATAGTATAGGAAGCATGAGAGTTAGCTAACTGATGAATTATCCCAAACAAAGATCTGTGTATTAAAATGGAAGTTTAACTGTGTTTCATCTGAATCTTGTCCAATCTTTATTCTTTTCTCCCTGTCCCTTCTGTCTCATTTTAAATCTGCTTTCTTAGATAATTTTAACCGCTTTCTTAGAATAATTTTATTGCTTTCCTAGATTAAATTTAATTCGCTTTCTAGAACAATTTATCTGCTTTATTTTAATTGCTTTCATAGCTTAGTTTAAATTATGTCAAGTAGTTGGTAGTCAAAACACAAACTTGAATCGAGTAACCGAGTGGAAAATCTTAGTAAACGGCGTGGGCCCTGCTTCCATCGCACATCCTCCAGTGAACGATCCGGTACTTACTATAAATACTGCAATTTTTGACTCCGTGCGCTTTCGGGGGCACAGTTTCTTAACACGAGTAAATAAAAATGTGATTTTTCAGAAAATACTCATGTAGTGGGAATCTGCCGAAAGTTTCATGGCAGGGAATCTCATGACATGAAATCATGAGAAGTATCATGGCACATATGCCGGGGACCCTCAGTGTGACAGGCTGAAGGTCAATTTATCCCGGTTGTATCATGAGATTTGTCAGAAGTTTCATGGCAGAGAGGACCACATTGCCATTTGAAATTAAAGCCCCTCACATGAGTAATAAAGAGTAACAACCTTAATATATCCCTAAACCCTTTCCACCGATTCATAACTCATTTCATTTAATAAAATCAATCCTGATATATTTTATTGAAAAATACTCGTGTTAGTGAAATTTGTCAAAAGTTTCAACCACCCACCTCCACTGCCGCCACAACCACCACCACCAAAATGGCCATCACCACCACCACCACCGATCCGCCAACACCACCACCATTCTCTCCATATCAAACCACCAACACATCCGAAGTCACAACAACCAACCACCAAAATTAAAATAAAAAAAAAAAAAAATAGAAAGAGATGGGAGAAGGAGGGCCGCCGCTGCCTGTCTCCATCCGCCGCCGCCGCCGCCCGCCGACAGAAAAGGAAATCGTAGAAGGAGGCGCAGAGAAGGTTGAAATCTTAGTGGAGGCGCAGAGAAGGTTGAAAAATCTTAGGGGGAGCCGCAGAGAAATTTGTGTGGAGTGAGACGAATTTGGAGACCGAGACAAAAAGATTGAAAAAGGAGAGTAGAAGTTGGGTGGCCTAGAGGAGATTTTGACTAGAAATGCAGATTTTGGGGGCTATACTGAAATGTTGGAATTTGAGGGATGATGACAGCTTCCTATATAAATATAACAGCTTCCATAATTTCTTATTTCCCCACTTTGCACCTCCTCTTCCGATCTGATTTCTCCTTTCCGATTTTCTGTTACATTCTATTCTTTCTGCTTACCCCATACTTTCCTCTCTTTCAAAATTTTAAAGAAACACTCTAAAAAATATATATATATATATATAATAAAATACAAAAAAATTCATAGATAGTTAGTCCGTTGCAGTACTCCGAATAAAGCAACAGAATTGAGATACTTATCTATCATCTTGAGCCAAGGTAGTATAAAATATATTTATAATTATAATATTTTTTAGTTATTATTTCCTCTAAAATATTATTGTAACATGCTAAATTAATATTAGAACTCTGCTAGTCAAATAGCTGGAAAAGATTATCTACTCGTTGCCCGTGCGTGTATCGTACCCATCCTGCCCACGGTAACTGTAAGTGGATTTTTACTCCTTGGAAACGTGCCCAAATTATTTTTGAGCTTAAGCATAAATTATAATTCCACTTTATTATTTTAAATTTATGCTTATTGCTCTCTACTGCTTTTGGAATATTGGTATGCTATTTTTACTGTGCCTAATAATTCTTGCAACTATTCTCAAAATCCTACGGATTTTTGAGCGCGCATTGTTACGGGGGTGGGACTGTGTGTGGGTCGCTGCTGCCCAACTCCCGCGTTTGTTGTGCATATTTTAGCCACACGGGGACCACTGGGATTATTCAGCCCGATGTCATTACCTTATCTCACAGTAGGTTTAAGGAAATTTCTTACCTCCCCCACACCCTTGAGTGTATGTGCGAATTGGGCCCTACGGCGGGGAACCTTCACATCACGGTGGCTGAGATAATTATTTCTCGGTAACGCATATTGTTATATTATGTGTTCCCGGGATATAGAATAATATTTCGTATATGTATAAATTATCCTCGTTTAAGCATGCCTTATTCCATAAATGTTATATAAATTATTTCTATAACTCGACCTCCTCCGGAAGCAAGGGTTTACTTACTCAGCGATTATTTTCGCTGACTCTACATTTTTCACCATTTTCTTTCAGGTTCTGAGATCTGCAAAGTTCGATAGAGCATTTTTTGCATGGGCACGGTTTGGGATGTAAAATTTAAAAATGTATAATTTTAAATCACCTTTGGAAAACTTTTCTTTTACTTGGCATAGATATATTTTTAGCATGGAAAAATTATTTGGATTTTTAACCCACCTTTACAAAGCATGTTAACAGATCTTGTGCAAAACTATTGGCCTATAAAAATTTATCTATTGAGCATGGACAAATCCTTTGGGTTTAATCCCACTTGTGCAATTATTGTGACCTACCGGTTTAAACAACGCGCTTCATGTTTTTAGCATACTCTTTTTAAATGCGAGGTAACAACTTCTCTTTTAAATTAAAATTCCCATTGATTTATTCCATTATTAACGTTGCGCGCATTTGAGGAATATATTCCATCATTTTGGTTGTCTAAACTACAAAATTTTATAAAGCTTATTTCATACTTGTTACAGTATTATAAGCTTATGCGAACCTTATATGTTAACTTGTCCGAAAAGTGGTTAGTATATACATTAAACTCTGATTTTATGCGAGTATGCCTACTAGCCTTAGCGTATTTCGGAGGGCCCGGAATACGTGGCGGTAACATCTGCCCATTCTTCCCGCACGTTGCTTCCGTTGTACCTTTAAGGAAAATGGGGGTGTTACATGGGGCCTAATTAAAATGTTTGCTCTGAGCCCCTAGAAATTTGAAGACGGCCCTGTAGCCTACTTCAGGCTTAAGCCAAGTCTCCTTTTTCTTTTTTATGAATAAGCTAGCCTTAGACCATTTTAGCTAAATAGACTGACTTTCTTTTAGCTAAATAGACTGACTTTCATGCTTTATAAAGGCCATATTAGGCTTACAAAGATGGCCTATTATTTATTATTAATATGCTTATTTTATAGGAATATGTCGTATTCTTATTATTATTTTATTTTATGTGGAACTAACTATTAATTTGATTTTACACAGGTTTTTAAAATATTTATAAAGTTCTTTCAAGTATGTAAATATATTACTCCCTCCGTCCCACTTAAAATGTCTTATTTCATTTTTGCACACAATTCAATACACTTTTAATCGATCATATCTCAAAATATATATAAGTAAAAATGATATAAAATATATTTTCTAAAGCTATACGATTAGACGAACCTAACAAGACCAAACTCGACTATTTTTTTCAAAATATATACTTAATATAATTTTGAGTCAAAGTTGAACAATGAACAGTGTTAAAAAAATCAAATAAGACGTTTGTACTGGGACGAAGGGAATATATCCAGACATTATATATATACTAGGAATCTGGCAGCGCGCGCTACGCGCACCGGTGAGAAAAAAGAATCTCAAGTATGATTTGTGCTTTGATTTGTAGAAGCCAGGTGAAAAAAAAAAGAAAAAAAGGTTTCATTTCTGCATTGTTTTCTAGAAGCATTTTAAATCATACTAAAAACATAAGTTAACATCAGAGAAACGATAGGGTAATCACATAAATGTTGTCTGGAAACAATCATAAAGATCTATAGTCGAAAACGTAGTTAAATGAGAATACTGAATACATGCTCCATTTATTTTACTCCTACATGAACTGATATTATTTTTTTTTTTTTAGGCAAGCAGAAGATTGTTATTCATATCAAAAAAACACTTACAACGGCCAACAATTCAAAGCATTACAAAAATACCCATCCATCAATTTTTCCACCTGAAATTTGAAAACAGCAATATGAAAACAACCAATTTTACCACTTTAAAGCAGCAGATTTAAACCCCGAATAGCCATGCCACTATTTAGTATCAGGCAGCGAATTTAAATTCTTCCCTGCAAATTCTTCCTCCAGTCCATTACAAAAAAATGCTACTCTGAAAGAAAAGAAAATAGCCAATTGTTATGTATAGCCAATTACAAACATGAACTGATCTTATTAGCTATATCCAGAGCAAATTTTAATTAATATATACCAGAACCCTAATAAACATCTGGAAACTTACAAGATTCACGAGTGGAGCGCTGTACTTGGTTCAATTTGTCCTTGATACTATGAAAGAAAAGAAAATAGTCAATTGTTATGTACTAAAGCATGGTTTATGCAAGGAAGTAAATTATATCCACAAACCACATAAGTCACTACAAGATTTTTTAGTTTTAGCGATCTCACTGTGCAGTCGCTAAGAGGGTTATGCGGTTGCTAAACCCCTCAGCGACCGCACTAGCGACCGCAAAAGGTAGGTCGCTATAGAGTTGGTTACAATTTGGACGGCGACAGCTCAGTCAAGCGGTCGAAGTTGTCATCGACCGCAAGCTAGGTCGCAAGGCTTTTGCGATCGGCTCAGCGACCAACTTTTGCGGTCGCTGAGAAAAACAAAAGTTTTTTAATTTTTTTTGTTTTTTTGTATCAGCGACCGCGTTAGCGACCGCAAATTGCGGTCGCTAAAAAACTCAGAATAAGAAAAATTTTGGATGGCCCTCAGATTCGAACCCACAACCTCTGTCACAACCCATTAATTCCACAATTTCAATTCCAAATTGTAGGCAAGAAGCCTCGAACCCTGGTGAACGAGAGGAAAGCATGCATTTGTGCCATTGTGCTAAGTCATGTTTCATGTTTTTTATTGTAATGCATAATATATATTTATTTAAAACATAATAAACTAAATAAAATAAATTTGATAAATAATAAAATAAATTTAGTGTTGATTTATTTAATAAATTATATTAATTATTTAATTAATAAAGTTTAAGTAAATTTAATTGTTTTAATTTAATTTAGTTAATACTTCATATAGTTTCATTATTAATTAATTTATTTTTATTATATACTTTATAAATTTATTTAATTTAAAAAATTTTACATAATAAATTATTTTAATTAATTTAATAAAATTAAATAAAATTAATTAAAATAAATTATTAATTTAATAAAATAAATTTTATAGAAATAAATTCAAAATAAAATAAATATGGAATATAGAAGTATATAAGAGTAAATAAAATAAATATTTCAATTAAAAATAATAAATTACACGATCAAATTTAAACATAAAGAGAAGATTCAAAGATAAAATAATAAATTATGCGGTTGGGGACTTACCTTAGTGCCATAGCCCGGACCTAGGTTGGACACAATATTGTGTGGAAAATATTGCCAAAAGACCTATGCGGTCGATTGGAGAGTTGTTTTTGAGTTTTTAAGTTGAGTTACCAAAAGGCAAGTGTTGCCTTTGGTGGAAGAACAACAAAACAAAAGCAAAATAAAAGATATGGAAGCAAGAATCACAAATAAGGAGTCTAGGAGAAGCAATCAAAACAATTGTGTTTTGACCTCATCTCAAGCTAGCATCCAAATCCTTGATTCAATGACCATTCGGATGCTTCAAGTCCAAAATGGTGGATGTTTCCTAGACAAACAACCAAAGGTATTGTTCAAACCTTGGGTTTGGAACAATGTGATCTTTTGCAAACAAATAAGAGAAGTGTTCTCAAGATTTAATTCAACAAAAGATGTTCAACAAGGTGTGGGAGGCCATATATATAGGCATCCACATTACAAGGGCAAATTAGGCATGAAAAATACATCAAAACCCTAGAAAACACAAAAATGGAGATCCGGACACTGCTACGACGCTATACTACAGTACGACGCTAGACGAGGACTGCGCCGTAGGGGTAGCGCCGTAGGAACCTGGCGATGTTCTGGAGGTTGGACGACGCTAGACTAGGGACGACGCTATCCAGATCAGCGCCGTAGAGGATAGCGCCGTCGAGGGTAGCGCGCCGTCGAGGATAGCGCCGTCGAGGATAACGCCGTCGTCGCGGGTAGCGTCGTACCTCTTGAAATTCAACAAGTCTGCCCTGGGCCCACTATAGTTGTTCAAATTATTACATGCCATTGTTTAAACTAGAATTCAACAAAATAACAGTTTCAACTCCTCCGATGGTTGACTGGTCTCTGCCCGGCGACGGCGCCGACCAAACTCCGGCCAAATTCCGATCAACTTCCGGCGAACTCCGATCAAGCTCCGGCGACCTCCGGCGATGCTCCGGCGGTGTTCCGGCGACTGTCCGGCGGCGGTGTCGACTGTACTCCTTCTGCAATGTAGAATTGGAGAGCCCATGCATGGCATGTATGGGCGATCCCCAATTTCCTCAAGCTGGATCAGAATTAATGCTTCCGGACTGCTTCCTTCTTCGCTATTGATGTAGGCTTGGAACTCCGCGGTTCTGAGAAGATTGGCAATTTTGTCTGTGAATCTTTTAGCTCTGCTTCGGGAGCATGGTCCTTCCGGTATTATTGTTGCAGTTGATCTGGCTACCACGCCACTTAATGGTCAAATCCCCTTTCTCTCAACCATAGGTTGGGAGTTCGATTCCCACCCGGCCCCTATCCCCTCCCCTATTTCCCCCTTTGTAATTTGTGTGGTTTGGGCTCCCACACACGTTTTCCGACACATGAGTGTCACTGTTTACCAAAAAAAGATATAATAGAATTATAAAATAATAAATTATAAAATAATAAAAATAATTATTCAATTACATTATGATATTATTATTAAAATATTATTATTATATATAATGAAATTGTAATATAATTATTTAATTATGTTATAGTATTTAATTATTAGAAATTCTGGGTCGCAATTCCGGTCGCCATTTTGCGACAAAAGAAATCCGGTCGCAAAATTGGTCGCAGACTAGCGACCGCAGTTTGCGGTCGCAGATTAGCGACCTCTTTCGCGCGGTCACAGATTGAGGTCGCTAAATTGATTTTTTCTTGTTGTGAGTATTTCATATAAATAGCTTATTTGAAGCATGTCAATGATGCAAATTACCTCATTCTCCACTATTTAAAGCTTTTATAAGCAAGACCAAACTTTGCCAATAAATCAGAGATTATCATATGAATGAAATAAGCTCCAAATTAAATAGTTCAAAAAATTAACACTCCCCGTACAGCTGATCAATGCAGATAGCAAAACAAAGAACCTGAGCATCAGCAACTTCCAACGGAAAGCAATAAATACATAATTGCAAGGAACCATACTTTCATATATAGCGTTAAAAAACATAAGGCAAATAAATTCATACAATCCATAAAAAGAAAAATCCAACAATCTCAACAAAGATTTTAGTAATAACTGCAGAAATTCTCAGCTGTTATGCTAAATTTTGAACTATAAAATGTATTTATTGTACAACAATGCATGTCCAACAAATCCAACAATCTCAACAAAAATGCATGTCCAGGGAAAGAACTATTGATTAAGAAAGAAAAACAAAACTGAGACGAAAAAAAGAAAAAAGCCCCAAAAGACATGAAGCTAACAGGCACTTCGTAAAATACTTTTTGTTTGCACAAACCAGAGTTGCCCAAAGCAACACTATAAAATACTTCGGAGGATAACATCTTGAACTTTTCTGTCCACATCATCCAGTGTATACTCATGTTGTTCCCTTTCAATAATTTCAAGTCGCTCCTGAGAGTGAACAGATCATAAGTAAAAAGAAAAGAAAACCACCTATGGGAGTCAATAAGAAGTAACCATTATTATCTCACAGGTACTATAATATCATAATTTTATTGTATTTGATTGCATCATAAAATCTAAGAATTTTCACAAACTGTCAACACACAAATCAGTAACAGGTGCCTTTCAAGTTTCATTACATAATTGAGTCAAGCCATAATATTATAGAATTGAATTTCCTTACCACCTCAAGTCAAAGGCACGAAGAGTATATGAAAATGTAGTTAGTTGGCTCAATATAAAGTTTGATGAACTGAACATAATTGTGAATTTCCCTCGTGGAACAAGAATTCAAGATGCGTTTTTGTTGATGTTCATGCTAGGGGTTGCTTGACACTTTAACTTAAAGAATTCGTGAATTATGGGGCATTTTTACAACAAACCCCATACGAAGCAGATTTTCACAACAAACGATATTAGTATGACATCTTTATTTGCAGGCAGACCTTCTGTCATAGTTGTGATTCTACTGCAGAAAAAGTTCGGTGAATTGTCTAATTATATTAGAAAGAATGGAAAATAATGGCCAAAATCTGGAAATTGCTCATTTTGATGGTCTAAAAAATTATTATCTCTAGTTATATACAATCAATATACAATTAATATTATATAATTTTAATAAATTTTACTAATATTAAATATAATCACTCTAATTTTTATATGATTTTTTAAAATAAAGATTTTGATTAAAGTTTTTGGTGTGTACCGGGTATCCCAGGCCACATTGGGCCCAAAACTAATCCCTCGAGGATCTGGTGGACATTGAAGGGTTGCCTCTGCCAAAGCAGAATTCTTCATACACAAATGCTCGAACCCGAGACCTTCGCTTAAGCTGCCAGAGCCTCATACCACTAAGGGGTCAACTGCATTTGGTAGATTTTGATTAAAGTTAACCTAATTGATTAATTTTTTTTATATTTTCTTATTAAATATACATTTCGGTTCATTAACTAAAATACAGTTATTTTGAACTAATTTTTTAAAATTTATTATATTGATTTAGGTTAACACTTTGGCTCAAATTTTAACAGACTTAAATTTTTTTTGTAAACAGTGACACTCATGTGTCGACAAAGGTATGTGGAAGCTCAAACCACACAAATTTCAAAGGGGAATAAAGGGGAGTGATTGTGGCGAGTGGAGATTGAACCCCCAAACCTATGGTTGGGAGCCGGAGGACTTGACCACTAGGGTAAGTCCCCAATCCCTTAACATACTTTATATTAGTATTTAAGTAATAATATTACATAAAGAATTAGATAATCTATAAATTATTAATTTTGAACATATCAAGATAGCCAGAAAAAAAAAATGTTGAAATATTTGAATAATTTTAAAATATAATGAGATTATCAAATTCTTCCAAAAATTTCTTCCTATATAGTATTTTTACACCAAATAAGATTTAGGTGTAACAGCAATTATTTCATTGAACATAAAATAGATATATTTCTTATTCGTAACTTCAGAGTACAATTATTCTTTTCATTGGTGATTTATAGATGTCCACCTCCAGCAGCATATATGTCCCATTTCTGTGTTTCTCTAATTTTCCAATTTCTATATATAGGGAAGCTAGCTAGGTCGCAAGAAAACACGCGGTGCCCCATCGGAGGCATCTACATTGTCGACCGTTGCATTTTCCACCGGGAAACTTATCGGCCTTGCAAGCTGCGCTGCACCTATCGGCATCGCACACACGTTCATTGTAAGATCGGCTGGCTACCCCATGTTTACATATATAACTACCTTCCAAAGATGCATCAACGGCTATTGTTGTCATCTCCGCTGAATAGTAAAATAAAATAATAATAATAATAATAATAATAATAATAATAATAATAATAATAATAATAATAATAATAATAATAATAATTTGCTTTAAGCATAATTAAATTAAATGTTGAATATAATAAACTCCAGAAATTTGAAGAAGAAGAACAATTACCTAAAATAAAAATTAGCAAGAGAAAACAAAACACTTCATTTAGAAGTTTAGATGCCATGATCATGTGATACCTCTGGAAGCTTGGAATTTGCTTCAACTAATACAATGATATGCACATACTCCTGAACTAATTTTTTTTAGTTGCACATATATATATATATATATATATATATATATAATAATTCAATAATAAATAAAATTTGCTACTTATTATGTGTGATGATATTATAGAATCTTATTTATTTTTTGGTATGCAATATAATAGACTATATAATACTCCCTCCGTCCCACTTAACTTGTCTTGTTTCACTTTTGCACACAATCCAATGCACTTTTTCAACTGCTAATATCTCAAAATGTGTACAACAAAAAATTATGTAAAATATATATTCTAAAACTACATGATTATACGATTCTAACAAAACCCAATTACTCGACTATTTTTTCCAAATATATACATAAAATAAAATCGAGTCAAAGTAGAATAATGAACAGTGTCAAAAAGTCAAACAGGACACGTTAGCTGGGACGGAGGGAGTATATAGTATGTCAGTCGTCTTAATTATACTTACTGGATTATTCTCCCAATACAAAAAAAAGAAATAAAAAAAAATTAATTATACTTACTGGATTATGCAACTTGAATACTGACAGTGGATTAAATAAATATTTGTATCGATCAAAATAATAAACATATATTATCGCCCTCAACACCGCCACCCAAAGTTTGTCTGAATTAATCATGAATTGCCATAGTTGCTTTCCAAGAAAAGCTAGATTCATCTAGCTTTAATATGTTTGAATTAATCATGAATTGCCATAGTTGTCTGAATTACTCATGAATTGTCATAGTTGTCTGAATTAATCATGAATCTAGCTTCAATATGTTTATTATTTTGATCGATACAAATATTTATTTAATTTAAACAGTAAATTTTAAGCCATTCTGATAGATTTTTTTAATTTTTTTTTGAAAGGTGATGCCAAAAGACGTCGGCAAAGAACCATTCTTATAGTTTGTTTAAGCTATTTCGTTTAAATTTTTTCAACAATATTTATATACGTTGGTAATGCATGTTTTACAATTGAGCTATTTTCAATGTACAATTCCACCAATTGTCCTGTTAGTAATTTATGGAGCGAAGTTAAAACTTTCTTCCATTTATAATTGAAGGCAAGTATGGTGCTCTAAAACAATGTACGTAGAAATTGAAGGAGAGTTGATTCCTCAACCAACCTTTCAAAGTGGTTATTGCCATATACCCCGAGGCATTTGCCTTCAAGTTTTGTAACAATTAACAAAAGAATGTAGTGTTAGATAAAAACTCACGATGTTTATTTACTTACATTTTTTAACTGTTATACAGTAGTCGTACTAATATTTTTGTCGGATATGTCAAAGTGCAACCAAAGAATATGGTACGGTGAAATGTTTTTATCTGTTGTTCCTTCCTATCCGAGACGAGGAGGGGAAGAATAATACTATCAAATTGGACAATTCAGCTGCAATTTCAATTGAGGAGGAATGTCATTTGCACAAGTATGCTGTAATATAGTATGTCTGTTGCGTTATACGTCAATTCTAATTTCTCTTTCTCTATCGTTTCGTATTTGATAACGTTTTTGCCTTAAAATGTAAGCATAGGCAAAATGATACTAGTCCATGTCCATGGTAGAAATGGCCAACACTTACCTCCTCCTCAGGCATACAGGCTCACAATTAGAAATTTAGTTTCAACAAACTCATAAAAAGAGCCAACACTTCACATTTGCGATGGTAACTTAGAGTACTCAACTTCCCTTAATTGTTTTTACCATACCCCCTCACAACGCGGAATTTACCAATTCATTTCTCTCATAGAACTATACATTCAATAGCAACTTCGTCGAAAGTAATAATAATACTATGAAATTCCTTTGGAAACATACATTGTCCATGTCAAATTGCCAAATGCCCTGCAGGCTTCTCTTGATAATGAGGACTTGATGACCTGGTACCAATCCTTCCTGCCATCCCCAGACAAGGGGTCGAATCATCGATTGGTTCACTCGTATCGCCATGTGACGGCTGGCTTTGCTGCGAAGCTGACTCCGGAAGAAGTGAAAGAACTGGAGAAAAAAGATGGATTCGTCGCAGCAAGGTGACAGAAAATGCTGCCTCTGCACACGACTCACAGTCCTCATTTCTTAGGGCTGCACCAGAACTTTGGTTTCTGGAACGACTCCAACTATGGCCAAGGGGTCATCATTGGCGTTCTGGACACCGGCATTGCTGTGGGCCTCCCGTCGTTCAACGATAAAGATATGCCCCCGCCGCCTGCCAAGTGGAAGGGGAGGTGTGAGCTCCATAATAATGCTTATTGTAACAACAAGCTCATTGGCGCGAGGACTTTTATGAGTCGTGATTCAGGGCCGCCTGTCGATGATTCCGGCCATGGAACTCACACTGCCAGCACAGCTGCCGGAAGCTTTGTGAGGGGGGCTAATGTTTTTGGCATGGCTAATGGTATAGCCGTTGGGATGGCGCCAAGAGCCCACCTTGCTATGTATAAAGTTGGTTCCGAGAACACTACCTATGACGCTGATATACTGGCTGGAATGGACGCTGCGATAGAAGATGGGGTCGATGTGCTTTCCCTGTCCATTGGCTTAGGCCCACACAGATTTTATAAAGACGTTATTGCTATTGGTGCCTTCGCAGCTGTTCAGAAGGGGATTTTTGTGAGCTGCTCCGCTGGCAATGAAGGGCCATTTCCTGCTACATTGTCCAATGAAGCCCCCTGGATTCTCACCGTTGGAGCAAGCACTATTGATAGGGATATCATAGCTTCAGCAATATTGGGCAACATGGATAGGTACGACGGCCAATCACTTTTCCAGCCTAGGGGGGGCTTCCCTGCTTCTCAACTTATGCCTTTGGTTGATGCCGGCGCCAGTGGCAATGAATCCATGACCTATTGCAAACCTGGTTCACTGGACACTATTGATGTCAAGGGGAAAGTTGTGTTGTGCCTAAACGGCGGCGCAGTGGAGCGCGTCTCTAAGGGGCAAACTGTGAAGGATGCCGGTGGCGCTGCCATGATTCTGCTTAATGAAGAGTCAGATGGCTACGCCACCTTCGCGGAACCTCATGTGCTTCCGGCAACTCATGTTACGTACGAAGCAGGAAAATCGATCAAAGCATACATAAACAACTCGACCTCATCAAATGCAACCGCAACCATTGTGTTTCGTGGCACCCACATAGGGAACCCCAAGGCGCCCGTAGTTGCATCGTTCTCCTCCAGGGGGCCTAGCATGGTCAGTCCGGGCATCCTGAAACCCGACATAATAGGCCCCGGTGTGAACATCCTGGCCGCGTGGCATACGTCCGTGGACAACTCAACACATGATCAGAAGGAGACCTTCAATATGATCTCGGGCACTTCAATGTCTTGCCCACATCTCAGTGGCATTGCGGCATTGCTTAAAAGCGTGCACCCTGACTGGTCACCTGCGGCCATCAAGTCCGCCATCATGACAACTGCTACGACGACAACGACTACAGATGCAGGTAAATCAAAAATATTAGATGAACAATACATGCCAGCTGATATTTTCGCTGTAGGCGCGGGCCATGTCAACCCTGCGAAAGCAAGCGATCCAGGATTGGTGTACGACCTCCAACCCGAAGACTACATCCCTTACCTCTGCGGACTGAATTACACGAACAAGAATATAGAAATCATCGTGAGACAACCAGTCACTTGCTCCGACTTAACGAGCATAACCGAGGCGCAGCTTAACTACCCTTCATTTTCTGTCAAACTTGGGGCCGAGACACTAACATACGCGAGGACGGTAACCAATGTTGGCAAGGCAAAGTCCAGATATGAAGCTATACTGGAATTTGATACAAATGCTGATGACCCAGGATTCATTCTGAGTGTTGAACCATCCACTCTAACATTCACGAAAGTGAATCAAAAGAGGACATACTACTTAACCTTTAGTCCAACTAATTCAGCCCCCATGAATAATACTACTAGTACTACATTTTTGGAAGGGTCTATTATATGGCGTTCCAAGAAGCGTGACGTTAGAAGCCCCATCTCTGTTGAACTAGTCGTCATAGGGGAGGAGAAACAATGATGAGAGAGCATAAGATGGTTATACCATATATCTATTCCTTTCAATTTTAAAAGCTTATAAAATAATTCATCAAATGAGTACTGATCAATGATCATGGATGATATGAATGGTTGGATTTTATAGATCTAATGAATATTGGACTGAAACGATTGGATGTGCATCGGTTTTCCCCTGCCGTGTTTGAAACTACACTGTTTGTTCGAAGCTGTTAGACAAAGATAGAGAGGTTCCAACCCAATGGCAATTGCCCCATTAACAGTTTGGTGCCAAAAACAAATAAAGAAAAATAATATTTGGGATAAAAAAAAAAGTTGAAAATTTAATTGGTCAGGTGGGACTTGACCGCTAGGGTAAGTCTCCAACCCTTCCTTTTGTGATTTATGTTAACACTAATAATATTTGTATTGGTCTAAAATGAAAACTAACCCTTGTAGTGGAGTATTTTAATATTAAACTCTAATTTAACAAAGTAGTGAAATCTTCTGTTGCCAACAATTTTTTTCTTCTTTTTTTTTTCCTTTTTTTTAGATTTTGCAATTGGAAGTGTATTTGCGACAGAATGATTCCAGATTTCCACCAAAAATTGGTATAATTTGCACGGAAATATTATTATTTGATTCCAACAAAACCAACCCGTTGTCATCCCTATCAAATCATTAATGGCAAATATTGGTTATTCCAAGTTTCTCAACTCATATACCATGTCTTTTTGTGGTGTGTTAATCTTGTAACCCTTCCTTTCTTCTACTTGTATACTCATGAACTCATTTCTAGGGATGAAAACGGTACAAATGTGGGCGGATGGTATTGGATACGAATATTATCCCATATTTTTCCCTCTAGATTCATATCGAATACAAATATGTTGGATACAAATACGAATTTGAATATTTCGGGATACGAATACAGAACGAATATATTACAAATACAAATTGATCGGAATAAAATTACCTGATAATTTTAAAATATCTTATAAAAAAATTGAATGTTATTGTTCAAAATGCAGAGCTAGGATTTATTTTTTATTACTTTTATGTCAATTTGTTGCATCTTATTCCATTCAACAATTGTGTTCGCCTAGCAAATTTAAGGTCTCTCTTTCAAAATTCATGTGACAAACACATAAAACAGAAACTGGAGAAGCGGAACATAAAGGGTAAATACTACCACAACAATGATAATTAGTTGTTCAATGATCACATTGTTAATAAAGCAGGTCTGATTGTATGAAGGTAAAGATACATGATCAAATCAGAAGGCAAAAGAACTTTTGTACTTTAGTTATAAGATTTCAATTTAGAATCCATATCCCATACCCCAACTTCCAAGGAGGAAGTTGGGCTGCGGCCAGCGGCGGATCCAGAAATTTTGTTCAGTGGTATCACAAAAGTGATGGAAACGATATTGAAATTAAGGATGGTAGTAAAAATACAAAAACTATTAAAAAATAAATTATATACTTGATTATAGTGGTATCACTACAAAAATTCAGTGGTTGCACCAAGCAAAATTATGTTAAATCTAATTTTTTTCTAGTTTAAAATAGCAATTTTATCAATTTGAGTGGTATCACGTGCTACTGTTACTTTGTTAGTGAATCTGCCCCTGGCTGCGGCTGCATGTGTGAAGGCGGCACGAACTGGGGTTGATGTAGAAGAAGTTAAAGAAGAAGAAGGTTTCGGGCTAGAGTCTGGACTCCAGGCGACTGAATTTTTTTTTTTTATTATTGATAATTCTCAATTAATAAGTAATTATATATCAATATATTCGGATATCCGGATTTAAAATCAAAATAATATCATAGCAATATCTAACCAATATCTAGATATGGTTGGATATTTTCGGATATTAAAATTCAGATGAGATATGGATACAAATATTAAAATATCCGGCCTTATATCAAAATTCGAATATAATCGAACATGGCATTTAATCTGTCGGATATTCACTGTACTACTTTCACCCCTACTCATTTCAATTGGGCTAAGCGATCCAAAGCATGTTTTGGATTTATCATACCAATAGTTGGGGAACCTTATTTTTTGGGACTGTGGAAAATACCTATGGCAAGAAGCCAAGAATTCCGATATATTTTCACTACATTTAATATTAAGACTTTTTGTGAACATACATGTTGGGTAACCGGTACCCTGTTTTAACCTAACTATTACAACCCAAAAGACCTAACTATGGGATTTACAAGGCTTTAAGCTCACCAATACATGATTCTCTCATAAATAAGAAAACATAGATGAAACAGAAAACCGAACAGCATCCATTGAGCTGCAGTCTCGCCGGATCTGCTCTCGGCCTAGTCGGACAGATTTTGGCTTGGCCAAAATCTCACAACTTCAAGCTTTGCGTCCTCTGTTTCACTCCAGTTGTCCAATGGCCTTCTCTTTTAGTCCGGATCTACAAAATATGTTAGTAGAACACAATATATAACAAGTATAAAAAGGGAGAAGAGATAACCAAACAGATCTAACTAGATCTGTATACTCTAGGCTCAGGTAGCCCAAAATGAATGCTACCACTCAACCGGAGCCATCACAGAAATGGTATGAAGGGAGGAGGATGGGCGGCCACCACTGCCCGGCGTCCAAAACCACCACCAAGGCCCCAACCAACCTGTCGTCCACCACCAGCCACCACAGTCGACGGACACGCCTTATGCCGCCCTCAACAGCCGTTGCTTCGTCTTCAAACCCGTCACCGGAAACCCTTTTCCGGTGAACCTAATGGTTGGAGGCTCTACAAAAGAGATGGAGTACACAACCCCGTCGAACACCAAGTCCGACGTCCCAACCCCCAGAATCCCTCTCACCTCTCGGCCCTACACTCGCACACTCACCATGGAAGAACAAATCTGAGATGGAGTTGTGAAAGGAAACTGGATATATGAGATGGAGCATTCTGTGAAAGGGGCGCAGCTTTTGGGAAATAAGCATTAGGGTTGAATGGTGAAAGGGCACGGCTGGAGTATATATTAGCAAGCAAAAATGGGCCTCAGCAAAATCAACATCCTGGGCCAGAGCATTGGGCCGGTAGCAGGTAATTGGGCCGGGACAGAAATGGGCCACATTTGTAATACCCGAGAAATCGACATCAAGATTTAAATCCAAAAATTAAAGAATTGGATTTAATTATTAAAACCGAAATAATTCCGAGAGAGCAGAATTAAATATTTTTGGACGATCGCGACTCGGGATAATTTCTATATTATGATTTATGAAAATAAAAATCATAATAATTAAAAAAAATGTCAGGTGGCGGCCGCGCGGCGTCGGGGCGGTGGCGCGCCACCTGCGCGCCGCCCTGCAGGGGTGACGAACCAATGCGGTTCAACGCGTTCGTGCTCCATTTTTCGAGGCTTGACGATTCCAATCGGTCCATAATTAATTCGGAGACATTAAGGAATGTATTGGGACACTCATAGAAGGATTTATGAGGATTTAAAGTCTCCACAAGTCATTAAAGTGTACAACAATGCACAAGAATTGGATAAGTGCAACCATGGTGTGAAAGAGGGGGATGAATGGGGTTGGTGGGTTGTATTTTCGAGCCTTGACTGAAGTTAATTCATTCCCATACTTCCTAGGTACATTATGGCATTGAATGGAAGCATTCACACCCCAAAATATATTTAAATCCATCCACCAAACCACCCCCATTTCCCTATTCCGAATTTCAGATTTCCTTGTGTGAGTTGGTGAGTGTTTGGAGTTGTTCTTTGGTTTCAGAGGCCTAGGGACGAATTCAAGCCTTTCAATCCATACATCTACGATTAGGTAAGATCCCGTTTCATTTCCTTTGGTTTGGATTCGAGATTCAGGCCCTAAAATTAAGGATCTCTCCCAACAATCCAAAAATAGGTTCATTCGGTGGAAGGTGTTGATCGTGTGGTTGATCCGGACGTTCTCGGGGATTCTAACAAAGGGGATTTCGACTCAAACCTATTCCTAAGTAAGTTAATATCGTGCACATCAACTTTTAGAGATTTTGATTGAGTGCAAGTCGAGTTCTAGATCAATCTCCATTTCTTGCCAAAATCTGCCAACTAGGGTTTTCGCTCAACTAGTTTCTGAGGTTTCCCGTTTTTGACTTGGATCCGTGGATTTTTGCGAAACCCTTCCTAAATGAAAAATGTTTCTAACATTCTAAAGATGATCTCTGTAAATTTTTAGAATTTTTGGAGTTGTTTTAAGCCCCGAAATCAGATCTGGTTTTCTGCTATTTGATGCTGACAGATACGAGTTTTTATAATGTCCGATCTTGTTGTGCCTTTTTGATGGGCCTATGTGGGTTATTCGTGGTCAGTGTCTTCATAAGATTTGTTCCATATTGTGTCTAAAATATCACCGTCAAATTTTATGATTTTAGGAACTACTTTGAAAAAGTTATGAATTTTTAAACACCCTGTGGTCTGTTTCGCTGAAACTCTTAAGATCCTTGATTTATCGCTTTCTGAAATCTATTTAGATGGCCTATTTAGAGTCCGAATTTGAAGAAGCTTATTTCTATAAAAATGTTCATCTTGGCGTTTTCTAGTTCCTGTGAAATTTTCGGAATTTTTTAAAATAGTTTGCTATATTTCCAAAGGCGATTCTGAATTCTGCCACAGTTTTACATTCTTCCGGTAGAATCCATGTTGTATGTTCTCGAGGAAGATGAGTCGATTCTCAATCTTTTTGAAATGCGTAAATTCTGGAAATGTAAATATGTTTTGAAATTATTAAAATGTGGATTTTGAAACTTTGTGAAATAATCGAGTGTGATGCTTTAATTATTTCTTGAGGGTAAGTGCACTTGGTGGAGCTCGTTGGGCCGCCCCCTCTTGTAGCCAAAACGACAAATATGATTATGTGATTGTAAGAGTCTATAATCCTAGATGTATCCGTATGGGTTATCTAGTGCTCCGGACTGTGTTTGTATAGGGTCACTGCTTTCACTTGCCTTGCGGGTTCGATTCCCCAAGGTGTATGTTTTTCCTGCAGGTTCGATTCCCCAGGATATTGTTGACTCCTATGGGTTCGATTCCCTAGGATGTATATTGAGTTCTTGCGGGTTCGATTCCCCAAGGACGGGTGTCCTCGATCATATGGAAACAATGGTAAAAGAATGTGTTTGAGCTCTTGCGGGTTTGATTCCCCAAGAATGGTTATCCTCGATCATAATGAACAATGGTAAAAGAAAGTATTTGAGTTCTTGTGGGTTCGATTCCCCAAGGACAAGTGTTCTTGCTCATAAAGAGATTTGAAAAAGATCTTTCGGCAGGTGTAAGATTTAAATACTTCTCCATAAATAATTATCCGTCTTTTAAAGTAAATTTCTATTTTGAATACTCTTCTAAAATTTTTTAAAATTCGTTGTGTTGTATATTAACTTACTCAGTACCGTTGTACTGATAGATACGTTGTCTCTATTTTTTTTTTTCAGATGTTGAAGATTAGCGCATGGCATTTACATTTGGGATGAGAATTTCCGAAGACTTGTCGCACTTGTTTTTAAATTCTTTTACGAACTCCAAACTCATGTTTGGCCGTATTTGGCCCTTAGCTTCCGCACTGTTTTAAATTATGCATGTTAGATTTAACTCTGATTTAAAACTTCGGGCACTCTTTGAATGGTTTTAAATATTTTTAAAGTATTGGTACAACTTAGCCTTAGCATCTTCTCAAGTGAGCTCGAAATGGTTCGCGTCTTGCTTGGGAAGGTGTGGCGGTGGCATCCCAGCCTGGGTGATCAAATCCGGGGTGTTACAAAGTGGTATCAGAGCACGGAAAATTTTTTAAGCTATTATTTTTCGGCCCAATATAGAGGCCCAAAAATTTAAATATTATTTTAAATATTTTTAAGATATTATTTCCATGGAAAGGAATTTTATTTTAAAACCCCATGGGAATTATATAACAATTGTTCCGACAAGTCTTGAAAAATGCATAAATATTTTTTTGGGGGGGAGATGCATTTGCATACATCCATCATTTTTTTTTTATGCTCCAAAGTATATATATGCAACTCACGTGTATTTGATAACGTTCTTAGTTGGTATGTTGCTTGACCTTGGCTTAGAGCCACTAACTTGAATCTAATCTTGCTTTAGCCTTAGAACTTGATCAAGGGTGCTTAGTTTGCACATATCTATTCTCTTCTCTTGCCCTTCCTATCATTTAGATCTTCCTAACTGCTAACATGCCTTAGATTAGAAACTCATCTTCGCGTGCTTGGATAACAGAAAATGGCACCTAGGGGAAGGCCATGGAGGATAGTCCCAAACAGTGGTGATGCTAACGCACCTAACAACAATGACATTCCTCAAAACGTAGGAGGGCGAGTGCCTCCTGTTCCCAACAATATGAATGAGCGTCTAAGGAATGTTGAGGAAGTCCTCGTAGCATTAGGAAATGCCGAGGTGCAACGTGCACAAGCGGGTGTACCACCGCCGGTAGCCCGAGGCAACTACCTAGCATTGGTGAACCCCTACAAACGACCTCATTATGACGGCCAAGAGGACCCTACCAAGTTGGAGAATTGTTTCCGAACTTTTGACAAGCTTCTTACTGCCGTCAAATGCCCCGAGGACGAGAAGGTTCGAGTGGCGACCTATTATCTGGACGGAGAGGCGGACGAGTGGTGGCAACATCTCCAAGGAGATTTGGCCGAGGTTGAGAAGGTTTATACATGGGGAGAATTGAGGAAGCGTTGAGAGAGAGGTTTTATCCACTGAGCACTAAGGCTGCAAAGTATGAAGAATTTATTAACTTAAGACAATGAGGAAAAACGGTGCAGGAGTACTACGCAAACTTCAAGGAGCTAGTTCGCTTTGATCCGAGACTTGTGCCCACTGATTCTGACAAGGCACAGAAATTCGAAATGGGGTTGAACCTCAGTATCAGGGAGATACTGGTGGGAGAACATTGCACTACTCTACAAGCCGTGTATGACCGAGCGGCAGCAATCGCTCGTGTCCAGCGATTGAAGCGGAAGGACAATGGTGAGTCGACCAAGGACTCGCAAGGATTTGAGAAAAAGAATCGAAACAACAATAATAACAAATTGAGGAAGGACAATGGTCAAACTAGGTTCGATGGACCAAAGGAGAAGGCAGATAAAGGTTTGAATAACAAAAGAAATGACACCCGTGGTACATCCATACCACGATGCTCGCAGTGCCACAAAGCGCATCTGGTGCGCGAGTGCCCTAGGCGTGGAACTTGTTATAAATGTGGTAGGGAAGACCACATGATTAGATAATGCAATGTTCGCGAGGAGATGATCGAGAATATGTTGGATCTGGTGAACCCTCCACACGAGAATCGTCCGACTAGGCCAAATCAGCCCAATAACCAAGCGCAGAGGCCACAACAAAATCACAAACAGCAAGGAAATCAAGGAAGAGCTTAAGAACGATTGAATGTCATGAATCGAGCTGGGTTGCTAGCTCAAGAATAGGTGATCGCAGGTATGTTTATTGTTTTAGGCATATCTGACAAGATTTTAGTTGATTCTGCTACAAGTGTTCTGAAACTTTTGACAATTTCCCACACGAGTATTTTCTAAAATATTCCAGGTTAAATTTATTAAATGAAAAGAGTTATGATTCATGGGTAAGGGGTTTAAAGGTATATTCCACTTTTTATTACTCATGAGAGCAAACCTTGAGTTCAAGTGTCATTACGAATATCCCCGGCATGAAATCTCTGACAATTTCAGGCCTTGAAGATCCTTGCCATGAAACTTTTGACAAGTTCTTTCTTCATGAGTATTTTCTGAAAAATCGTAATCCTGGTTTTCAATTTTATTTAATGAAACGAATTTATGATGGCGGAATAGGATTAGGGATATATTTATAGGTTGTCACGTTTTTATTACTCGTGTTAAGAAACTGTGGCCCGAAAGCGCACGGTGTCAAAAATTGCAGTAATTTATAGTAAGACCGGATCGTTTACTGGAGGATGTGCGATAGAAGCAGGGCCCACGTTGTTTACTAAGATTTTCCACTCGGTTACTCGATTCAAGTTTGTGTTTGACTATCAACTACTTGACAGAATTTAAATCTATACTATGTAAGCGATTAAATGAAGCAGATAAAGCTATTCTAAAGAGCGGATTAATTTAAAGCAATAAAATTATTCTAAGAAAGCGGTTAAGATTATTCTAAGAAGGCAGATTTAAAATATGACAGAATGGAAAGGAAGAAGAGAATAAAGATTGGACAAGATTCAGATGAAACACAATTGAACTCCCATTTTAATACACAGATCTGAGTTAGGGATGATCCTTTCAGTTAGCTAACTCTCATGCTCGCTGTACCGTGTTCCCTTTAACAGACAGGTACTTACAGTAAGAGTGTACATGCTCTTAAGGCAACAAATTCTAAGATACCACAGACTCATAACTCCTCTTGCAATGCCTTGCGAGAGTATGTTGGCCATCTGTGGTGGACAAGCAACACCTGACAAATCATTTATTGAAGTGTCAAGTACTGCTATCATTCCCCCATGTCACACCCCAAAGATTCTAATCAAGCCCTGAACTATCCCTTAACTCTCAATCCTAGTAGCAGTTACACAACTCTCAATACAACCGAGTGACCTCTAAAGAAAGCAGTTAAAAGAAAGCGGTAAAGAAAGCATCTAAAATCCTATCACTCGGAGGTTTTTGAAAGTCTGACCCTGGTAGTAAAAGAAAGCCCCCAGTCAGAATGACTGGGTGTGGATCAAGAATTCCCTATTCTCGGTGAACCGCTCGCAGTGTTCACTTCCCGTCGGGTGGTTATGAGATACAAACTAATGAAACGAACTAATAAATCAGTTCGTTCCGGATGCACTCACTCAGGACTCAAAAATAGGCTTTGGCAGAAGAGGATAGCAGTTGAAAGGAACTCAACCCTATCTTAGAAAATAACCGAGGCCTCTGTATTGTTCCTATAGAATTATCTAACACACTGTATTTGAGTCCAAGTGGACCCCATCTCGGTGTGATAGTTAAGACTAAATTCCCAATACACAGCAATTTTGGAAAATAATAGATGTTTGAAAATCATTCCCTAAACAGGTACTAGACTCTCAATTAAAACACAGATCCTTTCAGTCTAGGTGAGACCTAATCGCTGAATCTGCTTCTAATTTCCCAAAATCAACCCCCAGTCGGATATGAATTAGTCATAACTGTGGAATTTATCCCTTACTTAGATCCGGATTTTGTAAATGAATTTTTGTTGGAAATTTATTGTGAGACATCTGATTAAAATCAAGACTCCATGTCCAAGGGAAGGATCCCAAAATAATAATGACCACAGTATCTACATAATAATATCATGCATAAGTTTATAAGGAAGTGTAAAATAAAACAACCCAAAATATAAGGCGGGTTTAGACAGAAGTTGAAACACAGAGATGAAATAGCCGGAGATGAGAAGAATTTATTCTGGCTAAAAAGATGACAAAAATAATCAGGATAATCCGAACTGCAAACATCTGTTATCCGGGTCCTGACTATTCCAGGTGGGATGATTTTTAGACAGCAGAAGATCTTAACAACAGTGATCGCTATCATCAAGACTCCTACTATCTGTGAAATGAGGGAAAAACCTACATGTTTTCTTACTGTAGTACTATTAAAGCGATGTTGATCGACATCGTTTGATAATATTACAGCTCAAAATTCAGGTTTGAAATTAAGATAAATAAACAGAAACTGCATCCGGATAGGAGTCAGCTGAGCAGCTATTATAATCCCGGATGGACGAACCGCCAAGGCTTCCACCGACCACTATCCAGACCATGCAAAATAACATCTAATAATTAATATACAGGCTACGAGCTAGTTATCCGTGTGGGAATACCCGCCTACATTAGTTTTTTATATTTCTTACTAGCTGTTTCACACACCACGGGCAAAGACAAAATAAATAAAAGAAAGTATTTCTGGGTCATCTTGTATGAGAGACATTGGTTTCTCATGCAAGGGTATGGAATTAAATCCATAATTACTCTTTATGTCTAAATAATCTCTCATTCCATAATTAGTTAATCAATTACAGTCCGGATTATATGCTTAGATTGTAACACCCCGGTTTTTGGTAACCCAGGTCGGGATGTCACCGCCACATCTCCCTAGTAAGACACGGTTTCTCCGAGCTTACTAAAGAGATGCAAGGCTAGGTATTGCAGTGTTTAAAATATTTAAAGCATACAAAATAGCCCATACAATATAAATCGAAAATAATAATAGCATAGCGCAGCGGAAATATTTAGTTTAGTACAGTATCGCAGCGGAAAATTTAAATAGGGCCGACATGGCCAAAACACGGGTTAAACAGGCCCGTTCAGAATATAGTCTAAGTACGAAATTTAAAAGCAAAATAAAAGTTCCCAAAATCCCATGCATGATTCGTGCTCACACATGCTCATTCCACATATTCTGTACAGAAAGGAATAAAAACGGTTTTGATCAGCAAAATTGCTGAGTAAGTTAACACATGCATGATCGTAGGGTTTAAAAGCCATACTTTAATAATTTAACAAAAGCATGATAATAACATAATATTTGCTTTCATATAATCCATATCATATAGCACAATCTATCTCAGGCTCTAGTTAATAACACATATCACATGGTTTAATCATAAAAGCCAAAATTTTTAAATAAGACATTTAAATAATTCAATTGGACAACACTATAATTTAATCTAGTTTAATTTAATTTAGAATCCCCATTACATTCCCGATTTGGTATCTCAAGTTTCACGATAAAGATCGCGATGTCAACAAGTTTAGCCGGTAGCCCGGCGGCCGCAGCCGTATCAGCCATACCCAGTACCACTCCGGAGCCTCGGGAAACCCATACGGATATTCACGAGAGTGTAGGCTCTAAGTTTCGCCGTTTTGGCAATATCACATTTCAAGTATAGCGCGCGGGGTCACCATCGTCCATTACGGCACGAAGTGAATCGTTAGGGGGCACCCTGCAGAGCACTCACCCCTAATTTTAATTTATCAAGTTTGTAAGGGGATTTAGTTTTTAAAAATCTGACTTCCATTGTGTTCATTTAGAAACAATATCTCAATTCGTTTCAACCCTAAAGGTTAATTCCATGTTTCAACAAGATTTCAAAATTTCGTTTCGGTAAATCACAGTTTACTCCAAAATTCGTCAAAAATCAGTTTTAATTCCAAAAATTCCAAAATTTCACATCTGACTCGGAAACATCAAGATCTACAACTTTCGTGTTTTAACTTTTTCAATCCGAGATACCTAAGTAGGTCAAAATCGCTAATTTTCGCATAACAAGAAATCTGTCCGAGTTCAATACATCACAGATCAAAGATTTCAGTTTCTACCATATCAATTCAACTCCAAATTTAATGAAATTTGACAGGGATCATCTTAAGACATTTATCTACAACTTTCATGTTCGGCCAAAGATCTAAAACAGCCTAGATCCTATGTCAAAAACGAGATCAAGATCATTCCTAAGTTCTGTCCAAGATTTCAAGATCTAAATCAAACAGTTCGGTTTCAACGGGTTTTCACCTATCAAATCAACTCCAAAAATTCTCAAATTTTTACAGTAGCTAGGTCTAAGTCTTAGGAACGTTTTTCGTGTTTTAAGTTTTTCCGTTTGAGTTCGTTTTAAAGGTCGGAAAAATTCAACAATTCTGTTGCGTCGGTAAGAAAACAAAAGTAGACAGATTTATGATTCTTGTCAAATCTTTTAGGTTTCGAATGTTTTAAAATCTCCCAAAACCATGTAAGGTTAACTTACAGTGTCTATGAACGTCGGGAATGTCCAATTCGGAGGCGTGGCTTCCAGATCACCGTTTCTCCTCTCCGTTCGTCGGGTTCTACGATCTAGATTCGATACGGGGGTATAGAAAGAAAAAGAAGATGATTAGGATTCGTTTTCGAATCGTTTATTGAATAGAGATTGAACCGAGACTTACCACGACTATGGAGATCTGTTGCGAACTCGTCCACCGCGTTCGTCTTGGTTTCGTGCCTCCGACGACTCCGGATTAGGGTTTCGAACGTATAGAGTGCTTTAGGGTTTCGTAAACTTGTTCGGGGCTCCCAAGGGGCTTATTTATAGAATTCTAAGTCCCTAGGGCGTCCACGGCCGACCTAGAACTCTGGAGTCGAGAGGTGTTCAACCGAAAGTCGAAAAATCCGCGTTCGGGTGAGAGATTCACGCAACAAACGAATCTGTGGGTTGGCGCGGTCGTGGCGCGGCAAACCCCTTCCAGCGCGCGGCCACCGCGCCGTCTACGCCTGGACTTCGGTCCGGGCGGGTCGTGCGATCCGTCGTGCTTTTCCGCCTCTCTTTCGGGTTTCTATCCCTCTATGCTTCCGAATTCCGATTCCCGGGGTATATTCGGGTTCATACCTTCTCTCTAATTTTTATTCTTAGTCCAGTTGGATGTTTTGGACTCGAATACTCGAGTTCATTAGTGTCGGGTTTTGGTGTACCATTTAACCATTTAATTAAATTCCTTTAATTCCTTTTTAAGTAAAAATCTCATTTCTCATTTCCTTATATTTATTTATTTATTTATTTGCTGGATTGTTTATTTATTTATCGCATTTATTTTATGTATTATTTATTTATTTAATTATTGCTTTATTTTATGTTGGAAAATTCTCGGGTATTACAGTCTACCCTCCTTAAGAATCAACTTCGTCCTCGAAGTTGTGTTTCGGCCTTTCTCGTCTCGTGCTAAGGTCTTGTGTTTGTTTTATTATGTTGTGACTGAACTTAGAATTAAAACTTCTAAGCTGCCTACGTACCCGGTAAAGGGATCAAGCCATAACGTAGTTCAAAAGTTTACAAAAATGCACAAAAAAATTAGGGGGTATGACATCCTCTCCCCCTTAAGATTGCAGTTATGTCCCCATAACTGTGTCGGTATCGGTTTGGAACAATGTCGGGTATCGTTCCCTCATATCGGATTCTACTTCCCAAGTTGCCGTCTCACTTTCGTGGTTTGACCAAAGAACCTTGATCATTTTGATGGTTTTGTTCCTCGTTACTCGTTCCTTAGTATCGAGAATACGCACTGGGACTTCTTCGTAAGTCAAATCTTCATCGAGCTCAATTATCTCCGGTTGAAGTACATGTGTCGGGTCCGGCACATACTTCTTTAGTTGTGAGACATGGAAGACATTATGAACTCGATCTAAGTGTGGCGGTAAAGCCAATCGGTAGGCTAGAGTTCCGACTCGTTCTAGAATCTCGTAAGGTCCTATGTATCGAGGACTTAACTTCCCTCGTTTGCCAAAGCGCATCACCCCCTTCATGGGTGATATCTTTAGCATGACCCTATCTCCCACTTGAAATTCTAGGTCTCGTCGTCTCACGTCGGCATAACTCTTTTGACGGTCTTGAGCGGCTTTCATCTTCCCTTGGATCACTTTGATTTGTTGAGCCATGTCTTCGATAAGTTGTGGTCCCACTACCACGGACTTATCGTTTTCTTCCCAGCTCAAAGGGCTTCGGCACTTTCGTCCATACAATGCCTCGAAAGGTGCCATGCCGATACTCGCATGGTAACTATTATTATAGGAAAACTCAATCAAGGGTAAATGAGATTCCCAATTCCCTTTGAATTCCAACACGCATGCTCTCAGCATGTCTTCTAGTGTTTGGATTGTTCTCTCAGTTTGTCCATCCGTCATCGGGTGGAATGCGGTGCTCATCTTGATTTGAGTACCGAGAGCTTTTTGTAACTCCGTCCAGAAATGAGAGACAAATCTACTGTCTCTATCGGAAATGATATCATGTGGTACTCCATGTCGCCGTACCACATTATCAATGTAGGCTCGGGCCAATTGGTCCATAGTCCACGTGTCTTTCATTGGGATGAATATGGCTGTCTTCGTTAGCCTATCCACAATCACCCAAATCTTGTTCATGCCTTTAGGTGATCGGGGTAATCCCGAGACAAAGTCCATTGAGATGCTATCCCACTTCCAACTTGGAATCTCTAGTGGTTGCATCAATCCTAAGGGTTTATGTCGCACTGCCTTAACCTTTTGGCAGGTGAGACATCTCGCCACGAAATTTGCCACTTCCTTCTTCATTCCCGGCCACCAATAGATCTTCTTCAGATCTTTGTATAGCTTGTCACCTCCGGGATGTACGGAATATGGCGTGTTGTGCCCTTCCTCCATCAACCTTTGCTTCAATTCGGCACATTTAAGAGGCACACACCATCTACCTTTGAAACGGATGCTTCCATCCTCGTGGACAGCAAATCCTATTGCCTTTCCTTCGGCAATATACCCTTTTATCTTCTCGAGTTTCGGATCGCCCGGTTGAGCGAGTCGAATCTCGTCTAATATTGGAGTTTCTACGACCATGGCATTGACCGTTTCTCTCACTGTGCCAGGATGCACAAGTTCTAACTCCAACCTTGCCAAATCTATGTACAATGCCGGCGGAATTACCAACGAGTTCGTCACGTGTTGGGTTTTCCGACTTAGGGCATCGGCTACCACATTCGCCTTCCCCTCGTGGTACGCTATCTCTAAATCGTAGTCTTTGATAAGTTCCAACCACCTTCGCTGTCTCAAATTCAACTCCTTCTGAGTGAATATATACTTCAAGCTCTTGTGGTCGGTGAACATTCGACACTTCCGCCCATAAAGATAATGTCTCCATATCTTTAGAGCGAAAACGACCGCTGCCAACTCCAGGTCATGTGTCGGATAATTTTCCTCATGAGGTTTTAGTTGGCGTGATGCATAGGCTACGACTCTCGAGTCTTGCATCAAAACACAACCTAAACCTTCCTTCGAAGCATCGCTATATACTTCGAAGTCACCATTCTCTGATGGTAATGTTAATACGGGTGTGGTTGTGAGTCGTTTCTTTAGCTCTTGAAACGATGTCTCACATGCTTCGGTCCACTCGTATTTTGCTCCTTTCTTAAGTAGCTGGGTCAAAGGACGTGCAATCCTTGAAAAGTCCTTCACGAATCGTCTATAATATCCGGCTAATCCAAGGAAACTCCTTATTTCCGTTGGACTTTTCGGAGTTGCCCATTCAGTCACGGCAGAAACTTTTGCCGGATCCACTGATACTCCATCGGCGGATACTATGTGTCCGAGAAATGCCACTTCTTTCAGCCAGAAGTCACATTTCGACAGCTTACCGTATAGCTGATTCCTTCGCAGGATCTCCAACACTTGATGTAAGTGCTTCGCATGCTCCTCCTCGCTCTTCGAGTAGATCAGGATGTCGTCGATGAACACTACGACGCACTGATCTAACAATTCTCGGAACACGTTGTTCATGAGATTCATGAACATGGCCGGAGCATTTGTTAACCCGAAGGATAACACTGTGAACTCGTAATGGCCATATCGTGTTCGAAACGCCGTCTTTGGAATGTCCTTCTCGGCAATCCTCAATTGATGATACCCAGATCGCAAATCGATCTTCGAGAATACTGAAGCTCCCTTCAGTTGATCAAACAGATCCTCTATTCTCGGTAGGGGGTATTTATTCTTAATAGTCACTTGGTTTAGTCCTCGGTAATCTATGCAAAGACGTAATCCTCCGTCTTTCTTCTTGACAAATAAAACCGGTGCTCCCCAAGGGGACGTACTCGGTCTTATGTAACCTTTTCCCAATAGCTCCTCGAGTTGTTCCTTTAACTCCTTCATTTCCAGTGGTGCCATCCGGTACGGAGCTTTCGAGACAGGCTCTGTCCCCGGAATGAGATCTATCGTAAATTCAAGATCTCTCTCAGGTGGCATGCCCGGAACGTCTTCAGGGAACACGTCCGGGTATTCTCTCACCACTGGTATGCTATCAACCTTGTTCTCTTCCGCCTCAAGGTTGTGCACATAGCACGCATAGAGTTCATACCCTTTACGCATCAAGTTACTTAGTTTAAGTGCACTAACGATTTTGTTACTTTTCTTAGGGGGCTGAAAGTAAAAGATCACTCTCTTTCCCCTACTTTTTGACAAGGTGATCTTTTGCTTTTGGCATTCGATCACTGCTTTATACTGGGATAGCCAATCCATCCCCAGTATGATGTCAAAGTCTCTTAAGTTAAATTCTACCAAGTTCGCGAAGAATTCTACGTTCTTTATTACTATAGGAATTCCGTTATATCGTTTAGAGCAAGACACTACTTCTCCAGAAGGCAATTGAATTCCTAAGCTAATTCTCTCGCACTTAGGTAGATCTAACTCAGGCACTATCCTTGATGCAATAATTGAGCAACTAGCTCCGGAATCAAATAAAATTCTAAGGGGTGTATTCAAAACATGAAATGTACCTGCCATCACTTCTCCTTGCGCAGGCACGTCCGCTTGGTTTACCACATTGAGCCTCCCCACAGGGCGTCCCTGATTGCCCTGCTGATTCCCATTTGGCTGCTGATTTTGCTGTTGGTTTTGATTCTGCGGGGGCGGAGGTCGTTGGTTCTGGTTCTGGTTTTGCGGCCTATTTTGAGGGGGTCTGTACCCTTGGTTATTCCCATTTCGCCCGTTTTGGTTTTGAGGCTGCTCTTGCCCCGCGACCAAATCGTCCCTCTTCGTTATGTTCTCGAGCCTAGTTCGACATTCCCGTCGAACATGACCCATTCGACCGCATCGGTAACAAGCGCCTTGTTGCGGGCATCCCCTTGCCAGATGTGGTCGTCCACATCGCGGGCAAGGCGGTACCGGATCTTCTTGATTGAACCTCCTTCCCGTGTTGTTTTGTTGGGGCCTATTCGACCCTCTGCGTTGCTCGTTCCTTCCAGTGTTGTTCTCGTTTCGTGAATCTCGGCTTCTCTTGTCTTGAGGACCCCTGCTGGACTCCCCACTCACTCTTCTTTTCAGCTGCTGCACGCGTGCTACCGCTACAGCGCGATCGTATACGGCTTGCAAATCGGGGTAGTGTACTCCCGCGATCACTTCGCGCACAGACAGGTTCAGTCCCATCTCGAATTTCTGCGCCTTTTCCGCATCAGTAGGTACTAGTCTTGGTGCGAACCTCACCAGCTCCTTGAAGCGGGTGTAGTATTCCTGCACCGTTTGGCTTCCTTGCTTCAGCGACAGGAATTCTTCGTACATGGCAGCTTTGGAACTCAAGGGATAGAATCGATCCCTGAGTAGTTCCATCATCTCCATCCACGAGTAAGGCTCGTCATCTTCAGTTAGTTTGGCTTGCGTTGCTTGCCACCAGTCATCCGCTTCGCCTCCCAAGTAGTATGAAGCGACATGTACCCTCTCTCCTTCCGGACATTTGACCGCTCCCAGCAGCTTGTCAAAAGTTCGGATCCATTCTTCCAGTTTAGCTGGATCCTCCTCACCAGCATAGTGGGGCGGCTGGTAGGGATTCACCATCGCCAGGTAGTTAGGGCGAGCTTGGGGCGGAGGTACCGCCGCAGCTTGACCCTGGTTGACTTGCGCGTTTCCGAGCGCAATCAACACTTCCTCTATCGTCCTAAGACGATCGCCCACATTGTTCGGTGCGGGGGCGTCCTGCGCACCTTGGGGCTGTTCCTCATCAGGTTGGTTTGGTTCGGTGACGTTTGGTGGTGTTTCAGTAGGTGTTTCAGTGGTGGTTTGGGGAGCAGGTTGGGCTCTGCCTCTTCCTCTTCCTCTGGGTGCCATTCTGGTACAAATAGGATAGTTTAGGACTGATAAATTTAGCATATAGTCTAAGCAATTTGTATGAATGTATATGTGTGTAGTAATTTAGCACGTGGTGCTTTGTTCGAACTAAGGAGCATCGTATGCTTCGAGGTTTTATTTTATTTTGGGTTTGTTTTGTTTTGATTTTTTTAAAAAAAAATAAGTCGGCATTTTATTTCCTCATAAGAAATTTTAGTACAAAAGTAGAAATATTTTTCTAGCAAAACAATGGCTAACAGTAGAATCTCTAGTGCCTCATGACGTCTCTCGGCGGGGTAGCAGGATCTTCCTCCGGATCTTCCTCCTCCGAACTCGGCGGTAGTAGATCGTCAAAGATGGTGTTTAAATCTTGCCCGTGGGCATCGATGTATTCCTTTAGTATTAAGTTTTGTGTAGTGAGGGTTTGGACTTGGCGCTCGAGTTGGTTTATGCGGTGATGATCCGCCTCTCTCAAGTTCCCCATGTGATGTAAGTTGGCCTCCAGTTGAGCCATACGGTACTTCATCTGCTCTAGGGTTTGGTGGGAATCGAGATGAACGCTCATCATCCTGACCATCAACTGCATCATGTCTTGACTAGCCATCTAGCGCAAGCAAGAGATCTAGGTTAATATTCGCCAAGATTCTAGGTTCGAGTTTCCAAGATTCTAAGTTCAAGTTTCGCCAAGATGCTAAGTTCAAGTTTCGCAAAGATTCTAAGTTCAAGTTTCGCCAAGATTCTAAGTTCAAGTTTCGCCAAGATGCTAAGTTCATAGCAGAGATGCAACATGCATATGCAAATGATATTTCCCCCCAATAATAATTTAATACCCATATATTTTTTTTTTTCCCATGGGTTTTAAAATAAAATTTCTCCATGGAAATAAAAAAAAAATTTAAAATTTAAAATAATAGTCAAAATATTAATAATAGTTTAAAAATAATAATGGTTTAGAAATAATAGTTTAAAAATAATAGTGGTTTAAATAATAGTTTAAAAATAGTAATGGTTTAAAAACAATAATAATTTAAAAATAGCCGGGCTCTGATACCAACTTGTAACACCCCGGTTTTTGGTAACCCAGGTCGGGATGTCACCGCCACATCTCCCTAGTAAGACACGGTTTCTCCGAGCTTACTAAAGAGATGCAAGGCTAGGTATTGCAGTGTTTAAAATATTTAAAGCATACAAAATAGCCCATACAATATAAATCGAAAATAATAATAGCATAGCGCAGCGGAAATATTTAGTTTAGTACAGTATCGCAGCGGAAAATTTAAATAGGGCCGACATGGCCAAAACACGGGTTAAACAGGCCCGTTCAGAATATAGTCTAAGTACGAAATTTAAAAGCAAAATAAAAGTTCCCAAAATCCCATGCATGATTCGTGCTCACACATGCTCATTCCACATATTCTGTACAGAAAGGAATAAAAACGGTTTTGATCAGCAAAATTGCTGAGTAAGTTAACACATGCATGATCGTAGGGTTTAAAAGCCATACTTTAATAATTTAACAAAAGCATGATAATAACATAATATTTGCTTTCATATAATCCATATCATATAGCACAATCTATCTCAGGCTCTAGTTAATAACACATATCACATGGTTTAATCATAAAAGCCAAAATTTTTAAATAAGACATTTAAATAATTCAATTGGACAACACTATAATTTAATCTAGTTTAATTTAATTTAGAATCCCCATTACATTCCCGATTTGGTATCTCAAGTTTCACGATAAAGATCGCGATGTCAACAAGTTTAGCCGGTAGCCCGGCGGCCGCAGCCGTATCAGCCATACCCAGTACCACTCCGGAGCCTCGGGAAACCCATACGGATATTCACGAGAGTGTAGGCTCTAAGTTTCGCCGTTTTGGCAATATCACATTTCAAGTATAGCGCGCGGGGTCACCATCGTCCATTACGGCACGAAGTGAATCGTTAGGGGGCACCCTGCAGAGCACTCACCCCTAATTTTAATTTATCAAGTTTGTAAGGGGATTTAGTTTTTAAAAATCTGACTTCCATTGTGTTCATTTAGAAACAATATCTCAATTCGTTTCAACCCTAAAGGTTAATTCCATGTTTCAACAAGATTTCAAAATTTCGTTTCGGTAAATCACAGTTTACTCCAAAATTCGTCAAAAATCAGTTTTAATTCCAAAAATTCCAAAATTTCACATCTGACTCGGAAACATCAAGATCTACAACTTTCGTGTTTTAACTTTTTCAATCCGAGATACCTAAGTAGGTCAAAATCGCTAATTTTCGCATAACAAGAAATCTGTCCGAGTTCAATACATCACAGATCAAAGATTTCAGTTTCTACCATATCAATTCAACTCCAAATTTAATGAAATTTGACAGGGATCATCTTAAGACATTTATCTACAACTTTCATGTTCGGCCAAAGATCTAAAACAGCCTAGATCCTATGTCAAAAACGAGATCAAGATCATTCCTAAGTTCTGTCCAAGATTTCAAGATCTAAATCAAACAGTTCGGTTTCAACGGGTTTTCACCTATCAAATCAACTCCAAAAATTCTCAAATTTTTACAGTAGCTAGGTCTAAGTCTTAGGAACGTTTTTCGTGTTTTAAGTTTTTCCGTTTGAGTTCGTTTTAAAGGTCGGAAAAATTCAACAATTCTGTTGCGTCGGTAAGAAAACAAAAGTAGACAGATTTATGATTCTTGTCAAATCTTTTAGGTTTCGAATGTTTTAAAATCTCCCAAAACCATGTAAGGTTAACTTACAGTGTCTATGAACGTCGGGAATGTCCAATTCGGAGGCGTGGCTTCCAGATCACCGTTTCTCCTCTCCGTTCGTCGGGTTCTACGATCTAGATTCGATACGGGGGTATAGAAAGAAAAAGAAGATGATTAGGATTCGTTTTCGAATCGTTTATTGAATAGAGATTGAACCGAGACTTACCACGACTATGGAGATCTGTTGCGAACTCGTCCACCGCGTTCGTCTTGGTTTCGTGCCTCCGACGACTCCGGATTAGGGTTTCGAACGTATAGAGTGCTTTAGGGTTTCGTAAACTTGTTCGGGGCTCCCAAGGGGCTTATTTATAGAATTCTAAGTCCCTAGGGCGTCCACGGCCGACCTAGAACTCTGGAGTCGAGAGGTGTTCAACCGAAAGTCGAAAAATCCGCGTTCGGGTGAGAGATTCACGCAACAAACGAATCTGTGGGTTGGCGCGGTCGTGGCGCGGCAAACCCCTTCCAGCGCGCGGCCACCGCGCCGTCTACGCCTGGACTTCGGTCCGGGCGGGTCGTGCGATCCGTCGTGCTTTTCCGCCTCTCTTTCGGGTTTCTATCCCTCTATGCTTCCGAATTCCGATTCCCGGGGTATATTCGGGTTCATACCTTCTCTCTAATTTTTATTCTTAGTCCAGTTGGATGTTTTGGACTCGAATACTCGAGTTCATTAGTGTCGGGTTTTGGTGTACCATTTAACCATTTAATTAAATTCCTTTAATTCCTTTTTAAGTAAAAATCTCATTTCTCATTTCCTTATATTTATTTATTTATTTATTTGCTGGATTGTTTATTTATTTATCGCATTTATTTTATGTATTATTTATTTATTTAATTATTGCTTTATTTTATGTTGGAAAATTCTCGGGTATTACATAGATCATTAGAGTTTAATTTTTGTAGAACATTCTTTTAATGGAATTGAACAAAATTCTTTATATCACATTAATCACGGGTTGAGATCATTGGATTTCAACCTCAAAATGTTAGTATAAAGGTTCAATTAATTAAGTGAGAAAAATGGAGAATTGGAGAATTTTGGCAAGAAAAAGCCAATTACGATGCTATACAGATGTTACGGCGCTATCCAAAGTTAGCGCCGTTATGATAGCGTCGTAGGGAGAATTTTTAGAAGTGTTGATGAAATTGGGGGGTACGGCGCTATATACCAAATGACGACGCTATCCTAGGATAGCGTCGTAGATATAGCGTCGTAGGTGGGTTATGTGAAAGATTTGAGTATTTTGGGATCCTACGACGCTGAACAAAAATTACGACGCTATCCGAGGATAGCGCCGCCGGTCTAGCGCCGTAGGATGAATTTTGTTTGAGTTCTGGGCAACTACGACGCTATGCCTCGCCTACGACGCTATCCAAGGACAGCGTCGTAGGGCGGTTAGCGTCGTAGCTAGCCCAGAAACATGTTGTTGTTCGGGTGATGCAATCTCTGCGATTGCAAACCCTATTTTCGAGTTAATGGCTCACAAATGCATGAAAATGAAACAACAAGTTAAGAACAATGAGAGAAGGATGCAAGAAGGATGCAAAACAGTAAAGAAAAGACATGCTAAACTACACATTCATGAACCACAAACCCAAATGAGGGTTTTCAGCCAACAGATCATGCATGAATCCCCGAAAACAACACCTAAAACACAAACCCAAATGAAACAGTAAAATAAAATGACCAAGTGGTCATTAAACCAAAATAAAGCAATAAATCCATGAACTCTTGTCCATTTCATGATTTTGGGACTCTTTTTGTGATTAACTTCCCATTTATAAGAAATGGCTTGCTAATACTCATCATTTGAGTATTTCAAGCCTTAATAAAGGTTAAACAAAGCTGAAAATAATGTAAAAGGTGGCTAACTAAGGTAGCAAATGCTAATAATACCACTAATCTAGATATTAAGAGCCTAATCTAAGACAGAAATGTAAATAATACAAAAATAAAGACCTAACTACCTAACTAACCTACACCTCAAGAACACTAGGTTGTCTCCAAGTTTTGAATGATGTCTTCTTGAATGCTGATCATTGGAGTCAACTGGTCCTTATATAGGTGGGAAACCCTAGGCCTATGGGCCCCCAGGCCTTGAAATTGGAATTCTGAGCCTTAGTACGACGCTATAGCTGGGTACGACGCTATCCCTCTACGGCGCTATAGGTGTAGCGTCGTAGTCTTCCATCCCGAAGACACTCTTTGTTTCTGAATGGACAGCCTACGGCGCTATCCTTGCTTACGGCGCTATACTCAACTACGGCGCTATAGGTGTAGCGTCGTAGTCTTTCTTCAATTATCAGCCTCAGTTTCCTCCTACGGCGCTAGACCAATGCTACGGCACTATCCATATTTAGCGCCGTAGTTGTGTCTAGCGTCGTAATATCCTGAAAATTTAACTTTGTGTGGGTTTTTTCATTTCTTTTCTCATCTTTTTGTTTCCTTTTTCTTTTCTTTTCTTTTTCTCATGTTTTTTGATTTTTCTAACATAAATGTGTAATAAAATTACACATTTATGCATTTCTCATACCAGCTCAATATTTTTACAATTATGCATAAATCAGTCCAATTCTACTGCTTTCTTATTTAATATAAGACCGGAATGCGATCAAATGCCCGTTTCAGACACGGAAATGGATTGAAAATAATGGTCATTTCTGGCCATTATCAACATCCTCACATTTAATACTGATCGTCCCCGAGCAGTCAGAGTCAATGTTCCTAAGAACACGGACTCTGCATATTCAATTCATTTTCGTGGCTTCATAAATCACATTCTTTTTGGATTGGGATAAGACAATCAAAAACTACAAGTATTAAATTCCCTTGATTGCAGTGTTTAATGAAATGATACTTGCTCACTACATCGGGCCTACAAATCAAACATTATTATCAACCCTTCATGAATATTATGTTTGAAAGATGCAAAGATTAAGGATGAGAATTAGGGGATGACATGAACATTTTTAATGAAACAGAGCCTCACTTATAAGAGAATCGGAAAATTCACTCACTCTCAATTGGGGTTTAATCATGAACGCTCAAAATCAATTTTAATTAAATTATCCCATAAGCTTGCAATTAGACCAACTCGCCACCGGCTCATTTCCTCAAATCGAGATCTCGAGGTCTTATTTAAGGGTTGTAATGGGGCATACGGTTGTGACATAGGTAGGAAAGGGAATTATTGGGCTAAGAAGTGGCAAGAATTTAATTCCATCATAACTTGGCATATTTTTATTTAAAATTTATGATCATCAATATATTTCGTCTTTCTTTCTTTTGCTTTTCTTTTCTATTGCATGACATTAGACTATGTCTAATTTGCTTTGTCATTTGCAATTTATTTGTGTTGAATGGAATTCAACTTTTTTTTTTTTGAATTGGTTTATAACATACCGATTAATATGGATTGATGATCATAAGTTTAATGCCTTTGATAGAATTTATCCTTGCATACTTGGGTTTGAATTTCTTGGTCTTTTTAGAAGGCTGTGAATAGTATAGTGGGCTTCAAAGAAAAATTAGGCTTAAGGTTCAAATTGGTTAATCCTAAAGGGAAAATATTTTTGGGTTTGGATTTCAAAAGAAGGCCAAAAATTTTGGGTTTTCTAAGTGCCTCGATCATATGCTCGATTTCGGGAATATGGCATGGTCTTGAATCGGTCCCACTTGCAAGTTCTAGTTTCCTTTAATCAAAATGATTCACACATCAAAGAAAATGAATGAGTAAAAATGACTCATGGCTCAAATCTCACAAGGTTGGGTTGATTTATGTCATACAGTATTCTCAAATTTAATCAAAGCTTAATTCTAACAATTTATTCAATCCAAATCTCTAACATGCAGATTTATTACCCAATAAGCTGATCGCATCATTAAATTTTTATAGCTCAAAACCTTAGGAATTCATTTCATTCATGCTCTCAATTATATTATCCCAATTTTAAAAGTTTGAAAATTTAATCACAAGCCTAAATTCAACATGTGAATTTAGAGCAGGTTTATGCATATTTTTGCTGGTTATTTAATTTAAAGCAGTAAAGAGGCACTGTCAACATACAAAGTATGTCAACAGCATATTTTTTTGGCCTGACAGTCACTTATTTATCTTGGACTGCCAGACATCTTTTCAAGAATAAAATTGTTTTTCGGACTGCAAAATTCCTTTTTGGAAAACGGTAAATACATCAATTACAAGAGATTTCATGCAATAAGAGCGAACTTGCACAAATGATAGAAATTCTCTTATATGATGCTTACAATTAAGCTCAAGAATGAATAGGATCAGATCAGATTCATTCTTTCGGTTCCTGAGGTTGAGTTGAAGGCCCAGCATCGTCTGTTAGCAGGGGTGGCGGCTTCGGGAGCTGTCCGATGAGTGCTTGGATTACCGTCTCCATCATTTTTCGTTGACGTTCTTCACTTTCCATCATCATCTTCCGCTGCCTCTCTTCGCTTTCCAGCCTTTCTCTGTGCTGCCTTTCTTCTCTTTCCAACAGGAGTCGTCTGAATTCATCTTCTCTTCTCCTTTGTTCAGCTTTCTCTTCCTCTTTCCTCCTATCTCTCTCCTCTCTGATTCTCTTATCATCTTCCCTTCCTAGGATGATAACATTCGCCAACTGCTTGACACTTTCTGTCATGGTTTTGTTCATTGAACTCACGATCTCGACTATATTCGAGTCAGCAGGATGTTGGGACACATTCTGGCTTGGAGAAGGGACTTGGGAGGGCCGAGCTTGCTGCTGAGGGGCTTGAACTGGTGGTGATGAAGGGATTTGTCTTGGACTCGGTTCTGTTGGCTCGTGTTGATGCTCCTCCACTTGTGTTGAAGGTCCCGCCTCAGTACGGGCCTTTCTTCTTCTTTTAGGAGCAGGGGAAGGCATTGGATCTCTTCGTTGAATTGATGGTGCTTCTTCACCGGATATGAACGAAGATTGCACATTCGAGTCAGCCGGGAATGGAGGGAGTGCATATGTAATCCTTTCTTGATTGGGCATGGATGGGACCCGGATAGGAGGGTTCAGAATCACCAAGGCATCAGTTTCAAATTCTCCCATGTCTACCCCTTGAGCTGTGCAGATTCTTCTGATCAGATTCGGGTAGCAGAGGGCATTCTTCTTCTCAATTCGTGTGGTCATGACTCTAAAGATATGTTCCCCAACATTCAGTTTTCGCCCATGCCACAACTTTGCAAATCCCATCAGTACGCTGCCTGAAGTAGTTTGGGGATGCGAGCTGGGCCTGATTCTAACCATGTAAAACTCGAATGTGGGCATGAACTCCACCTTTATCTTAGATGTGCTGAATGTCCCCACCAAGCCTGGCGTTTTGGTCAAGGAGTCGGCGATGGCTTGATATGTTGCTTTCATCTTTGTTTTGCCACGCCTACTCAAGATCTCCTCCTCCGGTATCTCACTTTGATAGCTGGGTGTTTGGAGAAATCTGTTTAGATAGTCCGGGGCTATATCTATTGTTTTTCCTCTGACCCAAGTTGTTCGTCTTGCAACGTTAATGTTGCAATAGAACTCCCTGGTCAACTCCATGTACCCGGAATCTCCATGGTGCAATAAGAATTGCTCCCATCCAAGCCATGTTCTCCAAAAATCGACAGTCGGGTGCCTTAACGATTCCGGAGCAAACCCCTTGTCGGGTATGATGCTTTCCAGAAGCTCTTCATATGCTTTGACTGCTTTCGGGTTCCCATTGAACTTCCGGACTACATCTGCCTCTTTTATTACCATTTTGGTATTTTCAATCTTTTGAATTCCCATTCTAGCCCGAACTCCGGTTTCCTCCCAAAATCTGGCAGGTTTGACTGAACCAACAGATTCGTCATCGCTTGAATGCCAGTCAGTTGGTTCGTCTTGCCCCTCCTGGATAGGTTCATGTCCAGTTGGTTCTCCTCCTTCCTGGGCTGCTTCGTTCAATGGATCCTGCTGAGCCTCTTCTACCTCCTCGACCTGTTTAATTACATTTTTCATTGTATTGTATTCAGTCATTACAGGCTTTGTAAAGTTCAATACAGGAAAGTAAGGATCAACACTAGTTGATACCTCCTCCTCCTCCCTTTCTCTTCGTTCTGCAGCTTCCCTCAAGACTTGCTTGGGTGTTCTCGTGAAAAATGCTGCTACGGCCCTTGCCTCTCTTTCATCCTCTTTTCTTCCTTGTTCTTCTTCGGCTTCCTCCCTTTCTTTTTGTCTCTTTTCAGCTTCTTGTTGCTTATCAACTTTATCCTTTACCAGTTCAGATAGTGGAATTGGATCCACTCTTTCCTCAGGCTCATCATCTTCTTCAATCATGACTCTTCTTCTTTTGTTCTGCTCAGATGACGTTTCGGGAGCGATTACTGCTTCAATTCGAGCTGTCCCAACAAGGGGATCGATTATCCGGCCTACTTCAGTCTGGTATCTGATCTGCTCTTGATCTGCCCCTGCATCAATCCTAGCTTCAATTTGCTCATTGACATTCTGTCTTATGTGATCTCGGATGGTTGCAGCATCGTGAGCAGTGGGACCAGTCCAAGTAGGTGGTTGCTCTTCTTTGATTTTCAGTCCCTTTCCCTCAACTCCACCAGTGATCATCAGTTCTTCATCATCCTCCTTCTCTTTTTCCATCCTTGCCTTTTCGGCTCTCATTTTTTCTTTGTAAACTGGCGAATGAGTTGTGATTGGAGGGGTTGGATCTGTTTCATCTCTGGGTACTCTTGTTGTGATGGGAGGTAGTTGACTGCATTCGAAGTCTAATGGATCAGCCATGGCTGCTGCCGTCTCCATCTCTGTCGATTTCCTCGTTTCCAATTCCGCTTGCAACCTTTCAGCTACTTCTTTGTCATGAATTTCTTTCTTCTTTCTTTCCTCCTCAGCTTTTGCTTCCTCAATATTTTTCAGCATTTCGGCGTCATGAGCTCCGGTAGCTGATTTTTCTGCAACATCTTGTCTTTGCACTCCAGCTCCTGCATACTCCTCCTCCTGCAACTGTCTTGCAAACTCAGCATCTCGGGCAATCAGCTCTTTTCTCTTAGGGGGTGACGGTGGCATCACTCCTTTTCCTTTGTCTTTCGGGTCTGCTGGTTCAGTTGCTTTCCTTGTAGTGGCCTCGGGCTCTCTGATTATAACTTTTGGCTCCGGTGCCCGCCCACTTTTCTCCTTGTCAGACAGCTTTATCAATTTACCTCGAGTTTGAATTTGAGGTTCAGGATGGCTTTTAGACACAGCGGCGGTAGCAGGTACTTTCTCTCGTGCTGGCAGGGCTGATGCTTGCACAGCCGGTTGGGTTGGCAAGGGATTAGCGTCACTGAAGATCTGAGGTGGGGATGCAGCACTTGTGTACTGATCGATCAACACATCATCTTCATCTTCACTCCCTTCTCGCTCTCCTTCATCCACATTAATTCCTAGATTCTTTTCTGCTTCTTTCACATATTTCTTGATGAAAATGGGGCTGGAGATACGATTCAGTCGCTTCACCCACACCTTCCGGATGTGATTGCAATAATAATCCCTGCGCTCCCTCTTGTAATGTAGCGGAATGTTTGCTTTGATGGTGTTGCAGTAATTCAACCCGAAAGCATCCATCTCCATTATGAAGTGCACAAAATCCATTCTGTTTTCTTCAATCAGCGATTCAACAATTGGCTTGATCTCTGGCGCCACAAAAGACATGTCACGGGTAAATTTGACCCGGATGTACTCCTCGGCCTCAGCCTGAGTCAAGAGTCGAGTCTGTCGCTGATTCTTTCCCAGTACCTTCCAAGGTGTATTTGTAATGAAGCCGGTGATCTGATCCCTGAGCACATTAAGTTGGGCCAATCCCTGCGGTCTCTGCTCAGCGAGGTGGGTTGGCTTGTACACATCCTCCAAGAAAATCGTGTCAAAATAGTCTTCCTCTGGCAATACCAGGTCCTTATCTAAGACAGATTCCGTAATGTCTTTTCTGCCCGTGCCCCATAGCGTCATCAAGGCATGCCATTGCTCCCTGAATTCTTTAGTTAGTCTATCATTCTCTTAACTATTGGAGCCCGATTCTCCTTCTCTGATGCCATGGCCTTGTTGATAGCACTATTCAGATTGTGGCTCACTTCTCTGTGCCTTTCCCTCGCTTGTAGTGTCAACCATCTCTGCTCCTTTACTCCTTTGTTCTCCAACAAGCGGGAGTTATAAAAAAATGGCAGGGCTTTCTGCATCATGAAGATTCCATGAGTCACCAGATGGCTGAGGTTGGGCGCCTTTTCTGTGAACTGCTTCTTGACTCTTTCATCCACTCTGTTGGGCACTATTATGATGTCAAACTCCATGCAGGCGGGATCTATTGTTTTCGAATGCTGGTGCCTTTCCCATCGGGCCATGAACTCATGAAATCTCCTCAAAATTCTTTCAGCGTGCACATCTTCTGGAAACTTCATGTCCTCTGCAGTTGCATCCATTTGTTTCTCCCAGAATTTTGACAAATAGTAGTAAAAATCCCGTTGGAAACCCAATTCCTTGAAATTCCTTTCCTCGGGCTTGATGTGCTTGTCCCATCCTTTGGGCAGTCTGAAATTCACTTCGGTCTGATTCACGATTGACAGTTTAAATGTTGATTCGAGGGCTGCCCGGTAGTCATTAACCTTCTTACGGAACTGTGAGCTCTCTAGGACCCCTTGGTCCTGCGTGCAAGGGGGCAATCCTGCCCGTGATTCAACCACTAACTTTTCCCTGAAAAATATGAGGGTATTAAATCCAGTTTTTATAATTTTTGCAAGAATTATTTAAATTGAAATTCAACATCCTCACATTTAGAGCTTTGCTCTGAATGTGAGGTTGTTTAATTCTTCAACTTAAATTTCATTGTAAAGCAGAGGTAAAATTTTTCTTTTTACAAGTTTTGAGACTTTCTAAGAAGGATTAAAATTATTCTTAGAACTTATGAGTCATTGGGCTCCCAAATATTTAGTGGACTAAGTGCCCAAAATCAAAATAAAGTAAAAGAAAAATGGTCATTGGACCAAAATATATATATTTTTTTTAATGGGCTATTGGGCCCAAAAATTTTGATTTTCCATTTTAAATAATACCGAGGTGATTGTTGAAAGTGCAATGGAAAAGTGGATGGAATGGAATGGATCGTGAATCGAGGAATGTGAAAGTGGAATGTGGCGGCCCGGATCTGCTTGAATGGAACTGCTATGGAATGAGATGGACAGTCCAAAGCATTCTCACAACCCAACTAAACTATTTTTAATTTTTAATAAAGGTTGACTTATTTTTATTTAATAAAAGTGGGATTTTATGGGTCCCATTTTTGGATTTTTAAAAGTAGTAGCAGTCCACATGAGGAAAAAGACTGCTACTTTATTAAACTACTTGTGCTCCATTGAGAGCAAAACCAAGTGGGTCAACCAAAATCCTACCAACTATTTTTGTCTTTTCTAAAGTCCTTTTTACTGAAAAGTGGGAGCAGCGTTTTTGTTGGTTTGTGCAGTCTTGCCAAATACAAACACACACCAACTTTTTGTATTTTTGAGTAAACTGAGACAGACATACCAAATAACACCATTAATTTAATGCTCCTGCACTTCAAAGTTCACCTTAGCGCATGCACAAGAACAACTCCCCATGGGCACCATAGTGATATCAAACCATCAATTTTACTATTTTAAAACAGAATTACCAACTAGGGTTACCCAAGATCACAAAATTAACAAGCTCTGAAACTCCAACTTCCAGTAACCAATAACACAGTGGTGTTCATGAGGCACCCATGTGTTCATCAGTCCATCCTATTGAATCCCAAAAACTCAAACCTTAGTAATGGCAGGAATACCTCCCAAATTAAAATCCACTGTCAAACCCTTACCCAATCATCTTAGCATCCAAATATTAACAACCCTAATCAGATTCTAACCATCCTAGCCCATCCAAACAACAGCAAACAGAAACCAAAATCACTTTCCCAAACAATTCGGCTGAGACAAGAATTTTGAAATAACCAAAATGCAGGTTCCCAAAACGAAAAGTGCTCGAAACTGGAATACTGGGAAAACATAAACGCCCAAAGTCTCTATTTACAACATTTGCAACATTAAGCCACAAAATACCCCAGAATCGCAGAACAGGGTTGCGCGAGAATCGAAAATGGGGAACCTACCAGGGTTTTTCGGCCTTAGAAGGCGACGGAGGTGAAGAAGAGGCCATTTGCGCGATTTTTGAAAATTTTGGCAGAGTTTCCTTAAGATTTTGGGCGGAAAAGGTGTTGTGCGAACTCTGCGTTCGTCGAAAGATAAGGGTTTGGGAGTGAGAGTTCGAAAATGCGAAGTGCGGGAGTGGGGGAGAAGAAGGGTTGGGTATTTATAAAAGGGGGAAGAAAGGACTACGGCGCTGAACTCAACTTACGGCGCTATCCTAGCGCCGTAGGCTTCGTGTAGCCTCGTAGTTAGGAAATAGAGGAAAAAGGGATACTACGGCGTTATCTTATTAGTACGGCACTATCCGAGGATAGCGTCGTAGTTATGGATTGCGCCGTAAGGCGGTGGAAGGGTAAGGAAGCACTACGGCGCTATACCTTTACTACGGCGCTATCCGAAGATAGCGTCGCTCTAAAGGATTGCGCCGTAGGGCTAAATAGATAGAGGAGCGGGAAGTGCCCTACGGCGCTATCTTACCACTACGGCGCTATCCTAGGATAGCGTCGTAGTTGAGAATAGCGTCGTAGTTGAGGGCGGGATTCAACTTCACTTTAATTTTCGAAATTTTGAAAATTTCCAAAAATTTACGCGGACTGGGCTTGAGTAGATGGAATTGGGCCTCAGTTGGTTTTATTTGTTTTGGACTTAAGAAATTTTTAGTCCAAAACAATTTTTGTAGTGTTAATGGGTTAACTTAATAATTGCACTTGCATAAAATAGGTCGGATTAATTCCATTTGTTTGCAAAAATTATCTCGGATTTTAAATCGCTTTAATTTTCGAGATCATTTTCTTAAATTCATTGACTTAATCCAACCGGGAACCTGGTTTTCTGTTCGATTTTTCTGTTCCTTCTTTTTGGTGGTTCGAAATTTCCTGCAAGGCAAACAAATACCCAATAGGTTAGGTTTTCTCCTCGAATCAACATCCTCACATTTAGAGTCTTGGTACTCTAAATGTTTAATTGATTTGAGGATACTTCTCTGTTCTGTTATAAACAAACAAACTACACTAACTAGCTATGAGCAATCAGGAGTGTAATTTTCTTAATAAACGACGCTGCATCCTCCCCGGCAACGGCGCCATGAAACTTTTGACAATTTCCCACACGAGTATTTTCTAAAATATTCCAGGTTAAATTTATTAAATGAAAAGAGTTATGATTCATGGGTAAGGGGTTTAAGGGTATATTCCACTTTTTATTACTCATGAGAGCAAACCTTGAGTTCAAGTGTCATTACGAATATCCCCGGCATGAAATCTCTGACAATTTCAGGCCTTGAAGATCCTTGCCATGAAACTTTTGACAAGTTCTTTCTTCATGAGTATTTTCTGAAAAATCGTAATCCTGGTTTTCAATTTTATTTAATGAAACGAATTTATGATGGCGGAATAGGATTAGGGATATATTTATAGGTTGTCACGTTTTTATTACTCGTGTTAAGAAACTGTGGCCCGAAAGCGCACGGTGTCAAAAATTGCAGTAATTTATAGTAAGACCGGATCGTTCACTGGAGGATGTGCGATAGAAGCAGGGCCCACGTCGTTTACTAAGATTTTCCACTCGGTTACTCGATTCAAGTTTGTGTTTGACTATCAACTACTTGACAGAATTTAAATCTATACTATGTAAGCGATTAAATGAAGCAGATAAAGCTATTCTAAAGAGCGGATTAATTTAAAGCAATAAAATTATTCTAAGAAAGCGGTTAAGATTATTCTAAGAAGGCAGATTTAAAATATGACAGAATGGAAAGGAAGAAGAGAATAAAGATTGGACAAGATTCAGATGAAACACAATTGAACTCCCATTTTAATACACAGATCTGAGTTAGGGATGGTCCTTTCAGTTAGCTAACTCTCATGCTCTCTGTACCGTGTTCCCTTTAACAGACAGGTACTTACAGTAAGAGTGTACATGCTCTTAAGGCAACAAATTCTAAGATACCACAGACTCATAACTCCTCTTGCAATGCCTTGCGAGAGTATGTTGGCCATCTGTGGTGGACAAGCAACACCTGACAAATCATTTATTGAAGTGTCAAGTACTGCTATCATTCCCCCATGTCACACCCCAAAGATTCTAATCAAGCCCTGAACTATCTCTTAACTCTCAATCCTAGTAGCAGTTACACAACTCTCAATACAACCGAGTGACCTCTAAAGAAAGCAGTTAAAAGAAAGCGGTAAAGAAAGCATCTAAAATCCTATCACTCGGAGGTTTTTGAAAGTCTGACCCTGGTAGTAAAAGAAAGCCCCCAGTCAGAATGACTGACTGGGTGTGGATCAAGAATTCCCTATTCTCGGTGAACCGCTCGCAGTGTTCACTTCCCGTCGGGTGGTTATGAGATACAAACTAATGAAACGAACTAATAAATCAGTTCGTTCCGGATGCACTCACTCAGGACTCAAAAATAGGCTTTGGCAGAAGAGGATAGCAGTTGAAAGGAACTCAACCCTATCTTAGAAAATAACCGAGGCCTCTGTATTGTTCCTATAGAATTATCTAACACACTGTATTCGAGTCCAAGTGGACCCCATCTCGGTGTGATAGTTAAGACTAAATTCCCAATACACAGCAATTTTGGAAAATAATAGATGTTTGAAAATCATTCCCTAAACAGGTACTAGACTCTCAATTAAAACACAGATCCTTTCAGTCTAGGTGAGACCTAATCGCTGACTCTGCTTCTAATTTCCCAAAATCAACCCCCAGTCGGATATGAATTAGTCATAACTGTGGAATTTATCCCTTACTTAGATCCGGATTTTGTAAATGAATTTTTGTTGGAAATTTATTGTGAGACATCTGATTAAAATCAAGACTCCTATGTCCAAGGGAAGGATCCCAAAATAATAATGACCACAGTATCTACATAATAATATCATGCATAAGTTTATAAGGAAGTGTAAAATAAAACAACCCAAAATATAAGGCGGGTTTAGACAGAAGTTGAAACACAGAGATGAAATAGCCGGAGATGAGAAGAATATATTCTGGCTAAAAAGATGACAAAAATAATCAGGATAATCCGAACTGCAAACATCCGTTATCCGGGTCCTGACTATTCCAGGTGGGATGATTTTTAGACAGCAGAAGATCTTAACAACAGTGATCGCTATCATCAAGACTCCTACTATCTGTGAAATGAGGGAAAAACCTACATGTTTTCTTACTGTAGTACTATTCAAGCGATGTTGATCGACATCGTTTGATAATATTACAGCTCAAAATTCAGGTTTAAAATTAAGATAAATAAACAGAAACTGCATCCGGATAGGAGTCAGCTGAGCAGCTATTATAATCCCGGATGGACGAACCGCCAAGGCTTCCACCGACCACTATCCAGACCATGCAAAATAACATCTAATAATTAATATACAGGCTACGAGCTAGTTATCCGTGTGGGAATACCCGCCTACATTAGTTTGTTATATTTCTTACTAGGTTTCACACACCACGGGCAAAGACAAAATAAATAAAAGAAAGTATTTCTGGGTCATCTTGTATGAGAGACATTGGTTTCTCATGCAAGGGTATGGAATTAAATCCATAATTACTCTTTATGTCTAAATAATCTCTCATTCCATAATTAGTTAATCAATTACAGTCCGGATTATATGCTTAGATCATTAGAGTTTAATTTTTGTAGAACATTCTTTTAATGGAATTGAACAAAATTCTTTATATCACATTAATCACGGGTTGAGATCATTGGATTTCAACCTCAAAATGTTAGTATAAAGGTTCAATTAATTAAGTAAGAAAAATGGAGAATTGGAGAATTTTGGCAAGAAAAAGCCAATTACGACGCTATACAGATGTTACGGCGCTATCCAAAGTTAGCGCCGTTATGATAGCGTCGTAGGGAGAATTTTTAGAAGTGTTGATGAAATTGGGGGGTACGGCGCTATATACCAAATGACGACGCTATCCTAGGATAGCGTCGTAGATATAGCGTCGTAGGTGGGTTATGTGAAAGATTTGAGTATTTTGGGATCCTACGGCGCTGAACAAAAATTACGACGCTATCCGAGGATAGCGCTGCCGGTCTAGCGCCGTAGGATGAATTTTGTTTGAGTTCTGGGCAACTACGGCGCTATGCCTCGCCTACGACGCTATCCAAGGACAGCGCCGTAGGGCGGTTAGCGTCGTAGCTAGCCCAGAAACATGTTGTTCGGGTGATGCAATCTCTGCGATTGCAAACCCTATTTTCGAGTTAATGGCTCACAAATGCATGAAAATGAAACAACAAGTTAAGAACAATGAGAGAAGGATGCAAGAAGGATGCAAAACAGTAAAGAAAAGACATGCTAAATTACACATTCATGAACCACAAACCCAAATGAGGGTTTTCAGCCAACAGATCATGCATGAGTCCCCGAAAACAACACCTAAAACACAAACCCACATGAAACAGTAAAATAAAATGACCAAGTGGTCATTAAACCAAAATAAAGCAATAAATCCATGGACTCTTGTCCATTTCATGATTTTGGGACTCTTTTTGTGATTAACTTCCCATTTATAAGAAATGGCTTGCTAATACTCATCATTTGAGTATTTCAAGCCTTAATAAAGGTTAAACAAAGCTGAAAATAATGTAAAAAGTGGCTAACTAAGGTAGCAAATGCTAATAATACCACTAATCTAGATATTAAGAGCCTAATCTAAGACAGAAATGTAAATAATACAAAAATAAAGACCTAACTACCTAACTAACCTACACCTCAAGAACACTAGGTTGTCTCCAAGTTTTGAATGCTGTCTTCTTGAATGCTGATCATTGGAGTCAACTGGTCCTTATATAGGTGGGAAACCCTAGGCCCATAGGCCCCCAGGCCTTGAAATTGGAATTCTGAGCCTTAGTACGACGCTATAGCTGGGTACGGCGCTATCCCTCTACGGCGCTATAGGTGTAGCGTCGTAGTCTTCCATCCCGAAGACACTCTTTGTTTCTGAATGGACAGCTGATAATGGCCCGAAATGACCATTATTTTCAATCCATTTCCGTGTCTTAAACGGGCATTTGATCGCATTCCGGTCTTACATTAAGTAAGAAAGCAGTCGAATTGGACTGATTTATGCATAATTGTAAAAATATTGAGCTGGTGTGAAAAAGGCGTAAATATGTAATTTTATTACATAATTATGTTAGAAAAATCCAAAAACATGAGAAAAAGAAAAGAAAAGAAAAAGGAATGAAAAGATGGGCAAAAGAATAAAGCAAGCCCACAAAATACAAAAAGATGGGAAAAAGATAGAAAAGCCCACAAAAAGAACATCTTCGGCCCATCTGGCCCAATCCAGCAGGCCCAGGAAGACCTTTGTCGCGGAAGCCCTTTGTCGCGATGCATGGTTCCGCGACAAAGGAGGGTTCCGCGACCAAGCAGCTCAGATGAAGAGGAGACCAGCCAAGCCCTTTGTCGCGATGACCTTTGTCGCGATGGCATGTTCCGCGACAAAGGCATGACTCCGCGACCAAGACACCCAATTAGAGACACAAGACCCAGTCGAGAAGCCTTGCCACATGCAGTGTGTTCCGCGACCAAACTTGATGCTCCGAGACAAAGCTGTGATGTGTGTGATGTCTTAAGACACAATGGGCTAGAATCAAGGCCCATGGGCTTAGGGTTACACTTCTATAAATATGAGGTGTCTCCCATGAGCTAAGGGTTGGAAAGGTTGGAATTTTGTTAAGAGCTCTCTTGAAGACAAGCTTGAGTTTCAGCTTTAGGTAGAGTAGTTTAGTTTTTATTTTTTTTGTATTATTTAATTCTTGTTCATAGTTTAGCTTAGTTAAGGATTTATTTCCTGTTTTATGCCTTTCCAGTAGCCCTAGATAGCCACTTTTATATCATGTTTTGGTTTCTAAACTCTTGTTTTAGGGTTTGTAATACCCAAATCATGGGTATTAACAACACCCCTTCAATAATATGGGAAAACATTCATCATTTGTGTCCCAAATCATGAAATGGGTCTCACACCCCATGGATTTATGCTTTCTTTTTCATTTTGGGGTCACTTGACCCCCATTAAGCTATTTTTATGTTTACTGTTAGCATTTTATGGATAATGTTGTGTGTATGTGTGATCAAACCCTAGATTAGGACTCTTGCTTTATTTTTAATATTCTGTCCAGTTTTGTTTAAGCATGTTCTTCCTTATTTTGAATGTTTCTTGCTTATTTTTAGCCTAGAATAGCTTTTTGATCTGAAATAGGGTGAGATCACGCTGTTTGCATGCCACTGTTCATTTCTGCTTTTTCTGACTTTTGTCCTGTATCGCCTTTGTCGCCAACCGCCTTTTGTCGCGGAACCACGTTCCGCGCCAAAATGGTCGTTCCGCGACAAAGGTGTCTAAAGACACTTGTCTCCATAATTTAAAAACCTCTGTCGCGGAACACCTTGTCGCGGAGCCATGTTCCGCGACAAAACTTTCCATGCATAGCGACAAAGGAGCCAAACTCTTGCATTTTGTCTGCATGGCTTTTTGTCGCGGAATCACTCTTGTCGCGGAACCACGTTCCGCGACAAAATCCCATTCTGAGACAGAAAAATTATGCCATGTTCCTTATTCTTTGAACACTTTGTCGCGGAACCACTTTGTCGCGGAACCACGTTCCGCGACAAACTTTCCATGCATAGCGACAAAGGTTCAAAGGCTTTGGGAATTTTCTGAAAACGCTTTGTCGCGAAACACTCTTGTCGCGGAACCACGTTCCGCGACAAAATCTTGCATAGCGACAAAGAGGCGTTATGCTGCCAAAAATTCTAAAAACTTGTCGGGATACCCATGTCGCGGACCTCGGTCCGCGACAAAATTTATGGTATCGCGACAAAGATTCCCTTCTCTCTATTTAATCTCAAACAATCTTCATTCTCCTCCTATATTATATTGCAACACTCACATCATAACCCCACGGGTTAAGGTGTAACATTCTGGAATTGCAATATAGGGTGTTATGCTGCCCAAATTTTGATTCTTCATTTTCATCGCTTAATTAATTGAACCCTTGAGTCATTAATGATTAAAGAGTGAGATTAGTAATAATTACACATCAATAATCATCATGATTAAAGGACCTTTGTTCAATTACCAGTAAAACACTTCTCTATAAACAAAATCTTGATGGCTTAAACAAGATAATCCGGACTGTAATTAATTATGGTAGGAAGGATTATTTAAGACCATCAATTGTGGACCCAATCCACAACCTTGCATGAGAAACCAATGTCTCTCATACAAGGAATCTTCTTTTATTTCTTATATATTTTGTCTTTGCGTGTTGTGTGGAACCATTAGTAAAGAATACATCAGACTAATGTTGGCGGGTATTCCCTCGTGGATAACTAGCTCGTATTCTGGGTATTAATTACTAAGTGTTATTTTGCATGGTCTGGATGATTGTCAGTGGAAGCCTTGGCGGTTCGCCCATCCGGGGTTATAATAGCTGCTCGGCTGACTCCCATCCAGATACAGTTTTATTTTTCTTGTCTTAATTTCCAAACCCAAATTTCAATCTGTAGTGGGAGTCAGTTGGCATCAGTCAATGCCAACTGACGATCATTATAGAAGGGAAGCATGTAGGTTTTTATCCGAATTCACAGACAGTGGAGACCCAACTGGTGTTGACACCACCATTATAGGGTCTAAGCTGTCTAAATCCACTCCATCCGAGTAATTGGGAGATTGGACAGTAGATGTTTACAGTCCACCTGATTATTCTGCCATTACTTTGGTCTCTTGATCACTTCACATCTGTGTTTCACCTTCTGTCTAGACCCGCATCTATATTTTGGGTCAATTAATTTTACACTTCCCTATATCCTTATGCATGATAATATTATGTACTTTTGTGGTCTGTAATTATTTTGGGATCCTTCCCTTGGACAATAGAAGTCTAGATCTTAAACAGATATGGCATATTAAATTTCCAACAAAAATCTCTTTACAAAATCCGGATCAGAGTAAGGGATAAATTCCTCAGTTATGACTAATTCATATCCTGTCAAGGGTTGTATTTTGGGAAATTAGAAACAGATTCAGCGATTAGGTCTCACCTAGACTGAAAGGGTCTGTGTTTTAACTGAGAGTCTAGTACCTGATAGGGAATGATTTTCAAATCCGTTATTTTCCAAAATTGCTGTCTGTTGGAAATCTAAGATTAAATATTACACCGAGATGGGGTCCACTTGGACTCAAATACAGTGTAGTAAATAATCTCAGAGGAACATCATCCAGGCCTTGGTTATTTTCTAAGATAGGGTTGAGTTTTCTTTTAACTGCTATCCTCTTCTGCCAAAGCCTACTTTTGAGTCCTGAGTGAGTGCATCCGGAACGAACTAAACCATTAGTTCGTTTCATTAGTTTGTATCTCATAATCACCCGGAAGGAAGTGAACGCACTAGTGGTTCACCCAGAGCCGGGAATTCTTGATCCATACTCCTTCATCCTGATGGGGAGCTGTCTTTTACTACCAGGGTCAGATTTTCAAAACCTCCGAGTGATAGGTTTTAAATGCTTTCTTTACTGCTTTCTTTTAACCGCTTTCATTAGAGGTCACTCGGTTGAATTGAGAGTTGTGTAACTGCTACTAGGATTGACAGTTAAGGGATAGTTCAGGGCTTGATTAGAATCTTTGGGTGTGACATGGGAGAATGATAGTAGTACTTGGCATTTCAATAAATGATATGTCGGGTGTTGCTTTTCCACCACAGATGAAGTAACACACCCAGGCCAGGGCAGTTACGAATCTGTGGTATCTTAGAATTTGCGGTATTAAGAACATGTAAACTCATATTGTAAGTATCTGTCTGTTAAAGGGAAAGCATAGTTGAGAGCATGAGAATTGGCTATCTGATAGAATTATCCCAAACAAAGATCTGTGTATAAAAATGGAAGTTTAATATTGCTATATCTCAATCTTGTCCAATTTTCATTCTTTTCTCCCTGTCCTTCTGTCTACATTGTGATTCAGCTTCACGGTTGGCACAATGTAATTTTTCCCTGCTTTCATAGATAATGTTTATCGCATTCTTAGAATAAGTTTTACCCGCTTTCTAGAATAGATTTATTCGCTTTGTAGAGTCACTTAAATGCTTTTGTAACCTAGTTTAAATTCATGCCAGTAGTTATGAATCAATTTTCAAACCTATTGAGCAATACGAATGGAAAACCTAGTAAAACGACGTGGGCCCTGCTTCTATCGCACATCCTCCAGTGAACGATCCGGTCTTACTATAAATTACTGCAATTTTTGACACCGTGCGCTTTCGGGGGCACAGTTTCTTAACACGAGTAATAAAAACATGACAACTTATAAATATATCCCTAATCACAACTCCGCCATCATAAATTGGTTTCATTAAATAAAACCTAAACCAGGATAATGATTTTTCGGAAAATACTCATGCAGTGGGAATCTGTCAAAAGTTTCATGGCAGGAAATCTTATGGCAAGAATTGATGAGAAGTATCATGGCATATTTGCCGGGGATCCTCAGTGTGACAGGCTGAAGGTCAACCTATCCCGGCTGGGCCATGAGATTTGTCAACATTTCATGACAGAGAGGACCACAGCGCCATTTGAAACCAAAGCACCACACTTGAGTAATAAAAAGACTAATAATCTTGATATATCCCTAAACCCTTTCCCGTGAATCATAACTCTTTTCTTTTAATAAATCTAACCTGGTATAATTTAAGAAAATGCTCGTGTGGGAAATTGTCAAAAGTTTCATGGCGCCGTTGCCGGGGAGGATGCAGCGCCGTTTTATTTAGAGAATTACATTCCTCATTGCTCCTAGATTAGCCTATACATATAATTATAAATATTCACCTTCAGAACCAATTCTAACCTGGGGATTGTACAGGTACTGTTATCGTTGAAGTCGTTGTTCTATGCAAAGGAGGAAGCAGACGCCAGCCGAGATCCCGTTTAATTCAGAGATAGAAAAGACAGCTCGACGTCTTAGGGCGGAGACTAAACGAAGAAGGGAACGGGAACGACAGGCACTACTTTCGCCAAGCACCAGCAGCGATATTTCCGAGATGGCAAACCCTGACATCCCACCAATCATTCAACCCAATCCCCCATTTCACAACATTGAGGAAGACCCCGAAGATGCTGATCACGATGATTTGGATGATCCCCCTCCCCAGATCATACAAGGAGGTGGGAACCCACCAAACATGGAGCAGCAACACTTCGAGGCACCCCCTCCCAATCCGAACCATCAAAACCCACCAAACAACCAGAACCAACCAAATCAGCAAAATTTCCAAAACCAGCAAAATCAGCAATACCATAACCCCCATCAGAATCCCCCGAATCCGAATGATTTCAATGATCCAAGGAACTACTTCATGCCTCAGAACTACTACCCACAGCAGTACCAAGGCGGGCCTGAGAACAATCATCAAGCAGCAGCTGCTGCTGATTACATGCAGCCGATTTTAGAGCCATATCTGAATATTCCTGGACAAGCTCCATTCTTGGCTAGGAACTTCGAACTGAAACCGGCCCTAATCAATCTAGTCCAGAGCAACCAGTTTGCCGGAGCAAGCCATGAAGACCCCCATGATCACCTGCAAACCTTCCTAGAATTGTTTGACACGATCAAAAATCGTGATGTATCTGCAAACACTATTCGACTAAGGCTATTTCCCTTCTCTCTGACAAGCGGAGCACGAACATGGTACAAGTCACTGCCCGTAAATCAGAAGTCTACATGGGAAGATGTGATCAGAAACTTCCTAGCAAAATACTTCCCGGAGTCCAAGGTGGATGAATGCCGCTCCAAAATTGCGGAATTCAAAATGAAACCAGACGAGTCCTTGTATGATGCAAAGGAAAGATTCTTCAACCTGCTCAGAAAGTGTCCTCAACATGGCTTCCATGACTGGGAGAGACTGAGAAAGTTCTACAGTGGTCTGACCCCAGCATGGAAATCCATGCTCGATGCTGCTGGTGGTCAACATTTGCTTTACATACCGATGGACCAAGCCTGGGCAAAGATTGAAGCCATGAGTGTCAACCGTTCTGTTCTAACTGATGATGGTAATCTCACTCCCCCTCGTGGTTTATGTGCTGTAGGTACAATAGAGAAGTCAGACATTGAAAAGCTTCAAGAGCAAGTGGCAGCGTTGTCTGTAAATCAAGGAGTTGGAAGTTCTGCGCAGGGACAGCAAACTGATGTGATCTGTGGTCTGTGTCAAGGTGCTCATGCAACTGACACATGCGAGCAAATCACAGCTGAGAGCTGTAACTATGCAGGAGCTTTTCCAAATAGACACCCGAATTTGTCTTACTCAAACAACAACGCCTTGAATTCACATCTCTTGAACAAGCCACAGCAACAACAGTTCAACCCTCAGCAGAATCAGGGATTTGTTCAGAACAGGGGCCAACACTTTCAGAACCCAGGTTTCCAACCTCAAATCCAGCAGAGGCCACCTCAGAATTTCCAGAACTTTCAGCCCAATCAGAGTTTCCAGCCTCAGTTTGTCCCAAACCAAGGCCAGTGGAATCAGAATCAGAATCAAAATCAGAATCAGAATTAAAAGCCTCCTTCAAGGCTTGAGAATTTGATGACTGATTTCATCACTAGTCAGAAAGAGATCAACAATCAACTGCAAGCCTCCATCAGAAATGTGGAGACCCAAGTTACACAGATGGCTAATGAGATGCAGAAAAGGGACAAAGGAACGTTGCCGAGCACCACGGAAAAGAACCCGCAATGCAAGGCAATAACCTTGAAATCTGGAAGAGTACTAGCTGGACCGAAGGGAGCATACACTGGAGCGGAATGCGAAGAAGATGATATTGTTGACAATGCTGGTAAGGAAGCTGATAATGAGAATGAAGCGGAAAAAGAGACAGCCGAATTGCAGACTGAAGCTGCGCCTGAAACGGCTGAAACAGATAAGGGTACAGGTGAAGGTACAACTTCCTTCCCTTCACCACCAAAAATTGCTAATAACAAGTACATGCCCAGGATTCCTTATCCTGCACGTCTTAAAAATAAAGAACATGATCTTAAATTCAAGAAATTTCTGCAACGATTAAAGTCTGTAGAGATAACCATTCCTCTCACAGAAATGATTTCCGAAATGCCCATCTATGCTAAGTTCTTGAAAGAATTGATTTCAGGAAAAAGGCAGGTTGAGCAGGAAGAGGTAATTGTTCTCAACAGCACATGCAACGCCATCGTTCAGAGGAGAATGCCTGAAAGAAAGAGGACCCCGGATGTTGCACACTTCCAGTACAATTCGGAAAGGCCAAAGTGAGTATGGGGCTTTGTGATTTAGGATCAAGCATCAATGTGATGCCACTAGCTATGGCTATTCGCCTTAAGCTTGGAGAAATTCAACCGGTCAAGATGAGACTGCAACTTGCAGACAGATCAATCACTCAGCCCGTAGGAATCCTTAAGGATGTTGTGGTCAAAACCGGGCAGATTCTTTTCCCGGTCGACTTCATCGTCCTCGACATTGAAGAGGATTCTGAAATGCCGCTTATCCTTGGACGCCCATTTCTAGCCACTGGTGGTGCACTGATTGACGCTAAATCCGGAAAAGTCACCTTAAGGGTCGATGGCGAGGAGATCATCTTTGATATGGAGAAATTGCAGAAATTTCCGAATGACAGTTCTTGTTTTTCTTTTGAAAATGTAATAGTTAGGGAAGAGCCAGACTCTGAACTTGATTGTGAAATGATGCTGGATGAACCATCAAAGCAGGTACTGAAGCCTGCTGGCGTGGAGCTCAAAGGACGCAAAGCCGTTCACTTTGCCGATCCCGAAACAGGGGATCTGGAGGAGTTTGACGGCATCGAATTCCATGATGACACCAACCAAGAGGAAGAAGAGGATCCTGTACTGATGCAGGATCCCGAAGGTAAATCTGTTCTCCCACTACCCATTTCTCGCAAACTACTCCCTTCCGTTGAATGCCCACCAAAGCTTGAACTTAAAACATTACCCGATCATCTCAAGTATGCGTTTCTCGCGGAACATAAAAAGTTACCTGTGATTGTTTCGGCTAAGCTCTCCCAAGAGCAAGAAAATGCTCTGGTGGTCATTCTTAAGAAACATGTACATGCAATAGGTTGGACCATTTCTGATATAAAAGGAATAAGCCCGTCTATTTGCATGCACAGGATTCTAATGGAAGAAGAGTTTAAACCCTCCCGTCAACCTCAGAGGCGATTAAATCCCCTTATGCAAGAAGTGGTAAGGAAAGAAGTTATCAAGCTCTTAGATGCTGGTATAATCTATCCTACCTCTGATAGCAAATGGGTTAGCCCAGTGCAGGTCGTACCCAAACGAGGAGGGATGTGCATAACCAAGAATGAGCAAGGAGAAGAGGTTGCAACCAGGCCAGTGACCGGATGGAGAGTTTGTATCGACTACCGGAAGCTGAACGAGGCCACACGCAAGGACCATTTTCCATTGCCATTCATTGATCAGATGCTTGAGAGGTTAGCAGGGAGAGAGTTTTATTGCCTTTTGGATGGTTATTCTGGTTATAATCAGATTGTTATTTCTAGTGAAGACCATGATAAAACCACTTTTACTTGCCCGTACGGCACTTTTGCCTATCGACGGATGCCTTTTGGTTTGTGCAATGCACCTGCTACTTTTCAAAGATGCATGATGTCTATTTTCTCTGAATTTATCGAAAAATGCATTGAAGTTTTCATGGATGACTTCTCTGTGTATGGAGATACGTTCGAAGATTGTTTGACCAATCTTGCTAAGATTTTAAGGAGGTGTGAGGACACTAACTTGGTTTTAAATTGGGAAAAGTGCCATTTTATGGTCACTGAGGGCATAGTGTTAGGTCATCGCATTTCTCGTGCAGGCATTGAAGTTGATCCAGCCAAAGTTTCCATCATTTCCAATCTCCCTCTCCCCAATTCTATCAAATCAGTTAGGAGCTTCTTAGGGCATGCCGGTTTTTACCGACGATTCATTAAGGATTTCTCTAAAATTGCCAAGCCGCTCACTAATCTGCTTTGTAAAGAAAATCCTTTCTTAATAAATGAAGCGTGTGTCCAAGCCTTTGACACGCTCAAGAAGATGTTAGTTTCTGCACCAATAGTGCAACCACCCGATTGGTCACTGCCTTTCGAGGTAATGTGCGATGCTAGTGGTCTCGCCGTAGGCGCAGTTCTTGGACAGCATAAGGATGGGAGACATTGCGTAATTCATTACGCAAGTTATGCCCTGAATGAAGCCCAAATTAACTACACCACAACGGAGAAAGAGATGTATGCTGTAGTCTTCGCGTTTGACAAGCTCAGACAGTATCTGATAGGTACAAAGACCATAGTATACACCGATCATACTGCATTGAGATACTTGTTTAGCAAACAAGATGCAAAACCTCGATTAATCAGGTGGGTACTTCTGTTGCAAGAATTCGACATCATAATAAAAGATAGGCGAGGTCGAGATAATGGTGCTGCTGACCACTTATCTCGATTAGATAATGATAAAAAGGAAAAAGCCGTCAATGAAGAGTTTCCGGACGAACAGTTGTTCGCGTTGCATCTGCATAATCAAGCTTGCCCATGGTTTTCCGACATCGCTAACTTCTTGGCGTGCGGAATAACCCAACAGTTTTCGAACTATCATCAGAGGAATAAGTTCAAACGAGATGTATTAAGTTACTTCTGGGAAGAACCTTATCTCTTCAAACACTGCGCCGATTCAATAATCAGGCGATGTGTGACCGAGCATGAAGCCTATCAAATTGTCAGAAAATGCCATGAATCAGAATATGGAGGTCACCACGGTCCCGCTCGAACGGCCCACAAGGTCCTCGAATGTGGATTTTATTGGCCTCACATCTATGAGGATTGCAGGACATTTGTTAAGGGCTGTGACAGATGCCAAAGATTAGGAAACATCTCCAAGAGGGATGAGATGCCTCAAAAGGGGATTCTCACACTTGAGATCTTTGATGTATGGGGCATTGACTTCATGGGACCGTTTCCACCATCTGGTGGAAACTACTATATCTTGGTAGCTGTCGATTACGTGTCCAAATGGGTCGAGGTTGTCGCATTACCGACCAATGATGGTAGCCAAGTCATCAAGTTCCTCAAGAACAACATTTTCAGTCGATTTGGCGTACCTAGGGTGGTGATATCTGATGGAGGAACACACTTTATTAATAAAGGTTTTGAAACTTTAATGAGTAAAAATGGGATCCTCCATAAGATAGGCACGCCTTACCATCCTCAAACTAGTGGTCAAGTCGAAGTATCCAATCGCGAAATCAAACACATACTCGAAGCCACTGTCGGGATAACCCGTAAGGATTGGGCACGTAAGCTCAATGATGCTCTATGGGCATACCGCACAACATATAAGACTCCCATCGGGATGTCTCCATACAGGCTGGTCTTTGGAAAAGCCTGTCATTTGCCTGTAGAGCTAGAGCATAAAGCTTACTGGGCCGTTAAAACGCTTAACTTCGATCCGAAAGTTGCTCAGAGCAAACGTAAGTTGGACCTCAATGAAATTGAGGAAATACGAGCGCAAGCTTATGAAAGCTCTCGAATTTACAAGGAGCGGACCCAGAAGTTACACGATCGCCGGATTAAACCTAAGTATTTCTATGCTGGTCAACATGTGTTATTGTTCAACACTAGGTTGAAGCTGTTCCCCGGAAAGCTCAAATCTAGATGGGAAGGACCACATGAAGTACTAGAGGTGTTCAAAAATGGAGCTGTCAGGATCCGAACTGATAGGGGCGATATAGTGGTGAATGGACAACGATTAAAAGAGTACCTTGGACAGTTCGATCCGGAGAAAGAAAGCCAAGCAGTGGCAGACCCGGCTTACACTCAATAAGAAACAGCATTAAAAACACAAAAATTTCATTTTATATATATTTATAGTACTTATTTCACGACAAGAAAGTACCAAAAGATCAATTAAACATTTAGAGTACTAAGACTCTAAATGTGAGGATGTTGATATTTGGAGAAAATCTAATGCGTCTTATTTTTCTGTCTTGCAGAAGTTCGGAACCACCAAAAAGAAGGAGCAGATAAGAGTAACATGGAAAAACCAGGTTCTTGGTTGGATTAGTTCCATAAGTCTGAGAAAACGCTTTCGGAAATTGAAGAAATTCAATACCCGAAATAAAATTCACAGATAAATGGAACTGACCCAACCTAATTTTGTGCAAGTGGATTGTTTAATTTTCAGCCCAGCATTTTGAATTTACTTGGACTGAATTTATTTAGCCCAAATCAAATAAAATGGACTCAGGCCCACCATCACACTCGGGCCCAGTCCAAGAAATTTGAAAATTTAAAATTCTTTGTTGCGGAAGGTCCTTTGTCGCGATGTCCTGCATCGCGACCAGGCCCTGTTCCGCGACAAAACCCTCTTTTGTTCTTAACCCTTCTCTGCTAGTTGTCGCGGTGCACTTTGTCGCGGAGCATGACTCCGCGACCAAGCCCTGCTCCGCGACACAACCTGCGTTGACCTTGTCTCCATACTGAACTTTGTCGCGATAGCCTTGTCGCGGAGCATGACTCCGCGACCAAACCCCTGCTCCGCGACCTCTCTGATGTCGCTATGCCTTGTCGCGGAACCTTGTTCCGCGACAAAGTCTCGGACTCCGCGACAAAAAGTTCTAGTATTTATACCCCCCCCACCCCCTCCAGTTCTCCAGTTTCTTTTCACTTTCACTTGTCATTTCAACTTCTTTCAGTTTCTTCATCTTCCTTTCCCCCCCATCTTCTTCTTATCCGAACGAACACCACGTGTTCTTCACAACCTTATCACTCTTTTTCTAAGGGGAAACCATGGACCGATTTTATGGACTCCTCCCAAACCTTGGACCCGTGCCCAGACCCGAGCCAAGGAGGGGAGGGTAAAACCCATCCTTTCCCCATGACCATGACTCTTGTGGACTTTCTTGTTCTTTTTTTTTAGATTTTGGTTTGTGAATCGTGCAGTGCAGCTTGTTTGCATCTTTGTTTTCTGTTTTCGGAGGTTTTCAAAGTGCTTTCGGTTATGAGCACCATTTTGAAACTGTTAATGGCGTTAAAACTGGTAAAGGAGTAAGATTTTGAAGTTTAAAACTGGAAAGAACAAACTGATGAACATTTGGGTATTGTTTTGAATATCTTGATGTTATTGGTTTGATTGATCTTGATATGACTTGCACAGTGTTGTGTTGGTGTAATAAAAGAGGTAAGATCTTTTTGGGCACATTTGTTCTCATGTTAGAAATCTCATGGGAATAAATGTTTGTTTGTTTATGGAAACATAGTACAAACACCCAATGAGAAGCTTCCACTTTTAATAAAAGCAACCATTTGGAAAAAGACAAAAAGAGTTATTTTTGTTTAATGTTTGACTTGAAGCCTTTTGTTCTGAAACTTTTGACAAGTTTCGTTAACCCGAGCTTTTGCTAAAATTATACCAGGTTAGATTTTTTTCAAGAAAAGCGTTATGATTCACGGGAAAGGGTTTAGGGATATATCAAGATTATTAGTCTTTTTATTACTCAAGTATGGTGCTTTGGTTTCAAATGGCACTGTGGTCCTCTCTGTCATGAAATGTTGACAAATCTCATGGCATAGCCGGAATAGGTTGACCTTCAGCCTGTCACACTGAGGATCCCCGGCAGATATGCCATGATACTTCTCATCAATTCTTGCCATAAGATTTCCTGCCATGAAACTTTTGACTGGCTCCCACTACATGAGTATTTTCCGAAAAATCATGATCCTGGTTTAGTTTTTATTTAATGAAACCAATTTATGATGGCGGTGTTGTGATTAGGGATATATTTATATGTAGTCATGTTTTTATTGCTCGTAGTTAAGAAACTGTGCTCCCGAAAGCGCACGGTGTCAAAAATTGCAGTAATTTATAGTAAGACCGGATCGTTCACTGGAGGATGTGCGATAGAAGCAGGGCCCACGTCGTTTTACTAGATTTTCCATTCGTATTGCTCAATAGGTTTGAAGGATGATTAATATCTACTAACATGAATTTAAATTAGATCTAGAAAGCAGTTAAATTAATCTACAAAGCAAATAAATCTATTCTAGAAAGCGGATAAGAATTATTCTAGGAATGCAGTAAACATTATCTACGAAAGCAGGAAAAAGGTGCATTGTGCCAACCGTAAGGTTGAATCACAATGTAGACAGAAAGGACAGGAAGAAAAGAATGAAAATTGGACAAGGGCGAGATACAGCAATATTAAACTTCCATTTTCATACGCAGATCTTTGTTTGGGATAATTCTATCAGATAGCTAATTCTCATGCTCTCAATAAGGCTTTCCCTTTAACAGACAGGTACTTTGCAATATGAGTTTACATGTTCTTAAGACCGAAAATTCTAAGATACCACAGATTTGTAACTGCCCTGGCCTGGGTGTGTTACTTCATCTGTGGTGGAAAAGCAACACCCGACACATCATTTATTGAAATGCCAAGTACCACTATCATTCTCCCATGTCACACCCAAAGATTTGAATTCAGCCCTAAACTATCCCTTAACTGTCGATCCTAGTAGCAGTTACACAACTCTCAATACAACCGAGTGACCTCTAATGAAAGCGGTTAAAAGAAAGCGGTAAAGAAAGCATTTAAAATCCTATCACTCGGAGGTTTTGAAAGTCTGATCCTGGTAGTAAAAGACAGCTCCCCATCAGAATGAAGGAGTATGGATCAAGAATCCCCGGCTCTCAGTGTACCACTAGTGTGTTCACTTCCTTCCGGGTGATTATGAGATACAAACTAATGAAACGAACTAATAAATTAGTTCGTTCCGGATGCACTCACTCAGGACTCAAAAGTAGGCTTTGGCAGAAGAGGATAGCAGTTGAAAGAAAACTCAACCCTATCTTGGAAAATAACCAAGGCCTGGATGATGTTCCTCTAAGATTATTCACTACACTGTATTTGAATCCAAGTGGACCCCATCTCGGTGTAGCACTTAATCTTACATTTCCATCGACCAGCAATTTTTTGGAAAATAATGGATTTGAAAATCATTCCCTGTCAGGTACTAGACTCTCAGTTAAAACACAGACCCTTTCAGTCTAGGCGAGACCTAATCGCTGAATCTGCTTCTTAATTCCCCAAAATATAACCCTTGACAGAATATGAATCAGTCATAACGGAAGAATTTATCCCTTACTCAGATCCGGATTTTATAAAGAGGTTTTTGTTGGAAATTTATAAAGCAATATCTGTTTAAGATCTAGACTTCTATTGTCCAAGGGAAGGATCCCAAAATAAGTACAGACCACAATAGTATATAATATTATCATGCATAAAGATATATGGAAGTGTAAAATTAATTGACCCAAAATATAGATGCGGGTCTAGACAGAAGGTGAAACACAGAATGAAGTGGTCAAGGGACCAAAGTAATGGCAGAATAATCAGGTGGACTGTAAACATCTACTGTCCAATTTCCCAATCACTCGGTTGGAGCGAATTTAAACAGCTTAGACCCTATAATGGTGGTGTCAACACCAGTTGGGCCTCCACTGTCTGTAAATTCGGATAAAAACCTACATGCTTCCCTTCTATAATGATCATCAGTTTGCATTGACTGATGCCAACTGACTCCCAGTACGGATTGGGATTCAGGTTTGGAAATTAAGATAATAAAAATAAAACTGTATCTGGATGGGAGTCAGTCGAGCAGCTATTATAACCCCGGATGGGCGAACCGCCAAGGCTTCCACTGACAGCCATTCAGACCATGCAAAATAACAATTAGTAACTAATACCCAGAATACGAGCTAGTTATCCATGAGGGAGTACCCGCCAACATTATTCTAATGTATTCTTTACTAATGGTTCCACACAACACACAAAGACAAAATAAATAAGAAACAAAAGAAGATCCATTGTATGAGAAACATTGGTTTCTCATGCAAGGTTGTGGATCGGGTCCACATGTGATGGTCTTAAATAATCCTTCCTACCATAATTAATTACAGTCCAGATTATCTGTTTAAGCCATCAGGATTTTGTTTATACAAGAATGTTTTAATGGCAATTGAACAAAGGTCCTTTAATCATGATGATTATTGAAGAGTGATTATTGCTAATCTCAATTTTTAACCATTAATGAGTCAAGGGTTCAATCAGTTAAGTGATGCAAATGGAGAATCAAAATTTGGGCAGCATAACACCCTATATTGCAATTCCAGAATGTTACATCCTAACCCGTGGGGCTATGATGTGAGTGTTGCAATATAAAATAGGAAGAGAATGAAAGTTGTTTGAGATTAAATAGAGGGAGAGGAACCCTTGTCGCGATATCATAAATTTTGTCGCGGACCGAGGTCCGCGACATGGACATCCCGACAGGTTTTTAGAATTTTTGGCAGCATAACGCCTCTTTGACGCTATGTGAGATTTTGTCGCGGAACGTGGTTCCGCGACAAGGTGTGACATCGCGACAAAGTGTTTTCAGAAAATTCTAAGACATTTGAACCTTTGTCGCTATGCATGGAAATTTTGTCGCGGAACGTGGTTCCGCGACAAGGTGTTCCGCGACAAGGTGTTCAAAGATCAAGGAACATGGCATAATTTTTCTGTCTCGGAATGGGATTTTGTCGCGGAACGTGGCTCCGCGACAAGATGATTCCGCGACAAAAAGCCATGAAGACAAAATGCAAGAGTTTGGCTCCTTTGTCGCTATGCATGGACAGTTTTGTCGCGGAACGTGGCTCCGCGACAAGGTATTCCGCGACAGAGGGTTTTAAATTATGGAGACAAGTGTCTTGAAACACCTTGGTCGCGGAACAGCCATTTTGTCGCGGAACGTGGTTCCGCGCCAGAAGGCGGTTGGCGCCCAAGGTGGTTCAGGACAAAAGTCAGAAAAAGCAGAAATGAACAGTGGCATGCAAACAGCGTGATCTCACCCTATTTCAGATCAAAAAGCTACTCTAAGCTAAAAATAAGCAAGAAACATTCAAAATAAAGAAGAACATGCTTAAACAAAAATAACAAGGAAAGGGCAGAACATTAAAATAAAGCAGGAATCCTAATCTAGGGTTTGATCACACATCCACACAACATTATCCATAATATGCCAACAGTAAACATAAAAATAACAAAATGGGGGTCAAATGACCCCAAAATGAAAAAGAAAGCATAAATCCATGGGGTGTGAGACCCATTTCATGATTTGGGACACAAATGATGAATGTTTTCCCATATTATTGAAGAGGTATTGTTAATACCCATGATTTGGGTATTACAAACCCTAAAACAAGAGTTTAGAAACCAAAACATAGTGTAAAAATGGCTATCTAAGCACTGTGAACAGTGAAACACTAAACTAAGCTAAACTAAGGGCAAAAATTAAATAATACATGAAAATAAACCTAAACTACTCTACCTAAGAGAGAACTCCTACTGCTTTGCCTTCAAGAGAGCTCTACTCAACAAAATTCCAACCAACCTCTAGCTCATGGGAGACACCTCATATTTATAGAAGTGTAACCCTAAGCCCATGGGCCTTGTTTCTAGCCCATTGTGTCTTAAGACATCACACACATCACAGCTTTGTCTCGGAGCATCAAGTTGGTCGCGGAACACACTGCATGTGGCAAGGCTTCTCGACTGGGTCTTGTGTCTCTAAGAATGCATCTTGGTCGCGGAACATGCCTTTGTCGCGGAGCATGCCATCGCGACAAAGGTCATCGCGCCAAGGGCTTGGCAGGTCTCCTCTTCATTTGTGTGTCTTGGTCGCGGAACCCCTCCTTTGTCGCGGAACACTGCATCGCGCCAAGGACTTCCGCGACAAAGGTCTTCCTGGGCCTGCTGGATTGGGCCAGATGGGCCGAAAATATTCTTTTTGTGGGCTTTTCTATCTTTTTCCCATCTTTTTGTTTCCTTTTCTTTTTCTCATGTTTTTGGATTTTTCTAACATAAATATGTAATAAAATTACATATTTATGTCTTTTTCATACCAGCTTATTATTTTTACAATTATGCATAAATCAGTCCAATTCGACTGCTTTCTTACTTAATGTAAGACCGGAATGCGATCAAATGCCCGTTTAAGACACGGAAATGGATTGAAAATAATGGTCATTTTTGGCCATTATCAACATCCTCACATTTAATACTGATCGTCCCCGAGCAGTCAGAGTCAATGTTCCTAGGAACACGGACTCTACATATTCAATTCATTTTCGTGGCTTCAAAAACATCATTCTTTTTAGATTGGGATAAGACAATCAAAAATTACAAGTATTAAATTCCCTTGATTACAGTGTTTAATGAAATGATACTTGCTCACTATATCGGGCCTACAAATCAAACAGTATTATCAATCCTTCATGAACATCATGTTTGAAAAATGCAAAGATTAGGGATGGGAATTAAGGGATGACATGATCATATGTAATAAGACAAGGCCTCACATATAAGAGAATCGGAAAATTTCACTCACTCTCAATTGGGGTTTAATCAGTGAACACTCGTAATCAATTTTAATTAAATTATCCCATAAGCTTGCAATCAGACCAACTCGCCACCGGCTCATTTCTTCAAATCGAGATTACAAGGTCTTATTTGAGGGTTATAACGGGGCGTACGGTTGTAACATTAGGTAGGAAAGGGGAATTATTGGGCTAAGAAGTGGCAAGAATTAATTCCATCATAACTTGGCATTTTTATTTAAACTTTATGATCATCAATGTTTCTCTTTCTTTTTGATTTTCTTTTGCATGACATTAGACTATTGTCTAATTGCTTGTCATTCGCAATTTATTGATGTTGAATGAAATTCAACTCTTTTTTTTTTTTTTTTTTTTTGAGTCGGTTTATAGAATACCGATTTATAGTTTTTGATGATCAAAAATTGTAATGCCTTGATAGAACTCATCCTTGCACACTTGGGTTTGAATTTCTTGGCCTTTTTAGAAAGCTAGGAATAATATAGTGGGTTTCAAAGAAAAAATTAGGCTTATAGGCTCAAATTGGTTAATCCTAAAGGGAAAATATTTTTGGGTTTGGATTTCAAACGAAGGCCAAAAATTTGGGTTTTCTAGGTGCCTCGATCATATGCTCGATTTCGGGAATATGGCATGGTCTTGAATCGGTCCCAATTGCAAGTTCTAGTTTCCTTTAATCAAAATGATTCACACATCAAAGAAAATGAATGAGTAAAAGTGACTCATGGCTCAAATCTCACAAGGTTGAGTTGATTCATGTCATACAATATTCTCAAATTTAATCCAAGCTTAATTCTAACAATTTATTCAATCGAAATCTCTAACATGCAGATTTATTACCCAATAAGCTGATCGCATCATTAAATTTTTATAGCTTAAAACCTCATGAATTCATGTCATGCATGTCTTCAATTATATTATCCCAATTTGAAAGTCTGAAAATTTAATCACAAGCCTAAATTCAACCTGTGAATTTAGAGCGAGTTTATGCATATTTTTACTGGTTCTTTAATTGAAAGCAAGTAAAGAGGCACTGCTGACATACTGAGTATGTCAACAGCATATTTTTGGTCTGACAGTCACTTATTCATCTCGGACTGTACAGACATCTTTTCAAAGGAAAGCAGTAAAGAATTGTTCAGTGGTCTCAAAAGTTGAGTTCCAATTTAGGGAAAGCAATAAATACAACCAAAGCAAGGGATTCTCGTGCAGTTAATACAAACCTGCACACACAAAAGGGGGAATCCCTTGCAGATACTACTACTAGTGCAGAATTAAGAGAAAGCAAGGTAAATTCGGATTCATCCTTCTTCCTTTCAGAACATGTATCTGGCCCAGTGGAGATAGCTGGATAGCTCACACCGCAGACACCAATCATTGAGATCTGTTATGGCCTCATGATCCCTGGGGCAGTAAACTCTGCCTTCCTGATCAGCCCATAGGAATGGGGTGTCTGGTTGGTCAACCATCCATTCGAGGACATTGACGGATGTGTCTTGGAAGACTGACCAACTTGTCACTATCCTGTCAATCATCCTGATTCCCTGCTCGACCTGCCCTGCGTCCTCCTTGCTCATGAGCATCAACCCGTAGGCGAAGATTGTCGCTTTATGATTGTCCTCAATCCCCAGGCGTAGCAGTTCATAGGCTTGCTCTTCTTTCTCTTCTGCGAATGCCATCATTGCTGGAAGGATTTGGAGATTGTGGTTTCCAGCCTGGTCGCATGTCCGAAGGAATCTCCGCTTCTCCCAACGGTAGTACTCCCGCCTTCTCTTTATAGTGGATGAGTTGACCTCGCATCGTTTGTAGACGATGGAGAGGTTCCCGGCATCCCTGAATTTCTTGCAGGTTCGCTGTGCCTTGAAGACTTCACTGATGTCATCCTCTCCTATACGAGAGAGGATTTCACCAAGGAGTTCGAGCGGTAAGTCCAGCAACGTAGTTCCCTCTGGAGCAGGGTCTGGAATGGGAGGGTTACCCCTGAAAAGATAAGAAGTGATGAATCCAATTTTTATGTAATTTTCAGAAATTATTCAAGTTCAGAAACCAACATCCTCACATTTAGAGCTTTGCTCTAGATGTGAGATTATTAAATTTCTGACTTGAATTTTAATTTAAAGCACATGTAAATAATATTTGATTTTAAATGGGCTGAAGAGCCCAAAATAAAATAAAATTGGCCATTGGGCCTAAAATCTTTTTAATGGGCCATAGGGCCCAAAAGTTTTCAGTTTTATTAAACAAGTCCGAGACACTTGTTGGAAATGGAATGAGATGGATAGATGGAAATGGAATGCTCGAATATTGGAATGTGCAATGGGGACGTGGCGGAACGGATCTGCTGTTTCTGGATAGCTTGGACTGTTTGGACAGTTAAAGCATCCAAAAATTTGCAAACACTGTTTTTTTTTTTTTTTTTAATTTTAAAAATGGTTGACTTGTTTTATTTAACAAAGGTGGGATGTGAGTGGTCCCATTTTTGGATTTTTGAAAAGGATAGCAGTTGGGTGACACAAATACTGCTATCTTACTCACACTAGTGTTCCATTGGGAACAAAATACTCAAGTCAAACATTAAACAAAAATAACTCTTTTTGTCTTTTTCTAAAAGGTTGCTTTTATTAAAAGTGGAAGCTTCCTATTGGGTGTTTGTACTATGTTTCCATAAACAAACAAACATTTATTCCCATGAGATTTCTAACATGGGAACAAATGTGTCCAAAAGGATCTTACCTCTTTTATTACACCAAAATAACACTGTGCACATCACATCAAGATCAATCAAACCAATAACATCAAGATATTCAAAACAATACCCAAATGTTCATCAGTTTGTTCTTTCCAGTTTTAAACCTCAAAAACTTTATCCATTAGTAGTTTTAAAACAACTCTCAAGTAGGTTTTTAAGGGTTTCAAAAGGACTTCAAAGAGCTCCTTAAAACCGAGAGCATTCAAAATCGCAGAACAGAGAAAACAAAAACTCACACAAACCACATTATGCCATTCTCAACCCAAAAATAAGAAAAAGAAACAAAAGAGTTCGATAGAGGCCATGGACAGGTGGGAAAAGTGGGTTTACCCTCCCCTCCTTGGCTCGGGTCTAGGCACGGGTCCAAGGTTTGGGAGGAGTCCATGAAATCGGTCCATAGTTTCCCCTAGAAAAAGAGTGATAAGGGTGCGAAGAACACGTGGTGTTCGTTCGGATGAGAGAAAAATGGGGGAAAGAGGAAGATGCAGAAACTGAAGGAAGTTGAAATGACAAGAGAAGGTGAAAAGAAACTGGAGGGGGTGGGGGGTATAAATACTTGAACTTTTGTCGCGGAATCCGAGACTTTGTCGCGGAACCAGGTTCCGCGACAAGGTATAGCGACATTAGAGAGGTCGCGGAGTTGAGGTTTGGTCGCGGAGCAATGCTCCGCGACAAGGCTACCGCGACAAAGTTCAGTATGGAGACAGTCAACGCAGGTTGTGTCGCGGAGCAGGGCTTGGTCGCGGAGTCATGCTCCGCGACAAGGTGCATCGCGACAAGATGTGGGGAAGGGTTAAGAGGGAAAAGGGAGTTTGTCGCGGAACAGGGCCTGGTCGCGATGTATGACATCGCGACAAAGGACCTTCCGCGACAAAGAATTTTTGAATTTTCAAATTTTCTTGGACTGGGCCCGAGTATGATATTGGGCCTGCGTCCATTTTATTTGATTTGGGCTGAATAAATTCAGTCCAAGTAAATTCAAAATGCTGGGTTGAAAATTAAACAATCCACTTGCATAAAATTAGGTTGGGTCAGTTCCATTTTATCTGTGAATTTTATTTCGGGTCTTGAATTTCTTTAATTCCCGAAAACATTTTCTCAGATTTATAGAACTAATCCAACCAAGAACCTGGTTTTTCCATGTTACTCTTATCTGCTCCTCTTTTTGGGGGTTCCTAACTTCTGCAAGATAGATGAATGAAATGCATTAGATTTTCTCCAAGTATCAACATCCTCACATTTAGAGTCTTAGTACTCTAAATGTTTAATTGATCTTTGGGTACTTGCTCGTCATGAAATAAGTATTGTAAATATATACTATATATATATAATTATAAACTGAAAATTTTTGTGTTTTTAAATGTTGTTTCTTATTGAGTGTAAGCCGGGTCTGCCACTGCTTGGCTTTCTTTCTCCGGATCGAACTGTCCGAGGTACTCTTTTAATCGTTGTCCATTCACCACTATATCGCCCCTGCCAGTTCGAATCCTGACAGCTCCATTTTTGAACACCTCTAGTACTTCATGTGGTCCTTCCCATCTAGATTTGAGCTTTCCGGGGAACAGCTTCAACCTAGTATTGAACAATAACACATGTTGACCAACATAAAAATACTTAGGTTTGATCCGGCGATCGTGCAACTTCTGGGTCCGCTCCTTGTAAATTCGAGAGCTTTCATAAGCTTGCGCTCGTATTTCCTCAATTTCATTGAGGTCCAACTTACGTTTGCTCTGAGCAACTTTCGGATCGAAGTTAAGCGTTTTAACGGCCCAGTAAGCTTTATGCTCTAGCTCTACAGGCAAATGACAGGCTTTTCCGAAGACCAGCCTATATGGAGACATCCCGATGGGAGTCTTATATGCTGTGCGGTATGCCCATAGAGCATCATTGAGCTTACGTGCCCAATCCTTACGGGTTATCCCGACAGTGGCTTCGAGTATGTGTTTGATTTCGCGATTGGATACTTCGACTTGACCACTAGTCTGAGGATGGTAAGGCGTGCCTATCTTATGGAAGATCCCATTTTTACTCATTAAAGTTTCAAAACCTTTATTAATAAAGTGTGTTCCTCCATCAGATATCACCACCCTAGGTACGCCAAATCGACTGAAAATGTTGTTCTTGAGGAACTTGATGACTTGGCTACCATCATTGGTCGGTAATGCGACAGCCTCGACCCATTTGGATACGTAATCGACAGCTACCAAGATATAGTAGTTTCCACCAGATGGTGGAAACGGTCCCTTGAAGTCAATGCCCCATACATCAAAGATCTCAAGTGTGAGAATCCCCTTTTGAGGCATCTCATCCCTCTTGGAGACGTTTCCTAATCTTTGGCATCTGTCACAGCCCTTAACAAATGTCCTGCAATCCTCATAGATGTGAGGCCAATAAAATCCACATTCGAGGACCTTGTGGGCCGTTCGAGCGGGACCATGGTGACCTCCATATTCTGATTCATGGCATTTTCTGACAATTTGATAAGCTTCATGCTCGGTCACACATCGCCTGATTATTAAATCAGGGCAGTGTTTGAAGAGATAAGGTTCTTCCCAGAAGTAACTTAATACATCTCGTTTGAACTTATTCCTCTGATGATAGTTCGAAAACTGGGGGGTTATTCCGCATGCCAAGAAGTTAGCGATGTCGGAAAACCATGGACAAGCTTGATTATGCAGATGCAACGCGAACAACTGTTCGTCCGGGAAATCTTCATTGACGGCTTTTTCCTTTTTATCATTATCTAATCGAGATAAGTGGTCAGCAGCACCATTATCTCGACCTCGCCTATCTTTTATTATGATGTCGAATTCTTGCAACAGAAGTACCCACCTGATTAATCGAGGTTTTGCATCTTGTTTGCTAAACAAGTATCTCAATGCTGTATGATCGGTGTATACTATGGTCTTTGTACCTATCAGGTACTGTCTGAACTTGTCAAACGCGAAGACTACAGCATACATCTCTTTCTCCGTTGTGGTGTAGTTAACTTGGGCTTCATTCAGGGCATGACTTGCGTAATGAATTACGCAGTGTCTCCCATCCTTATGCTGTCCAAGAACTGCGCCCACGGCGAGACCACTAGCATCGCACATTACCTCGAAAGGCAGTGACCAATCGGGTGGTTGCACTATTGGTGCAGAAACTAACATCTTCTTGAGCGTGTCAAAGGCTTGGACACACGCTTCATTTATTAAGAAAGGATTTTCTTTACAAAGCAGATTAGTGAGCGGCTTGGCAATTTTAGAGAAATCCTTAATGAATCGTCGGTAAAAACCGGCATGCCCTAAGAAGCTCCTAACTGATTTGATAGAATTGGGGAGAGGGAGATTGGAAATGATGGAAACTTTGGCTGGATCAACTTCAATGCCTGCACGAGAAATGCGATGACCTAACACTATGCCCTCAGTGACCATAAAATGACACTTTTCCCAATTTAAAACCAAGTTAGTGTCTTCACACCTCTTTAAAATCTTAGCAAGATTGGTCAAACAATCTTCAAACGTATCTCCATATACAGAGAAGTCATCCATGAAGACCTCAATGCATTTTTCGATAAATTCAGAGAAAATAGACATCATGCATCTTTGAAAAGTAGCAGGTGCATTGCACAAACCAAAAGGCATCCGTCGATAGGCAAAAGTGCCGTACGGGCAAGTAAAAGTGGTTTTATCATGGTCTTCACTGGAAATAACAATCTGATTATAACCAGAATAACCGTCCAAAAAGCAATAAAACTCTCTCCCTGCCAACCTCTCAAGCATCTGATCAATGAATGGCAATGGAAAATGGTCCTTGCGTGTGGCCTCATTCAGCTTCCGGTAGTCGATACAAACTCTCCATCCGGTCACTGGCCTGGTTGCAACCTCTTCTCCTTGCTCATTCTTGGTTATGCACATCCCTCCTCGTTTGGGTACGACCTGCACTGGGCTAACCCATTTGCTATCAGAGATAGGATAGATTATACCAGCATCTAAGAGCTTGATAACTTCTTTCCTTACCACTTCCTGCATAAGGGGGTTCAATCGCCTCTGAGGTTGACGGGAGGGTTTAAACTCTTCTTCCATTAGAATCCTGTGCATGCAAATAGAAGGGCTTATTCCTTTTATATCAGAAATGGTCCAACCTATTGCATGTACATGTTTCTTAAGAACGACCACCAGAGCATTTTCTTGCTCTTGGGAGAGCTTAGCCGAAACAATCACGGGTAACTTTTTATGTTCTGCGAGAAATGCGTACTTGAGATGATCGGGTAATGTTTTAAGTTCAAGCTCTGGTGGACATTCAACGGAAGGGAGTAGTTTGCGAGAATTGGGTAGTGGGGGAACAGATTTACCTTCGGGATCCTGCATCAGTACAGGATCCTCTTCCTCCTCTTGGTTGGCGTCATCATGGAAGTTGATGCCGTCAAATTCCTCCAAATCCCCTGTTTCGGGATCGGCGAAGTGAACGGCTTTGCATCCTTTGTGCTCCACGCCAGCAGGCTTCAGTACCTGCTTTGATGGTTCATCCAGCATCATTTCACAATCAAGTTCAGAGTCAAGCTCTTCCCTAACTATTACATTTTCAAATGAGAAACAAGAACTGTCATTCGGAAATTTCTGCAATTTCTCCATATCAAAGATGATCTCCTCGCCATCGACCCTTAAGGTGACTTTTCCGGATTTAGCGTCAATCAGTGCACCACCAGTGGCTAGAAATGGGCGTCCAAGGATAAGCGGCATTTCAGAATCCTCTTCAATGTCGAGGACGATGAAGTCGACCGGGAAAAGAACCTGCCCGGTTTTGACCACAACATCCTTGAGGATTCCTACGGGCTGAGTGATCGATCTGTCTGCAAGCTGCAGTCTCATCTTGATCGGTTGAATTTCTCCAAGCTTAAGGCGAACAGCCATAGCTAGTGGCATCACATTGATGCTTGATCCTAAATCACAAAGCCCCATACTCACTTTGGCCTTTCCGAATTGTACTGGAAGTGTGCAACATCCGGGGTCCTCTTTCTTTTCAGGCATTCTCCTCTGAACGATGGCACTGCATGTGCTGTTGAGAATAATTACCTCTTCCTGCTCAACCTGCCTTTTTCCTGAAATCAATTCTTTCAAGAACTTAGCATAGATGGGCATTTCGGAAATCATTTCTGTGAGAGGAATGGTTATCTCTACAGACTTTAATCGTTGCAGAAATTTCTTGAATTTAAGATCATGTTCTTTATTTTTAAGCCGCGCAGGATAAGGAATCCTGGGCATGTACTTGTTATTAGCAATTTTTGGTGGTGAAGGGAAGGAAGTTGTACCTTCACCTGTACCCTTATCTGTTTCAGCCAATTCAGGCGCAGCTTCAGTCTGCAATTCGGCTGTCTCTTTTTCCACTTCTTTCCCATTATCAGCTTCCTTACCAGCATTGTCAACAATATCATCTTCTTCAAATTCCGCTCCAGTATCCGCTCCCTTTGGTCCAGCTAGTACTCTTCCAGATTTCAAAGTTATTGCCTTGCATTGCGGGTTCTTTTCCGCAGTACTAGGCAATGTTCCTTTGTCCCTTTTCTGCATCTCATTAGCCATCTGTGTAACTTGGGTCTCCACATTTCTGATGGAGGCCTGCAGTTGATTGTTGATCTCTTTCTGACTAGTGATGAAATCAGTCATCAGATTCTCAAGCCTTGAAGGAGGCTTTTGATTCTGATTCTGATTTTGATGCTGATTCTGATTCCACTGGCCTTGGTTTGGGACAAACTGAGGCTGGAAACTCTGATTGGGCTGAAAGTTCTGGAAATTCTGAGGCGGCCTCTGCTGGATTTGAGGTTGGAAACCTGGATTCTGAAAATGTTGGCCCCTGTTCTGATTGAATCCCTGATTCTGCTGAGGGTTGAACTGTTGTTGTGGCTTATTCAAGAGATGTGAATTCAAGGCGTTGTTGTTTGAATAAGACAAATTCGGGTGTCTATTTGGGAAGGCTCCTGCATAGTTACAGCTCTCAGCTGTGACTTGCTCGCATGTGTCAGTTGCATGAGCACCTTGACACAGTCCACAGATCACATCAGTTTGCTGTCCCTGCGCAGAACTTCCAACTCCTTGATTTACAGACAACGCTGCCACTTGCTCTTGAAGCTTTTCAATGTCTGACTTTTCTACTGTACCTACAACACACAAACCGCGAGGGGGAGTGAGATTACCATCATCAGTTAGATCAGAACGGTTTACACTCATGGCTTCAATCTTTGCCCAGGCTTGGTCCATCGGTATGTAGAGCAAATGTTGACCACCAGCAGCATCAAGCATGGATTTCCATGCTGGGGTCAGACCACTGTAGAACTTTCTCAGTCTTTCCCAGTCATGGAAGCCATGTTGAGGACACTTTCTGAGTAGGTTGAAGAATCTTTCCTTTGCATCATACAAGGACTCGTCTGGTTTCATCTTGAATTCCGCAATTTTGGAGCGGCATTCATCCACCTTGGACTCCGGGAAGTATTTTGCTAGGAAGTTTCTGATCACATCTTCCCATGTAGACTTCTGATTTACGGGCAGTGACTTGTACCATGTTCGTGCTCCGCTTGTCAGAGAGAAGGGGAATAGCCTTAGTCGAATAGTGTTCGCGGGTACATCACGATTCTTGATCGTGTCACACAATTCTAGGAAGGTTTGCAGGTGATCATGGGGATCTTCATGACTTGCTCCGGCAAACTGGTTGCTCTGGACTAGATTGATTAGGGCCGGTTTCAGTTCGAAATTCCTGGCCAGGAATGGAGCTTGTCCAGGAATGTTCAGATATGGCTCTAAGATCGGCTGCATGTAATCAGCAGCAGCCGCTGCTTGATGATTGTTCTCAGGCCCGCCTTGGTACTGCTGTGGGTAGTAGTTCTGAGGCATGAAATAGTTCCTCGGATCATTGAAATCATTCGGATTCGGGGGATTCTGATGGGGGTTATGGTATTGCTGATTCTGTTGGTTTGGGAAATTTTGCTGATTTGGTTGGTTTTGGTTGTTTGGTGGGTTTTGGTTCGGGTTGGGAGGGGGTGCCTCGAAGTGCTGCTGGTCCATGTTTGGTGGATTCCCACCTCCTTGTATGATCTGGGGAGGGGGATCATCCAAATCATCATGGTCAGCATCTTCGGGGTCTTCCTCAATGTTGTGAAGTGGGGGATTGGGTTGAATGATTGGTGGGATGTCAGGGTTTGCCATTTCGGAAATATCGCTGCTGGTGCTTGGCGAAAGTAATGCCTGTCGTTCCCGTTCCCTTCTTCGTTTAGTCTCCGCCCTAAGACGCCGAGCTGTCTTTTCTATTTCTGAATTAAACGGGATCTCGGCTGGCGTCTGCTTCCTCCTTTGCATAGAACAACGGCTTCAATAATGACAGTACCTGTACAATCCCCAGGTTATAAGTGGTTCTGAAGGTGAATATTTATAATTATATGTATAGGCTACTCTAGGAGCAATGAGGAATGTAATTCTCTAATTAAAACGGCGCTGCATCCTCCCCGGCAACGGCGCCATGAAACTTTTGACAAGTTTCGTTAACCCGAGCTTTTGCTAAAATTATACCAGGTTAGATTTTTTTCAAGAAAAGCGTTATGATTCACGGGAAAGGGTTTAGGGATATATCAAGATTATTAGTCTTTTTATTACTCAAGTATGGTGCTTTGGTTTCAAATGGCACTGTGGTCCTCTCTGTCATGAAATGTTGACAAATCTCATGGCATAGCCGGGATAGGTTGACCTTCAGCCTGTCACACTGAGGATCCCCGGCAGATATGCCATGATACTTCTCATCAATTCTTGCCATAAGATTTCCTGCCATGAAACTTTTGACTGGCTCCCACTACATGAGTATTTTCCGAAAAATCATGATCCTGGTTTAGTTTTTATTTAATGAAACCAATTTATGATGGCGGTGTTGTGATTAGGGATATATTTATATGTAGTCATGTTTTTATTGCTCGTAGTTAAGAAACTGTGCTCCCGAAAGCGCACGGTGTCAAAAATTGCAGTAATTTATAGTAAGACCGGATCGTTCACTGGAGGATGTGCGATAGAAGCAGGGCCCACGTCGTTCTACTAGATTTTCCATTCGTATTGCTCAATAGGTTTGAAGGATGATTAATATCTACTAACATGAATTTAAATTAGATCTAGAAAGCAGTTAAATTAATCTACAAAGCAAATAAATCTATTCTAGAAAGCGGATAAGAATTATTCTAGGAATGCAGTAAACATTATCTACGAAAGCAGGAAAAAGGTGCATTGTGCCAACCGTAAGGTTGAATCACAATGTAGACAGAAAGGACAGGAAGAAAAGAATGAAAATTGGACAAGGGCGAGATACAGCAATATTAAACTTCCATTTTCATACGCAGATCTTTGTTTGGGATAATTCTATCAGATAGCTAATTCTCATGCTCTCAATAAGGCTTTCCCTTTAACAGACATGTACTTTGCAATATGAGTTTACATGTTCTTAAGACCGCAAATTCTAAGATACCACAGATTTGTAACTGCCCTGGCCTGGGTGTGTTACTTCATCTGTGGTGGAAAAGCAACACCCGACACATCATTTATTGAAATGCCAAGTACCACTATCATTCTCCCATGTCACACCCAAAGATTTGAATTCAGCCCTAAACTATCCCTTAACTGTCGATCCTAGTAGCAGTTACACAACTCTCAATACAACCGAGTGACCTCTAAAGAAAGCGGTTAAAAGAAAGCGGTAAAGAAAGCATTTAAAATCCTATCACTCGGAGGTTTTGAAAGTCTGACCCTGGTAGTAAAAGACAGCTCCCCATCAGAATGAAGGAGTATGGATCAAGAATCCCCGGCTCTCAGTGTACCACTAGTGTGTTCACTTCCTTCCGGGTGATTATGAGATACAAACTAATGAAACGAACTAATAAATTAGTTCGTTCCGGATGCACTCACTCAGGACTCAAAAGTAGGCTTTGGCAGAAGAGGATAGCAGTTGAAAGACAACTCAACCCTATCTTGGAAAATAACCAAGGCCTGGATGATGTTCCTCTAAGATTATTCACTACACTGTATTTGAATCCAAGTGGACCCCATCTCGGTGTAGCACTTAATCTTACATTTCCATCGACCAGCAATTTTTTGGAAAATAATGGATTTGAAAATCATTCCCTGTCAGGTACTAGACTCTCAGTTAAAACACAGACCCTTTCAGTCTAGGCGAGACCTAATCGCTGAATCTGCTTCTTAATTCCCCAAAATATAACCCTTGACAGAATATGAATCAGTCATAACGGAAGAATTTATCCCTTACTCAGATCCGGATTTTATAAAGAGGTTTTTGTTGGAAATTTATAAAGCAATATCTGTTTAAGATCTAGACTTCTATTGTCCAAGGGAAGGATCCCAAAATAAGTACAGACCACAATAGTATATAATATTATCATGCATAAAGATATATGGAAGTGTAAAATTAATTGACCCAAAATATAGATGCGGGTCTAGACAGAAGGTGAAACACAGAATGAAGTGGTCAAGGGACCAAAGTAATGGCAGAATAATCAGGTGGACTGTAAACATCTACTGTCCAATTTCCCAATCACTCGGTTGGAGCGAATTTAAACAGCTTAGACCCTATAATGGTGGTGTCAACACCAGTTGGGCCTCCACTGTCTGTGAATTCGGATAAAAACCTACATGCTTCCCTTCTATAATGATCATCAATTGGCATTGACTGATGCCAACTGACTCCCAGTACGGATTGGGATTCAGGTTTGGAAATTAAGAAATAAAAATAAAACTGTATCTGGATGGGAGTCAGTCGAGCAGCTATTATAACCCCGGATGGGCGAACCGCCAAGGCTTCCACTGACAGCCATTCAGACCATGCAAAATAACAATTAGTAACTAATACCCAGAATACGAGCTAGTTATCCATGAGGGAGTACCCGCCAACATTATTCTAATGTATTCTTTACTAATGGTTCCACACAACACACAAAGACAAAATAAATAAGAAACAAAAGAAGATCCATTGTATGAGAAACATTGGTTTCTCATGCAAGGTTGTGGATCGGGTCCACATGTGATGGTCTTAAATAATCCTTCCTACCATAATTAATTACAGTCCAGATTATCTGTTTAAGCCATCAGGATTTTGTTTATACAAGAATGTTTTAATGGCAATTGAACAAAGGTCCTTTAATCATGATGATTATTGAAGAGTGATTATTGCTAATCTCAATTTTTAACCATTAATGAGTCAAGGGTTCAATCAGTTAAGTGATGCAAATGGAGAATCAAAATTTGGGCAGCATAACACCCTATATTGCAATTCCAGAATGTTACATCCTAACCCGTGGGGCTATGATGTGAGTGTTGCAATATAAAATAGGAAGAGAATGAAAGTTGTTTGAGATTAAATAGAGGGAGAGGAACCCTTGTCGCGATATCATAAATTTTGTCGCGGACCGAGGTCCGCGACATGGACATCCCGACAGGTTTTTAGAATTTTTGGCAGCATAACGCCTCTTTGTCGCTATGTGAGATTTTGTCGCGGAACGTGGTTCCGCGACAAGGTGTGACATCGCGACAAAGTGTTTTCAGAAAATTCTAAGACATTTGAACCTTTGTCGCTATGCATGGAAATTTTGTCGCGGAACGTGGTTCCGCGACAAGGTGTTCCGCGACAAGGTGTTCAAAGATCAAGGAACATGGCATAATTTTTCTGTCTCGGAATGGGATTTTGTCGCGGAACGTGGCTCCGCGACAAGATGATTCCGCGACAAAAAGCCATGAAGACAAAATGCAAGAGTTTGGCTCCTTTGTCGCTATGCATGGACAGTTTTGTCGCGGAACGTGGCTCCGCGACAAGGTATTCCGCGACAGAGGATTTTAAATTATGGAGACAAGTGTCTTGAAACACCTTGGTCGCGGAACAGCCATTTTGTCGCGGAACGTGGTTCCGCGCCAGAAGGCGGTTGGCGCCCAAGGTGGTTCAGGACAAAAGTCAGAAAAAGCAGAAATGAACAGTGGCATGCAAACAGCGTGATCTCACCCTATTTCAGATCAAAAAGCTACTCTAAGCTAAAAATAAGCAAGAAACATTCAAAATAAAGAAGAACATGCTTAAACAAAAATAACAAGGAAAGGGCAGAACATTAAAATAAAGCAGGAATCCTAATCTAGGGTTTGATCACACATCCACACAACATTATCCATAATATGCCAACAGTAAACATAAAAATAACAAAATGGGGGTCAAATGACCCCAAAATGAAAAAGAAAGCATAAATCCATGGGGTGTGAGATCCATTTCATGATTTGGGACACAAATGATGAATGTTTTCCCATATTATTGATGAGGTATTGTTAATACCCATGATTTGGGTATTACAAACCCTAAAACAAGAGTTTAGAAACCAAAACATAGTGTAAAAATGGCTATCTAAGCACTGTGAACAGTGAAACACTAAACTAAGCTAAACTAAGGGCAAAAATTAAATAATACATGAAAATAAACCTAAACTACTCTACCTAAGAGAGAACTCCTACTGCTTTGCCTTCAAGAGAGCTCTACTCAACAAAATTCCAACCAACCTCTAGCTCATGGGAGACACCTCATATTTATAGAAGTGTAACCCTAAGCCCATGGGCCTTGTTTCTAGCCCATTGTGTCTTAAGACATCACACACATCACAGCTTTGTCTCGGAGCATCAAGTTGGTCGCGGAACACACTGCATGTGGCAAGGCTTCTCGACTGGGTCTTGTGTCTCTAAGAATGCATCTTGGTCGCGGAACATGCCTTTGTCGCGGAGCATGCCATCGCGACAAAGGTCATCGCGCCAAGGGCTTGGCAGGTCTCCTCTTCATTTGTGTGTCTTGGTCGCGGAACCCCTCCTTTGTCGCGGAACACTGCATCGCGCCAAGGACTTCCGCGACAAAGGTCTTCCTGGGCCTGCTGGATTGGGCCAGATGGGCCGAAAATATTCTTTTTGTGGGCTTTTCTATCTTTTTCCCATCTTTTTGTTTCCTTTTCTTTTTCTCATGTTTTTGGATTTTTCTAACATAAATATGTAATAAAATTACATATTTATGTCTTTTTCATACCAGCTTATTATTTTTACAATTATGCATAAATCAGTCCAATTCGACTGCTTTCTTACTTAATGTAAGACCGGAATGCGATCAAATGCCCGTTTAAGACACGGAAATGGATTGAAAATAATGGTCATTTTTGGCCATTATCATGTTCCCAATGGAACACTAGTGTGAGTAAGATAGCAGTATTTTTGTCACCCAACTGCTATCCTTTTCAAAATCAAAAATGGGACCACTCACATCCCACTTTTATTAAATAAAATAAGTCAACCATTTTAAAATTAAAAACAGTGTTTGCAAATTTTTGGATGCTCTAACTGTCCAAACAGTTCGAGCTATCCAGAAATAGCAGATCCGTTCCGCCACGTCTTCATTGCACATTCCAATATTCGAGCATTCCATTTCCATCTGTCCATCTCATTCCACTTCCAACAAGTGTCTCGGACTTGTTTAATAAAATTGAAAAACTTTTGGGCCCAATGGCCCATTAAAAAGATTTTAGGCTAATGGCCAATTTTGTTTTATTTTGGGCTCCTTAGCCCATTTAAAACCAAATATTGTTTACCTGTGCTTTAAATCAAAATTCAAGTTAGAAATTTAATAATCTCACATCTAGAGCAAAGCTCTAAATGTGAGGATGTTGGTTTCTGAACTTGAATAATTTCTGAAAATTATAAAAAAATTGGATTCATCATTTCTTATCTTTCCAGGGGCAATCTTCCCATTCTAGATCCTGCACCCGAAGGAACCAAGTTGCTGGACTTACCGCTCGAACTCCTTGGGGAAATTCTCTCCCGAATAGGAGAGGATGAAATCAAGGAGGTGTTTACTGCACAACGGGTATGCAAGAAGCTCAGAGATGCTGGGAACCTTGCCATCGTGTACAAGCGATGCGAGGTTGACTCCTCCACTGTGAAGAGATGGCAAGAAAGGATCCGTTGGCAGAAGGAGAGATTCCTGCGAACATGCACAACGGCAGGAAACTTCAATCTCCAGATCATTCCAGCACTCATGGCATTTGCAGAAGGGAATGAGGAGCAAGCCTGTGAACTGCTGCGCCCAGGAATTGAGGACAACCATAAGGCATCAATCTTCACCCGGGGACTGATGCTTATGAGTAAGACGGATGAAAGGCAAGTTGAACAAGGGATCAGAATGATCGAAAGGATGGTAACAGATCGGTCAATTCTTCAGTACACGTCTACCAACGTCCTCGGATGGATGACGGACAACCCAGACACTCCATACCTATGGGCTAATCAAGGAGACAGAGTCTACTGCCCAAGGAGGCACGAGCCCATGAGGGACCATAATGGCTGGTGTCTGCGGTGTGAATTGACCAGCCACATCCACTGGGCCAGATTTCTGTTCTGAAGAAAGAAGAAAGAATCCTAGTTTACTGTGCCCTGCTTTGTTTCATTTACATTTTAGTAGTAGTAATCTGCAAGGGATTCCTCCTCTTGTGTGTGCAGGTTCGTACCAACTGCACGAGAACCCCTTGCCTCGGATGTATTTATTTGCTTTCCCTAAATTGGAACTCAGCTTTTGAGACCACTGAACAGATCTTTACTTGCTTTCCTTTTCGAAAAAGATGTCTGTACAGTCCGAGATGAATAAGTGACTGTCAGACCAAAAATATGCTGTTGACATACTTAGTATGTCAGCAGTGCCTCTTTACTGCTTTCAATTAAATAACCAGCAAAAATATGCATAAACTTGCTCTAAATTCACATGTTGAATTTAGGCTTGTGACTAAATTTTCAAACTTTTAAATTGGGATAATATAATTAAAGATATGCATGAAATGAATTCCTGAGGTTTTGAGCTATAAAAATTTAATGATGCGATCAGCTTATTGGGTAATGAATCTGCATGTTAGAGATTCCGATTGAATAAATTGTTAGAACTAAGCTCTGATTAAATTTGAGAATATTGTATGACATGAACCAACCCAACCTTGTGAGATTTGAGCCATGAGTCACTTTTACTCATTTATTTTCTTTGATGTGTGAATCATTTTGATTAAAGGAAACTAGAACTTGCAACTGGGACCGATTCAAGACCATGCCATATTCCAAAAATCGAGCATATGATCGAGGCACTTAGAAAACCCAAATTTTTTGGCCTTCTTTTGAAATCCAAACCCAAAAATATTTTCCCTTTAGGATTAACCACTTTGAGCCTTAAGCCTAATTTTTCTTTGAAACCCTCTATATTTTCCTAACCTACAAAAAGACCAAGAAATTCAAACCCAAGTGTGCAAGGATAAATTCTATCAAAGGCATTAAATTTATGATCATCAATCCATATAAATCGGTATCTCAAAAACCGATCAAAAAAAAAAAAAGAAAGAGAGAGTTGAATTTCATTCAACACAAATAAATTGCAAATGACAAAGCAAATTAGACATAGTCTAATGTCATGCAATAGAAAAGAAAAGCAAAAGAAAAACAATGATGATCATAAATTTTAAATAAGAATATGCCAAGTTATGATGGAATGGATTCTTGCCGCTTATTAACCCAACAATTCCCTTTCCTACCTAATGTTACAACCTATGCCCCATTATAACCCTTCAATAAGACCTCATGATCTCGATTTGAAGAAATGAGCCGGTGGCGAGTTGGTCTAATTGCAAGCTTATGGGATAATTTAATTAAATTTGATTTTGAGCGTTCATGATTAAATACCTGATTGAGAGTGAGTGAATTTTCCGATTCTCTTATATATGTGAGGCTCTGTCTTATTGCACATGTTCATGTCATCCTCTAATTCTCATCCCTAATCCTTGCATTTTTCAAACATGATATTCATGAAGGGTTAATAATAATGTTTGTTTTGTAGGCCCGATATAGTGAGCAAGTATCATTTCATTAAACACTGCAATCAAGGGAACTTAATACTTGTAGTTTTTTATTGTCTTATCCCAATCCAAAAAGGATGTGATTTATGAAGCCACGAAAATGAATTGAATATGTAGAGTCCGTGTTCTTACGAACATTGACTCTGACTGCTCGGGGACGATCAGTATTAAATGTGAGGATGTTGATAATGGCCCGAAATGACCATTATTTTCAATCCATTTCCGTGTCTTAAACGGGCATTTGATTGCATTCCGGTCTTACATTAAGTAAGAAAGCAGTCGAATTGGACTGATTTATGCATAATTGTAAAAATATTGAGCTGGTGTGAAAAAGGCGTAAATATGTAATTTTATTACATAATTATGTTAGAAAAATCCAAAAACATGAGAAAAAGAAAAGAAAAGAAAAAGGAATGAAAAGATGGGCAAAAGAATAAAGCAAGCCCACAAAATACAAAAAGATGGGAAAAAGATAGAAAAGCCCACAAAAAGAACATCTTCGGCCCATCTGGCCCAATCCAGCAGGCCCAGGAAGACCTTTGTCGCGGAAGCCCTTTGTCGCGATGCATGGTTCCGCGACAAAGGAGGGTTCCGCGACCAAGCAGCTCAGATGAAGAGGAGACCAGCCAAGCCCTTTGTCGCGATGACCTTTGTCGCGATGGCATGTTCCGCGACAAAGGCATGACTCCGCGACCAAGACACCCAATTAGAGACACAAGACCCAGTCGAGAAGCCTTGCCACATGCAGTGTGTTCCGCGACCAAACTTGATGCTCCGAGACAAAGCTGTGATGTGTGTGATGTCTTAAGACACAATGGGCTAGAATCAAGGCCCATGGGCTTAGGGTTACACTTCTATAAATATGAGGTGTCTCCCATGAGCTAAGGGTTGGAAAGGTTGGAATTTTGTTAAGAGCTCTCTTGAAGACAAGCTTGAGTTTCAGCTTTAGGTAGAGTAGTTTAGTTTTTATTTTTTTTGTATTATTTAATTCTTGTTCATAGTTTAGCTTAGTTAAGGATTTATTTCCTGTTTTATGCCTTTCCAGTAGCCCTAGATAGCCACTTTTATATCATGTTTTGGTTTCTAAACTCTTGTTTTAGGGTTTGTAATACCCAAATCATGGGTATTAACAACACCCCTTCAATAATATGGGAAAACATTCATCATTTGTGTCCCAAATCATGAAATGGGTCTCACACCCCATGGATTTATGCTTTCTTTTTCATTTTGGGGTCACTTGACCCCCATTAAGCTATTTTTATGTTTACTGTTAGCATTTTATGGATAATGTTGTGTGTATGTGTGATCAAACCCTAGATTAGGACTCCTGCTTTATTTTTAATATTCTGTCCAGTTTTGTTTAAGCATGTTCTTCCTTATTTTGAATGTTTCTTGCTTATTTTTAGCCTAGAATAGCTTTTTGATCTGAAATAGGGTGAGATCACGCTGTTTGCATGCCACTGTTCATTTCTGCTTTTTCTGACTTTTGTCCTGTATCGCCTTTGTCGCCAACCGCCTTTTGTCGCGGAACCACGTTCCGCGCCAAAATGGTCGTTCCGCGACAAAGGTGTCTAAAGACACTTGTCTCCATAATTTAAAACCCTCTGTCGCGGAACACCTTGTCGCGGAGCCACGTTCCGCGACAAAACTTTCCATGCATAGCGACAAAGGAGCCAAACTCTTGCATTTTGTCTGCATGGCTTTTTGTCGCGGAATCACTCTTGTCGCGGAACCACGTTCCGCGATAAAATCCCATTCTGAGACAGAAAAATTATGCCATGTTCCTTATTCTTTGAACACTTTGTCGCGGAACCACTTTGTCGCGGAACCACGTTCCGCGACAAACTTTCCATGCATAGCGACAAAGGTTCAAATGCTTTAGGAATTTTCTGAAAACGCTTTGTCGCGAAACACTCTTGTCGCGGAACCACGTTCCGCGACAAAATCTTGCATAGCGACAAAGTGGCGTTATGCTGCCAAAAATTCTAAAAACTTGTCGGGATACCCATGTCGCGGACCTCGGTCCGCGACAAAATTTATGGTATCGCGACAAAGATTCCCTTCTCTCTATTTAATCTCAAACAATCTTCATTCTCCTCCTATATTATATTGCAACACTCACATCATAACCCCACGGGTTAAGGTGTAACATTCTGGAATTACAATATAGGGTGTTATGCTGCCCAAATTTTGATTCTTCATTTTCATCGCTTAATTAATTGAACCCTTGAGTCATTAATGATTAAAGAGTGAGATTAGTAATAATTACACATCAATAATCATCATGATTAAAGGACCTTTGTTCAATTACCAGTAAAACACTTCTCTATAAACAAAATCTTGATGGCTTAAACAAGATAATCCGGACTGTAATTAATTATGGTAGGAAGGATTATTTAAGACCATCAATTGTGGACCCAATCCACAACCTTGCATGAGAAACCAATGTCTCTCATACAAGGAATCTTCTTTTATTTCTTATATATTTTGTCTTTGCGTGTTGTGTGGAACCATTAGTAAAGAATACATCAGACTAATGTTGGCGGGTATTCCCTCGTGGATAACTAGCTCGTATTCTGGGTATTAATTACTAAGTGTTATTTTGCATGGTCTGGATGACTGTCAGTGGAAGCCTTGGCGGTTCGCCCATCCGGGGTTATAATAGCTGCTCGGCTGACTCCCATCCAGATACAGTTTTATTTTTCTTGTCTTAATTTCCAAACCCAAATTTCAATCTGTAGTGGGAGTCAGTTGGCATCAGTCAATGCCAACTGACGATCATTATAGAAGGGAAGCATGTAGGTTTTTATCCGAATTCACAGACAGTGGAGACCCAACTGGTGTTGACACCACCATTATAGGGTCTAAGCTGTCTAAATCCACTCCATCCGAGTAATTGGGAGATTGGACAGTAGATGTTTACAGTCCACCTGATTATTCTGCCATTACTTTGGTCTCTTGATCACTTCACATCTGTGTTTCACCTTCTGTCTAGACCCGCATCTATATTTTGGGTCAATTAATTTTACACTTCCCTATATCCTTATGCATGATAATATTATGTACTTTTGTGGTCTGTAATTATTTTGGGATCCTTCCCTTGGGCAATAGAAGTCTAGATCTTAAACAGATATGGCATATTAAATTTCCAACAAAAATCTCTTTACAAAATCCGGATCAGAGTAAGGGATAAATTCCTCAGTTATGACTAATTCATATCCTGTCAAGGGTTGTATTTTGGGAAATTAGAAACAGATTCAGCGATTAGGTCTCACCTAGACTGAAAGGGTCTGTGTTTTAACTGAGAGTCTAGTACCTGATAGGGAATGATTTTCAAATCCGTTATTTTCCAAAATTGCTGTCTGTTGGAAATCTAAGATTAAATATTACACCGAGATGGGGTCCACTTGGACTCAAATACAGTGTAGTAAATAATCTCAGAGGAACATCATCCAGGCCTTGGTTATTTTCTAAGATAGGGTTGAGTTTTCTTTTAACTGCTATCCTCTTCTGCCAAAGCCTACTTTTGAGTCCTGAGTGAGTGCATCCGGAACGAACTAAACCATTAGTTCGTTTCATTAGTTTGTATCTCATAATCACCCGGAAGGAAGTGAACGCACTAGTGGTTCACCCAGAGCCGGGAATTCTTGATCCATACTCCTTCATCCTGATGGGGAGCTGTCTTTTACTACCAGGGTCAGATTTTCAAAACCTCCGAGTGATAGGTTTTAAATGCTTTCTTTACTGCTTTCTTTTAACCGCTTTCATTAGAGGTCACTCGGTTGAATTGAGAGTTGTGTAACTGCTACTAGGATTGACAGTTAAGGGATAGTTCAGGGCTTGATTAGAATCTTTGGGTGTGACATGGGAGAATGATAGTAGTACTTGGCATTTCAATAAATGATATGTCGGGTGTTGCTTTTCCACCACAGATGAAGTAACACACCCAGGCCAGGGCAGTTACGAATCTGTGGTATCTTAGAATTTGCGGTCTTAAGAACATGTAAACTCATATTGTAAGTACCTGTCTGTTAAAGGGAAAGCATAGTTGAGAGCATGAGAATTGGCTATCTGATAGAATTATCCCAAACAAAGATCTGTGTATAAAAATGGAAGTTTAATATTGCTATATCTCAATCTTGTCCAATTTTCATTCTTTTCTCCCTGTCCTTCTGTCTACATTGTGATTCAGCTTCACGGTTGGCACAATGTAATTTTTCCCTCCTTTCATAGATAATGTTTATCGCATTCTTAGAATAAGTTTTACCCGCTTTCTAGAATAGATTTATTCGCTTTGTAGAGTCACTTAAATGCTTTTGTAACCTAGTTTAAATTCATGCCAGTAGTTATTAATCAATTTTCAAACCTATTGAGCAATACGAATGGAAAACCTAGTAAAACGACGTGGGCCCTGCTTCTATCGCACATCCTCCAGTGAACGATCCGGTCTTACTATAAATTACTGCAATTTTTGACACCGTGCGCTTTCGGGGGCACAGTTTCTTAACACGAGTAATAAAAACATGACAACTTATAAATATATCCCTAATCACAACTCCGCCATCATAAATTGGTTTCATTAAATAAAACCTAAACCAGGATCATGATTTTTCGGAAAATACTCATGTAGTGGGAATCTGTCAAAAGTTTCATGGCAGGAAATCTTATGGCAAGAATTGATGAGAAGTATCATGGCATATTTGCCGGGGATCCTCAGTGTGACAGGCTGAAGGTCAACCTATCCCGGCTGTGCCATGAGATTTGTCAACATTTCATGACAGAGAGGACCACAGCGCCATTTGAAACCAAAGCACCACACTTGAGTAATAAAAAGACTAATAATCTTGATATATCCCTAAACCCTTTCCCGTGAATCATAACTCTTTTCTTTTAATAAATATAACCTGGTATAATTTAAGAAAATGCTCGTGTGGGAAATTATCAAAAGTTTCAACAGCCTACGGTGCTATCCTTGCTTACGGCGCTATACTCAACTACGGCGCTATAGGTGTAGCGTCGTAGTCTTTCTTCAATTATCAGCCTCAGTTTCCTCCTACGGCGCTAGACCAATGCTACGGCGCTATCCATATTTAGCGCCGTAGTTGTGTCTAGCGTCGTAATATCCTGAAAATTTAACTTTGTGTGGGTTTTTTCATTTCTTTTCCCATCTTTTTGTTTCCTTTTTCTTTTCTTTTCTTTTTCTCATGTTTTTGGATTTTTCTAACATAAATGTGTAATAAAATTACACATTTATGCATTTCTCATACCAGCTCAATATTTTACAATTATGCATAAATCAGTCCAATTCTACTGCTTTCTTATTTAATATAAGACCGGAATGCGATCAAATGCCCGTTTCAAACACGGAAATGGATTGAAAATAATGATCATTTCTGGCCATTATCATGTTCTTTGATTTCGATCAAGAACTTTACCCGTATGAAATCTATCGGAACCTAGAGCGATCAACTTTGGAATTCAACTATCATCGGGAAAAAGTGGTATCGTGTTGTAAAAGATATGATGGAATCCCGATAATAATTAGGAATTTAGACCTCTTTGTGAACCTAGTAGAATTTGACCTTAGAAGTCGCTCAAGGGTTAGAGCTATTGCGAGAAAATCCATAGGCAGTTATGGGGACATAACTGCACTCCTAAGGGGGAGAGGATTTGATACCCCACAGAGAGTTGTCACGCGTTGAGGTAAGAATTTTATTTTCGAGCCTCAATATTTCTATGCGTGCAAACTACTTGCCTATATTGGTGTTGCTTTCCGAGTGCGACCCAACTTCGGGGACGAAGTTGATTTCTAAGGAGGGTAGACTGTAATACCCGAGATATCGACATCAAGATTTAAATCCAAAAATTAAAGAATTGGATTTAATTATTAAAACCGAAATAATTCCGAGAGAGCGGAATTAAATATTTTTGGACGATCGCGACTCGGGATAATTTCTACATTATGATTTATGAAAATAAAAATCATAATAATTTAAAAAAACAAAAAAAAGGTCAGGTGGCGGCCGCGCGGCGGCGGGGCGGTGGCGCGCCACCTGCGCGCCGCCCTGCAGGGGTGACGAACCAATGCGGTTCAATGCGTTCGTGCTCCATTTTTCGAGGCTTGACGATTCCAATCGGTCCATAATTAATTCGGAGACATTAAGGGATGTATTGGGACACTCATGGAAGGATTTATGAGGATTTAAAGTCTCCACAAGTCATTAAAGTGTACAACAATGCACAAGAATTGGATAAGTGCAACCACGGTGTGAAAGAGGGGGATGAATGGGGTTGGTGGGTTGTATTTTTGAGCCTTGACTGATGTTATTTCATTCCCATACTTCCTAGGTACATTATGGCATTGAATGGAAGTATTCACACCCCAAAATATATTCAAATCCATCCACCAAATCCCTATTCCGAATTTCAGATTTCCTTGTGTGAGTTGGTGAGTGTTTGGAGTTGTTCTTTGGTTTCAGAGGCCTAGGGACGAATTCAAGCCTTTCAATCCATACATCTATGGTTAGGTAAGATCCCGTTTCATTTCCTTTGGTTTGGATTCGAGATTCAGGCCCTAAAACTAAGGATCTCTCCCAACAATCCAAAAATAGGTTCATTCGGTGGAAGGTGTTGATCGTGTGGTTGATCCGGACGTTCTCGGGGATTCCAACAAAGGGGATTTCGACTCAAACCTATTCCTAAGTAAGTTAATATCGTGCACATCAACTTTTAGAGATTTTGGTTGAGTGCAAGTCGAGTTCTAGATCAATCTCCATTTCTTGCCAAATCTGCCAACTAGGGTTTTTGCTCAACTAGTTTCTAAGGTTTCCCGATTTTGACTTGGATCCGTGGATTTTTGCGAAATCCTTCCTAAATGAAAAATGTTTCTAACATTCTAAAGATGATCTCTGTAAATTTTTAGAATTTTTGGAGTTGTTTTAAGCCCCGAAATCAGATCTGGTTTTCTGCTATTTGATGATGACAGATTCGAGTTTTTATAATGTCCGATCTTGTTGTGCCTTTTTGATGAGCCTATGTGGGTTATTCTTGGTCGGTGTCTTCATAAGATTTGTTCCATATTGTGTCTAGAATATCACCGTCAATTTTTATGATTTTAGGAACTCGTTTGAAAAAGTTATGAATTTTAAACACCCTGTGGTCTGTTTCGCTGAAACTCTTAAGATCCTTGATTTATAGCTTTCTGATATCTATTTAAATGGCCTATTTAGAGTCCGAATTTGAAGAAGCTTATTTCTATGAAAAATGTTCATCTTGGTGTTTTCTAGTTCCTGTAAAATTTTTGGAATTTTTGAAAATAGTTTTGCTATATTTCCAAAGGCGATTCTGAATTCTGCCACAGTTTTAAATTCTTCCGGTAGAATCCATGTTGTATGTTCTCGATGAAGATGAGTCGATTCTCACTCTTTTTGAAATGCGTAAATTCTGGAAATGTAAATATGTTTTGAAATTATTAAAATGTGGATTTTGAAAATTTGTGAAATATGATCGAGTGGGATGCTTTAATTATTTCTTGAGGGTAAGTGCACTTGGTGGAGCTCGTTGGGCCGCCCCCTCTCGTAGCCAAAACGGCAAATATGATTCTGTGATTGTAAGAGTCTATATTCCTAGATGTATCCGTATGGGTTACCGAGGGCTCCGGAGTGTGTCTGTATAGGGTCACTGCTTTCACTTGCCTTGCGGGTTCGATTCCCCAAGGTGTATGTTTTTCCAGCGGGTTCGATTCCCCAGGATATTATTGACTCCTATGGGTTCGATTCCCTAGGATTTATATTGAGTTCTTGCGGGTTCGATTCCCCAAGGACGGGTGTCCTCGATCATATGGAAACAATGGTAAAAGAATGTGTTTGAGCTCTTGCAGGTTTGATTCCCCAAGAATGGTTATCCTCGATCATAAAATGGTAAAAGAAAGTATTTGAGTTCTTGTGGGTTCGATTCCCCAAGGACAAGTGTTCTCGCTCATAAAGAGATTTGAAAAAGATCTTTCGGCAGGTGTAAGATTTAGGGCCCGTTTGGATTGACTTTTAAAAAAAGCAGAAGCCAAAAGCAGAAGCAGAAGTGAAAGCCAAAAGCAGAAGCAGCTAACTTTTGTGTTTGGATGGAATGTTTAAAAAGCAGCTTTTTTTCAATAGTGTGTTTGGATGTATAAAAGTGAAAAGTGCTTTTGAAATGTGTAAATTACCAAAAAGGATATGCTATTTATATATGATAGTATATATTTATAGTGTAATTTAAATAAATTAATAGGGGCATTTATGACTCTGCACACATTACTAGGTGCTTTTGGCTTCTGCTTTTCGGAGAAGCACCACCTGGGCTGCTTCTCCCAGAAGCACTTTTGCAGCTTTTCGAGGTGCTTTTGCTTTTTCTAAAAAGCCAAAACAAACACTCTTTTTCCTTCAAAAGTGCTTTTGGCAGAAGCAAAAGCCAAAAGCACTTGGAAAAAAGCCAATCCAAACAGGCTCTTAAATACTTCTCCATAAATAATTATCCGTCTTTTAAAGTAAATTTCTATTATGAATACTCTTCTAAAATTTTTTAAAATTCGTTGTGTTGTATATTAACTTACTCAGTGCCGTTATACTGATAGATATGTTGTCTCTATTTTTTTTCAGATGTTAAAGATTAGCGCATGGCATTTACATTTGGGATGGGAATTTCCGAAGACTTGTCGCACTTGTTTTTAAATTCTTTTACGAACTCCAAACTCATGTTTGGCCGTATTTGGCCCTTAGCTTCCGCACTGTTTTAAATTATGCATGTCAGATTTAACTCTGATTTAAAACTTCGGGCACTCTTTGAATGGTTTTAGATATAGTATTGGTACAACTTAGCCTTAGCATCTTCTCAAGTGAGCTCGAAATGGTTCGCGTCTTGCTTGGGAAGGTGTGGCGGTGGCATCCCGGCCTGGGTGATCAAATCCGGGGTGTTACAACATTCAACATTCTCCACCTTGGACCATTTTCTGTGTTGCCAAGAGTGTGCTCATAGGTACAATATCATCATCGCCTAATCATACTGTAACATCCGAGAAAAACAAATTCAAATTATTTTGAACTACGTCATGACTTGATCCCTTCACAGAGTACGTAGGCAAGTTGGAAATCTAAATTCTAAGTTCAGTTACAAAATAAATCACAAATTAAATCACAAAATAAATCACAAAATAAATCACAAACAAATCACAAGATCAATCACAAAAACGTTAGGAGGAATTGGAACTAATTTAACTAGACTAATTATGGCACGGAAATGTTACGAGCGTTAAACCCGAACTCGTAACAAGTTTAAGGTAAAGATTTCGAACCGGAAACGACCCGAGGAGCCGAGCCAACTCGTAGAGGATAGAAAACCGATAGAGAAAAGAAGAAAAGACTCGACGGACCACGCGGACCGCCGAACCGGCCGGTCCGGCCGTCACGCGGCCTCCGCGCGCCGCCGCGCGGCCACCGCACGGCATGATGAGACGCGTCCCAGGATTGGTCGCGCGTGCTCCGCGCGGACGAAGCTCTATGTGCGCACCACCACCGCGCCAGAGGTGCAGGAGGTGTAAACTTTCCTTCCATGGAGATTTTCTTGCCAAAAATCCGACCTCTATCGGTGGCAAGTCGATCACAGCATTAGGGAAGGGCATAAGTTCGGTTTAGGGCGCCCCTGATAATGGCCAAAATTGACGATTATTTTCAATCTATTTCCGTGTCTAATACGGACATTTGATCGCATTCCGATCTTATTTAAATAAGAAAGCAGTTGAATTGGACAGATATAAAGTTTGTTTAAATAATAAGCTGGTATTGAAAAACACAAAAGTATTGTTATTTTTATTAAATTCATATTAAAAAAACCCAAAAACATGATAAAATATTAAAAATCCCATTTGATAATTATGGTTTGGTAGTATTTGTTCGGTGGAACATGAGTCCATTAAACGAAGCTCAAGCCAAATAATCGAGTGGAATAAATATTCATATATATATTATTTTATGTTTAGAATGTATATATTTATAATTTTTATGTTTGTTTTTAATCCTGTTTTCTGCTATAATTTAAACAATATTAGGTCCACTAATGTAACACCCCGGATTTGATAACCCAGGCCGGGATGTCACCGCCACATCTCTCTAGCAAGACACGGATTCTCCGAGCTTGCCCAAGAGATGCAAGGCTATAGGTATTGCAAAAAGATTTAAAAACAAGTCCGGAATCTATTTAAAAATAATAATAAGTGGCATCCACACATATAGTAGTAGTAATAATATATCGCAGCGGAAAAATGTAAAGTGGGCCGACATGGCCAAAACTCGGGATTTACATGCCCGTTATGCAAGTATCGTAAAAGCAATAAAAACAGTGTTTAAGTTTTTCCATCCCCCAATGCATATGCTCATGCATTATCTTCATACTCTGAAAGGAAAAGAGAAAACAACAATTTTATCAGTATATAAAATACTGAGTAAGTCGATCCTAACATAGCAATAAAGGGATTCAATTAGATAATTTAAAGTTCCACTCCTAACATGTATTCACAAAATTTAAAGGAAATAATATTTTAATTGTGCACTTGAACATGCATTTAATCCACAATAACAAATTAGTCATGATACGAAATTTAAAGACATAATTTAAATGCATAATTTAAAGACATGCAAAAATAAATAAATACTTAAAAATATTAAATCTTTTATTTCCCCGTTGCGTAACCATTTCTCAGTGTTTTGTATAGCCGGTGATCCGGCGGCCGCAACCGTTTCGTAAGTATCTCGTTTAGCCGGTGATCCGGCGGCCACAGCCGTATCTGCCATACCCAGTACCACTCCGGAGCCTCGAGAAATCCATACGGACAACCCGAGAGAGTAGGCCATGTATCTCCCGCCGATTGGCGTAATATCTCATCAAATTCTCTCGTCCATTATAGGCCCGAAGAGAAAGGCTAGAGGGGCACCCTGCAGAGCACTCACCCTCCACCAAGTATCTCATGTATCGTCTAGATTTAATGTATCGAGGTTTTCCAAAAGTATAGATGTATCGTATTTCAAATCTTTGATCGTTCGTTTCGAAATTTCAAAATCCTTCGATTTAAAAGTATCTTGGCGTCACAGTTTACGCCTTTTCAATTTAAAAATTCGGTTTAAGTCCGAAAAATCTGGAAATTTCACAGTTTATGCAAAACACCCTAACGAACAACTTTCGTGTTTTAACTTTTTCGAAATAAGTTGAGGAAACATGTCAAAAATCGATTTTATTATGCAAACAGGAATCTGTCCGGACTCAGGTTCGACACAGTTCAAAATTTCGACTTTTTAACATAACAAATGGACTTCAAAAATTCTGAAATTTTATATGCACATACTAGACATGATTATCTACAACTTTCATTTAGATTGCAAGGATCAAATCGGACTAGAAAATATAGGAACATGCTCATCAAGTTCGAATATGAACACTGTCAGGTTTTTCGAAAAGTCCTGGTAAACAGTTTATGTTCGGCGCGATTTAAAATAGCAAACGTTAACGAAAATGTCTGAAATTTTTACACAACCTAGATTTATGTGTTAGGATTAAAAGTCTAGTTTTGAGTTTCTCGGATTGAATCCTCGAAATAGGAGTTTTAGGCCGATTTCAGAAACTGCGCAAGTTGGGGTTTTTAATTTCGATTTTTACGTTTCGTTACTTTACACCTATTCCGGACGCCCCTAAATCACCCGTATTGATATGGAAGGCTCAACCTACAGTGATTGTGTTCTTGAGTAGTCCTAGGGTCGCTCGGCTCGTCCAAAATCCTACGAACGGATCTACGAAACGCAAAGTTCCCGACTTTGGCCACGAACGTATTTGCAATCAACGATTCAAGAGTTAGATTGGGGATTTGAAAGGAAAAAACGAGATTGAGAACCTAAGATACTACTTACCAATGATCTAAGGACTGTGATCCTTGATCTACACGTTCCTACGGCCGTCGGTGGTTGTCGGAAAGTCGCCGGAAGTCCGTCGGAAGTTCGTCGGGAGAGTGTTTTGGCTTGGGAGAGTTTGAGAGTCAATTGGGAGGATTTTGGAGGCTGCAAAATGGGGTGGAGACAACCCTCCCACGACCTAATACTCCTTCCCCCGCTCAAAATCCACTTTCCAAAGTCGGGGGGTCGAATTATGGTAAGAAATCGCCGAAAACGCGCAAGTTGCCAAAAGCTGTAGAGCCACGCGGGGTTGGCGCGCCTTTTGGCCAAACCCCGCCCGGCCAGCGCGCGGCCCTCGCCTGGACTGCGGTCCGGGCGGGTCCGTGCGATCCGATCCGTCGGGTCTTTTTCTCCTCTCTTTCGGACTTCTATCCTTCCCCGTTTTCGTGCTCGATTTTCCGGGTCATTTCCGGATTATGCTTCTCATCATAAATTTATTCCGTCTCAATTCGATTTCATGCTTGAAATCCTAAGACCGTCGGTTTTGGTCTGTCGGGTTCTAATTCGTCGTCCTTTGACTTCCGTGCATTTCCGCGTCTACGGGTTCTCGGAAACAAAACCTTCTCTCCTATTGGATTAATTCCTATTTTTATATCCTAAAATTTACGGGTATTACAGTCTACCCCCCTTAAGAACCAACTTCGTCCTCGAAGTTGCACTTCATCCTCTCGCGAGTTCGGGAATTGTTTGATTAAGCGATTGTATTATTGTGTGTCGTTGTTTGTTATTATTTGACTGAACCCAGAATTGAAATTTCCGAGTTGCCTACGTACCCCGTGAAGGGATCAAGTCATTACGTAGTTCAAAACAATTTGAATTTGTTTCTTTGGGGTACAAAGTATTCGTATAAAATATCCGGAAATATTCGGGTCGTCACATCCTCCCCCTCTTAAGATTACAGTTATGCCCCCATAACTGTTGTTGCATTGTCTTGGAATAGGGTTGGGTAACGATCCTTCATGTCTGCCTCTAACTCCCACGTTGCCGTCTCGGCTTCGTGGTTAGACCAAAGGACCTTAACCATCCTCACGGTCTTATTCCTTGTTACCCTCTCCTTATTGTCGAGTATTCGCACCGGAATTTCTTCGTAGCTTAAGTCATCGTCCAGCTCAATTTCCTCCGGTTGGAGTACGTGGGTCAGATCATGGACGTATTTCCTCAGTTGCGAGACGTGGAACACGTCGTGGACACGAGCAAATTGTGGCGGTAATGCTAGTCGGTATGCAAGATTCCCCACTCTCTTTAGGATCTCGTATGGTCCTATGTACCGTGGGCTCAATTTCCCCCGCTTGCCAAAGCGCATCACTCCCTTCATTGGTGATACCTTTAACATGACCTTATCGCCTATTTGGAATTCCAAATCTTGCCGTCTCACGTCGGCATAGCTCTTTTGCCGGTCTTGCGCGGCTCTCATCTTTCCTTGGATTATTTTGACTTGTTGAGCCACGTCCTCAACAAGTTGTGGTCCAATTACCATAGTCCTCTCGCCCTCTTCCCAGCTCAATGGGCTTCGGCATTTTCGTCCATACAGTGCCTCGAAGGGTGCCATGCCAATGCTAGCATGGTAGCTGTTGTTGTAGGAAAATTCGATCAAGGGTCAGTGATTTTCCCAACTTCCTTTAAACTCTAATACGCATGCCCTCAGCATGTCTTCCAAAGTTTGGATCGTTCTTTCCGTTTGTCCATCCGTCATGGGGTGGAACGCGGTACTCATCTTTATCATCGTACCGAGAGCTTCTTGTAGTTTTGTCCAAAAATATGAGACGAATCTACTGTCTCTGTCCGAGATGATGTCATGTGGTACTCCATGTCGTCGTACCACGTTGTCGACATATGCCCTTGCCAATTGGTCCATGGACCAGGTATCCTTCATGGGGATAAATATGGCAGCTTTTGTCAACCTATCCACGATCACCCAGATTTTATTCATCCCCTTCGGTAAACGTGGTAGTCCCGAAACGAAGTCCATTGAAATGCTATCCCATTTCCAACTTGGGATTTCCAATGGCTGCATTAATCCTAAGGGTTTCTGCCGTACGGCCTTGACCTTCTGGCAGGTGAGGCATCTTGCCATAAACTCGGCTATTTCTCTTCATATTCGGCCACCACGTTGGCTTTTCCTTCGTGATACGCGATTTCCAGGTCGTAATCCTTAATCAGCTCCAACCATCTCCTTTGCCTCAAATTCAGCTCTTTCTGCGTGAATATATACTTGAGGCTCTTATGGTCGGTGAACATCCGACACTTTCGCCCATAGAGGTAGTGCCTCCATATTTTTAGAGCGAACACGACTGCGGCTAGCTCCAAGTCGTGCGTCGGATAGTTCTCTTCGTGTGGCTTTAGTTGACGTGATGCGTATGCTATAACCCTTTGATCTTGCATTAGCACGCATCCCAATCCTTCCTTCGAGGCGTCGCTGTACACCTCGAAGTCTCCACCCTCCGATGGTAATGCCAACACCGGCGCTGTAGTAAGCCATTTCTTCAATTCTTGGAATGCGGAATCACACTCACTGGTCCAGTCGTATTTCACCCCTTTCTTTAGCATCTGTGTCAATCGGCGGGCGATCCTTGAGAAATCCTTTATGAACCTTCGGTAGTACCCTGCCAATCCGAGAAAACTTCTTATCTCGGTTGGATTCTTCGGTGGCACCCATTCGGTCACTGCCGAGATCTTTGCTGGGTCCACTGCCACTCCGTTGGCGGATACGATATGTCCCAGAAATGCCACTTCGCTTAGCCAGAAGTCGCATTTGGACAGTTTGCCATACAGCTGATTCACTCGTAAGATCCCTAACACTTTGTGTAAGTGTTTGGAATGTTCTTCTTCGCTTTTCGAGTAGATCAGGATGTCATCTATAAACACCACTACGCATTGATCTAATAATTCCCGAAACACGTTGTTCATGAGGTTCATAAACATCGCTGGGGCGTTCGTCAGCCCGAATGATAGCACCGTGAATTCGTAGTGCCCGTAGCGAGTCCTGAATGCCGTCTTTGGGATATCCTTTTCGGCGATCCTTAACTGGTGATATCCAGATCGTAGGTCGATCTTTGAAAATACTGAAGCTCCCTTCAGTTGGTCGAACAAATCCTCGATTCTGGGCAAAGGGTACTTGTTCTTGACCGTGACTTGGTTAAGTCCTCTATAGTCGATGCATAGTCGTAGACCTCCATCTTTCTTCTTCACGAATAAGACCGGGGCTCCCCATAGGGACGTGCTCGGCCTTATGTAACCCTTCTCTAGCAACTCCTCGAGTTGTTCCTTTAGTTCCTTCATTTCCAGCGGCGCCATACGGTAAGGAGCCTTTGAGACAGGCTCCGTTCCCGGGATAAGATCTATGGTGAATTCCAGATCTCTCTTAGGCGGCATGCCGGGAACGTCTTCCGGAAATACATCCGGATATTCTCTCACCACCGGAATGTTATCCACCTTGACCTCTTCGGCCTCAAGGTTGTGAAGGTAGCATGCATATAACGCATAACCCTTACGCATTAAGCTACATAGCTTCATGGCGTTAACTATCTTGGTAGACTTCTTAGGGGGTTGGGAGTAAAAGATGACTCTCCTTCCCCGACTCTTTGACAACATGATCTTTTGTTTTTGGCAATCGAGCGCGGCTTTATATTGGGTTAGCCAATCCATCCCTAGTATGACGTCAAAATCCTGTAGTTCGAATGCTACCAAGTTCGCGAAAAACTCTACGTTCTTTATAACTATCGGAATTCCGTTATATCGCTTAGAGCATGATACTACCTCTCCCGATGGAAGTTGGATCCCTAAGTTAATCAATTCGCACTTAGGTAGATCTAGTTCAGGTAAGACTTTAGATGATATTATCGAACAACTAGCTCCTGAGTCAAACAGAACTCTAAGGGGTGTAGTTAAGACATGGAACGTACCTCCCATTACGTCCCCCTGCATAGGCACGTCTGCCTCATTGATGACATTCAATCGCCCCATTGGACGTCCCGGGTTGCCTTGCTGATCCCGGTTCGGGTTCTGATTCTGTTGCTGATTTGGATTCTGTGGGGGACGTTGGTTCTACTTACTGCTTTGTTTTGTTTTGTTTTGTTTTTTTTTGTTTTTTTTTGTGAACAGTAACCTGTTCAGGTCTTTTTTTTTGAGACCCTAGGGTTCAGGGTGTTGGGGTTTAGGGTTTTAGGGCTTAGGGTTTAGGGTTGGAGATACCCTTGTTCGATAATTATCTCCATATAATGTATATGTATACATATTTACTACTTGTATTTTTGTTTAGTTGTTATCTATAGGTCATTGATTGTTACTACCTTGTTCATTTGTTTGATCGGGTTTTAGCAGGGTATTCGAAGAGAAATAATTTAATTAAAATGTAAGGAATACTTTAAATATAATTGTATAAAATAAATGCTTGTAGATTTATTACTCAAGAGAAAATTTTTCAGCTGATTACAAGCATTCGTAACAGGAATGAAATAGTAGTGCTGGTACTAGTTTGAAAAAAAAGATCATAGATAGTAGTGCATCAGTACGGGCTCCTAAGTCTAGGGTGACTAGGCAGGTACATCCTCGATGGGATCGTCCTCGTCGCTGGATACGTCAATGGCAATGGGTGTCCCCACCGGGCTCGGGCTCGGAGGAAATATGTCAGCCTCTAGGCCTAGCAGCTCAGCTGCTAAGTGTCCTATTTGCATCATCCGTTCGTTGTCCTTGTTTTGAAGTGTGACCACTTATGTTTGGAGTTCGGCGATTTGGGCCTTGAGTTGGGTTATTTCATGATGGTCAGCTTCCCTAAGATGTCTCAAATAGTCCACGTTATTCTCTAGATGCCCCACTCGAGCCTTGAAGTGATTGATATGCTGTTGGGATTCGAGGTATGCGTTGGTCAGTTTCATCATCAGATTAGTCATGTTCGCGTTGGGTTCGGCCATCTAATGTCAACAAGGAGGTTAGAGTTTGAGTAGGTTTCGGATAAAAGTTAGGACATGCAGGAATTTAAATCTATATGAATATGCACATGCAATCCCCCCCAAAAATTAGTTTTAATGTATTTTTAAATTTAATCATGGATTTAAAAAGTTGGGCCTCTATATTGGCCAAGAATAATAATTTGGACTTAAGAAATAAAACATGGGTATTTGGCCCGAAATGGTTGGGCTTAAAATAAATCATTATAATTATTGGGTCAAAATAATTTAACCCCCTTTGGGCTCAAAATATTATACTAATTGGGTAAGAAAATTTTTGGGCTCAAATTTTGGGCTAAAATACTAGTAGTCTAAAAAATAATAATGATAATAATAAATTTAAAAGTAATACTTAGTTCAAAATATTTTAAAATAATAATACTAGTAGCTTAAAAATATTCCGGGCTTTGATACCAACTTGTAACACCCCGGATTTGATAACCCAGGCCGGGATGTCACCGCCACATCTCTCTAGCAAGACACGGATTCTCCGAGCTTGCCCAAGAGATGCAAGGCTATAGGTATTGCAAAAAGATTTAAAAAACAAGTCCGGAATCTATTTAAAAATAATAATAAGTGGCATCCACACATATAGTAGTAGTAATAATATATCGCAGCGGAAAAATGTAAAGTGGGCCGACATGGCCAAAACTCGGGATTTACATGCCCGTTATGCAAGTATCGTAAAAGCAATAAAAACAGTGTTTAAGTTTTTCCATCCCCCAATGCATATGCTCATGCATTATCTTCATACTCTGAAAGGAAAAGAGAAAACAACAATTTTATCAGTATATAAAATACTGAGTAAGTCGATCCTAACATAGAAATAAAGGGATTCAATTAGATAATTTAAAGTTCCACTCCTAACATGTATTCACAAAATTTAAAGGAAATAATATTTTAATTGTGCACTTGAACATGCATTTAATCCACAATAACAAATTAGTCATGATACGAAATTTAAAGACATAATTTAAATGCATAATTTAAAGACATGCAAAAATAAATAAATACTTAAAAATATTAAATCTTTTATTTCCCCGTTGCGTAACTATTTCTCAGTGTTTTGTATAGCCGGTGATCCGGCGGCCGCAGCCGTTTCGTAAGTATCTCGTTTAGCCGGTGATCCGGCGGCCGCAGCCGTATCTGCCATACACAGTACCACTCCGGAGCCTCGAGAAATCCATACGGACAACCCGAGAGAGTAGGCCATGTATCTCCCGCCGATTGGCGTAATATCTCATCAAATTCTCTCGTCCATTATAGGCCCGAAGAGAAAGGCTAGAGGGGCACCCTGCAGAGCACTCACCCTCCACCAAGTATCTCATGTATCGTCTAGATTTAATGTATCGGGGTTTTTCAAAAGTATAGATGTATCGTATTTCAAATCTTTGATCGTTCGTTTCGAAATTTCAAAATCCTTCGATTTAAAAGTATCTTGGCGTCACAGTTTACGCCTTTTCAATTTAAAAATTCGGTTTAAGTCAGAAAAATCTGGAAATTTCACAGTTTATGCAAAACACCATAACGAACAACTTTCGTGTTTTAACTTTTTCGAAATAAGTTGAGGAAACATGTCAAAAATCGATTTTATTATGCAAACAGGAATCTGTCCGGACTCAGGTTCGACACAGTTCAAAATTTCGACTTTTTAACATATCAAATGGACTTCAAAAATTCTGAAATTTTATATGCACATACTAGACATGATTATCTACAACTTTCATTTAGATTGCAAGGATCAAATCGGAATAGAAAATATAGAAACATGCTCATCAAGTTCGAATATGAACACTGTCAGGTTTTTCGAAAAGTCCTAGTAAACGGTTTATGTTCGGCGTGATTTAAAATAGCAAACGTTAACTAAAATGTCTGAAATTTTTACACAACCTAGATTTATGTGTTAGGATTAAAAGTCTAGTTTTGATTTTCTCGGATTGAATCCTCGAAATAGGAGTTCTAGGCCGATTTCAGAAACTGCGCAAGTTGGGGTTTTTAATTTCGATTTTTACGTTTCGTTACTTTACGCCTATTCCGGACGCCCCTAAATCACCCGTATTGATATGGAAGGCTCAACCTACAGTGATTGTGTTCTTGAGTAGTCCTAGGGTCGCTCGGCTCGTCCAAAATCCTACGAACGGATCTACGAAACGCAAAGTTCCCGACTTTGGCCACGAACGTATTTGCAATCAACGATTCAAGAGTTAGATTGGGGATTTGAAAGGAAAAAACGAGATTGAGAACCTAAGATACTACTTACCAATGATCTAAGGACTGTGATCCTTGATCTACACGTTCCTACGGCCGTCGGTGGTTGTCGGAAAGTCGCCGGAAGTCCGTCGGAAGTTCGTCGGGAGAGTGTTTTGGCTTGGGAGAGTTTGAGAGTCAATTGGGAGGATTTTGAAGGCTGCAAAATGGGGTGGAGACAACCCTCCCACGACCTAATATTCCTTCCCCCGCTCAAAATCCACTTTCCAAAGTCGGGGGGTCGAATTATGGTAAGAAATCGCCGAAAAGGCGCAAGTTGCCAAAACCTGTAGAGCCACGCGGGGTTGGCGCGCCTTTTGGCCAAACCCCGCCCGGCCAGCGCGCGGCCCTCGCAAGGACTGCGGTCCGGGCGGGTCCGTGCGATCCGATCCGTCGGGTCTTTTTCTCCTCTCTTTCGGACTTCTATCCTTCCCCGTTTTCGCGCTCGATTTTCCGGGTCATTTCCGGATTATGCTTCTCATCATAAATTTATTCCGTCTCAATTCGATTTCATGCTTGAAATCCTAAGACCGTCGGTTTTGGTCCGTCGGGTTCTAATTCGTCGTCCTTTGACTTCCGTGCATTTCCGCATCTACGGGTTCTCGGAAACAAAACCTTCTCTCCTATTGGATTAATTCCTATTTTTATATCCTAAAATTTACGGGTATTACAACTAATCACTTTTAATTTTAATTAATTGCAGGTGAATTAATTTTGGTCCAAGAGATTAATAGTCCACCAGTCCATCCAAACACATTGGCCCAACAAGAATTAAATCATCCAAGCCCACTTCAAAATTAATTAGCCCAAACATCCATAAGCCCAATTAATTCAGCCCAATACCCAACCTAAATTCTAACCCTAACCTCAACCCTAACTGCCGCCGCCTCCGGCGCAGCCGCCGCCGCCGGCCGGCGGCCATCACCACCACCACTCCAGAAATCCCATCTCCCCCATTCCGACCACCACCGCCGACCACCCTTCTCGCCCCATCTCCGGCGAACCCGCAACAGCCGCAGACAGCCTCCACAGCCACAGCCACCTTCAACTCGAGTCCCCAAATCCACCTCCGATCTGAGAGTTAAGCAGCCGTGACATCACCATTTCCAACCCCCATCTTCTCCGACCTTGCACCGCCATCACCGCTGCGTCCGGCCAACACCATGACAGCGCCTCCGTCTCCCCAAGCAACCGCCTCCTTCTCCACTACCCTCCGGCGACCTCCATCCCCGTCTCGCCTATTTCCGACCATCTCCTACAGCTCCATCAAGCCCTCAAAGTTATGTCTACACAATTTCTTAATTGAAAACTAGAAAATGGAAATGGAGGAGGAGAAAGAAATTTGGAACGAAAGGGAATGGAGGAGAGAAAATCGAAAACTGGAACAAGAAAAATGAAACAGAAAGAAAAGGAGGAGGGAAGATGAAGAAATCGAGAAAGAGAGAGGAGGAGGAAGTCTGTCGAGAGAAGAACAAAGAAGAAAGAGGGAAGAAGAAGAAGAAAAGAATGGAAATGAAAGGGGATTCTGTTGAGAAGAGAAGGAAAATAAATGAGGGAAGAGAAAATAAAAGAGTAAAGAGAAAACAAAAAGATTGTCGAGAAAGAAAAATCCCAATCCGGGTCGAGATACCATGTATAGCGACCAGGTGCTCCGCGACTGGAAAATAGCTTAAGGACTGTGAGAGAGGCACCCCAGTCAAGATACCATGGACCGCAACCGGGTGCACCGCGACCTGGACAGAAAATGGTTAGAGACTGGGAGCATCAAGACACAAAGTCTGTCGCGGAACATTCTGTCGCGGAACAATGTTCCGCGACACATGGATCGCGACCGCGACTGGGCATTCCGCGACAGATTGAATTGAGACAGCACGCAGAGCACGTGACACCACGTGAGCACCCACTTTCCAATTCCCACATGCCAAATTACTCAGGAGCTCCCAGGACCTGAAGTCCCGCAAGCATTTAATTTTTGCCTCCTGCCTTCTGGACCTCAACTCCCGCCTCCTCCTGCGCACCATCTTGGAGCTAAAAAGTGTGTCCTGAACCAGATTTTGTTCCGAGACAGGCTCAATTGTTTAGCGACTGGTGGGCCTTGAATGGGCCTAGGGCTCAATTCTTCTCCTCTATAAATATAACCTCCCAACCCCTTTGAACAGTAACCTAGCCACACTAGTAGTTTTATTTCTGTTCTTGGGGCACCACTGTGCTCTCAAGTAGTTTTTAGTGTAGACAGTTTTATTTTTTATGCAATGTAGATTTTAGTGTAGTTTTAGTTTAATTTCTGTAATAAATTAGTGTGGCTAGTGTTCACATTTTCCAGTTTATCTTATTTTTGTATTTTGGGTTGAAAACATTCAATTAATGGATGTAGTTAAACCATATTTTAGTTTGTGGAATGATCAAGGAAATGTCTCACAAAAATCTGTCATGTTCTTATCTCATGAATTATTTACTGTTTTGTTTGTATTTTGGTCACTTGGCCATGTTTTGGTATTGTAATTAGGTTTTATTGCTTTCCTTATCTAATAAAATGTGTAAACATTTATGTCCATCCCTTTATAGATTTATTAGGCTAGTTTAGTTTATTCTTTTTTTTAGTTGCTTAGTTTAGTTTTATTTCTTTTACTTTATTTCATCTCTGTAGTTGCTTTTATTTTTTTCTTTTAGTTACTGTTTAATCTTTTTGTTGGTTTCTCTTATTTTTTTACTTTTTAGGATTAGTTTATTAAATCTAAAAGGGGATGGTATTAAGGTGTTTATGCATATATTTATTAAAAAATTACATCACCCATATTGTATTGCATCACGTTGCAACCCCACGGGTTGCAACGTAATTTTCCGTTGTGATCCCACGGATCAAAACGCACTCCCCTGCAATGCAATATTAGGCGTTATGCTGCCAAAATTTTTATAAAATTTTTTTTAAAACCTTTGGTCGAGAAGCAATCCTGTCGCGGACCCACGGTCCGCGACACAACCCTTGATTAGCGACCAAGGATCCAAATTCTTGTAATTTTATTCTAGAAGGGCTCTGGTCGCGGAACCCCTGTCGCGGACCCATGGTCCGCGACACACCCATTGTTCCGCGACCAGGAATTATGCCCTTGTTGATTTTCAAACCTTGTGTCGCTATCCCCCTGTCGCGGATCCACGGTCCGCGACATAATTTTGTTCCGCGACACGACAACCCTAATTTCCAAAATTTCAATTTCTCCTATTTCCCACCTCTTTGTCGAGATCCTCCTGTCGCGGACCCACGGTCCGTGACACAATTTCTGTTTCTCGACAGGCTTGTTTCTCGACAGGCTTGGCACTTTTTTGCCAGATTTTTATTCTCCATCTCACCCCATTAATTAATTGAACCTTTATATTAATATTTTGAGGTTGAAATCCAATGATCTCAACCCATGATTAAATTGATATAAAGAACTTTGTTCAATTTCCATTAAAAGACTTTTCTACAAAAATCAAACTCTAATGATCTAAGTATATAATCCGGACTGTAATTAATTAATTAATTATGGAATGAGTGATTATTTAGACATAAAGAGTAATTATGGATTTAATTCCATACCCTTGCATGAGAAACCAATGTCTCTCGTACAAGATGACCCAAAAATATTTTCTTTTATTTATTTTGTCTTTTCCGTATTGTGTGAAACAGCTAGTAAGAGATATAACAGACTAATGTTGGCGGGTATTCCCACACGGATAAACTAGCTCGTGGTCTGTATATTAATTACTAGATGTTATTTTGCATGGTCCGGATAGTAGTCGGTGGAAGCCTTGGCGGTTCGTCCATCCGGGATTATAATAGCTGCTCAGCTGACTCCTATCCGGATACAGTTTTCTTTTCTTTATTTTAATTTCAAACCCGAATCTGGAACTGTAGTAATGTTAGATGATATATGCCAATATCATCTAATATTTATTGCAGTCATAGAACATGTGGGTTTTTATCCAATTCACAGATAGTGGAGTCTAAGATGACGGCGGCAACTGTCATTTAGGGCATTCCACTGTCTAAAATCGTTCCACCTGGAATAGTTGGGACCTGGATAGCAGATGTTTGCAGTCCGGATAACCCCAGTTATTTCAGTCATCTTTTTAGCCAAATAAATTCTTCTCACCTCCGGATATTTCATCTCTGTGTACCAATTTCTGTCTAAACCCACCTTATATTTTGGGTTATTTAATTTTACACTTCTCTATAAATTTATGCATGATATTATTATGTAGATATTGTGGTCAATATTATTTTGGGATCCTTCCCTTGGACACAGGAGTCTTGATTTTAATCAGATGTCTCACAATAAATTTCCAACAAAAATTCATTTATAAAATCCGGATCTGAGTAAGGGATAAATTCCACAGCTATGACTAATTCACATCCGACTGGGGGTTGATTTTGGGAGATTAGAAGCAGAGTCAGCGATTAGGTCTCACCTAGACTGAAAGGGTCTGTGTTCTTATTGAGAGTCTAGTACCTGTTTAGGGAATGATTTTCAAATCAATTATTTTCCAAAATTGCTATATGTTGGAAATCTTATATTAAATATTGCACTAACTCAGAGTCCACTTGGATTCAGATGAGGTGTAATAGATAATACTAGAAGAACAACATATGGGCCTTGGTTATTTTCTGAGATAGGGTTTAGTACTCTTTCAACTGCTGTCCTCTTCTGCCAAAGTCTATTTTTGAGTCCTGAGTGAGTGCATCCGGAACGAACTAATTCATTAGTTCGTTTCATTAGTTTGTATCTCATAACCACCCGGAAGGAAGTGAACACTGCGAGCGGTTCACCGAGAGCCGGGAATTCTTGATCCACACCCGGTCATTCTGACTGGGGGCTTTCTTTTACTACCAGGGTCAGACTTTCAAAAACCTCCGAGTGATAGAATTTTAAATGCTTTCTTTATCGCTTTCTTTTAAATGCTTTTGTTAGAGGTCACTCGGTTGTATTGAGAGTTGCGTAACTGCTACTAGGACTGATAGTTAAGGGATAGTTCAGGCTTGATTAGAATCTTTGGGTGTGACATGGGGGAATGATAGCAGTACTTGACACTTCAATAAATGATTTGTCATGTGTTGCTTGTCCACCACAGATAAATGACACGCTCTGACGGGAGCAGTTGTGAGTCTGTGGTATCTTAGAATTTGTTGCCTTAAGAGCATGTAAACTCTTACTGTAAGTACCTGTCTGTTAAAGGGAACATGGTATAGAGAGCATGAGAATTAGCTAACTGACGGATTATCCCAAACAAAGATCTGTGTATTAAAATGGAAGTTTAATTGTGTTTCATCTGAATCTTGTCCAATCTTTATTCTTTTCTTCATGTCCCTTCTGTCATACTTTAAATCTGCTTTCTTAGAATAATTTTATTGCTTTCTTAGATTAAATTTAATTCGCTTTCTAGAATAATTTTATCTGCTTTATTTTATCTGCTTTATTTTTATTGCTTTCATAATTTAGTTTAAATTATGTCAAGTAGTTGATAGTCAAAACACAAACTTGAATCGAGTAACCGAGTGGAAAATCTTAGTAAATGACGTGGGCCCTGCTTCCATCGCACATCCTCCAATGAACGATCCGGTTCTTACTATAAATACTGCAATTTTTGACTCCGTGCGCTTTCGGGGGCACAGTTTCTTAACACGAGTAAATAAAAACGTGACAACCTATAAATATATCCCTAATCCCAACTCCGCCTTCATAAATCAATTTTCATTAAATAAAATTGAAAACCAGGATATGATTTTTCAGAAAATACTCATGTATTGGGAACTTGTCAAAAGTTTCATGGCAAGGATCATCAAGGCATGAAATTGTAAAAAGTTTCATGCCGGGGAGGTCCACAATGCCGTTTGAAATCAAAGTTTCCCGCATGAGTAATAAAAAGCGAAATATATCCTTAAACCCCTTCCCATGAATCATAAATCTATTCATTTAATAAATTTAACCTGGGATATTTTATTGAAAAACGCTCGTGTTAGTGAAATTTGTCAAAAGTTTCAGCCCCCATACCCATTGTTCTAAGAAAACACACCATATACTCCCTCAATTTCCCCTCCAAGCCGAAAACCCTTCGAGTTCATTTTCCGGCTAGCATTCCGGCGAAGAGGGGACGACCGGGGCAAAGCTTCTACCCTCTAGAACCTTGGTAAGTAGTATTATAGTGTTTAAGTCGTCCATAAGTCTTAAAAACTCGAAATCTAACCATCTTTCTTTTGCTACGATTTCACGTCGGGGGACGAACAAAAAGAGATCGGAGAAGTTGGCCGTTCGTCGCGACCGTAGGACGCCCGGAAATCCTTTACAGCAACCCTACCCTCTAACTAAGTAAGTTAAGACCTTACTCTTCAATTTTTGTGGTTTATTGTCGTTTAAAACTTAAGATCTAGACACGTAACTAAAATCGATTTTCAAAAACCCTATTTTCGACCAATTTTAGAAACTCGCCTAAAACCCGACCTTCGGGAATTCAAACCAAAAACTTTTCAACATAGATTTTGTTCATAAGACTCTAATCTACCTTGTGTCCAAATTTCAACCATTGACATAAAGATTTGATATCCCAAATCGCACCGTAAAGTTTCTGTGATAAAACCGAACGTTTGAATATTTGACAGATTTCTTGACTCGACTTGATGCATATTTTTCACCCGTTTTTAGACCGATTCAACTTTGCATTTCCAAATAAAAGTTGTATATAATTGTGTCTAGATTATGCATATAACATTTCATGAATTTTGGAGTTCATTTGATATGTCAAAACGGACAATTTCAGAACCTGTTCTAAAATAACTTTTGAATCCGCGCGTATGCAGCGTTTTGGTGTCGACTTTTGAACATCTAAAATTCATTATTTCCAAAATCTTAAAACATGAAAATTGTTCATTAAGGTGTTACATAAATCCTGTAAAAATTTCGGACCAATTGGATTTGAAATGAATTTTTAATCGGCGTCGCACGTAACTGTGTCGGAATCAGTCTTTTGGACAGAAATCTTCTTTTGCAAAGAACTCGAAATTTGACTCACTTCGAAACCTTATTTCCAAAAACTTAAAACATGAAAGTTGTTCGTATGTGTGTTCTTGAGCTACTATGTAAATTTCAGAATTTTTGGTTTAAAGATGAATTTTTAATTAAGAAAGGCGTAAACTGCATCGAATCGGATTTTTCGAACTTGAGAAAACTCGAAGTACGAAACGCGATATCTAATATTTTGTAACATTGAAATATGAACTTTCGAAAAATCCCGTTCACTAGGCTGAGCCGATCTTCATGCTATCATTATCTTTGAGACTCCCTCGTTAGTGGTCTCCTTACTATCTGAGATTGCCTCGTTAGTGATCTCGCGCGCTGTGTTATTTGGATCGCCTCGTTAGTGGTCCTACTATCTTTGAGACTGCCTCGTTAGTGGTCTCCCATATATTTGGACTGCCTCGTTAGTGGTCCTACGATTTGAGATTGCCTCGTTAGTGATCTCCCCGGTATGGTGTCATCTTCTTAGTTTGCGGGATAAAATATAAAAGACTTGCGTGAGTGTTTAATTATGCATAAATTTTATTTATCATGTTTTTAAATTATGCTTCAAAATTACGTTCTTAAATTATACTTTTAAATTACGCTTTTAAATTAAGTCCTTTAATTATGTATTCTCGTCTTGAATAAATTAATCATGCTCTTCCGCTGCGAGTAAATTATGAATTTTAAATTAATGCATGAAAGGTGTAATTTTTATTAAACACATGTAACCCCTTAAATTGTTTAGTTAGAGATTAACTTACTCGGTATATTCTTATACTGATAAACCGTTGTCATTTTTTCTTTACAGAGTATGTCGAGTTACGCATGCACATGCACTTGGGGGGAAACATTTATGAACGTTTTTAATTACTGCATCATACTACTGTTTTACCGGGTCTGTTGAACCCGAGGTTTGGCCGTGTTGGCCGTGATTACTTTTCTGCTGCATTTACTCTATTTCGTGCATATGATTATTACTTCCGTATCTTGAATTGAGTATTATTAATTTCCGGACTCAATATTGAAATATTTTTAAATCTTTTACGTACCCATAAGCCTTGCATTTCCTTAGTGAGCTCGGGAAGCCGTGTATTGTTAGGGAGATGTGGCGGTGACATATCAAATCCGGGGTGTTACAAGTTGGTATCAGAGCCCGGAAAATTTTAAAGCTACTACTATTATTTTAAACCATTATTTTAAAACCAAGTATTATTTTTAAATTTATTATTTTTTACTACTAGTATTATTTTTAACCCAAAAGCTTATTTTTATGTAGCCCAATATCTTAGCCAAAGAAATATTAAATTTTTGGTCCACTATAGAGGCCCAACTTTTATTCCTACCCATATAGTAAATTTGTTTTAAACACATGGATAAATTAAATTTTTAATGGAGAATGGGACTTGCACTTGCATGTTGCATATAGATTTAAATTCATGCATAACTAATCTTGCCTAAAACATATTCTAACTCTAACTTACTTTGTTGACATTAGATGGCCGAACCAAATGCAAACATGATCAACCTGATGGTAAAACTGATGAATGCGTACCTCGAGTCCCAACAGCATATCAATTATTTCAAGACGCGGGTAGGACAGTTGGAGGGTAACCTGGCCCATGTGGGTCATCTTAGGGAGACAGACCATCACCACATAACCCAGCTGCAGGATCAAGTCACGCAGCTCCAAGCCCAAGTGGCCCAGCTCCAAGACAAGGGTGATGACTTGGAGGAGCAAGTGGAGACCCTGGGCTGGGAATTGACTAACCTAGCTCAGGACGTGGATGGGGCGGTTCTTCAGAACCCGGGCCCTGCCCCTAATGTCGCCATGCCCATCGATGTATCGAGCGATGAGGATGATCCCATCAAGGACGAGCCTACCCATTCGTTTTAGATCTAGTGATCCAGCTACGCACTATTAGTAGTATATTTCCCTTTCCGTATTATTAGCAGCACTCCTATTTCCATTTCAAATGCTTGTAACCAATAAGAGTTTTTCTTTGGAGGAATAAAATTACAAGCTTTTATCTTATATGCGAGGACATCTAAATTGTTCCTTACATTTTATTAATTACTTTGATGAAACTCCATCGAATAAAGGAACAAAGTAAAAATAAATAAATAATATAAATACATATTATAGAGTTAACAATTAAACAAGGGCACCCTAACCCTAAACCCGGAAACTTTAGACCCTAGGGTCTCCACGAAAAAAAAAAAAAACGACAAGTAATGAACAACCCCCAACGACAACAAACAGTACACTAAGTCCAACAACCTCTACTAACAGGTCCCAATAGATTGATACCTATTAATACCATTCTTTATTTAATAAAAATTTTCCTTACAAGCAATTGTTTATTAAATATATATCTATTTAAATTTTACCCTGTATACCTTATCACATTATTTTACCTGATTTCCTTAAAGCAGCTCAGTCCTACAACGATGCAAGTATTGTTGGGCAACCCACACACATATAGATGCGATAAGGAGGTAACCATGAATCCAGAACATCTCGAACCATAAACTAAGGCAGAACAATTAAACCGTGTTTTTAAACAGCAACAAACAAGTAACGCAAGTCAAACACGTAACTAGGCAATAACACAACGGAAATATAAACTATGAATCCCAGTCGGCAGAAACATCCTCATAAGGAGACAACTAAACAAAATACGTCTTATACGAAACCTAAATGAAAATGCGAATACGAAATGAGTCCATAGGCATGAAAATCACTGATCGGGAGGCGGGAACTGCTGATGCATGTAGTCATCCATCTGCCGCACATAGGCATATATGTCGGACATAGTGGCCTGCTGCTGAACCTGCCTCGTAGCAAATGAGTCCATACGGGCCTGATAGAAGTCCAACCTAGCATCTAAGGCGTCGTAACGAGCCTGCCCAGCTGCAAACCCGGCATCCATACCGACCCGCATCTCCTACATCATCTGCAGCATCTGAGTCATCTCCTGGCCCTGAGGCGCCACTGCAGGAGGTGGAACTACTGGAGGAGGGGGTGGCTGCTCCGGAGATACAACTAGAATCAAGCCGCCATCATCAGGCTCCGGGCGAAGTACAGCCCGAGGAACTCCACGACGTAAGGCGCTACGCCGGGCAGCGTAAGTCGGGATACGGTAGCAACCACCCGCTGCTAACTCGTACGGATCTGTCTCCGGTGTCGTGCGAATCCCCTGCGCCGCGCACAAGCCCCAAATGAGGTGAATATGGGTAATCACCCTACTCCCTCGTCCTCTCTGCATACCCCTCAAGTTGTCCTCAATACAAGCTCCCACATTCACCCTACCGCCTCGCGCGATAAAGCAAATGGTCTCATAGACGTGATCCAGGACGATATGGCTCCAGGTAATTGGCCGGACGTGCCCTAACCATATCTGGGTGAGCACTCGCCAAGGGGAGTCCATCATCATCAAACGCAGCTCATGATCGTGCTCGAGCTGAGGAGCCACCACGGTGCATAAGACGTCCCACGCAGGAGCAAGAACATGGCCCTCAGGCTGTGGGCGGAATGCGCCATCGTCAGGCAAACCGAAATAGACATTGATCGCCCGAGCACTGAAGTCGAGATAGCGACCACGAACCCATACTCGAGATAGGTCATCACCCTCCCCAAGACCGCCAATATTGGCGATAACCTCCATAGCCAGATAACCGGAGGCAACGCCCTCGGGACGACATGCAAGTCCAGTCCACTGCAAGTACTCCAAGACCGCACTGACCCTATCATCGCCCAAATGATCAGGATATATGCCTCTTTTGGGGACATAAGCCCTGTTTCGATGAAGCTCGTCGAAATAGAAGTCCTGGGCGGCCCTCGTCCTAAAACGAAACCTATCATGCCGGTGAGGACGCACCTCGTCAGGGAGACCCCTGAGTCTCGGGCCCCGCTACTCCTCGTCCTCCTCGGACTCGCTCTCATCAGAATCAGGCATCACCGGAGCGGCAGTGCTAGGGCCAGCCTCATCGCGCTGAGTAGTCCGTCACCTGGCCCTCGGAGGACACATGAGAGACGCCAAAACAACCAACAAAAAGAGCAACATCCTGCAAATTATCCAATACCAAATATAAGACTAAATTCCACACAAAACTCAAGCAGAAATACGCAAGGGACATCAGTGTAGACTTCCAACGTGAGTATTCCATAAGAACATCAAATCCTATCTCTCGCTAAGACAAACCGGAAGGTAATCTAGACAAAGGATATGCTCAAACTAATTCCAAACCCTTTGTGGCATTTCGTCGAACACGTTATGTGCGCAATAAACCAAATTCTAAGTTACTAACAAACACATGGAAGCTGCCCACAAAACGAAACGATCGCTCAAATAACAACTCATCGTTTCCGTACAGCACCAAACAACAAATGAGCTAATAATCACACCCCCAATACCAACCAAAAATCAAAAATTTTATATTCTTCCTAAGAATTCAAATCCAACAAAAATTTTCCAAAAACATAAACACATTGTGGCATAAAAGACAACAAGAGTAACATCAATTATCACATATGATTGCTAATTTGCACAAATCAAGCCTAAAACTAACTAATCCCCAAATTTCTTCCAAAACCCTAGAATCTAAGACATGCCACAAAATCGAACACATCATGGCATACAAACTGAAATTAGTAAGTGGGTTTAGTAGATTCATACCTTGGTAAGTGAAATTGAAGCCGAAATCAAGCGAACGGGGAGGTAAGTCGCCGAATTGAGAGAGAGTTGGGGGTGTTGTCTCGGAATGATTGGGGAAAATGGGGGGTGACGCGCTGCGCGCGAGTCTTTTTTTTTCGGACTGCCACAGCCGCGCGGGGAATGCCTCTCACCGCGCGGCCACCGCGCGAGGTCCGAATTTTGTTTTATTTTTTTTCTTTCTTTTCTTCTTTAGTTTATTCCATTTTTCATATTTAGTTGGTTAATACATTCCCATGACTTACCCCTTATACCCTACCGGGCGTGTGTTGACAATGTGAAACGCCGGCACGGAGTGCCACACGACATCATCTCGGATAGGGATAGTAGATTCGTTTCGCAATTGAAAAGGTACGCACACGATCCAACCCGTGTGCTCCAACCGGAAGAAATTGAATTTGAGGATGACTTGAGTTACGAGGAAGCTCCGATGCGAATACTTGACACGAAGGAGAGAGTAACGAGGAATAAGACCGTGAGAAATGTCAAGGTCCTTTCGTCTAACCACGAGACGGAGACGGCGACATGGGAAATGGAAGCCGACATGAAACGACGTTACTCTACCCTCTTCCAAGATGAACCGACCACAGTTATGGGGACATAACTGTAATCTTAAGGGGGGGGAGGATGTAACACCCGAGAAAAACAAATTCAAATTGTTTTGAACTATGTCATGACTTGATCCCTTCACAGGGTACGTAGGCAGCTTGGAAATCTAAATTCTAAGTTCAGTCACAAAATAAATCACAAATTAAATCACAAAACACAAACAAATCACAAGATCAATCACAAAAACGTTAGGAGGAATTGGAACTAATTTAACTAGACTAATTATGGCACGGAAATGTTACGAGCGTTAAACCCGAACTCGTAACAAGTTTAAAGTAAAGATTTCGAACCGGAAACGACCCGAGGAGCCGAGCCAACTCGTAGAGGATAGAAAACCGATAGAGAAAAGAAGAAAAGACTCGACGGACCACGCGGACCGCCGAACCAGCCGGTCCGGCCGTCACGCGGCCTCCGCGCGCCGCCGCGCGGCCACCGCGCGGCATGAGGAGACGCGTCCCAGGACTGGTCGCGCGTGCTCCGCGCGGACAAAGCTCTATGTGCGCGCCACCACCGCGCCAGAGGTGCAGGAGGTGTAAACTTTCCTTCCATGGCGATTTTCTTGCCAAAAATCCAACCTCTATCGGTGGCAAGTCGATCACAGCATTAGGGAAGGGCATAAGTTCAGCTTAGGGCGCCCCCATACCTATTGTTCTCAGAAAACACGCCATATACTCCCTCAATTTCCCCTCCAAGCCGAAAACCCTTCGAGTTCATTTTCCGCGAGCATTCCGGCGAAGACGGGACGACCGAGGCGAAGCCTCTACCCTCTAGAACCTTGGTAAGTAGTATTATAGTGTTTAAGTCGTCCATAAGTCTTGAAAACTCGAAATCTAACCATCTTTCTTTTGCTACGATTTCACGTCGGGGGACGAACAAAAAGAGATCGGAGAAATTGGCCGTTCGTCGCGAACTTAGGACGCCTGGAAATCCTTTATAGCGACCCTACCCTCTAACTAAGTAAGTTAAGACCTTACTCTTCAATTTTTGTGGTTTATTGTCGTTTAAAACTTAAGATCTAGACACGTAACTAAAATCGGTTTTCAAAAACCCTATTTTCGACCAATTTTAGAAACTCGCCTAAAACCCGACCTTCAGGAATTCAAACCAAAAACCTTTCAACATAGATTTTGTTCATAAGACTCTAATCTACCTTGTGTCCAAATTTCAACCATTGACATAAAGATTTGATATCCCAAATCGCACGTAAAGTTTCTGTGATAAAACCGAATGTTTGAATTCTGGACAGATTTCTTGACTCGACTTGATGCATATTTTTCACCCATTTTTAGACCGATTAAACTCTGCATTTCTAAACAAAAGTTGTAGATAATTGTGTCTAGATTATGCATATAAAATTTCATGAATTTTGAAGTTCATTTGTTATGTCAAAACGGACAATTTTGGAACCTGTTCTAAAACAACTTTTGAATCCGTGCGTATGCAGCGTTTTGGTGTCGACTTTTAAACATCTAAAATTCATTATTTCCAAAATCTTAAAACATGAAAGTTGTTCATTAAGGTGTTATGTACATCTTGTAAAAATTTCGGACCAATTGGATTTGAAATGAATTTTAATCGGCGTCGCACGTAACTGTGTCGGAATCAGTCTTTTGGACAGAAATCTTCTTTTGCAAAGAACTCAAAATTTGACTCACTTTGAAACCTTATTTCCGAAAACTTAAAACATGAAAGTTGTTCGTATTTGTGTTCTTGATCTACTGTGTAGATTTCAGAATTTTTGGTTTAAAGATGAATTTTTAATTAAGAAAGGCGTAAACTGCGTCGAATCGGATTTTTCAAACTTGAGAAAATTCGAACTACGAAATGCGATATCGAATATTTTGTAACATTGAAATTTGAACTTTCGAAAAATCTCGTTCACTGGGCTGAGTCGATCTTCATGCTATCATTATCTTTGAGATTGCCTTGTTAGTGGTCTCCTTACTATCTGAGATTGTCTCGTTAGTGATCTCGCGCGTTGTGTTATTTGGATCGCCTCGTTAGTGGTCCTACTATCTTTGAGACTGCCTCGTTAGTGGTCTCCCATTTATTTGGACTGCCTCGTTAGTGGTCCTACGATTTGAGATTGCCTCATTAGTGATCTCCCCGGTATGGTGTCCTCTTCTTAGTTTGCGGGATAAAATATAAAAGACTTGCGTGAGTGTTTAATTATGCTTAAATTTTATTTACCATGTTTTTAAATTATGCTTCTAAATTACGTTCTTAAATTATGCTTTTAAATTACGCTTTTAAATTAAGTCCTTTAATTATGTATTCTCGTCTTGAATAAATTAATCATGCTCTTCCGTTGCGAGTAAATTATGAATTTTAAATTAATGCATGAAAGGTGTAATTTTTATTAAACACATGTAACCCCTTAAATTGTTTAGTTAGGGATTAACTTACTCGGTATATTTTTATACGATAAACCGTTGTCATTTTTCTTTTACAGAGTATGTCGAGTGACGCATGCACATGCACTTGGGGGGAAACATTTATGAACGTTTTTAATTACTGCATCATACTACTGTTTTACCGGGTCTGTTGAACCCGAAGTTTGGCCGTGTTGGCCGTGATTACTTTTCCGCTGCATTTACTCTATTTCGTGCAGGATGATTATTACTTCTGTATCTTGAATTGAGTATTATTAATATCCGGACTCAATATTGAAATATTTTTAAATCTTTTACGTACCCATAAGCCTTGCATTTCCTTAGTGAGCTCGGGAAGCCGTGTCTTGCTAGGGAGATGTGGCGGTGACATCCCGGCCTGGGTTATCAAATCTGGGGTGTTACACATACCTTCACTTACCAGTCCATATCAACAGTACACAAAGTATCAAAGCCGTAAATCATGCATCAGAATAGAATATATCAGCCAAAGTCAAAGTGAAGGATTTTTATGCATGACATCAACTTCTCAGCAGGCAAACACTTAGTTCCCATATCAGCAGGATTAAATTCAGAAGCAATTTTATCCAGTTTCAGTTTTTCACACTCAACATTGTCCCTAATGAAGTGGTACTTAACACCTATATGTTTAGTCCTATCATGAAAAACAGGATGTTTGCTTAACTGAATCGCATATTGGCTATCAGAATATATGGTTATCTCATTTTTAAATCCTAGTTCATTCATTAGACCACTGAACCATATACCTTCCTTGAAAGCTTCTGTTATGGCAATAAACTCAGATTCTGTAGTGGACAAAGCAACAACAGGTTGCAATTGAGACTTCCAGCTCACACATGAACCACCTACAGTAAACACATAAGATGTAGTAGACTTCCTACTATCCTTATCATTAGCAAAGTTAGAGTCTACATAACCAGTCATAAATAAATCATCATTCCATTTAGCGAAACGCAGAGAGTAATGCATAGACTTGATTAAGTATCTCAACAACCATTTCAGAGCTTCCCAATGTGGTCTACCAGGATTAGCCATAAATCTGCTCAAACAACTTATAGGATATGCTAAATCAGACCTAGTAGAAATCATCAAATACATAACAGAACCAATGGCATGAGCATAAGGGACAGATTCCATATTTTTCATTTCAGATTTATTTTTAGGGCACTGTTCTTTAGTCAACAGGAAATGAGAAGCAAGAGGACAACCAACAGATTTAGCATTTGACATCTTGAATCTAGAGAGAACTTTTTTCACATATTCAGCTTGGTTAAGGAGTAGGGTTGAATTAGCCCTATCCCTAACTCTATGCATTCCAAGAATGCATTTAGCTTCTCCTAAATTCTTCATGTCAAAACTCTTGTTCAAACAATTTTGAACATCAACAATGCTTTTCATGCAAGAACTAACAAGCAGCATATCATCAACATAAAGCAGCAAGAACATAGGCACAGAATTCACATCCTTCAAATATAAGCAATGATCAAATTTAGATCTGGTGAATCCTATGTATTTCATGCATTTATCAAACTTAATGTTCCATTGTCTAGGTGCTTGTTTCAGTCCATACAAAGCTTTTTTCAACAGGCATACATGATTGGGTTTGGTTTTATCCACAAAACCTTCAGGTTGCTTCATACAAATTTTCTTATCAATATCACCATGCAAGAAAGCGGTTTTAACATCCATTTGTATAAGATCCCAATCAAAATGAGCAACTAAGGCAAGCATTACTCTAATAGTAGTGAACTTAGCAACAGGTGCAAATATTTCAGAATAATCTACACCCTCTTTCTGAGTAAAGCCCTTATCTACAAGCCTAGCCTTAAACCTCTCACCATGAGTTTCCTGTTTGATTTTAAAAATCCATTTACAATCAATCACAGAGATATTATCAGCCCTAGGAATCAACAGCCATGTCTCATTTTTATGTAATGATTCAATTTCCTCATTCATAGCACTAAGCCACTTACTAGCCTGTTTAGACTTGACAGCTTCAAAATATGATTTAGGCTCTAGATTATCAAGTTCATCACACACAGTCATAGCATAAGCAGTAAGACACAATCAGATAACCTAGTAGGAGTTTTACCTACTCTTCTAACTCTATCCCTAGCCAGCATATAATCACTAAGATCATTCAAATCATTTTTAGGGATAATTTCTTCATTCTGAGCTCCACCTTCATCAATATCATGAGTATCAATATCATGGGTATCAGTTATGAGTTCCTCATTCACATGCAAATTGGGATCAGCAATCTCAGTATTTTCAATCACATTAGGCACAACAATGGGAGCAGGCAAATTCACAGAATGTTCCACAGAAGGAGACTCCACCTCAACAGAAATACTATCATTCTCAAAAACTTTCATAGGAAATTCATATTCATTAAAAATCACATCCCTACTAACAATGATTTTAAAACCACCCCCTGATCTATCAAAAACCTGTAACCCTTGGTACCCTCAGGATAACCTAAGAAAATACATTTCTTGGTTCTAGGGTCCAATTTATCATTACTAGTATGCACAAAAGCTGAACATCCAAACGCTCTTAGATGTTCATAATCAACAGGTTTACCAAAAAAGACAGAATCAGGAGATTTACCATTTAAAGGGGCATTGGGTGATTTATTAACTAAGTAAGCAGCTGTCATCAGTGCTTCACCCCAGAACTTCTTAGAAAGGCCAGTAGGTGCCATCAAGCACCTAACATTTTCTAATAAAGTTATGTTCATTCTTTCAATGACCCCATTCTGTTGAGGTGAGTAAGGAACTGATTTATGCCTTCTAATACCAGATTCAGCACACAAAGCATCCATATGATGATTACACAATTCAAGCCCATTATCTGTCCTAAATGTACCAACCTTTAAACCAGTTTGATTTTCAATCAAGGCTTTCCAGTGTTTAAAGTTCCCAAAAACATCAGATTTGTTTTGCATGAGAAATACCCAAACTTTTCTACCACCATGTGTGGGCGTCGAAGATGGACCCCACACATCAGCATGAATGTACTCCAGTACACGGGTGGATTTTATCCCAATGGGATATGAAGACTTAAAAGACACTCTATGTTGTTTACCAGCTAAGCATGATTCACACAGATCAACTTCACATAAATCAGATTTTAAACAACCAGCATCTTTCAGGAATTTCATGCCTTTGTCCCTCATATGCCCTAGTCTAGCATGCCACAAAAGCGTATTCTCTTTCACCTTATTAGAACTAGAACTAGCAGCAAGAGCACAATTAACCACATTAGAGACCACAAAAAGATTATGCTTGTTAATGGCCTTAAACAACATCAAATTCCCTTTGAACATTTTAATCATGAATTCTCCCTTCTAAACCTTTCTTCAGCAAGGTCACAAGAGAAATCAAATTGTAAGACAAATCAGGCACATGTTTCACAGAATCAAGGCAGAATCTTGTCTCATTCTCAAATTGTAAGACAATTTTTCCTATTCCTAAGACAGGACATCTATTGTCATTACCCATTAACACAAAGTCATTTTCAACAGGTTGAGAGGAATCAAATAATTCAACATGAGGAGTCATATGGGAGGTGCACCCTGAGTCTAACAACCACACAGATTTAGAAACATCTTTAGCCATATTGACATCAGAAAAACAATTCATTTCATGAACCATCAAAAGCTCATCATGCCTAACTGCTACATCAGTCACAGCATTAACATCATTGTTCTAATTATCACTTTGATTCTTCTCTTTCTTAAGGAGTCTACAATCTTTAATGAAGTGGCCCTTCTTACCGCAATTATAACATTTCTTATCAGATTTACCTCTTGATTTAGATCTGTAAGATCTAGACTGACCCCTAACATTGCTTCTGCCCCTATCGTTCTGCTGTTGGTGATTACTCTTTTTCCAAGACCTACCCCTAGTGTTAAACACCTTATTTGAATGCTTAGAGGAATTTTTCATTTCAAGTTCTTTGTTCTTTAGACTCTTAATCACATGATCTAAAGTCAAATCATCTCTAGCATATTGGATTGCAGATTTCACATCAGAATATGAATCAGGGATGGCATTCAACAACACTATAGGCACATAATCATCTATATGCTTATCTCCAGTTGCTTTTATGTCTTGAAAAAGTTTAGTGAAATTATCTAAACCATCATCTAAGTCTCTAGATATGTCCAATTTAAATTTAAAGAATTTACCAAGCAGGAATATTCTAGAAGACAGAGACGACTCAACATACAGTTCAGACAGCCTCTTCCAAAGGTCCTTGGTTGTTTTGCAATCACTAACTTTTCTAAGCACAACATCAAATAAACTAAGGATTATGGCAGATTTAGCAAGTTCATCTACTTCAGTCTTTTTAGCTTTAGTAACTTCGTCATCAAAGAGTTGGTCAATTGCATTCCAATTTCTTTGTTGGACAAGAACACAACGCATCTTAACTTGCCAGCTTTCCATTAAAAGGAACTATGCTATTTGATATGGAAGTCATTATTGTGTTTGGCCGTTTAACGGAATGAGCAGACAAGTGCTCAAACACTTGGCCAACTAATCACAACTAATTCCACCCTATAGCATTTGTCATCCTTTTAAATTTTTAAGCAAACCCAAATTAATTTTGGGAGCCCAAAAAATATTCAGACTTGACCACACTATCACGCACACCCAAAATCATTTTTTTGGGAGGCCCAATAGTCTCAACGGTCACTATTCAAATTTTGAAAGGATTTTTCAGATTCCCAAAAAATGCAAACTGCTCAATGCACTTTTCAGGATCAACTTTTCAGAGATATGAAATCAGTTTTTCATTCCCCAAAAATTTCAAATCCAATCTTACACACAAAGTTCACACAAGGCACATTCAACACAAAAAATGCAATTTCATCAAGAACATAGCACAAAGCAGATTATGCACAACAAAATGCAAAGCTCACAAAACACAGTTTAAGCTAGCATAATGGCAGATTTAAAAACACAAGGTTTTTCAAGCAAGCACATACGCAGCACCCCGGAGTATTCTCCTCCAGGAAAGTAAATGAGCTTAAAAAACTGTAAAAGAGAGATCAAGCTATTTTACCTTGCGGGGGTGCCTTGACCAGCCCCCGTCCCACAGTGGCCTATGGCTCCGATACCACTGTTGGGTAACCGGTACCCTGTTTTAACCTAACTATTACAACCCAAAAGACCTAACTATGAGATTTACAACGCTTTGAGCTCACCAATACATGATTCTCTCATAAATAAGAAAACATAGATGAAACAGAAAACCGAATAGCATCCATTGAGCTGCAGTCTCGCCGGATCTGCTTCGGCCTCGTCGGACATATTTTGGCTTGGCCATAATCTCACAACTTCAAGCTTTGCATCCTCTGTTTCACTCCAGTTGTCCAATGGCCTTCTCTTTTAGTCCGGATCTACAAAATATGTTAGTAGAACACAATATATAACAAGTATAAAAAGGGAGAAGAGATACCAAACAGATCTAACTAGATCTGTATACTCTAGGCTCAGGTAGCCCAAAATGAATGCTACCACTCGACCGGAGCCATCACAGAAATGGTATGAAGGGAAGAGGACCACTGCCCGGCGTCCAAAACCACCACCAAGCCCCAACCGAACCTGTTGTCCACCACCAGCCACCACATTCGACGGACACGCCTTATGCCGCCCTCAACAGCCGCTGCGTCGTCTTCAAACCCGTCACCGGAAACCCTTTTCCGGTGACCCTAATGGTTGGAGGCTCTACAAAAGAGATGGAGTACACAACCCCCGTCGAACACCAAGTCCGACGTCCCAACCCCCGGAATCCCTCTCACCTCTCGGCCCTACACTCGCACACTCACCATGGAACAAATCTGAGATGGAGTTGTGAGAGGAAACTGGATATATGAGATGGAGAATTCTGTGAAAGGGGCGCAACTTTTGGGAAATAAGCATTAGGGTTGAATGGTGAAAGGGCACGGCTGGAGTATATATTAGCAAGCAAAAATGGGCCTCAGCAAAATCAACATCCTGGGCCAGAGCATTGGGCCGGTAGCAGGTAATTGTGCCGGGATAGAAATTGGCCACATTCAACAATACAAAATAGTTTCCTTCTTTTTAACCATTATTTGATCGTGAACCTTCCAACATTTTCTGAAATCAACAACAGTAATTAAACCAAATGGAAAATAAGGATCATCTACAAGATCAAGGAAATTACAAGAATTGAGGTCTAGTTTCAAGTGCACATGTTGGGAATTGAATTTCCTCCTTACAGGTTAATTCAAAAAATTCTTGGTGTTGAACTAATAAAAAAAAATTCTCATTTCAAATGAAGGAACAACTCCATTTTATAGAGTTGCCCACACGCATGTTACAATGTAACTGTTCACAACACAAATTACAAATTTAGCTTGGCAAAGAATAATAACTATCAGTTTCAAGAAAATGTACTGTACTTAGAATTACTTCCTCCGTTTTTTTTTTTAAGTTTACACTTCATATTTTTATGCAATCCAATATACATTTTTAATGCTTAATATCTCAAATTATATAAAAGTAAAAATTATAAAAATTTGATATTCTAAATTCATGTGATTAGACCAATCCAACAATATCTCACTTAACTATATTTATCTTATATAATTGTGTTAAAAAATTGAATTAAATCTACTCAATAAATAATACTCCCTCCGTCCCATTCCAAATGTCCTACTTACTATTTTTGGATGTCCCATTACAAATGTCTTCTTTCTATAAATAGAAATAATTTTCCCCTCCAACAACTATGTGGACCCCACCATATACTCACAAACCAACTCTACCTTAATTCCCGTGCCCAACAGTAACAAGACACTTGGAGTGGGACGGAGGGAGTAATTACTATGCAAACGTAAACTTTATTAAAAAATGGAGGGAGTAATTTGTTTGCGCTACCCCATCTCCCCTCTATCCTATTTTTCAAAAAAATGAGAGAGAGATACTCTGGGATATGATACCTAGGATGCTGCACAAGGCTAAAATTAATCGCCCATAATGTAAACAATTCCAATATGGTAACCATGATGATCACTAGACATGCCATGTTAAGGCAATATGACATCAAATTATTCATCAAAGTAATATTATTAGCCTTTCAAAATTTTATATTTGATTTTATATTAAATTATTTATAAATATATAATATGCTAAATAATGAAAATTTTTAATTTTAATGACTATATTTACTAATTAATATAAATATATTTATATATAATATGAAAATATTAAATTTATTCTATAAATCGACCTACATATTTAAATTCAATAACTAAAATTAATTTTATTAAATACTACCTCCGTCCCTTTTTAAATGACACGTTTTTTCTATTTTTGTCACGGTTTATTAATTAGCTTTGACTCGACTTTTTTTAATACAGTAGTATAAGATAAAATATAATCAAGTTACATCTAATTGGATTCGTCTAATCGCATAAATTTAGAATATTAAATCTTCATAATTTTTACTTGTATGGAATTTGAGTTATTAGAGATTAGAAATGTGTATTGGATTGTATGAAATATGGGTCCGTAGCACTTATTTAGAAACGAAGAAGTATTAAATTACTCTATATAATCATCTATAAATTTGATTTTATTGAATAATATTGGGAAAACCTTATCAAGGGTAGTATTCGGTTCGGTTACCGGAAAAAGTGGAAATTAATCCTGCGACTGTTTCACTGAGGCACTGACCATTGGATTGTGCCACTTACATAAAATTTGTAAAAATTCCGTCTTCGCTGGGTAAGGGGAAAAAAGGGAGGACCAAATTTGTTAGCCAAAACCCTAGGATCAGATCACAACCATTTTCCAAATTCCCAATCCTCGATGAAGAAATCCGGTTCCTATTCTTACAGAGCTGAAAACGTAATGGATTACGACGAAGATTTTGACGACGATGAGGAGAATCCAGATCCGGGTTTTAATCAAAATGGTGCTGGTTATTTCGCCAACTACGACGATTCCAAAAGGCACCCCAAGAAGCGAAAGCTCGAGTCTTTCGTCTCCAAGAATGAATTCGCTCATCGCCGGGAACTTTGGACCGAGGAGCAGAGCCTTTTGCTCTTGGAAGTGTGGGGGCAGAGGTATATGGAATTGGGGAGGCGTAGTTTGAGGTCGGAAGATTGGGCTGAAGTCACCGAGAAAGTGTCCGAGGTGAGCGGCGTCGAGAGGACGGATGTTGAGTGTAAAAACCAATTGGATGTTCTCAAGAACAAATTCAAGAAAGAAAGGGCCAAAGTGGAGAGTGGGCAAGAGAGCAAGTGGGTGTTCTTTAAGAAGATGGATGCCCTGTTGAACTTGAGGGCGAGGTACCATGCTGGGTTGGGCTGTGGGATCGATGCTGGGGAGTATGTGTTTATGAATCCACGTGTGTATTTGGACAGGTCTAATGTGTTGGATGAAATGAGGGATAGCCCTGGGCAATCAGATGTGGAGGATGAAGAGGATGATGGGGATGGTTTGGGGGGTGACGAGGATGAGGAGGCGGATGGGGAGTCTGCTAGACTGTTGGCAGAGTCGATTCAAAGGTTTGGGGAGATATATGAGAAGATTGAAGAGAACAAGAGGAATCAGATGGTGGAGTTGGAGAAGATGAGGCAAGATTTTCAGAGAGACTTGGAGATGCAGAAGAAGCAGATTGTCGAGCAGGCTCAAGCTGAAATTGCTAAAATAAGAGAAATGGATGGCGAGGACGATGAGAGCACCGACACTTCTTCCGAGAATCTTGGGGATTGATATGGGTAATTTCAACTTATATTTGATAATGTATTCTGTTGGAAAGTCAGGGTAGTCCTTAAATTGGATATTTATGTGAATGTGAACACTACTTTTTGCTATCTCTGGTGATATTTCAGTTTTTCTTATGCCATTAGCTTATAACTTGATTCTGATTGCATTTTTATTTGCCCTTGGTTTCGTTGTATATCGTGTTACAGAACTTTGCTTATGCTATTGTAGTCATATTTATAATGACTCTGTAATGTTCTCATTTGGGTTACAATGCTGACATTCACACGAACAAAGGGTAACTACAGGATAAGTATGAATGTATCATCTCATATTAAACATTGAACATGAAAGCTTGTTTATAACACTGGAACAGTCATGATGATATCACCGAACTACCAAGTCAGTGATGGTAGTAGGAGAAAGCTGATCATTCTTTCTTGGAGTATGAGAGTATGTGGTACATTTGTGCAACCCATGAACTGTTCATACTCACCAGATCTCTGTTTGCTCAGCTTTCTCTGTTGGAGTTCTTTGTTTGAAAGCTTTCTTTCTTCATATTCATGTACTTGAGTGCAATAAATCCCTCAATTTTGAACCTTAATCAGATTGTTTGTATAATACTGGAGTCTGGATAATGGCTTTAGTTGATTTGCATAGTTGAGTAAGAAATGCAGAAGACACAACCTGTGTGATTTTCAGAATTTCAGTTCATAGGTGCTGTATCCATTTATTTCCCTGTGTTTTAATGCTATAAAGCTAGTTGTAATGTGTTTCCTTTAATTTGAGTTCCTAAAATCCTTGGTAATACGTGGGAATTTATTAAGTTTATGGATTTTCCAAATGCAGACTACAAGGACCTAATTTTTCTCAATCTGGAATTAACTGAAATGTTTATAAAATTTTGCAAGTAACGGCAATGGGGGGACTATCTCAAACTTGAACTACTCAGCTATAAGATATTTATTTGAAAGCTTGATGAGCTTAATCAAGGAGAATAAACAATCCCATTAAAAAATATGTGCACACTTGTGGAAGTTACTCTAAATGAACCTGAGCCTTACCAAGCTTCAATATGTCTAAATTGCTTGCTCTACAAATTAATAAGTATTTCAATTAAACAAAGTTACAGTTTTTCAATAAATAAATAGTTTGATGCTGTTATGGGGCTGGGTCATGCTTCTATTTTCTCTCAGTAACAATTGAGAGAGTGGTACCTAAGTTATGACGTTGGGTGGGGGGGAGGGGGTGCCAAATTGTTGTAAGCAGTGAATTAAATGCTCTATGTTTGTGGTTCAGCTACATTGCCACTTGCCATCGCGCACTTCATTGAGATATGTCAATAGCTTGTTACTGCATTTACAAGCTTATCTATGTTTTAGTGTTGCATAAAATAGTTGGAAGTTGGAGAAGCTGAGTGTTCTAGGATGTGTTCTTGCTGAGACCGACACATAGCGATGATATATGTACATGTTGAGATGAAGAATCAATAAATAAACTCGAGTAACACGAAAGTTTCCCATACCCTTTGAGAAATTTTCTCAAGGTTTTATATTTAATGAATCAGATGTTTGTGGTATAGGAATTTTGATGTTTGAGAGCATTGGTAAGCGCCAGAATGCTTCATGGAAGCTTGCAGATCAATGTGACTTGCATAACAATGAAAGGTTTGATGTGTGATTCATTAATGGCTCAGATCTTAGATTTGTACAATGTTTATTATTCATTTAGATTATTAATTGAAGAAATTGCAGACAGAATTTGCGTCGTGGTTAGTTGCACTTTGTAGATTGTAGCCCACCAGGGGGAAGGAGGTGAGTGTCATTTAGAGGGATGTGGTTGGTTGGTCTGAATATGTTTGTAGTGTTTTTTACGCAACTTTGTAGGTTGTACCCCAATCATGAGGTGCATTTGCTTGGGATGTGGTTTCCTGTCTCGTCTGATGATTTGTGTAGTGTGCTAGAATTCTTGTTATGCAACATCTCAAAAGCAAAGATAATTCAGTTGTGTGAATGATTGTGCATTTGCGTTGTGAACTTGTGATGCTTAGTATTCTCCAGTAGTCTTCCAGGACTTTGTTCTTTTAACAAAATATTTGAGCTAAATAATTTGGAATGAATACACAGCGTCAAATTCAATTGCAGGCTGCAGCTTCGATAATGTTGTGTTGTAATAGGTGACGTATTTGGATGATTAGTAATAAAAGGTATCAGGCATGTGATTTGAATTGCTTGAGGATTTCCTACTTTTGATTGGTTTGTACCAAAATTTCATTATTCTTCCATCATCAATCATTAGCGACTGAATTTGAAGATGACCATCGGTTTTGTGAATTTTTAGTTTGCGTAAAATGTAATAGGAGACGCTTACTGCATGCAATCGGACATTGAGGTGCTTCTTGTCGCTGTTGGAACAACGTGAACCCTAAAGTCCACAAAGTTTGAAGTTTATATTTTTTTATCGTCTGTCCTTTTATGAAGGTTTTATTAATTGTGCAGCATCATAAGAAGTCTTGCTGCGTACATAATACATATCTGTATAATTTTACAGCCAGGGAGAGTTATAAAGGGGGGTGGCAACAGATTTAACCTGGAGATATTTGTGCAGGGATTCCAGCCCCATATCCCTACCAAAACCACTCATCTTGTACCCGCCATACGGCATATCAGGGTCGAATGCAAAGTAGCAGTTGATCCAAACAATACCGGCCTTCAAAGATCTCGACACTGTATTGGCTATATTCAAGTCATTTGTCAAGATTCCTGCTGCCAGTCCATACTTGGTACCATTTGCTCTCTTGATCACCTCCTCCACACTCCTACATTTCGCATTATGTTTGTGATGCATAAAATGTTTGTAAAAATATTCTGCAAGATGCCAGCATAAAGGCTTTCTGGAAAATAATGTGCTTACTTGAACTTCATTACCGACATGACAGGCCCAAATATTTCTTCCTTTGCGATGGTCATGTCGTCCTACACAAGACAATGAGAACATTGGTTCAAATACTTGCTTCGAAGAAATTGTTTTGCTTCGAACATACTCCCTCCGTTTTTTTATTCTTGCAACATTAGAAATTTTGCTACTTCCACACACACAATTTGACTTAAAATTTTATTATAGTTATACAAGTTAAAATATAGTTAAGTGAATTCTGGCTAGATTCGTCTCGTCGTGTAGTTTTTAAATATCTAACTTTTAGAATACCGAACTTGAGTTATTAATGATTTGAAATGTGCATTCGATTGCGTGCACTGTGGGTCCCTAGCAAGTTTTAAAATACGGAGGGAGTAAATTCTCGTTGAATGCTTACCACAACATCTGTGAAGATTGTTGGCTCGATGTAGTACCCCTTTTCGTTGCAACGTTTACCACCGGTTAGGAGAGTGGCGCCTTCCTTCTTTCCTTGCTCGATGAACCAAAGTATTCTTTCATACTGCTTTTTGCTGACCTGTGTTGATAAATACAGGAGGAAAGGAATCGTTGATTGTGGGAAGACGATAGAAGAGTAAAGAAACAAGATTTTGAGAGTATGAATGAACGCTATATATTGCATAGTTAGTCCTAAATCATACTTGAGGCCCTTGTTGTGTTTTTGGGTCGAAGGGGTCTCCTACCACCCATGCTTTCGCCTTCGTTACCAGCTTCGCAACAAATTTATCGTATATCCCCTCTTGAATAAAAACACGAGAACCAGCCACGCAAATTTCACCCTGTAATAACAAGCAGGGATAACTAATTAGAGCCTTTTTATGCAAGGACGACTGCATATCAAACATAGTCGAAAGAAGCAAGTCGTTTTGCCTTATTGTAAACCGTTCCAAGGAGCGCTAGGTCAGAGGCTTTCTCAATATCCACATCATCGAAAACAATCATGGGAGATTTTCCTCCGAGCTCTAAGGACACAGACTTCAAGTTGCTTGTCGCTGCAGCCTGCATTACCAGACGCCCTACATCAGTCGACCCTGTAAAACTAACACTGTCGATGTCCATGTGGGAAGTAATAGCAGCTCCAGCCGTATGTCCATACCCTGTTACTACATTCAGCACGCCGTCTGGGACACCAGCCTGCAGTTCCATCCCAAAACAACGCTTTTACATTCCACGTAAACAGATGTACGAATAATATCACCAGTAATATGAACAAACCAGCTTGGCTAAATGAGCATAGTAAAGCGCGGAAAGAGGGGTCTGCTCTGCAGGCTTGACAACCATGGTGCAACCGGCTGCCAAGGCCGGGCCAACTTTGGCAGCGAACATTATACTCGGGAAGTTCCAAGGAATAATGTGGCCCACGACGCCTATGGGCTCGTACAGAGTATATGCGTGGAGCTCCCTCGACATCCTTAAAGTCTCCCCATGAATCTTGTCAGCTGCACCGGCAAAGTAGCGTATATGCTCGGCAGCTGAGGGAATTTCGCCCATTTTGCACGTGGTGTATACCTTCCCAGCATCTATGGTGTCCAAGGTGGCTATCTCTTCTGCATTTTCATTGATGAGGTCCGCAAATTTCAACAGTATTCTTCTTCTTTCCTGCCATCGTAATGCAATATTTTCACTTCCAATTTCAGGAACAACTTAATTTATGTAAATTAATTTAACAATTAATTAAAACTTTACTTAGGAATTAGGATTAGATTTTTTAACCAAAGTAAATTAAAATGTGTTGGTCACTCACACCTTGGCAGTCAAAGTCGTTGCTAATTAATGGCTACAGTTAGGCCTTTATCAAATTGTTTAAATAAAGTTGCCTAAGCTACTACATGGTGCATTTCTGCCCTAATACGAAAAAACACCAGGGCTGACAACGAAATAAAGCTATTGTGTAATAAACCTATGTGAACTAAAGTCAGACAATCCACGACATGAGAGGTCACTATTTTGATTGACAATATTACTTTTTGGGGGCAAAATGCCAAAATCTTTGTATCTCTATATAATATTGTGGCTTCCTTCGTTTTCTTTTTGCCATAAATAGTTACTCGATCCATTGAAACACGATTTTCTATTTTTACAACATTAATTTTCTTTTAAAATTATTAATAACAACACGAACTATGGTTTTGCTTGAATCTGACGCTGTAATCAAACTTCTATACTTAGCTAGTACTATGTTTTATAACAGCAATATGGAAATTTTATTAACAAACAAAATTTTTTGTGTTGTAATTTTATATGAACCACTTTGGTGAATTTTCATACATGTACAAAGCAAATAAAAGGATGTTTGAGAGCAAACGAATACGGTAGTGGCTAGCAAATTCGGAGAGAGAATTGTGTTACAATCTACAATCTGCTCTCTGAATTCACTATTCGCTCGTATCTACTCGCTCCTAAACATCCACAAAACTACTAAATTCATGCCTATTTAGTGGGTATTTGGATAAGTGTATGAAAAAGATATCCGAATCTTACAGTTTTAAAACGCAAATAAACAGATTTACAGTATTATTTTTAGATGGTTAAATTAATTATTTAAAACTCAATAATCAAATTATTCGTTTTCTAGCGTAAGCTTAGTTGATTTCCACTTGTAGTATTAATTTAGTTAGGTAGGCTTTCTTTTTCTTTCTTTCTTTTTCAATAGTTGATGACCTTCTGTGAAGTCTAGAAGAGTGGCTATAATTTATACTCCAGTATAGGACCGTAGTCCGTATAGTAGATGCTCAAAGCATGCAGAAAATATTGAGTTCAATATTTATATTTTTAAATTTATTTATTCGAACCCACCATCTGTTTTTTCTTTTTTCTTTTTTTTTTTTTTACTTATTTTAGTGTTGGAACAAAGTTGGATAAGAAAAGTAAAGAGAGAGGAAAAATAATTTTGTAAATGCTTATTAAATGAAAATTACTAAAAGACTTAAAAATAAATGACAATTAAGTGAAAATTTATCAATCTAAACATTAATTTCTCTCCCCAAACCATGGAAAATTTCTCAAAGATTCTTCTTCTCACATGAGTCCATTATGAACACTCCCCAAACCCACATTATTTATTTCATATAATCGTACATTTATTTTTAATAAAAATATTAAATATACTAAAAGTCTATTTCTAAATAATGAAATTTATTATTACATGTATAGCGATTGACAACATACTGGTCATTTTATCATTTTCCTACTCTAAATTATAAGCTATGCCCATAAATATTTATATATATATAAGTATTATTTTAACCTTCCAAATAAGTGGCGGCGTTGTGTAGTCGATGCATTAATATTCAAACAAGTAGGGATTGATTGTTGTGGGTTTGGAATAACTAACATTCAGCATGTGTTGGTGTGCTGACCTGATAAAATGTATATATTGAGTATTAATAAAGTATATGCTGAGTATTTAATATATTATTTGAGCTACATAAAAATACTCAGCACATACAAAGTATTCATTCAGCACATACAAAATACTAACTCATTACTTCAGACCTGCTGAATAAGCTCCCATATAAAATCCCACAAAAATATTAAGTCAATTAAATTATTTAATTTCTTTAATGCATGTGTAGCATTGGTTAAATTTGAAAGTTTATATTTTCATCAGGAGCGAATGGTTACTCTATTACCCTCGCATATGTACTTGTATAAAGTACTAATGATTATTTTCATATTCTTTTCATTATATATAATAAAATTTTTCATGCTATATATTTTCATATATAATAGAATTATTCTTATCACATAAATTATAATCAAGTTATAGAGTTTTAATGTCTAATAAATTCTTATAATCAACATATTTTTGTAAAAAAGAAAATTAATAATTATTTCCTTCATTTTCCTGTCTTTTTAAAAAATAAAAAAGAATCTATTCCTGAAAAACACTAACCTAGATTTGCATTAAACTTCAACCTTTTATGTTAAATATATATCCAATTAATCACCACATGCTCTTCCGAAAAAAAAATAATCATCACATGTGACATGTCACCTCGATATCGATCCTATAATTGTACTATATTATTACAAAAGATTATCTTGTCATATTTATTCGGATGCATATTTTTTTGGGTAATAGAGGTGATAGAGGTGGGCCGAATGCATATTGATTTATAATAAACGTACTAATTATTCAACTTTAAATATTACTTCGTCCGTCTCACTTAAAATGTCCCATTCTGCACACAATCAATGCATTTTTTTAGTCGTTAATATTTCAAAATATATAGAACTAAAAATTATGCAAATATATATTCTAACTATACTATTAGACGAACCTAACAAAACCGAACTCGACTATTTTTTTCAAATATATATTTATAATAATATTGAGTCAAAATTGAATAATAAACAGTGTCAGAAAGTTAAACATAACACTTCTACTATGACGGAAGGAGTACAAGGGATGAGTACTTGGCATAGGATCAAGATCCTTAATTTCTAATTTTATTGTTGAAATTTGATTTTCCAATTGGCCATATATATATCCTTTTCTTAAATTATTATTATTTTTATTTGTGTGAGTTAGGTCTCACGTTTATTTTTCAACACTTGAGTATCAATATTTTTTTAAAAAAAAAGTAAATAACTAAATAGTACAAACTCTCTATTTCATTATTTATTATAAAAAACCTATTGGTAAAGTCAATGCCTAACATTTTAATACCCCACTATTTATTCACATCTTATTATTATTATTATTATTATTATTATTATTATTATTATTATTATTATTATTATTATTATTAAAGAGTTATCTTATAAATAGGAGAAACAATATAATTTTATAATTTTTTTCCCTTGAATACTCCATGGCCCATGCATATGTATGAAACATCAAAAGTAGACAAAAGTTATCGCAGAAGAGTAATCATTACCAAAAAAAGGAAAACCAGACGAAAGAATTATATTAGAAATTGTAGTTAAAACCAATGTTATCATGTAGTATTCATATTTTAATGATGCATAAAGCCGACATCCAATAATACGGTATAAATTTGTCTTTTATCATCATAAATTATGCAATAATTTAAAATTAATAAAAAGGGTGATGATATGATTTTTTTTGTCGATTTAACTCATTGACATTTCAGCAATGAATCCTCATCAAAATAAATTAAAAAACAGAAAAGATAGTAGTATTAGGATCTAACTTGGATTCAACAAGTGTAGCGCATCAATTCAACAATTTGTAAATTGCTGAATTCTAAACCATTATTATATGATTGAACATGAATCTAATGGTATCAAAACTCATGTGAATAATATTCTATACACTTTAAACCACTTTTGAGATTCTGAATATCTAATTTGTGTATATGACGAAAATGACAAATAGATTATTAATTATATTTTAAAATAAAAGTAATTTGGAGGAAGAAAAAAAAAGAAGTCAGAGCTGCAGAGGATATGGGAGAAAAGGAACAGGGGAAAAGATGCGTACAGATCCAGGGAGACGAGGCCAGGGGCCATTGTCGAAAGCTTCGCGAGCAGCCTTCACAGCCAAATCGACATCTTCCTTGTCGCCTTCCGCGATATCTGCAATCACCTCCTCGTTTCGAGGATCTATCGTCTGAAATGTCTTCCCTGCAATTTCATCGGTATCGCATCGCATCATCCATCAATTTTCAATTTAATTCGACGAAGATACTAAGCGAGGTAGTTGAATTCCGATGGAAAACAGTGAACTGTTTGAAGAAATGAAGTAAAAGAGTTGGGGTAGCGGATACCGTACCTGAAATGGAGGGGACAAAGTGGCCATTGATGAAGAGGTTGGTGAATTTGATTTGGAGAGGTTTTTTGAGGGTATGGGCATGGCTGCTTCCATTGGCTTCCATTTTTGGATTTGGAAATTGGAATTGGAATAGAAAAAGTGTGTGAGGAGTAATGGTTTAAATAGAGGAGCGAGTAGCGAGGAGGATATGAATTGGGTTAAAGGCTGTGGTGAGTAGCGAGTCCGATAATATTTATTGGCAGATATACGAATTGTAAAATAAGGAGTAACTAACTATACTATGGCGTATGGGCCTCACAGTCACTCCTCAAATTCTCAGGTCTCATGTGACAATTGACTTTTGCTCTGTTATAACACCTCTAATCCAGTGACACGTGGATGCATCTCATCCAATCTGTACAACCTTCTCCCATGCCGGCCTTGTTAAATGAGATGGACCTCTTAAAATTTTTCGGGGAAATGGAGTGTCGAAGCCATTTATTAAAAAAAAACAATGAATGTTTCATACATGCCATAAAGATCATTGGCTAGGATATTCATAAAAAACTCCCGGGATCTTAACGGGTGAATATTAGAAAGTAGACAATTGGTAAAAGAAAAAGGAAATGATGGTAAACCCAAAGAATTATTAGGAATTTGGTTGGGCCGGTAAGCTTGCTGCCCGAGCTCGTCTTGTAGTTTCTGTTTGGTCGCCTTTAGAATCACTCCGGCTGGGCTTTGGACCTCTAGCTCTCTTGCTGGCGAAGGTTGAAGGATCCTCCACTACAACTGCGGTATGGTGCCCGCCGCAAGAGAGGTTTGAATGTATTTCATTTTGGCCCCCGAGGGTTGGGCGATCCATTCGGTGGACTCATCATCCTGTCGTGGGCTTGTGCAAAAAAGGGTTTGAGGGCTCCTGCTTCTGTCTCTTGGAACCGTCTTTTGGTATTGGTGAAAGAAAAATAGGTGTTCGGGGCGGGGGGGGGGGGGGGGGGGGGGGGTTGTTGGGTTTGCAAGTAGTGATTGAGGGAGTGGTACTGGGTGGTGGTTGGTATGAATCTCTTCTTCAATATCGTTATCTTAAGATGAGAAGCAATTAGAATTTGGCGCCCTGGTTTTTGCCATCACCCATGGGCCGAAAGCAGAGTCTTTTCTTGACTGATCTGTGTCTACATAATGATGCACATTAGGGGCTGGAATATCAGACACTTCTTCCGTCTTCTTTATCTCTGGACAATTATCTCGTGTGTGCCCAAAGCGTCCGCAGTGGAAACACTATGTGGAATTCTGTTTGTTTCTTCCATAGGGCCTGCGTTTTATTTGAGCAATCATGCACGAACCATAAATCGTGCCTCTATCTATTGTCTCCAAGGAAACTTGGCCGGGGGGAGGAGGATCTTCTTTTGGTGCTAGTTGATCTTGGTAATTAGTCACAGAATGGCCATATTTCCCACATCTATAACAGACTAGCTTGAGGTTCTCATATTCAACATTGAACGTTCTTTCGTCTGCCGTTATCATAGGCTTTAATGGTTCAGCTAACTTTATCCGGACTGCTACCCTTGCATATCGCCCCCTAGCGATGGCGTTAGTATTAAGGTCTATACTCACGACCTTGCCGACCTTGGAGTCGGGGAAGAGCCAGAAGACACAAATAGGGGGGGCCAAAGACCTAGCGTGATATAAATTTTCTTAACTTTATCAAGCATCTTAATATGAAAACCTTAGACATTAGAAGCCGGAAACCCGGATCTCGCTCTAATGACTGAATATCAAATGTTTTATAAATATCAAGTCTTTTGAGATTGAAATGGCCACTATCTGAAGTCAAATGATTAGTATATATATATAGATGGATTTATTTGTAATGATGATCCCTACGAATTTTTGCTTTTAACAAAAGAATCAATTCTTTGAGTTTTCTTCATTTATTTGGTTTAAATGATAATGGTAAATTAAAGATCATTGACAATGATAATAAGGACAATTTCATAGACTTCAAGTCTTCAACTATTACTAAATTATATACTAGAGGTATTGAGCATCATAAAACAATTTTCCCATTAGTTGCCTTCACGGTATATCAAAGTGCAAGAATAATGAATAAGTCACTGCATGTAGTTTGCACAAATTTGAAATTTAAAGACACCCGGCCCTCTTTGTTAGGGGTGGAAGCGATACGGTAAATATTCGACCGATCCGATGCCGTATTCGATTATATTCGAATCCGAATCCGTTTTCGACTATCCGGCCGAATATTTCAATATTCGTATCCGAATCCGAATCCGTATTTTAATATATGCATTCGTATTCGTATCCGAAAATATCTTACCGTATCCGAAAATATCCGACCATATCCGAAAATTGATAGGATATTATCCAAATTTTCAATATGGATATCCGAATATATTTATATATTATTTATTAATTAAAAATAATCAATAATTATAAAAAATATCAAATTATCCGATAAAGTTATCAAATTTTCAAAAAAGATTATAAAAAATTATCCGATAATCTGTATCCGATTGAATCCGTATCTGTCGTATATCCGTCATGTATCCGTACCGTATCCGTAATCCGGAAGATCCTAAACCGTATTCGTATCCGGCTCACCCGTATTCGATTCTGAATTCGACAAAAAAATATGGATAATATCCGTATCGGACACTATTCGACCGTATCCGTGCCGTTTTCATCCCTACTTGATGACAGTCTTTTATGACTATCATTTGCGTCCAATTTAGTGTCTTAATGATGATATTTTGTTTTTAATTCCATTAGTTTTTAATGAATAATCATGGAAGATCAGAAAAGATGGAAGAAGAACTAAGATTGTGAAGAAGTTGGAATTACACTGAAAATGGCTTGAAATTCTAAGTTTTCATTGCAAGTCTCGCACGCTATGTTTTAACTGACTCACGCTTTGTCATTTAGCAGGAAGTTAAGCTGGAAAGCAGCGGAAGATGGAAAAAGACATAGCGAGGAAAGAGAAGGAATGGTGCGAGGACTTACATACGAAATCAGGAAAAGATCTAAGGAAAATGTTCAGACGCTGAAGTCCACGCGATGATTGTTTGACATCGCGAGGAAAGAAAGTCTGTGCAAGACAGGAAGCTTTAGATATTATGGCGAGAAGCAAACTCTTTGAAGAAACTGTGAGATCTCGCCTTGTCAAGAAAGATAATTAGATTTCTGACTCTCGCTTTGAAGGAACTGGACAAAGCGAGAGGAGAGCTATTCTGATGCGAGCGGTTATCATCCAAGGCTGAAGCAGTTACAACGCCCATCTATAAATAAGACCCTTGGGGGATCAGCTCAAGTAGCGGGAGATTGAAGAGAATAGCTCAATTTTACTCTCCAGTTCACTTTTAGAATTCAGTAGGTAGGTTAGCTAGGGTTTACGTTTCACTGCAATTTAGTTAAGTTCTTCAGATTTGTAATTCAATTTCACAGTAGATTTTCTTCAGAATATTTTGAGTAGATTAGTTTGAGGATACCCTGGAAGAAGAATTGCTATTGGAATGCTTGTTCATCCATTACGACGATCACCATCTAACTTCCGACTTCTTCGTTCACCTTTGCATTATTCTGACTGCAATCAGATTTCCAGGTGTATTCATTTTTAATTCTTTGTTATTCAAGACACATGAAGAATGATCAGTTATCAAATCGTGCATTTCTTATCTTTCTGGTTTCAATTTTCATTTCTCAATTCTGTTTCAGAGAAGTATAAACCGCAACTACAATGTTCACTTTTTGGAATTTGCATCACATCGATAATTTGATTCTAGAAGATCATAATACTTTCATATCTTAAATTCGTAATTTGTTCGTTCTAATTACACAAGAAGTTTGAATATTGTAACCGAGTTAGGTATGAACTGGCAGAATTGTGAATTCATTCGATTTTCTGTGGATATTATATCTTTATTGTAAATTTGGAGGAAATCACAGAGATTAATGTTCAGAACTCCAAAAGGTTCCCAAAGACCCATGCAGTGTTAATCATCGCATGATAATCTTTAAGAATTAACAACTCTAAGTTTACGAATTTGGATGTGGACGGTTCTGTACTCATTATTTTCTGAATAGAAATTCCAGAGGGTAGTTATGACAGTTATAAGACTTGATCATTTACTTCGCATAAAGAAAAGCCACGCTTCATCCTAAAAGATGATGCGAGGATATATCCAGATAACTGTATTTTAAGAGAGGCTATTTCAATACTCTCGCGATGTCATTTTGACAAAGCGAGAGAACCAACCTATAATAGCAACAGAATTGATACCCATTCCTTGGGGCATCAACTACTCACTTCTACTTCTTATACATATATAACCCCTATCTTATAAGTAGGAATTGAATACCTCGCCGCATTCTTACATAAATTACTGCGGGGCATTTAGTTCTTTGTATAAACAAAATCTGAGGAACATTCTTTGAATATTAACTCCCTCCACGCTGTACAGACATAGTGTGCGGAAAATTGGAATGTTCATAGTTTGAAACCCAAAGTAGTTACTGTGAGCTAGTTTGGACACCTATTTTGCAGAATTATTTCTTAAATCTTTTTCATAGGAAAGTTATTTCCTAATTCTGTCTAGTTTCCATCCAGTGTTTATTTTGGAAACACTTTAGCATTTTGATTAAGAGGACTCAGAACCCTCATCGTTTCTTTATACATATAATACTACCTATACATATAATATTTTGGGATATTTCTCGGTTTATGATGAGTGATCTTACTTCATAATTGCATACTCATAATTCATATCTGTAGTTCATATTACTATTTTCATTAGTACATTGAGAAAGATGATGATATAAGTTTTCTCAATCATTATTTACTCAGGTTAATAACGAACAAACTTGTTCTTTAGTTGGACATTCAGTACCTGCCGTTTAAAAGGGAAAGGTGTTTCAAAAACCATCTTTTGTCCTAATAATTTGTAGAGTTTTAGGAAGATTAATTTCCAGGGTTCATAGCTTTATAGTTACCACTATATGCTATGGGTAGGAGATTAAGTATTCTTTCTACAGTCCTACTAATCCTGAGTTAAATCATGGGTATTTGGAATTGTTTACAGAGATTTCTCAAGCTAAACCATCTATATGAATCTGAGTGGTCTGGATAAGTCAAGGATTTTGAATAACAATTTCATCTTGATATACTTACAGGACTATTACTTCTTACAAATACTTCTTACTTCTTGCCACAGAATGAGTCTGACCGATCATTCTGCGATGACAGTATCCCATGATTTCAGTGCATAGAATGTCATGACACTGAATCACAAGTACCTGTCTTGGGAAGTGATTTAAGACATGAAGATTTGATTAAGTTGCATAAAGGATTTGTCTATCTCAATGAACTTTCATTTTGTTTTAACCATTGAAGTATGATACTCTCATCATATTCTTATTTCATTTATTTGATTTGGTCCGTATTATTTTAAACTCATGAACATAATCACAACACTCAACATCATTTCAATTGTTTTCTTTATTACCGTTTACAGCTTTATGCATTTACATTTCAGCATTAAATTCTTAGTAGTCATCATTACACCATCCTTAAATCAAGAGCATAAACAGGTTCTAGAACTAATAATCCTATTAAAACGCTTCTATCGTGTAACTCCCTAATGAACGATCCCGACAATAAAAATAAATATTTCAGCTTGATACCGTGCGCTTTCGGTAGGAAAAATTAGGCAAGCTCTTTAGCAGTCCTATAGGATTATAGTGTAAAGGTTGTCGGGGGGCATTGCAGCAGGTTTTACCTCAAAGCTTCATGGCGCCGTTGCCGGGGAGGGTGTAGCGTTATGAATTTTTAGAACTGTAGATACTCTTTGGTTTAACTGTAATTATTTACTTTACACCATAACAAATTCATTAATTCTTTCATTTTGTTCACAGAGAAGTCTCAACAGTTTATGAGCGAAAGAATAACTCGATCTTCAAGGCAAACTTTGCTTCCCTTTAATTGTGAACTTGAGAGAATAGCAAGGCTGATCAGAGCAAGTGCTAGAAGGAGACAGAGAGATCTTGTAGAAGGGAATCTTTCAACAATAACTAGGATGGCTAACAATGGACAAAATGACGGACCTGGAAACTTACCAAATGGACAACCAGACAATCAGCAAAATGTACCACTTCGAGGACATTTCAAGCACCACAGAGGGCTGCGGCACCACAATTCGTTCATCAGCACTACTTTCCACCAAATTTTGCTAATCCTGCTCCGAATCCTCAAGAAGAACAATATCAACCATGGCAACCAAACGTTGATCAGTATTTGGCTGGAACAGATGAAGAGGTTGATATACCACCTGGTATATTAAACTTAGCTTCTTCCAGAGCTTTTTATGGGCTGAGTGCTGAAGATTCACACTTGCATCTCAAAAAGTTTGTTGAACTGAGTAAGACAGTGAAGAAGGGAAGAGCCTCAAGAGAAACCATTCAACTAGCAATGTTCCCATTCTCTCTGGATGGTGCTGCGAAAGAATGGTATGATTCATTAAATGCTCAACAGAAGGCTACTTGGCCAGAACTAGTCAGAAACTTCTTGCTCAAATATTTTCCAGAAAGTAAAGTAGATGAATGGGTAGATAAGATTTCTAGCTTCAAGATGAGAAAAGGAGAATCTTTGAAGGATGCTCGAGACAGATTCTTTGATATGCTTAAGAGATGCCCGCAGCATGGTATCACAGAAAGAAGACTTTTAAAGATCTTTTTCACCTGACTCACTCACACTTGGCAGATGATGATTAATGCAACTGGAGGGGAACAATTACTTCAGATGCCACTTGATAGAGCGTGGTCAACAATAGACACCATGACAGCTAGCAGAGCAGTCCTCCAAGATGATGACCCACCATCTCCTACAAGAAAGAGTCTTGTCATCCACATAGACAAAAATGAAGAGAAATTTGCAACACTCACTAAACAGATTGTTGAGTTACAGCTAGCTCAGCAAACAAGTCAACAAGTTCAGCATCAACAACAACAACAACCAGTGATGATCCTTCAACCTGCTCCAATGGAATCAGTGTACCAGTGCGGAATATGCTCAGGGCCACATCACAATGATCAGTGCCCCCAACTCCAGGAAACACCAAAGTAGGATGAGAGCTGTAACTACACTGGATTCCAGAACAAGCATCCGAATCTGAGCTATGGTAATACTCAGAACGCACAGAATGCACATCTCTTGAATCCACCTCAACAAAATCAACAGCAATTTCGTCCTCAACAACCATTTTATCCACAGCAGCAAATGTACCCTCAGAGACCTCCTCAACAGATGAATCAACAGAATAGACCATATGGACAGTTTACACCAGTCCCTGCAAATTTTCCACAGCAACCTTATCCTGTTGTTCAGGATAATACTTATTCTTTAAAGGTGGAGAATGCTCTGAAGGAGTTTATTGTTAAGCAGACAGAGACGAATAACCAACTGCAGGCTTCAATCAAGAATGTTGAAAATTCAGTAACAGAGATGGCCAAATTACTACAGCAGAGAGAAAAAGGAAAATTACCAAGTTCTTCTGAAACAAATCCACAATGTAAGGCAGTTACATTGAGGGGAGGAAAAGAGGTTGTTGATCCTGAATTTGAAAAGAAACGAGATAGGTTGCTGCAGCAGAAAAAGTTCAAGGATGTTCAGACGATGGAAGAAGATGATCATCTTGAACAAAGACAGATACTTGAGGATAAGGGTTTGGAAAAGAATGCCTTAGGACACTCCTTTCCAAAGGAAAAGGAGGGAGGTAATGATAATCCTAACTCTACAGGTAACAAAAAGGATTCATTGGATGAACACATGCCCAGGATACCATATCCTGGGAGACTCAAAAATAATCTTCAAGAAATTAAATTTAAGAAATTTCTTGAAAAGATTAAGGCCATTGAAATATCAATCCCTTTGGTTGAATTAATTGCTGAAATGCCCACTTATGCTAAGTTTCTGAAAGAATTGATTTCAGGGAAACGAAGTGCAGGAGAGCAGCAAATGGTGGTCTTAAATCAGAATTTTAGCTTGGTTCTTCAACAAAGGATTCCTCCAAAGCTTGAAGATCCAGGGAGTTTTACTTTACCCCTGATTATCAACTGTAAAGAAGCTGGGCGAGGGCTCTGTGATTTAGGAACCAGCATCAATGTAATGCCACTTGCTATGGCTAGACGTTTGGACTTGGGGAAGATGAGGCCAGTTAATATGACTCTCTTCTTTGCTGACCAATCGAGCACCAGACCAGAAGGGATCATTGAAGATGTTTTAGTCAAGACAGGAGGCCTTTGTTTTCCAGCTGACTTTGTCATTCTTGATATCGATGAAAATGTCAGGATTCCTATCATATTAGGAAGGCCTTTCCTGCTGACTGCAGGAGCCATGATTGATGCAAAGAATGGCATAGTGAAACTTCATGTTGATGACCAGGAAGTTACTTTCGACATGATGAAGATGTCAACATATCCTTTTAATGCTTTTGAAACCAATGTAGCGGGAAAGGGATTAGATTCTAGTACTAGGGAGGGGGGAAATCTTTTTGATTACTATAATCTCTTTACCACTGATGTAATTGAGAACAATCTCACCCCACTCACAAATGCTGAAGATGCTACTTTTGCTTACTTGTGTGCGGTCAGATTCGCTGATCCTGAGACTGGTGAAATCAAGGATGGATCAGAAAGTGAGGATATGTCATCTTCAGAGCAATCTGAGGATGACATTGATAAAACAGACCTTTCTAAAGAAGGATCTGATTTAAAGATGGAAGTGCAAACTCGAAGCAAATTAATTCCATCAATAGAAAACCCACCTGAGCTTGAACTTAAAGTATTACCAGAACATCTTAAGTATGCCTTTTTGGCACACAAAAAGAAGCTTCCGGTAATAATTTCATCCAAATTGAGTGAAGAACAAGAACAAGCTCTAGTAGGTACTCTTAAAAATCATATTCATGCAATTGCTTGGACTATAGCAGATATCAAAGGCATCAGTCCACACATTTGTATGCATAGGATCCTGATGGAAAATGAATACAAACCATCCAGACAACCACAAAGGAGGCTAAATCCACCAATGCAGGAAGTTGTCAAGAAGGAGGTAATCAAGCTACTTGATGCAGGTATAATCTATCCTATTTCTGATAGTAAATGGGTAAGTCCAACACAAGTTGTACCGAAAAAGGGTGGGATTTGCATTGTGACTAATGAACATGGTGATGAAGTAGCAACAAGACCAGTAACTGGTTGGAGAGTTTGCATTGATTATAGAAAATTAAACACTGCCACAAGAAAAGATCATTTTTCTTTACCTTTTATTGATCAAATGTTAGAAAGACTGTCAGGTAAACCATTTTACAGCTTCTTAGATGGTTATTCTGGTTATAATCAAATAGTTATTGCTAGTGAAGATCATGAAAAGACAACTTTTACTTGCCCATATGGAACATTTGCTTATAGAAGAATGCCTTTTGGATTATGTAATGCTCCTGCTACTTTTCAAAGATGCATGATGAGTATTTTCTCTGATTTTATTGAAAAATACATTGAAGTGTTTATGGATGATTTTACCGTTCATGGAACTGACTTTGAAGACTCCTTAAAAAATTTGTCAAAAATTTTGCAGAGATGTGAGGACACTAACTTGGTTCTTAACTGGGAAAAGTGTCATTTCATGGTTCAGGAAGGAATTGTCCTAGGACATAAAGTATCTAGAGCAGGAATAGAAGTAGATAAGGCTAAGGTTTCTGTGATAGCAAATCTACCGCCACCCAAAACGATTAAGGCAGTAAGGAGTTTTCTTGGTCATGCTGGTTTTTATAGAAGGTTTATTAAGGACTTTTCTAAAATAGCAAGACCTTTATGTAATCTTCTTCATAAGGATGTGACATTTAGCTTTGACGAAGATTGCTTGACTGCTTTTAAGACTGTAACACCCCGGATTTGATAACCCAGGCCGAGGTGTCACCGCCGCACCTCCCTAGCAAGACACGGTTTCTCCGAGCTTGCTAAAGAGATGCAAGGCTATGAGCGTTGGAAAATATTTTAAAAGCAAGTCCGGAATTACTTAAAAATAATAATGTAACATCATCCATACATGATAAAAATAATAAGTTGCAGCGGAAATTAAAATACAGGGCCGACATGGCCAAGACTCGGGTTAACAAGCCCGTATGCACGTCATGCAAAACAAATAATTAAATGCCCAAAGTAATCCCCCGATGCATGATCATGCTCCGTACTCTGTAATGGAAAAATGAACAACGGGTTTTATCAGTATATAAAATACTGAGTAAGTTAATCCCTAACTAACAAATAAAAGGGGTTACATGTGTTTAAACTAAAGCTTTCGCTTACCATACGTAAAGTTAAAATACATAATTTATTTGCAGCGGAGAAACATGATTAAAGGACTAAATTTTAAAAGCGTAATTTAAAGCATGAATTAAGATGCATGAATTTTGAATACATAATTAAAGACATGATAAATACGATTTAAGCATAATGAAACACTCACACAAGTCTTTTACATTTCATCCCGTAGACTAAGAAGAGGACACCACACAAGGGAGATCACTAACGAGGCAATCTCAAAAATCATAATCAGTTAGCCGGTGGACCGGCGGCCGCAGCCATATCAGTATTGACTGCCGTTTTGGCAAGCCATGTGTATCTACCGTCAATTTGACAGGCATGTATATCAACTGTCGTTTGACAGGCTTTTCAAACGGTTTCACTGCCACTCGGGCAGGCCGTGTATTTCCCACTGCCGATTTGGCAGGCCATGTGCACAACTGCCGTTTTGGCATATAAAGGAGACCACTAACGAGGCAGTCTCAAAGATAGTAGGACCACTAACGAGGCGATCCACAAAGATAGTAGGACCACTAACGAGGCGATCCACAAATACAGCGCGCGAGATCACTAACGAGGCAAATCTCAGATAGTAAGGAGACCACTAACGAGGCAGTCTCAAAGATAATGATAGTATGAAGATCGGCTCAGCCTAGTGAACGGGATTTTTCGAAAGTTCGTATTTCAAAGTTATCAAATGATCGATATCACGTTTTCATAGTTCGAGTTTCCTCAAGTTCGAAAAATCCTATTCGAGGCAGTTTACGCCTTTCTTAATTTAAAATTCGTCCTTTCTCCAAAAATTCTGAAATATTTACAGTAATTCAAAAACACAAATACGAACAACTTTCATGTTCTAAGTTTTTGGAAATAAGGTTCCGAAGTGAGTTGAAATTTGAGTTTATTGCAAAGAATAATTTATGTCTTGAAAACTGTTTTCGTCACAGGTTCGTGCAACGCCGATTAAAATTCATTTCAAAACCAATCGATGTGAAATTTTTACAGTAACTACACGACACATTAAGGAACAACTTTCATGTTTTAAGTTTTTGGAAATAATGAATTCTTGGTACTCAAAAATCGAGTGCAACTCACTGCGTACTCATGGCCCTTAAAACGAATTCAAAACAGTTCTAAAAACTTGGCCGTTTGACATATCAAATGAACACCAAAATTCGTGAAATTTTGTAGGCATAATCTAGACACAATTATCTACAACTTTTGTTTAGAAATGCAAAGTTAAATCATTCGAAAAATGGGTGAAAAACATGCATCAAGTTGAATGAAGGAATCTGTCACAGATTTGAATCGTTCGGTTTGATACAGAAAGTTCATGGCGAAAATTGGGATAGCAAAACTTAATGTCAATGGCTGAAATTTGGCCACAAGATAGATAAAGGTGTTAGGAACAACTTTTATGTTGACAAGTTTTCTGTTTGAATTCCCGAAGGTCGAGTTTTTGGCGAGTCTTTAAAATTGGACGAAAATAGGGTTTTTGAAAACCGATTTTTGTTACAAGCCTATATCTCGAGATTTAAACAACAAACAACCACGAAAATTTGTGAGTAAGGTTTTAACTTACTGATTTGAAGATTAGGATTACTGGGATGGGTATCCGGATGCTCTAGGGTCGCGACGAACGGCCAATCCTTCCGATCGCTTTTCGTTCGTTTTCCGGCGTGAAATCGTAGTGAAGGAAACGGGTTAGATTTCGAGTTTCTAAGTGTTATGGACGAATAAAATGTTTAACCATGGCTTACCAAGAGTCTAGAGGGCAGGGCTTGGTTCCTCTCGCCTCGTCGTCGCCGGAATGCTTGCCGGAAAGTGTCGCCGGAAGAGTTTCGGCTTGGGGAGGAAGTTTGGGAGTAATGTGGGAGTAGTTTCTGTAAGTCTAGGGTTTGGAGGCACCCCCAGCCGCCCTTAAGTCTCCCTCACGTCTGGGATTTGGTTTCCCTCGAAGGGAGTTGTAATTTCGGCAAGAAAATCACCCCCGAATGGAAAGATTACACCTTCAGCCCCTCTGGCGCGGAGGTGGCGCGCACCCACCCCTATGGCCGCGCGGAGCACGCGTGCCAGGCCTGGCGTCGCGACGCCCTTGGCCGCGCGGTGGCCGCGCGGCGGCGCGCGGACAGCGCGGGCCGGCCGGACCGGCCGGTTCGGCTCCGCGTGTTCCGTCGGGTCTTCCCTCGCTTTCCCCTATCGGTTTTCTACGTGTTAGCTCGATTCCCTGGGGCGTCTTCGTTGCGGAATCTTCTCCTTAATCTTGTTACGAGTCCGGCTTATCGCTCGCAACATTTCCGGGTCCTACTTAGCCTAGTCTAAATTGGTTTCAACATCCCCTATCGTCCTTGTGGTCTAATTCGTGATGTATTTTGTGATTTATTTCGTGACTGAACTTAGAAATTAGTTCTAAGCTGCCTACGTACCCTGTGAAGGGATCAAGTCATGACGTAGTTCAAACAATTTGAATTTGTTTTTCCTCGGGTGTTACATCCTCCCCCCCTTAAGAATACAGTTATGTCCCCATAACTGTGGTCGGGTCGTCTTGGAAGAGGGTAGGGTAACGTTGCCTCATGTCGGCTTCCAATTCCCAGGTTGCCGTCTCCGTCTCGTGGTTGGACCACAGGACCTTGACCATCTTTACAGTTTTATTCCTTGTCACCCTTTCCTCGTAGTCGAGTATTTGCACCGGGGTTTCTTCATAGGTGAAGTCATCATCCAATTCGATTACGTCCGGTTGGAGTACATGCGACGTGTCGGGCACATACTTCTTTAGCTGGGAAACGTGAAACACGTTATGGACGCGTGCTAGTTGAGGCGGCAGCGCCAGCCGGTACGCCAGATTCCCTACTCTCTCTAGGATCTCATATGGCCCTATGTATCGTGGGCTCAGTTTCCCCCGCTTGCCAAAGCGCATTACGCCCTTCATTGGCGAGACTTTCAGCATGACCTTGTCACCGACTTGAAATTCCAAGTCCTGCCGTCTCACGTCCGCATAACTCTTTTGCCGGTCCTGAGCGGCTCTCATTTTCCCCTAGATAACCTTAACTTGCTGAGCCATGTCCTCCACCAGTTGTGGCCCTACTGTCATTACTCGATCGTTCTCTTCCCAACTCAATGGGCTCCGGCATCTTCGTCCATACAGTGCCTCGAAGGGCGCCATGCCGATGCTCGCATGGTAACTGTTGTTATAGGAGAACTCGATCAAGGGTAAATGGTGCTCCCAACTTCCCTTGAATTCCAACACACAAGCCCTCAACATGTCCTCCAGCGTCTGTATAGTTCGCTCCGTCTGTCCATCCGTCATAGGGTGGAACGCCGTACTCATCTTTATCTGCGTCCCCAGAGCTTCTTGCAGCTTGGTCCAAAACTGGGAGACGAATCTGCTATCCCTATCCGAGAAGATGTCATGCGGCACCCCGTGCCGGCGTACCACATTGTCTATGTATGCTCTTGCTAGTTGGTCCATTGTCCAAGTGTCCTTCATCGGGATGAAAATGGCGGCCTTCGTTAACCTATCCACGATCACCCAGATCTTATTCATTCCTTTTGGCGATCGTGGCAACCCTGAAACAAAATCCATGGAGATGCTATCCCACTTCCAGCTTGGGATCTCCAATGGTTGCATTAATCCTAAGGGCTTTTGCCGTACTGCCTTGATCTTCTGGCAGGTAAGGCATCTTGCCACGAATTCGGCCACCTCTCTCTTCATGTTCGGCCACCAATAATTTTTCTTCAAGTCCTTATACAGCTTATCCCCTCCGGGGTGGACCGAGTAGGGGGTGCTATGGCCTTCCTCCATCACCTTCTTCTTCAGATCTGCGGACTCCCGCGGTATACACCATCTTCCCCTGAAGCGGATGCTCCCGTCCTCGTGAATCTGGAAATCTACTGCCTTTCCTTCGGCAATGCTTCTCCTTATTTCCTCCATCTGTTCGTCACTCGACTGGGCGAGTCGTATTTCTTCGAATACGGTAGGGCTTACTACCATCGCGTTGACGACCTCGGTTACCGTACCGGGCTGCACCAGTTCCAGGCTTAGTTTCGCCAAATCTCTGTACAATTCGGCCGGTATCACCAGTGAGTTCGTGACATGTTGCGCCTTCCGACTCAAGGCGTCGGCCACGACGTTGGCCTTGCCCTCGTGATACGCGACTTCTAGGTCGTAATCTTTGATCAACTCCAACCATCTCCTCTGCCTCAAGTTCAGTTCTCTTTGCGTGAATATGTACTTGAGGCTCTTATGGTCGGTAAACATCCGACACTTCCGCCCATAGAGATAGTGTCTCCAGATTTTCAGGGCGAACACGACCGCGGCCAGTTCCAGGTCGTGCGTCGGGTAGTTTTGCTCGTGCGGTATCAGCTGTCGTGATGCGTACGCTATGACCTTTTGATCCTGCATCAGTACGCATCCCAGTCCTTCTCTCGAGGCGTCGCTATACACCTCGAAGTCTCCATCCTCTGATGGTAACGCCAACACCGGCGCCGTGGTAAGTCGTTTCTTCAGCTCCTGGAATGCGGCTTCGCACTCGCCAGTCCAGTCATACCTCACCCCCTTCTTCAGCAGTTGGGTCAATGGGCGGGCGATTTTGGAGAAATCTTGGACAAATCGCCTGTAGTAGCCCGCCAGTCCGAGAAAGCTTCTTATCTCCGTTGGGCTCTTCGGGGGTACCCACTCGGTTACAGCCGAGATTTTCGCCGGGTCTACCGCCACTCCGCTGGCGGATACGATATGCCCAAGGAATGTTACCTCCCTCAGCCAGAAGTCGCATTTGGACAACTTCCCATATAGCTGATTTTCTCGGAGGATCCTCAGCACTTTATGTAAGTGCTTGGAATGTTCTTCCTCGTCCCTTGAGTAGACCAAGATGTCGTCTATGAATACCACTACGCATTGATCTAACAGTCCTCGGAACACGTTGTTCATGAGGTTCATGAACATCGCCGGGGCATTCGTCAGTCCGAATGACAAGACCGTGAATTCGTAGTGTCCGTAGCGAGTCCTGAACGTTGTCTTCGGGATGTCCTTCTCAGCAATTCGCAGCTGATGATACCCCGATCGCAGGTCGATCTTGGAGAACACAGTAGCTCCCTTCAGCTGGTCAAACAGATCCTCGATTCTGGGCAACGGATACTTGTTCTTGATAGTGACTTGATTAAGTCCCCTATAGTCAATACACAGTCTCAGACTCCCATCCTTCTTTTTGACGAATAAGACCGGTGCTCCCCATGGGGACGTACTCGGTCGGATATATCCCTTTTCCAGCAATCCTTCGAGCTGTTCCTTTAGCTCCTTCATCTCCGGCGGTGCCATGCGGTAAGGAGCCTTTGATACAGGTTCCGTTCCCGGGATAAGATCTATGGTGAACTCGAGATCCCTCTCAGGGGGCATGCCAGGAACGTCCTCTGGGAACACATCCGGGTACTCTCTCACCACCGGAATGTTGTCTATCTTTACCCCTTCAGCCTCGAGGTTGTGAACGTAGCATGCGTATAGCGCGTGGCCCTTACGCATTAGGCTACCTAACTCCAGGACGTTGGTTAACTTGTTAGATTTCTTAGGGGGTTGAGAGTAGAAGATGACTCTTTTTCCCTACTTTTTGACAGCGTGATCTTTTGCTTTTGGCATTCGATCACGGCCTTATACCGGGTTAGCCAATCCATTCCTAGTATGACGTCAAAGTCCCTGACGTTGAACTCTACCAAGTTTGCGAAAAACTCTACGTTCTTTATCACTATAGGTATTCCATTGTAGCGTTTAGAGCATGCTATTACTTCTCCAGAGGGCAGTTGGAAGCAGATCATCCTTCAGGTGATGCAGTTGATGTCCCAAGACCCCTGCTTGGGTCTCTACGTCGTCAATCTGGGTCCGAAGCTCAGTCTCGCGGGTCTGGAGTTCGTTGATTTGGACTTGGAGTTGGGTTATATCTTGGTGTCCTGCTTGGCCCAGATTAGTTAGGTGGCCCAAGTTAGCTTCCATTTGCTCTACCCTTAGTCTGAAGTTGTTCACGTTTTGAGGAGATTCGAGGTATGCTTCAATCAACCTCATTAGTAGGTTGATCATGTTCACGTTTGGGGAAGCCATCTAGTGTTAACAAGGTAGGTTAGAGTTAGATGTTTTTCAGGCAAAGTTAAGATATGCACAATTTAAATCTACATGCAACATGCAAGTGCGAGTCCCTTCCCCCATAAAATTTAGTTTAATATAAATTGCTAAAGGTTGGGCCTCTATAGTGGGCCAAAATTTAATATTTCTTGGGCTAAGATTTGGGCTATGTAAAAAAAAAGGATTATAGATTTTTGGGCTAAAAATAGTACTAGTAGTCAAATAAATAATTTTAAAAGAAATAACACTTGGGCTTAAAAATATTGGTTTTAAATAATAGTAGTAGCTTTAAAAATTTTCCGGGCTCTGATACCACTCTGTAACACCCCGGATTTGATAACCCAGGCCGAGGTGTCACCGCCGCACCTCCCTAGCAAGACACGGTTTCTCCGAGCTTGCTAAAGAGATGCAAGGCTATGAGCGTTGGAAAATGTTTTAAAAGCAAGTCCGGAATTACTTAAAAATAATAATGTAACATCATCCATACATGATAAAAATAATAAGTTGCAGCGGAAATTAAAATACAGGGCCGACATGGCCAAGACTCGGGTTAACAAGCCCGTATGCACGTCATGCAAAACAAATAATTAAATGCCCAAAGTAATCCCCCGATGCATGATCATGCTCCGTACTCTGTAATGGAAAAATGAACAACGGGTTTTATCAGTATATAAAATACTGAGTAAGTTAATCCCTAACTAACAAATAAAAGGGGTTACATGTGTTTAAACTAAAGATTTCGCTTACCATACGTAAAGTTAAAATACATAATTTATTTGCAGCGGAGAAACATGATTAAAGGACTAAATTTTAAAAGCGTAATTTAAAGCATGAATTAAGATGCATGAATTTTGAATACATAATTAAAGACATGATAAATACGATTTAAGCATAATGAAACACTCACACAAGTCTTTTACATTTCATCCCGTAGACTAAGAAGAGGACACCACACAAGGGAGATCACTAACGAGGCAATCTCAAAAATCATAATCAGTTAGCCGGTGGACCGGCGGCCGCAGCCATATCAGTATTGACTACCGTTTTGGCAAGCCATGTGTATCTACCGTCAATTTGACAGGCATGTATATCAACTGTCGTTTGACAGGCTTTTCAAACGGTTTCACTGCCACTCGGGCAGGCCGTGTATTTCCCACTGCCGATTTGGCAGGCCATGTGCACAACTGCCGTTTTGGCATATAAAGGAGACCACTAACGAGGCAGTCTCAAAGATAGTAGGACCACTAACGAGGCGATCCACAAAGATAGTAGGACCACTAACGAGGCGATCCACAAATACAGCGCGCGAGATCACTAACGAGGCAAATCTCAGATAGTAAGGAGACCACTAACGAGGCAGTCTCAAAGATAATGATAGTATGAAGATCGGCTCAGCCTAGTGAACGGGATTTTTCGAAAGATCGTATTTCAAAGTTATCAAATGATCGATATCACGTTTTCATAGTTCGAGTTTCCTCAAGTTCGAAAAATCCTATTCGAGGCAGTTTACGCCTTTCTTAATTTAAAATTCGTCATTTCTCCAAAAATTCTGAAATTTTTACAGTAATTCAAAAACACACATACGAACAACTTTCATGTTCTAAGTTTTTGGAAATAAGGTTCCGAAGTGAGTTGAAATTTGAGTTTATTGCAAAGAATAATTTATGTCTTGAAAACTGTTTTCGTCACAGGTTCGTGCAACGCCGATTAAAATTCATTTCAAAACCAATCGATGTGAAATTTTTACAGTAACTACACGACACATTAAGGAACAACTTTCATGTTTTAAGTTTTTGGAAATAATAAATTCTTGGTACTCAAAAATCGAGTGCAACTCACTGCGTACTCATGGCCCTTAAAACGAATTCAAAACAGTTCTAAAAACTTGGCCGTTTGACATATCAAATGAACACCAAAATTCGTGAAATTTTGTAGGCATAATCTAGACACAATTATCTACAACTTTTGTTTAGAAATGCAAAGTTAAATCATTCGAAAAATGGGTGAAAAACATGCATCAAGTTGAATGAAGGAATCTGTCACAGATTTGAATCGTTCGGTTTGATACAGAAAGTTCATGGCGAAAATTGGGATAGCAAAACTTAATGTCAATGGCTGAAATTTGGCCACAAGATAGATAAAGGTGTTAGGAACAACTTTTATGTTGACAAGTTTTCGGTTTGAATTCCCGAAGGTCGAGTTTTTGGCGAGTCTTTAAAATTGGACGAAAATAGGGTTTTTGAAAACCGATTTTTGTTACAAGCCTATATCTCGAGATTTAAACAACAAACAACCACGAAAATTTGTGAGTAAGGTTTTAACTTACTGATTTGAAGATTAGGATTACTGGGATGGGTATCCGGATGCTCTAGGGTCGCGACGAACGGCCAATCCTTCCGATCGCTTTTCGTTCGTTTTCCGGCGTGAAATCGTAGTGAAGGAAACGGGTTAGATTTCGAGTTTCTAAGTGTTATGGACGAATTAAAATGTTTAACCATGGCTTACCAAGAGTCTAGAGGGCAGGGCTTGGTTCCTCTCGCCTCGTCGTCGCCGGAATGCTTGCCGGAAAGTGTCGCCGGAAGAGTTTCGGCTTGGGGAGGAAGTTTGGGAGTAATGTGGGAGTAGTTTCTGTAAGTCTAGGGTTTGGAGGCACCCCCAGCCGCCCTTAAGTCTCCCTCACGTCTGGGATTTGGTTTCCCTCGAAGGGAGTTGTAATTTCGGCAAGAAAATCAACCCCGAATGGAAAGATTACACCTTCAGCCCCTCTGGCGCGGAGGTGGCGCGCACCCACCCCTATGGCCGCGCGGAGCACGCGTGCCAGGCCTGGCGTTGCGACGCCCTTGGCCGCGCGGTGGCCGCGCGGCGGCGCGCGGACAGCGCGGGCCGGCCGGACCGGCCGGTTCGGCTCCGCGTGTTCCGTCGGGTCTTCCCTCGCTTTCCCCTATCGGTTTTCTACGTGTTAGCTCGATTCCCTGGGGCGTCTTCGTTGCGGAATCTTCTCCTTAATCTTGTTACGAGTCCGGCTTATCGCTCGCAACATTTCCGGGTCCTACTTAGCCTAGTCTAAATTGGTTTCAACATCCCCTATCGTCCTTGTGGTCTAATTCGTGATGTATTTTGTGATTTATTTCGTGACTGAACTTAGAAATTAGTTCTAAGCTGCCTACGTACCCTGTGAAGGGATCAAGTCATGACGTAGTTCAAACAATTTGAATTTGTTTTTCCTCGGGTGTTACAAAGACCTTGAAGGAGAAACTTGTCACTGCACCTATAGTTCAGTCTCCTGATTGGAGTCTACCTTTTGAACTTATGTGTGATGGAAGTGAGAATGCAGTGGGAGCAGTTTTGGGGCAACATAAAGAAGGCAAACATCATGTTATCTATTATGCTAGCCATACTCTTAATGATGCTCAGATAAACTATACTACTACAGAAAAGGAAATGTATGCTGTAGTTTTTGCTTTTGACAAGTTCAGACAGTATCTTATTGGAGCTTAAACTATAGTTTACACAGATCATACTGCATTAAGATATCTCTTCTCAAAGCAAGAAGCCAAACCTAGGCTGATAAGATGGGTTTTACTTTTACAAGAGTTTGACATTATTATTAAAGACAGAAAAGGAAAAGATAATGGAGTAGCAGATCATCTTTCTAGATTGGAGGAGAAAACAGAGAAGGAGAAAGTTGTAAATGATAAATTTCCAGATGAATAGTTGTATGCTTTGCAGTTGCATCGATTTGATTGTCCTTGGTTTTCAGATTTTGCTAATTATCTAGCTTGCAAGATTATCCCAAAGTTTAAAGACTCTCATCAGAAGTCAAGATTTTTCAGAGAAATTCAGAAATACTATTGGGATGATCCCTTTTTATTTAAGTTTTGTTCTGATCAGGTTATTAGGCGTTGTGTTCATGAAAAGGAAGGTTTTCAAATTGTTAGAAAGTGTCATGAGAATCCTCTAGGAGGCCATCATGGTCCTACTAGAACTGCTAGAAAAGTTCTAGACTGTGGCTTTTACTGGCCGACTATCTTTTTGGATTGCCAGAAACTTATAAAGATGTGTGACAGATGCCAAAGATTGGGAAACATTTCAATGAGAGAAGAAATGCCTCAAAAAGGAATTTTAGAAGTAGAGATATTTGATGTGTGGGGAATTGATTTTATGGGACCTTTTCCCCCATCATTTGGTAATCACTACATTTTAGTAGCTGTTGATTATGTCTCAAAATGGGTAGAAGCAGTAGCCTTACCCAATAATGAAGCTAAACAAGTTACTAAATTTCTGCAAAAGAATATTTTTACCAGGTTTGGAGCCCCTCGTGCCATAATATCTGATGGAGGATCTCACTTTGTAAATAAACTCTTTGAGAAGTTGCTGAAACAATATGGTGTTCATCATAAAGTTGGATCACCATATCATCCTCAGACAAGTGGACAGGTGGAGGTATCTAATAAGGAAATCAAGCATATCTTACAAGCTTCTGTGAATATTACAAGAAAAGACTGGTCAAAGAAGCTGGATGATGCTTTATGGGCATACAGAACTGCTTTTAAGACTCCTATAGGAATGTCTCCCTACAGATTAGTTTTTGGAAAAGCTTGTCATCTTCCAGTTGAGCTAGAACATAGAGCATATTGGGCCATTAAGATGCTCAACATGGATCTTCAGTCAGGACAAAACAAGAGGAAGTTTGATCTGTCTAAGTTGGAAGAGATGAGACTGGAAGCATATGAAAGCAGCAAAATTTATAAAGATCGAACCAAGAAAATTCATGATTCAAAAATTAAACATAAGGAATTTTTTGTTGGTCAATTGGTTTTGCTTTATAATTCTCGTTTGAAACTATTTTCAGGTAAGCTCAGATCAAGGTGGACAGGACCATTCCCCATTGTAGCTGTTCATGACAACAGAGCAGTCACAATCATGCTCAGTGAAGGAGAAAAGACTATAAACGGACACAGGCTAAAATAATATATTGGTCAACAAGATTTAAATATCTAAACTGAATATTTGGATAACCCTTAGTATTTCTTCTTATCAAAAAAAAAAAAAAAATAGGGGGGTGGATACTACCCAGGTTAACTGAGTAGTATTTCCCTTTTCTTTTGATATATGTTTCATCTCTAATTCTTATATTTTATATTTTCAGGAATTCGAGAAATTAAGCTGTGATGGAATGAAGAAGGATGAGATACAGATCTTCAACCAGGTTTTTGAGTATTAAGTGTTTGGAAATAAAGTATGAATAGATTCTGAGGCCACGCTCTTGTTAACTTTGACAAAGCGTGATTTGAAAAGAACTACTCTCACTCACGCTTTGTAAAAGTTATAAAGCGAGGTGATCAGTTCAAATTCTCATTTTATGAAATCTGATATCTTTTTAAATAATAAGAGTTTGATGTTTACGCTTTGTCGAGATACAAAGCGTGACCATCTTCTCTGAAAAACTGTACAAGAATCTTTCCTCGCTTTGTAATTTACAAAGCGAGAGACGGTTTTTATAACCACGCGATGACAATTGACAAAGCGAGAGCCTGAGAATACTGAACGGATAGATTTTCAAACTTCTCAAGACCAAAATACCCTTTTTTAGACTCTTCTTCTTCCCTTACACCAACCATCACACGTCGTTTCAACCGCTTGTAATTATGGCAGAATTTAGTTTTTCTGCTACAAAATCTAGTCGAATCTTTCTCTCCTTTCATCTCAAACATTCCCACATTAGAACAATCATCCTACAACCTTTATTAGAAATTAGAATGGCCGCAGCAGCTCCTAATGCTAGAACCTCCATTGCAGATATTCCTGACGAAATTTTAGGAGACATTCTTTCAAGACTGGGAAAGGAAGAGATGAAGGATGTAGCCAGAGCAGCCCCAACTTGCAAGAAGTTCTTTAGAGCAAGTAAGGCGCCTGTAGTATGGAGGAGAGCAAATGTAGTCAGGCGAATCACTGCGGAAAGAACGCTTGATGCTCACTACACTCAGATAATGCAAAGATGCAGAGAGGCAGGGAACTTCATGCTCAAACTTGAACCTGCACTCTCGGTTTTCTGCAACACAGGGCTCATGGAAGCCGCTTTTGAAATCCTCAAACCTGGAATTGAAGATAATCATCACCCTTCAATCTTCATCAAGGCCTTCATTCTTCTGACTTCAGAGAACCTTGAAGAGATTGATGAAGGATTGTATCTGCTTGGATCAATCCTTAAAGAGGGAGAACATATCCACAAGATTAAGGAGAAGATCAGCAGGGTGTTTATCGACAGTGAAGAAGAGCCTAATCCTTTTCGGGGACAAGGGCATCGCTATTACTGTGATTACATAGCGCCACACAGTAGGGACTTAGTTAGGGAACCTCCACACTATAATTATGGTGCCACAAACATTAATTGTTTGTGTTGTGAGGCTACTAGTTTGATTAGAGAATTAAGAGAAGATTTCAATGAACATGTAATTGAATTTGAGTCAGAATTAGAAACTGATTCAGATTCAAATTAAATGATTATGTATTCTCTTAATTTTTGTTTAATTTTGAGCCCTCTGATGATGATATTTTTTTTACTCCTCGCTTTATTCTTGTGAAAAGAAAATGACTTGATCTTATCTTTTAAACTAGATTTTTTTATCTGAGTCATTTTAAATAAATTTGTTTTCAAATAGGCTTATTTTAGGCTTAGTCATTACTCTCTGCAGAGACAAGATTTACTATCTTGACCCCTGCAGTTCTTAGATAGAAATAGGGCGGCTATATCCTTGCAGTCATTCCTCTCAGTTGTCATTTCAAAACTTTTCATTAGTCTTTCTTTCCTTTTCTCTTCCGAGAAGAAATCGTCACACACCAATACTACCATTCTCAATCATTCTCATAGCAAGTTCATTCAGAAACCCAGTCGACGGACAAACATGGCCGAGAACAATCAGTAAGCAATCTAGTTTATCCTATCTTTCACATTCTTGTTCTATTCTGCAATGTTTGTCGTCGGATTACGCTTTTAGACCTAGGGTTCATGATTCTGAATTTTCGATAAGTTCATTTTGGCTTTAGAAATCGAAAAAACTAAACATTTAGATTTCTCATAACTGAAAGCCGTTTCTTTAAACTCATTTAAACAATGATTAATTTGGAGAGTTTCTTCTGAATTCTTTAGTTTGTAACTGACGCATTGTCTATATGAGACTATTGGAGCTTCACAATAGAAATGAAATCCCATTTTCGAATTGTTAGTTCCACCATTTTAGATAAAAGTTCGCTTTTGTATTCCTTATTGCATTCTTTTCTGGAAACAGAAATGCTAGGAATCCACAACTCCTTGGAACTCAGATATCTCATTTACCCACTGAGTTGCTGGGAGATATTTTGTCAAGACTTGGAAAAGACAATGTAAGGGAACTCTTTAGGGTAGCAGAAGTCTCTCCAATATTCTATCAAGCGAGCAAAACTCATCTTGTGTTCAGGAGAGCAAACCTGGAATCATGTATGAGATGGAGGGAAGATGTCTATCCTGATAATCAGAAAAGATTCATTCAAGAATGCCAAAATGCATGGAATTTTATGTTCAATATCGAACCTGCATTGATAGCATTTGTTGATGAACGAGATGAGAAGAAAGCCTTTGAACTCCATAAGTCAGGACTAGACGATGAACATCAACCCACTATTCTACTCAGAACAATGCTTCTCTTAACAAAACAAGATGACAAGCTAAATGAAGCAGGTTTAGAGTTGATCAAAACAGCAGCTTCAAATGTTTTAGAGGTTGTTTTCATTAAACTCTACCTTTTTCATTGGTTAATCCATATTCCAAGAATCCCAAACCCTTTTCAAGGCCGAGAAAAGAGAAGTTATTGCAAGACTCATACATTGCAGGAACGAGCCTTGTTACCACCACATATTAGGATGGACTGTATTCCTTGTCAATTCTTTGACATGGTAAGGCAATTCAGATTGTATTGTGGTGAGGTGTTCCCTGATGAATTTCTGTGGACTGATTCTGATGATGAGGAAATTGTTAATCCTTGAATAGTTCAGTATTTTCTAGAGTAAGGAAATGCTATGGCTATAATTTTTGGAATCTTGGGATGTAATTTGGAACCACCTATTAATATGTTTTTATTAAACTTGTTACTTTACAATTCTTGTACTTTCTCTCCTTTATGCTCATTTTCTTAATACAATCCGGTCATTAACTAGTGATGAAACTGGAAGCTCCTCATGAAACCAAAAATGTTATCAAAGGAGTCTGGATCAGGGGAAACTCATATCACAGCACTTCACTATGAGATTCTTGAGAAAATCTCTTAAGCTTGGTGTTTGACCATCAATTGCAAAATGTTGAATGAGGCTTCTAAACATCCTTTAGGCTGAAAGAGGTGTATATTCAGGGAATGAAAGGAAAGGATTGGTAACCTTAAAAAAAAGGAATTGAGGGTAGATTTTGATGAGTATGAAGATGAATTGGATTTAGAGTCTGATTTAAAAAAAATCTAACGAGACTCAATGCATAATTTAGTAGCCTTAATACTTTTCAAGTTTTACCCCTCGCTTTGTTTTTTTTAACTAATCTATCTTTGTCCAAGCTTTGCTTGTGTGGGTTTATTAACTCAAATTTTAAGTTAATATTCAAACCCACTGATGTGGCAGGCCTAGACCTAATGAGTATAATCTAAAAGAGGAAAAACGCTTGAGTATCCTACTCTGCAACTTTTAAACTAGGCCAGCCCACTTCTTTTTATACCCTATAACCCCAATATCTTTTCAAATCGTTTTCATATCTATCCATATTCTCTCTCGAAGGAGAAACCGCCATTATCAAGCTTCTCTTATTCCATTTGTGAAATTTTCATTCAGAACTGTTCGAAATACCATCAACTCCAGGAACACTCTCAAATGGCAGGCAACAATCCGTAAGCCTTCCATTCATACTTCATTTCATTCTTCCTGGTGTTTCAATTCTTCAGATTTTTCTTCTGCATCCTGCATCTAAATGCTTGACTAGTATACTAGGGTTTTGTATTTTGCATTTCGCATAATCTATCTTCATTCTTTCCCATTCTTCCTTAAAATTGTAGAAATTTTGGAGTATAATTTCATTAATACAAACAACTGATTTTCCTTCTTTAAAACTCGCTCAAACAGCAGTAAAGAGCAGGCTTCTGAGTTCTCTGCTTTACACTTGACTGATCTTCCACTGGACGTCATTGGGGAGATTTTGTCACGAGTAGGGCAGAGCAGCTTCGAAGATTTGCTCCATTGCAAACGAACTTGTTCAACATTCAAAATGGTCTCAAACTACCCTACTGTTTTCCAGAGATTTAATGTAGAGGATCCGGCTTTTAAAAGAATTTCTAATGAATCTCCTGGAAAAGCCAAGTTTCTAGACTCCTGCAGAAAGGCTAAAAATCACATACTGAACCTACATAAGGCTATGGAACTGTTCACACAGGGTAAAGAATACAAGGCGTTTCAAATCCTGGAAGAAGGGATAAAAGATAATTCCAAGTTTTCTCAATATTTTAAAGCCTTATGTTGTTTAAGTCGGGTTTCTAGAAAGGAAATAGATGCAGGGTTTCATTTAATTAGTCCTATTTTAAATGATAGATTAATTAGCTACGAGTTCAGATATAATCTTCTCACCTTACTCTCAGAATGGGAATATGTTCCGAATCCATTCTTAGGCCAGAAAAAGAGGGAATTCTGCATGATCGATGATCATACAGCAGATCAGATCAACTATCTTTGTTGTGATACAAGTAGAGCAATAGCTGATTTTAGGATGGCAGCAAAGGAGAACTCTGATAACCATAGCATTAATGAATAATTCTTAGATGAAGAAAGAAGAGATTGATGCGTGTGACAAGTCTTCTAATATTAGATTTTGAAACTGTCACCAAATCAAGTCTTTAGTATCATGTAATGCAGCTTGGTTTTGCTAATAAAATCTAATCTCATTTCTTAAGTACTGCATAAATGTTGAGTTTTACTCTTAATTCTGTTTTTTTTTCCTCCTTTTCTTTTCAGAAATGTCGAAATCCCTCAACTCTTGGAAACTCAAATATTTGATTTACCAACTGAGTTACTGGGAGACATTCTGTCGAGATTAGGAATGGAGAGCATAAAGACACTTTTTAGAGCATCTGAAACATCTAAGCAATTCTTCTCAGCAAGCAGATCATCATTAGCTCTAAAGAGAGCTAATTTAGAAACCTGTGCTATTTGGAGAGGAAATGTTTACCCAAGTAATCAGGTCAAATTCATTAAAGAATGTCAGGATGCAGGCAACCATATGTTTAACATCGAGCCTGCACTGATAGCCTTTGTGGATGATAAAAATGAAGAAAAAGCTTATGAAATCTTAAAGCCCGGATTAGATGATAAACACAAACCAACTGTTTTCATAAGATCTCTTCTATTGCTTTCCAAACAAGACCCACAACTGGATGAGGAAGGAATTCAATTGATTGAATCTGTAACCCAAGATCCCTTCGATTTAGCTTTCCTTAAAATTAGTGTTCTGCACTGGCTTCTTTACGGTGATAAGTTCCCAAATCCATTCCTTGATCAAGAGGAAAGGAGTTTTTGTAAGAATCACTCCCTTCAAGAGCGACAACAATTACCCTTCAATGAAAGGATGGAGTGTGTTCCATGTGAATTGTTTGACTATGTCAAGCAATACAGAAGAGCAAGTGGAGAACTGGGCATATTATTTGATTGGGAGCAATGGAACAATGGAGAAGAAGAGCATAATGAAGATGAATTGCTAGAATTAGACTAGTGTAGAAATCAAGCAGTTCATAATCTCCTTTGCTTGTAATCTTTTGTGTTTTTTTTTTTGTTTTGGGCAAAGAATTCTCTGGATGACCTAAACTGTACATTCCTTTTGCATTAATGAATTTCATTCTCTAGTTTTTAATTCAACTATTGTTTTTAATCCTACTCAGATGTGAAATTGGAAGCCCTTCAAAGCAACCAAGGACTTCAATAAAGAAATCTGGATCGGGGGAAACTCAGACCACAGATCTTCCTTATGAGATTCTTGGAAACATTTTATCAAGATTGGCATTTGATCACCTTGAGACTGTCTTTAACTGTAAATTAGTCTGCAAAGAGCTTGAAAAGGCTACCCATCATCCTTTAGTCTTGAAAAAAGCTTCTCTTGAAGAATTTTCTGCATGGGGATGGGGGACTTTTGAAGAGACACAAAGAGTTCTCCTTGAAAGCTGCAAAAATACAGGAAATTGGATGTGCCAGTTACAAGAGGCACTGCGTTTGTTTGTTCAAGTTAAGAATGAACAAGCAGCATTTGAGCTCTTAAAACCTGCAATCACTGATAATCACCCCCCATCCATTTATGTAAAAGCTCTTATGCTTTTGAGTAAGGATGAAGTTGAAGAACAAGAGAAGGGAATTTGGCTCTTTGCTACTCTGTGTAAGAATAGACGAAGGCTCAAGGATCTTCGGCTTCAAGTCAGAGGGTGGCTATCAAATTATGAGGAATTTATCTCACCTTTTCAAGGACAACCTAAGAAGAGACTTTGCAATCTTAGGAACTATTATGATAATAATCACGGCCCTTCAAGGAACACTTATGGAGTCACCTCAATTTACTGCATGAGGTGCTTAGTCTCTGAGCACTGTAATCTGTTCCTCAGATTTGGAATTGAGGCATTGACACCTCCTCATTTGTAATTGACAGATTGAATGTCATAAGAAACACCATGCTTTGTAATTCCATAGTATTAGCAAGAATCTGATGAATGCTATATTTTGTTTTTGATTGATGATGTTATGATTGTAAGTTCTCTGTTATTTTTATTCTGCAATAAAGTAGATTTAGTCAGCATTGTAATCTTCACATTTAGAGCAAATCTCTAAATGTGAGTATGGTGATATCATGAAAAGAATGATGAATATAAAAAGGAAAATCTGGTCTTATGTTTCCTTTTATCATCTGCACATTTAGAGTCAAGCTCTAAATGTGAGTATGATGACACTAGTTAACCAGTTTATTCTTATTTCTTTCTTAAGGATTCATAAGATGACCTATGAAGAACTTCAAGCTCGAGGTATAGAATCAGATAAGAAAGAGAAATCATTCTTGATGATGAGGAAAACAACAAAAATGGTGGAAACTATTCGGAAAAGCGGTGGATGGACAGGAACGGAAATTTCACCTCCAATATTTTATGTCAATCCATTCATGATTCAACATATACCAGATAAAGAAAAGGAATCATTGATGATTGATTTAGAAGAAGCATTTTGGGATAAGATGAATAAATTTTGGGATGACCAAATGATATTTCTCATCAATGACAAGCATCTCCCTAATGAAATCAGACTCGAAAGACTTTTGGAAAGGGAAAAGAAGAGCATGGTTGAGTGGAATCACGAATGCTACAGAATTATCAATCCAAAAGATCAAATAGGGTTGGAGTTGGATTACTTTGATCCTCAACCACTACCTAAATATGTGAAGCGACTCACCAAACATTGCTGCAAACTTCATGAAATCCGAAATACTAGAGTCTATGATGCTCAGCAGGCACTCCCTGCATACATGCCTCCAACATTTTGAATAAGAAGGGACCCATCGAACAGAATTTCTTGACAAATTTGGCCCTGGATAGGATTATTGATGCTCGAATCAATTTGAGACATGACCTCGAGCCTCATTTCAAGGAAGCTAAACAAGGCAATATGGTATGGAAACATGTCCTTAGAACCATTCAGGAAGCTAGGAATAGCTGGATCAGGCATATGAATGAGTGGGCTAAGGGACTAAATCTGAAGAGAAGGATTCTTAAACCAGGGTTGACAAGGAAACCTAATGAGGAATTTCCACTAGAAGAGTTTGCTGATTTGATACCAGAACAGCAAGCATGGTTAAGGATGCAGAGGAGAGAGAAGCTGAGAGATCAGGGAAGAATAGGAAACAGAGATCAGATGCAAAACAGACACCACAAAATATAGTAAGGAACATTTTCAGAGAATCTGTTGTTAATGAAGGACTGGAACCTATAACGAATTTCAGGAAAGTTTCAGCCCCATCAATAACATCAGCAGATGCAGATCTTCTCATTACAGACAGACCTAACAAGATCATGAAGAGATTACCTCCAACTCTCCAACAGGAAGTTCATGGATATGTTCAGGAGAGGAAGAAAGAATTCATTGAGAAGTATATCAAATATGATAGTATGTGCAGAGAAAATGCATACAAGGAGCATAAAACCTATACTGATCAAACACAAGGAAGAATTCAGCAGGTAATTATTGATGATTGGGATGCATGGAATGAGAAATATCTGAACAGGAAGGGAATGAATGTCATGTTGAAAGGAATGGGCAAAAATTTTTATGTCAAGAAGCATGATTCAGATGAAGACAGCACAGATGATGAACAAAGAATTGAGAAAATGAGAGTAGTAGATGAAGTCACAACTATTGTAGGAGAAAGGAAAGAAGGAAATGATGAACTCCATCCGATTCTGCAAGAAAGTATGGACTATTATTATGCAAACAGACAAAAGGCAAACCGTGAATGGGAGGAATTCATGAAAACCCAAGATAAGAAAGGTAAAAAGAAAGTATCCACCAGGAAGAGAAAGTCACACAATTTCAGTTCAAGCACTTCAGAAGAAGTACCAACAGCTAAGAAAAGGACTGAGAGAAAGGTGGAGACGAGCAAGTCTGAGAAAACTAGCCGAATTCCAAAGAAGATGAAGAATGAAGATGAGCTAGCAGCCAAAGAAATTCTGGACTTTCCGTTAGAAGTTCCAAAAGCAAGGGATTTAATGGATGAAGATATTGAGATTTTACAATCAGCTCAAGAAAAGAAAGAAGTTGTTACTTATAATAGGAGAGGAAAGTTACTTTCTGAGCAGAAGGAGACTAATCCTGAAGAACTTAAGCAGCAAGGGTCTTCTCTTGAGAATGTAGAACAATCGGGAATCATTCCTGAGAAAGAAAAGCAACAAGAAAAAGAATCTGGAAAACCTGTTAAGAAGTTCAGAATAAAGATGAAGGCTAGGAAGCCTAAGTACGTGGTACATGATACCAGCTCTGAGGAAGAAAAAGTCAAACCAACTTTAGGGATAGTCCCCTATACAGAGAGGTTGGAACTCACTCCTTATAATAATTTAGAAGTGGGAGATATAGATCCGGAAGGCTGGAGAGCATGTATCGATGAACATCAACTTGATGAACAAAGGTCAACTAAACCGATCATTGATCTTCAACAGGCTCAGATTGTTGAAAGAGATAATATAGAAGGACAGGATGAAGGTCAGCAAGCTCAGGTTAACAAAGATCTTATTCAAAGTCAGATTGATTTACAAGGATTTTCAGAAGAAGAAACTGAACAAGATTCACCACCAGAACAAGCTGCAGATGAGCAAGAATTTCTAGATCAAGTGGAGAAATTAGTGGTGGACACATTTCAAGATCAGTCACTTGAAGATTTACAAACTTTTGAAGATATGAACTTGCATGGAACTACAGTAGGGAACATGACTTATTCCTTGGAAGGATTGATCAAAAAGTTCAGAAAATTGGCCAGGGAAGGAGGGGATGCACGCACCTCAGTAGAACAAGTAAGTGAATATGTAGCTAAACTTGAGTCAGAATTGGAGAAAGTTCAACAACAAATGAATTCTGACCAGACAGTGGAACCATCTCCATTAGCAATTCAAGCTTATGAAGAAGAAGTGTTGAGAAATGAAATTCAAGAAGATCAACAAAGAAAGTATTTTGTGGAAGATATTGTTAACCAATATCTTGGAATACAGACAAATGTTGAGGATCAAATGAATCAATGGCTCCTACCATCTCAAGTTAGGGATGAAGTAACTCAGAGAGCAATTGCAAGGATGAATGATCCTGAGTGGATTGCAGAACAGAAGAAGAAAGCAGAAGAATATTTTGGAACCAAAGGATTTGAAGATTCAGAACCTACTGCTATCCCTCTTCTATTAAACGAACCTGTACAGGAAGATCCCACAGAGATCTTAAATCATCATAGCTTGGAAGTCACTGAGAAGGTAGATACCAGCACATCATTGATACGTGATTCAGGCATAGGCAATCCACAACATGATGATATTGATAGAGCTCAAGAAGAAAACCCAGAACAAGTTCAGGAAGAAAATGTAGAACCTGCTCAAGAAGGAGGCCAATCAGAAGAAGAAGGAAATGACAATGCTGGGAATGAGCAGGAAGAAGCACAAGAGTCTGAGGGAAATGAATCAGATACTTCTGAAGGATCTTCCCCGGGAAAAGAAATTCCAGAATTGTTGCCTTTAAGTTATTGGGGAAAGAATAGTCCGAAGGTGAGGTTATGAATCCCTGATAGCATTGAGAAGAGGACTGAATTCACAGAAGAAGAAATCAAGGTTAAGTTTAATGGAAGAAAGGAGGCATTAGAGAACTACTTGGGAATGTCCAAAATGATTGTTCCAGACAAAGGATTTCATCCCAAGTGGCTGGATCACAAATGTATCAGCTACTGGAGGAGAATCAATGAATGGGATGTTTTCATGAGACATAACAATAAATGTGGTTATGTGGAGCTGACCAGAGAGTTCTATGCTAACTTTGATGTTGAGGCAGAAACAACATGGATTAGAGGAAAAACAGTGCAAGTCACTGTGGAAACTCTAAATGATCTGATACAGGCACCTCTGTTAGAACAGCCAGAAGTTAAGTCTGAGGTCCTTTTGAGGAAGAAAACTCAAGGAAATAAGCTTACCAATGCTAGAAAAATGGCATTAGGATTCTGTTCAACACACAGAGGAACTGAGCATAATAAGATTCCATTGAAGAATTTGAAGCCTGAGTATCTGCCAACACTTGATTTCTATTATTCAAAGCTCAGACCCACTACAAATTTTCAAGGACCTTCAGCTGGAACTTTTGAGGGATTTGCATTGTTATGGTCAGGAAGGAAGTGCAGTGCTGCACACCATGTTCTTAATGTCATTAAGTCAAGAGTTGGAGAAGATGCAGCATTAGCCTATCCGAATTTAATCAGAAGACTCTGTGAGAAACAAGGAGTGTCAATCACACCATTCTTACCAGAGATCATAAAGATAGATCCTCCTATTCCATTACCAGTAGACACTTTGAGGGGAGAATTGGTTTACCAAATGCCGGATTTAGAGGAACAAACTTCCGAGGGATCAGGATCAAAGGTGCCATCTTCTAAGACAAAAAGGGTCAAGCTTCCTTCAAAATCAAGATCATCTCAATCAAGAGCAGCAGTGAAAAGGACAAAGACTGCAACACTATCTCCTGCATTGAATCCTATTCCAGAAGATGAGGAGTTTGAGAACACTTCTGCACCATCTCAACCTTTGAGACAACCAATGAGGAACACAGTGTCGGTGGACCAATCTCAGAATATGAGCACTTCAATTCAGAGTTTTGCACAGTCCATGGAGATGTTAGTGAAAACTATGTCAAAAGACAAGCACGTTCAAAGAGAGATGGAGCAAAAGAGGATCGAACTTGAGCATGCCAGGATTCAAACTGAAGAAAAACTCAGGAAAGAGGAGATGGAGAGACAAGAAAAGATAAGGAAGGAAGAATGGGATAGACAGGAAAGAATGAGGAGAGAAGAAATGGAAAGATTTGAAAGGTTAAGAAAAGAAGAACTTGAAGAGAGAAGACAGGAACGAGAAAGGGATATGGAGCTGATGAGACAGGAGCAGCAAAATAGTACGAGATTGGTAGACATTCTTGCCAACCTAGTCTCGGATCTAAAGAAGCCTCCATCCATACCACCCAAAGACCCAGACAATGATGCAGGACCATCCTGAGATCACAGGGGAGTTTTCTGTAACCTTCTTTTTCTTTTAATTGATGTCTTTCTTTCTTTATTTCTTTCATGCTTCCATTTATTTCAATTTGTGAATATAACTTAGAATAGAGTTAATATGAAGTTGTGTCATAGGATTGTATTTCAAGTTAGGAAAAAAAAAACACACACACAAACTCAAGTAGGCTAATAAACTGATGAAGGAATAGAAGATGAGTCTAAAGTGGTTGCTGTGGAGACATCTACTTTATAGATTTTCACTGCAAGCATGAGCCGCTCTTGAAAACTGTTTTCAGCTGTAAATTCTGAGATTGATTGATGTCATTACTAGATGAACAGTTTGAAGATTTTATGATTATATTAACTCTAGTGATTTGTATACTATAAACAACAACTGCACAAGGTTAGAATGATTGATCTAATCTAGTCTCTCTTGGAAGATGAGTGTGCATATTGAAAAAAAAAAAGAGCAAGGGAAATTTCAGAAACAGACGTGGTAAAATAATGTGGATATAAGTAGCTGGCACAGCTGCCCCTCTGATTTATAAGTTGAAGAACTTTAAAAAGAGCAGAATCAAGGGCAGGGGAGTTGAAGTTTCATCTGCAATGTCAGGCCATGCGACTCCTCCTAATAATGTGAAACCGAGCTATTGAAAGCCACGGAAGGCCACCCCTTGATATAAAAAAAAGGAAAGAAGAGTGTATTTTAGTTTATTCTTTTTGAGTAAGGATTCAGAAGCACAAGATATGCAAATGAGTTGGACAGGATTGAGCGTGAGAAGAGAAATCTGACTAACTAAGGAGCAGAACAATAATTCACATAAATGCAAATCACTTTTGTTAATGTTTTCATGAAATCTGGTGAATTTAAAGTTAGGTATGAAGCATCAATCAGTTGAAAGAGTTGAGCTTGAGATAGTTGGAAAAGAGAAGGTAGTGATCCAGGAGAATCTTACATGAACATCTAAATCCTGGGAGCCACTAATTGGACTTACTCTTTGAAACTTTACAAGTTTCTTACCACTTGAGGACAAGTGTTTCTAAATGTGAGGATGGTGATGACAGTCTTTTATGACTATCATTTGCGTCCAATTTAGTGTCTTAATGATGATCTTCTGTTCTTAATTCCATTAGTTTTTAATGAATAATCATGGAAGATCAGAAAAGATGGAAGAAGAACTAAGATTGTGAAGAAGTTGGAATTACACTGAAAATGGCTTGAAATTCTAAGTTTTCATTGCAAGTCTCGCACGCTATGTTTTAACTGACTCACGCTTTGTCATTTAGCAGGAAGTTAAGCTGGAAAGCAGCGGAAGATGGAAAAAGACATAGCGAGGAAAGAGAAGGAATGGTGCGAGGACTTACATACGAAATCAGGAAAAGATCTAAGGAAAATGTTCAGACGCTGAAGTCCACGCGATGATTGTTTGACATCGCGAGGAAAGAAAGTCTGTGCAAGACAGGAAGCTTTAGATATTATGGCGAGAAGCAAACTCTTTGAAGAAACTGTGAGATCTCCCCTTGTCAATAAAGATATTAGATTTCTGACTCTCGCTTTGAAGGAACCGGACAAAGCGAGAGGAGAGCTATTCTGATGCGAGCGGTTATCATCCAAGGCTGAAGCAGTTACAACGCCCATCTATAAATAAGACCCTTGGGGGATCAGCTCAAGTGGCGGGAGATTGAAGAGAATAGCTCAATTTTACTCTCCAGTTCACTTTTAGAATTCAGTAGGTAGGTTAGCTAGGGTTTACGTTTCACTGCAATTTAGTTAAGTTCTTCAGATTTGTAATTCAATTTCGCAGTAGATTTTCTTCAGAATATTTTGAGTAGATTAGTTTGAGGATACCCTGGAAGAAGAATTGCTATTGGAATGCTTGTTCATCCATTACGACGATCACCATCTAACTTCCGATTTCTTCGTTCACCTTTGCATTATTCTGACTGCAATCAGATTTCCAGGTGTATTCATTTTTAATTCTTTGTTATTCAAGACACATGAAGAATGATCGGTTATCAAATCGTGCATTTCTTATCTTTCTGGTTTCAATTTTCATTTCTCAATTCTGTTTCAGAGAAGTATAAACCTCAACTACAATGTTCACTTTTTGGAATTTGCATCACATCGATAATTTGATTCTCGAAGATCATAATACTTTCATATCTTAAATTCGTAATTTGTTCGTTCTAATTACACAAGAAGTTTGAATATTGTAACCGAGTTAGGTATGAATTGGCAGAATTGTGAATTCATTCGATTTTCTGTGGATATTATATCTTTATTGTAAATTTGGAGGAAATCACAGAGATTAATGTTCAGAACTCCAAAAGGTTCCTAAAGACCCATGCAGTGTTAATCATCGCATGATAATCTTTAAGAATTAACAACTCTAAGTTTACGAATTTGGATGTGGACGGTTCTGTACTCATTATTTTCTGAATAGAAATTCCATAGGGTAGTTATGACAGTTATAAGACTTGATCATTTACTTCGCATAAAGAAAAAGCCACGCTTCATCCTAAAAGATGATGCGAGGATATATCCAGATAACTGTATTTTAAGAGAGGCTATTTCAATACTCTCGCGATGTCATTTTGACAAAGCGAGAGAACCAACCTATAATAGCAACAGAATTGATACCCATTCCTTGGGGCATCAACTACTCACTTCTACTTCTTATACATATATAACCCCTATCTTAAAAGTAGGAATTGGATACCTCGCCGCATTCTTACATAAATTACTGCGAGGCATTTAGTTCTTTGTATAAACAAAATCTGAGGAACATTCTTTGAATATTAACTCCCTCCACGTTGTACAGACATAGTGTGCGGAAAATTGGAATGTTCATAGTTTGAAACCCAAAGTAGTTACTGCGAGCTAGTTTGGACACCTATTTTGCAGAATTATTTCTTAAATCTTTTTCATAGGAAAGTTATTTCCTAATTCTGTCTAGTTTCCATCCAGTGTTTATTTTGGAAACACTTTAGCATTTTGATTAAGAGGACTCGGAACCCTCATCGTTTCTTTATACATATAATACTACCTATACATATAATATTTTGGGATATTTCTCGGTTTATGATGAGTGATCTTACTTCATAATTGCAGACTCATAATTCATATCTGTAGTTCATATTACTATTTTCATTAGTACATTGAGAAAGATGATGATATAAGTTTTCTCAATCATTATTTACTCAGGTTAATAAAGAACAAACTTGTTCTTTAGTTGGACATTCAGGACCTGCCGTTTAAAAGGGAAAGGTGTTTCAAAAACCATCTTTTGTCCTAATAATTAGTAGAGTTTTAGGAAGATTAATTTCCAGGGTTCATAGCTTTATAGTTACCACTATATGCTATGGGTAGGAGATTAAGTATTCTTTCTACAGTCCTACTAATCCTGAGTTAAATCATGGGTATTTGGAATTGTTTACAGAGATTTCTCAAGCTAAACCATCTATATGAATCTCAGTGGTCTGGATAAGTCAAGGATTTTGAATAACAATTTCATCTTGATATACTTACAGGACTATTACTTCTTACAAATACTTGAAGGAATTACTCTGAGGATACAAGTCTTATGAAAACATTGGATGATAGATTTAAATACTTGATTTTTCACTTCTTGTAGAGGACATCCAACATAGGGTCTTGAGACCAGTTTGATTCAGAGTAATAAAAAGAATAACTTCAAGTTCAGATGAATAAAAGATGATTTAGAAGTGACCTTGAGTTGTCAAAGGCTTAATCTGAGTCCGAAAGAAATAGATTAAGTGACAGTTCTAAAAAGCTTTTGCCACAGAATGAGTCTGACCGATCATTCTGCGATGACGGTATCCCATGATTTCAGTGCATAGAATGTCATGACACTGAATCACAAGTACCTGTCTTGGGAAGTGATTTAAGACATGAAGATTTGATTAAGTTGCATAAAGGATTTGTCTATCTCAATGAACTTTCATTTTGTTTTAACCATTGAAGTATGATACTCTCATCATATTCTTATTTCGTTTATTTGATTTGGTCCGTATTATTTTAAACTCATGAACATAATCACAACACTCAACATCATTTCAATTGTTTTCTTTATTACCGTTTACAGCTTTATGCATTTACATTTCAGCATTAAATTCTTAGTAGTCATCATTACACCATCCTTAAATCAAGAGCATAAACAGGTTCTAGAACTAATAATCCTATTAAAACGCTTCTATCGTGTAACTCTCTAATGAACGATCCCGACAATAAAAATAAATATTGCAGCTTGATACCGTGCGCTTTCGGTAGGAAAAATTAGGCAAGCTCTTTAGCAGTCCTATAGGATTATAGTGTAAAGGCTGTCGGGGGGCATTGCAGCAGGTTTTACCTCAAAGCTTCACTACTCTTTGTAATTTTTGTGGCTTGGACTCCCGCACACCTTTATCGACACATGATGGGCAATGTTTAGAAATAAGTAGTATAATTTTTTTAAAGTACAAAATATCCTCAAATTTTATTTTTGGCGATTAATACCAAAATAATTTTTTTATTAATATATTATATATTTCAAACATTATATTAATCATATTAAATCTCAAAATTTTGAGGGGGGCCATGGCTATACCTCCCTCCCCCTGCTTGGAGCCCAACCTGTGGATGATCTTCTGGAATACATGTATAGTGGAATTTTAGGAATTCTTACCCAAGTTACCATCGTCGTTACTTCACTGGTGGCCCGATCGAAAGTGTTCATCTCATGGTTGCACGTGGAGGTAATGCCTGAACACCATCCAGGGACCTTCGGTTAGTGCATGGAGGGCCTCTATTTCAGATGTGAATCTCATCACAAAATAGCCATTGTTAACGTCTATAAGGGGAGCGGATGCGGCAGAAGGCCATAATCTATCAAGTCTTGATTTCAAGATACTGTAGGAGATATTGCATCCTATTACTTTGATGACAACGGCGTGGGCCGAGTGGCGGAGTAGTCGTTCTTTGAAAGCACTGGAGAAGATCAGTTGAGTAGAATCGCCCAACGGGATCTCTATGATGTCCTCCGTATCATCTTTCCTATCATCCACTTCTTCATCAATAACCACGTGAATGAAGCCTGCCCTTTTTCTGACAATGTCGCTATAGGAAGACCTTGGGCGTTTTCTGAGTCCTGGTATCTGGTGGGTCTGGCGGTTCACCACCGTGGTCAGCCACAGATACGCCAGTCATCTTGAGAAGGTTCTCGGAGTTTTTTTCCTTGTGAGTATAATTGCCTAGAGCCCTTAAACCTCTTAAAATTTTAATTTCAAATATAATAATCAAAATTGTGTATACCTTGCATCTCCTATAATAAAATTCTGTATATCTATATACTCAAACTCGAGGCTTGTCTTAAAATAGAATTTTGCATATATATAAACTCGAGCTCGAGGTTTGTACTCAAGCTATCAAAGCTTATACCACCTATGTCAATTGTTGTTAGTTATATAAATAATTAAATTAGAATATGTATAGCTATTTGAGGTATTAAAATTACGTCTCCGTTGCTATGCGGACAGGGATTTGTCTGTACGGTGCGGAAATGCGTCTCAATCATTGATCAATGTCATCATTCAATGGTTGAGATCATTTGTAGGGTTAGTTTCGTAATTTTCTTTGTTAGGTATTTAATTCAGCGACATGGCATACTCGACTTAGTGACAGAGCCAATCCAATTCAGCGACTCGGCCTATGCAATTCAACGACATTATTGTATCGCAACATAGGATATACAATTCAGCAGCATGGCATACACAACTCCGCGACGGAGCCATTTTGATTCAGCGACGCGGCATATGTAATTCAACGACATTATTGTATTCATTCAGCAACACCATTTTATACATTTCAGCGACATAGTTCTATGCATTTTAAACACATCTCAGCGACGGAGCCCACACAATTCAGCGACATGACATATGTAATTAAGCGACAATGCATATACAATTCAACGAAATGATATAGTATATTTCAGCGATATATTATATATATCTCTCAGCGATATGTTATGCATATCACAGCAATATAGTATATTCACCGATTTTGGTGAATGAAGAAATCATTTCAGATTTTTTATTGACAATTTTACCCTTTTAATTTATAGTCGTTAGATTTAATTCAACAGCAAGATTGAAGTCCGTATTGTACTTCCAACTTTTTATCCGCACCATAACCGTTCCCTTAAAAGTATACCCTTCCTCCGTCCAACATGTATATTCTTTTTTTACTTAACAGCCTATATAGACTACGAAATAGATTATGAGAATCCATAACACATAAATTACAAAGAGACAAAAGGGAGGGATAGGGTTGGGTACTTGGGTGGAGAAACGAATTCCGAAACCTAAAGGTTGGGTGGAAAATATTAGATAGATGTGATTGTGGGATTGGTAATTCCTACTTCAGTATATCCACCGTGAGGCAAATCGAGTGGCCGACTTTCTACTTTCTTCTTCTTTGGATATGAGCCTCGTTACATGCAATGCAAGCTCTTTACGACAATTATGTTGGCACAACCTTCATCTGCCTGCGTGGCTTTTAGCCCACTTTCATCGCAAAAAAAATTCAATTAATAAAGTCTAAATATATCGTGAATTGTGATTGGATTATATTCTAGTTTTACTTTTAGCTAATTTTTATACTATGAGGTTTTTTGGTTCTAAGTATATTGAGAACACAATCCGGTTACGGTACAACTAATTGAATAGTATGTATGTGTTGACATCACATTTGATATTTCTCCCATCACATAGAACATCCCTCACATCACATATTCATCCATCACGGAAAAAAATTTCTCCCATCAATAGAATATTCTTCAATCACATAAAACATATCTCTCCATCACCTACATAAATGCATATGCAGGTGTATGCACCAAAGCAACACCCTTGGGAACATATAGCATGTTGCATATTTGACCAGCCTATATGTATGTTTGGTAATATTGGGGAGCATATTTGCATAAATATATTAATTTTCAATATACTAGATTTTGAAGTATATTGGGGACCATATACTAGTTTGTGCAATTTAACATATTAAATATGCTATATATTAATTTTTTTTGGTGAAACTGGGTATTCCCAGGCCACATTGGACCCAAGACTAATCCCTCGAGGATCTGCAAGGACAATTAGGGGCACCTCTCCCAAAACAGTTTTTTGCATACACAAGGCTCGAATCCGAGACATTGCTTAAGCGACTAGAACCCCTATCCACTCAAGCCAACTGTTGATAAATCTGCCAAGTATATTAATTGCTATATGTTATCTACCAGGTATATATTATTATTAAATCTGCTACTAATAACTTCCGGCCAGATGTACTCCTAATATGTGTTGCTGCTCAAATATATTACTGCCCGTCTCATTTGGCTTTTTTACACTGTTCATTATGTATGTTTGACTTAAATTTTTATTACAATTATATAAGAAAAAATACAGTCAAGTAGGATCTTGTTGGATTCATCTTTTCGCATAGTTTTAGAATATATATTGACTGTTAAATAAATGCATTGAACTGCGTGTTCAAAAGTTTTGGGACATTTCAAATGGGATAGAGGGAGTATATATTATCTCCTTACATTTAGGCAACCTTTCTATGCAGTGGCGGAGACTGCGGACCTCCTGCCCGATCAAGTACATCTAATAATATGTAGTATAATACTCCCTCCGTCCCATATTACTTATCATTTTTTACTTTTTGACACTGTTCATTGTATAACTTTGACCTAATTTATTACAAGTATATATATTTGGAAAAAAATAATCGAGTTAGGTCTCGTTAGAATCGTATAATTATGTAGTTTTATAATATATATTTTACATAATTTTTTATTTTACTTATTTTGAGTTATTAACGGTTGAAAAAATGCATTGATTTATGTGTAGAAATAAAATAAAACAAGTTAAATGGGCAGAGTGAGTATACTATATTTAAACTAAACAAAAATTAATTTGCCCCTACTATAATCCAAAATATCTATATAAATAACCCAAAATGATGTACTATAACCCAAAGACAAACCTCAATCTTAACGTTTAAATAATTTCCAAGGCCTAATCATGATTTTTTAATTCGCTCTTTTTCCAAGGCCTAGTCCAAATTTTTTAATCTCCATATTTTGTAAGTCTAGTGGTGGTGGATGCTTGCTTTGATACAGTGGATAACGGTTCAATCCTTCCCAATGACAATAATTGAAAGGGGATGGAACTACCGAATCAGATCAATCAGCACAATGGGATGGACATTGGTAACCCACTGCCAAAATCTGCCAATTTTTCAGGTTGTATTTGGAAGAAAATGCCAGCCTTTAGTTTTTAAATTCTTATTAAACATAATTGAAAAATCGATAAATAGTAAACACATATCTTTGTAACCACTAAAGTTAAATTCTAAATTCTATCATTCTCCAATTTTTAATTTTTCAAACTCCAATACGTGAGCTCTAATTTTAAACTATAATATCAAACACAGTTACACAAAACTATATCAACTCAAATTATTTTTCACCATTAACTAAAAATTTCAACTTTTGAACTCTAATTATTTTCGCTATTCCCTAATATAGCCTTAATCTCTTTGACATAAAAAAAGATTTAAAAAAAGTGATATTATATGAAGTATATATATAAATATTAATGCCCCAAACAAAAATTAAAGTGACGGTTAACCCCTAACCATACTGATTGGGATCATTGGCGTATCTATTCAAGAGCAAGGTGGTCAATTGAATTGACCCACCAAAAAAAATAAAAATTACTAAAATTTTAGTACTAATAGTTTTATACAATTAGGGATTAGTTGGTAATTTTAGGACAATTGTTGAGTAATTTGAGTAGGAGTTTTATAATATAATAGTTGTTTTTATTATAATTTAAATGTATGTATATTTTAAGGGGTTCATAACTTAATGGGGATATATTCAACAAAGAGCATATAGCATTTTTCTTAGTCTTCTAAAATTTGAATGTTTACAATGATTTTTATTTTTGATCTTGTTCGTCAAAAATACCTGGTCAGGGCTTCGGTTTCCAGAAGTATCAGAACTCTTTTTTTTTAAAAAAAAAGTAGTTAAAACTCTTAAGTTATTCAATCCAGGTTTTAAAAGTCTTTTAAAATCTTGATGTATTTAATTAATTAATACAAAATTTAAAAGGTCTTAAAAATCGTTAGGTGTTCAACAATCTAATTACTTAGTCTCCATCAATTTTAATGGATCTCTTTGAACATTATAATTATACAAGTTGTTTTATTTTCAAAAAAGGTTTCTACGGATTATGTACAATATGAAATCTATACAAAGTCAACAAATTATAAGTGAAGTCTATGGATTTTTTAAATATACCGATTTTCAAAAGTCTAAAAAAATGTTACAAACTTTTAATTGAATATATCTTCCTAAAGTTAGTTATTCACTCTTCATGATATTTGACCTACCAAACTAAAGATCTTGGATCCGCCACTGATTGGGATCCCTTTGACATTCCAAAAATCCGCAGGATTTCATGAGGATTATCGTAGTGGAGACAAGTGCTTGCACATGTTATCTATGGCAACCACAAATGTCAACACCTATCAAGTGGTTGGATACGTAAGAGGGGATTAATCACTTCCCAATTGCCCTATAAATATCATTGTAATAATCTTGTGATAATGCATGGGTGTGTTTCCCGGCCCTGGTGCCAGAAAGGACATTTTTCTCCTCAAGGGAGGCTACCGGAGAAAGGATCAAACCGGTTACGGGTCCGGATTAATGATAATGCGCCCAAACTCGACTGAATATTCCTTAATATTCAAATGGCAACAAAATACAACGGAGAATCTACCTGTTGTTAGTCACAACGGCGAATTCACCGGCGAATTCAATGGAGAATCTACCTGTTGGCAACAAAATACAACGGCGAATTCACCGGAAAACTAGAACCAAACTACCGGTTGTTGAGAAACAATGGTGGACTTGGAAGTAACCGCTATGAGCTAAGCTAGAATCTAGGAAAAACTGTAAAGGAAAGCAGTAAAGATACAAAGAAGTAAATTTGATAAAGGGATTTGGGGGTTGGATTGATCTCTCTGATTTTGTGCATGGTATCCCCTATTTATAGCCGGAGCTGAAATAACCGCTCTCCGGCCGATTCCCTTAAGCCGACTTCACTGTTCGCTTCAATCGGCTGAATTGATATCATTTCGGCCGAACTCCTTCCCTCCGGAGCTTTCTTCCTTTCGGGTTTCTTCTGCTGCTCTAGATCGTTCTCTTTTGATTCTTCGGCCCAATGGATCTCAAACCCAATTTTCTTTAGAAGTCCCTCTTCGGCCCATCTTTTATGGCCCAATTTTTTCTCCGTGGCCCACTATCCTTTGTGGCCCCAACAGATGCCCTCCTTACTTGGGCAGTTTTTCGTCTGGAAAAGAGCTCAAGTAATTCCTTCTCTCGTTCTTCCTGGCGGTTATTTCTTCTTTTCGAGGAATCCCTCATCATTAACCTCTGCCTTCAGCATAAAACCGTCCCTTCAACTTCATTTCCCTTATTTCTTTCTACTCGTCTTCGTCAATGGATCCCCAATCTATTCCCGTTCCTTCATCAGAACTCCTCAAGATTGAGAGCTCCTTCGCTTCCCATTCTGCAGTTCGTTATCTTCCTGAAAACTTCTATTCCTTAGGCCCATTGGGTATTCCTGAAGAAATTGATGAATGTACCGCTCGTATCTTCTCTGAAAACCGTTCTATACCCCTGTATTTCTCTTATTTCTCCTCTCAGCTCTTCGCTTCACCCTTTACTAACTGGCCTTCACCCCCTGCCGATTATGTGGCCTGGTATCGCCATCTCGAACCTCACTGTCGTGGTTCCTGGTCCAACTCTTCTATCCGTCGATTGATCGTTCTTAGTACTTTGCCTTTTCCAACTGACCTTCGCCCCATTCAGGCACTTCTGTGTTTTTGGAATCCCTCTGTGAACTGCTTTTGTTTTCCCTGGGGGTTAATGACCCCACTATTCAGGATGTGAAACTCCTCTTAAGTCTTTACGTTCGTGGGGATAACCTCGGTGTTTCTTCTGAATCTCGCCCTACAGAGAAGTCCACTGGTTTCCCGTCTTCCAACTCATTCAGTAACTGGATAGTTAACCATCAGAGTGATGCTTCCTCTCCCGTTCCTCACTCTCAAGAACCATTGGCTTTCTTGATGTACTTTCTGACGCGGTTCTTCTGGTGTGCTTCTTCTAAAGGGGTTCTTCTTGAAACATTTCCTCTGGCCTCTGCGATTATTGCCAATGACACCTTACCACTGGCTGATTTCTTCCTGGCTCATCTATATGCAGGCATATCGGCTACTGTTTCGGGTTGGGAGAAAGGATCCTCGGATAAGGCTCGAGGTCCTTTATGGTTTCTTCACCAATGGTTGGTTTGGCATTTTCATGACATTTCTGGTTTCCCTCCTCATGATATTCGGCCTGACTATTTTATTGGCCCCGATCTTCTAGGGACATCATTTCCCGCTATGTCGGTTCCTCATTGGATCAGTTATTTCCTAGGCCGAACTGCTGATCAATCCTTTTCTCAGTATCACTATCGGGGAATCGAGTTTACTTGGGTGAAAGAAATTGCCACTGCTCCTTTTGGCGACCTCCTTCCCTTACCTCACGCTCAAGTTTGGAATCGTTGCATTCTTCCTCGTCATTTTTTCAATGGTTCTATGGCTCTTTCAAATGCTACCATTCCTTCTGAGGTTTATAATCATCATTTGGTTAGCCGCCAATTTGGTTTCGGCCAGGATTTGGTAGAGGCTTGTCGAGTTGACAAACGACTTACTCCTTCTTCCAGCCGCCGGCTATGTTCTGCTCATCATCGGCGCTTACTCAGTTTTGATGTTCCGAAATTCCTTGTTCGCCCTGGGCTTTCCACGTCTCGTTTTCGACTTTGGTGGGACGGTGTTGCCCGTACTTTCTTTAGTGCTAATCTCAACCCACTACTGCGTCGGAGTGGTTTTTCACCCATTTTGCCTTTCTCTTCTTATCCTCTGTCGTCACCGGATTCCATTCTCCAACGTCGTCTTGATTCGCCTTCTTCTTCTCGCCCAGGTATGCTTTTATCTTAATTATTATCTTCTTTTCATCTTGTGTTACTCATTCGGCTGCCTGTTTTGAACTTAGGTATCCTCCGTTCTTCTACTTCAGATCCTGGCCGAAAAAGACCTGCTTCGTCTTCAGCCTCTTTTGCCAGCTCTCTTCCTCATATACAAACTCGGAAGCGTTCCTCTCGCTCTCCCCTTGGCAGAATTCTCTCCGCTGGCCTTATGGTTTGTTGTTTTCCCATTTCTCTTCTCCTTCTCCCTTTCCCCCCCCTTTTTTTTTCTTTTTCATCTGATCATCATTCGTTCTTCATTTTTTTTTTAGATTTCTTCTGCTTTACCATCGTCCACCATTTCGCCTGCCTCGACCGCGGCTTCGGATTTCCTTATTGCTGACCCCCGTGTTTCGACTGGTGCTACTGATTCGGCTGTTTCCATTGATCCTTCTTTGGCTGAACCCCGGCAATTAGTTGAGGATCATGTTTCAACTGATCCTGTTATCTTTCCCTCTGTTGACCTCCCCCGGCCGGTCGGGGATTCTACTGTACCTCCATCTTTGGCGGTTTTTGCATCTCTTGATCCTATACCCGGTGGCACGACTGCCGATATTACCTCTACCGACCCGGTCCCTTTATCTCCATTTCCTGACCGGCATGTTTTGGATGACTTCTTCTCTCCTGTGCCTTCGATTTCTCTCCCGTCAGACCCTTCAGCACATCTCGGGGATTGTTTAGGAAAGCTGTATAACCTGATCGCTAGGCAATCCGATGTAGAACTTGTCAATCCGAAACCAATCCTTCTCTTTTGTCTCATCTTGAACAGCACTTCCATGAGGAGATGGTTTCGTTGAACCTGAATGGCCTTCTTCAGACGATTATGAAGTCTGTCCTTTCTTTGGACCAAGAGCTGAGAGCACACTTAGAGATGCGAAGCAAACTTGCCGCCGAACGTGAAGCCGTAGCGACTTCTCAAGTTATTTTCAACAACTATTCGGTGGAGTATCGGGCTCAAATGGATATCCTTTCTGAAACAGAATCCCGGGAGCATAAGTACTCCGAGGATATTTCTTCGATTCGCTCAGAGATAGCCAAACTTCAACAAAAGGAGCAGGAGCTGCAATTAGTTCTAGATCAAACTAGACAGAAATCGGCCGGTTTGAGACGATCAATAAAATCTCTCCGTCAATCGGCCGAAGCTCCTAAAGCAAAGATTTTGGACTCCCACCGGAATGCTTCTTACTTGTCCCTGCGGTCAAATTTCAACGACTACATAATTGGTACCTTTCATGAGAAGTGGGCCGATACTCAATCTTTGGTTGGCCACCTTGATACGGCCATCAAAAGCCTTGGTGGGAAGAGTACGGCTCACGTCTTTTCTCCTCCAACTTTATTCCCTTTGGACCCGTCGGAGATGGAATCTACCCCGTCGGGTGATGTTCCTTCATCTTCAATTGCAGGTATTCTGTCTCTTCCCCTTTTGTCATTTGCTTATTCTTTATGTCTTCTTACTTCATCGTCCCTTTCCTCCTACTTGTCTCAGGGAAGTCTGATGTTGGCGCTAATTTGGCCACCGATCGTCCTTCTTCGAGCGACGTTCCTGGCCCTTCTTCGACAGTGGGTTCAGATTTGATGATGTCTACCCTTAACCCTTCTATCGACGCTCTCCAAGGATTGGATGACGATATCCTTTTCGACGACAGCGCTGATCATTAGTTTCCTTTGTGTTACTTTGACTATGTATATGGGCCGAACTTCCGCCCTATTTTGCTTTTAAATATGGGTTTCGACTATTTCCACCAACTGTTTTCGGCCCTCTTCTTCTTTTTTGTAGATTGCATTTGGCCGATGGGATGTACTAGGATTCGTATCTTTTTATTTCTGCTATACGATCCGTATCTGATTCGTTCTGCGATTTCTTCGGTCTTCTTCACTACTGATTCCTGGATGTTAGCAGCTTTTTCCGGGAATCAGCTGTAACGTTTTCCCATAAATAACATTTAATACTGACCGTCTCCCCTGCCAAGTATTTATCCTTCTTCTATAAATACTTGGTTTTTATCAATGTTTATCCATCATCTCTTCAACTCAATATGGCTTTCCTTTTTCCTTTATTCAACCCCTTATCTCCAGTGCCTCCATGGTTTCTGACCCATGTATCTTCAAGGATTTCCAGACGTGATACGAAAACTTTCCGCCCATGCGGCACGAGTTCAGCTAACACTCCTCTCATCATGCTAGTATGGGCGAGGATCTTTATTTATTATTTCAAATGCAGGTCTCGACGGCTATGCGGATGTGTCCCTCTTTTCGACTTTGCGGTTGTATACCCGGTCGGACCTTCTAATGGGGGGAATAACTACCCCTAGTTATTCCTCCATCCCTTCCCCCTTCCACCGTTTTTGGGTGACTGCCTCGCTGCACTCCTCCTTCTTCTGTCTGAGGTCGTGCGAATGTTGTACCCGAGTTTGACTTCTACCTCTGGGACGTTGTACCATCCGTTATAGCGTATCCAAGAGTAGAAGTTCGGTGGTAGGACTTAAATCGGCAATACTGTTCTGGGGCAAGCAACTGTGCCCTGTTTCTGTCTTGCCGATAGTTTTAGCGGCATTTTTACAAGGCTGAGCATTCTTTAAGGACCTTTCCCTTGTATATGCCTGCTTAGCATAGGACGTTTCCCTTGTATATTGTAACTTCGGACTATCGACGCCGTCTTCGGCCGAAGTAGTACCGCTTCTATAATGCTTGTTTTTGCAATAAAATCTTTACTTTTTCGCCTCTTACTATTTAATCCCATGCTGATGGATAATATTTCTTCATATATCTTGCATTTACTGGATTTGACATATGTTCACCATTTTCATCCACCAACATGTATGCTCCATTCGGTAATTTCGTCTGAACAATAAACGGCCCCTCCCAATTGGGGCTCCACTTACCTAATCGGCCATCCTTTTGTTTAGGTGGCCATATAACTTTCCAAACTAAATCGCCGACTTCAAATCGTTTCACACGAATTCGCTTATTATACCAATCAGCCACAATATCTTTATTTCTCTGCAAATTCTCAAAGGCTTGCACCCAATCAGAATTAACTTCCAATAATTCATTCTTCATTGCACTCTCATATTGTTCGGCCGTCATTAGATCTGCTTGGCTTGTTCTTGAGGTCGGCACTGTTATTTCGGCTGGAAGTACTGCGTCCATTCCATAAGTCAGCCGAAATGGCGTAAATCCAGTGGCTGAAGTCTTGGCATTTCGATAAGCCCATAACGCTTCCGATAACTTCTCATGCCACTTTCTTGGTTGATCTTCTATCATTTTCTTTATAATTCCTATCAACTGCTTATTTGTGGCCTCTGTCTGTCCATTCCCTTGAGGATAATAAGGCGATGAATGCACAATTTTATCCCGTATTCTTTCGCAAAGGCCTTGACTTTTTCTCCCACAAATACAGTTCCTCTGTCTGTTAGAATCGTTTGTGGAATTCAAAATCTATATATCAACTGTCTCTTAATGAATTCGATCACTTCTTCTTGCGAGATGCTGACATAAGCCTGAGCTTCGGCCCCTTTTGTAAAATAGCCCGTTGCCACTAGCACAAACTCATGCCTTTTTGATGAAGAAGGATGAATCTTCCCAATTACATCCATAGCCCATCCCCTAAATGGCCATGGCTTAATCATTATGTGCATCTCTTCGGCTGGTAACTTTTGAATCGGCCCATGCTTCTGACATTCGCAGCATCCTTTGGCATATTTCTCACAATCAATTCCCATATTCGGCCAATAATATCCCAGCCGAAAAATACTCCATTTCATCGATTTTCCTGCACGATGCGCGCCGCATATTCCTTCATGGACTTCTCCCATTACTCTTTTAGCATCTTCTTCTCCGACACATCTGAGTAATACTCCATCAATGGCTCGCTTAAAGAGTAATCCTCCTATCACTGTATAATCCATCACTTTCTGCTTCTCGACTGGGCTAGCTTCGGATGGATTCTCCAAGGTCTGTGCTATCTTTTTTATCCATTCGGCCTTTTTGGTTTCGGCCAAATATATTTCCAAATTTCCCGCTATCGGCATCAGCCGATACCTAGCTGCATGCTGAGCCAGTTCGTTAGCTAATTCGTTTTTCTCCCTTGGAATATATTCGATGTATACCTCGTCGAATTCTTCTAACAAACCGATTGCTTCTTCGTACAATCCAATTAATTGGGAACTTTTGACCGAAAAATCTCCTAACAGCTGCTGAATAACCACTTGTGAATCTCCTCTAATTACGATAGCTCTTATTCCTGCTTCTATAAGTCGTCGTAATCCCGAGATTAACGCCTTATATTCAGCTTGGTTATTTGTATAAGACTTCGGTAACTGTACGAAATACTTGTATACCTTGCCCTCCGGTGTATGTAGAGTAAACCCTGCTCCAACTCCTGAAGCGGCTTTTGAACCATCGAACATCATCATCCATGGTTGCAGATATACAATTCCTTCTTCATTTATTTCTTTCGGCCGAACTTGACCCCCAATGTCCTCGGATACTGGGAGCATTACATGATCGGCCAAAAAATCGGCTACAATTTGCCCTTTCATCGCCCTAAGTGGCTGATATTTCAGGTCATATGCATTTAACTTCATGGCCCACTTGGCCATTCTTCGGCTACTGATGGGATCGTTCATCATAATTTTTACTATATCAACCGAATCTACCACTATCACTTGTCGTGGTTGAATATAATATACAAACTTTTGACATGTATGATAAAAACTTAAACACAATTTATGAATCGGCGAGTACCTTAATTCGGCATCCCTAAGGATTCGGCTTAGATAATAAATCGCCCGATCTCTTCCTTCATCGTCCTCTTGAGCCAACAACGCTCCAATAGACTCTTCGGCTGCTGCTATGTAGAATTTGAGCGGTCGACCCAAAACTGGAGGGACTAACACTGGTGGATTGACCAAGGCTTGCTTCAATTGCTCAAAGGCTCTCTATTGATCACCTCCCCATATGAACTCCTCCTCTTTCTTTAACCTTAGTAAATCGGTTAATGGTTTCGACTTTCCGGTCGCATTTGCCAAAAATCGCCTCAAGAAACCGATCTTTCCAAGGAATTTCTGCAGGCTCTTATTATCATGTGGAGGCCTGGCTTCTTGGATTGCTCTGTTCTTATTTGCATCGACTTCTATGCCCTTATTGTGTACCAAGAACCCAAGAAAATTTCCTGCTTGCACTCCAAAAGCACACTTAGTTGGATTCATCTTCACTCCATGTAATCTCATTCTTGTGAACACTCTCCGCAAATCGTCCAAGTGGCTTTCCATATCTCTAGATCTGACCATGACATCATCGATATAGACTTCAACACATTCGCCTATTAGATCATGAAAAACGTAATTCATGGCCCTTTGATAAGTAGCTCCTGCATTCTTCAAACCGAATGGCATTACTACCCATTCGTATATTCCTATGGCTCCCGGGCATCGGAATGCAGTTTTATGAACGTCTTCTTCGGCCATGAAGATTTGGTTGTATCCTGAATATCCATCCATGAATGACAACATCCCCTGTTTCGCGGCCGAATCAATCAACAAATCAACAATAGGCATCATATACTCATCTTTAGGAGTGGCTATATTAAGATTTCTGAAATCGATGCAAACTCTCAACTTCCCATTCTTTTTTATTACAGGAACAATATTCGATAACTACTCTACATACTTAGCTGGCCTCACAAACCCGGCCGCTAACAATTTTTCTATTTCCTCTTTTATTCTAGGAACTATTTCGGGCGCTGCCCTCCTGGCCGGCTGTTTATGCAGCCTGAACCCTTCTTTGATTGGCAGTCTGTGCTCCACAATCGATCGCTCCAGTCCTGGCATCTCTGCATAGTCCCATGCGAAACAATCCTTGAACTCGATTAGGACCTCCTTGAATCGGCTTGTCATCTGCTGATCTAAATTTGCACTCAATGGAATCTCCCTCGGGTGCTCGTCTGTACCAACATTGACCATTTTCAAGGGGTCTTGAGCTTTGAAATCCGGTGTTCGTTTTGGAATTGCATCCATTAAGTCGCTCCATCCTGCTTTGTCGTCTGAAACTCCGAGTTCGGCCGATTCGAACTCGATCGCTTGATTCGGTTGTGCATCCATCATTTACTTTCTTCTTCGACTGGCCGTTCATCGGCCTGATATCTGACCTCAAACCCTAAATCTGTCCAATCACACTCGACAACATGCGGGTACCGATCCCCTACCACTGCTAGGAATGGTTGTATGGGTTCTTCGTATAACACCGCATCAATTCGGCCGGTTGAGCTGACTGGAAACGGAGGTTGGTCTCCTTCCACTTCTTCAACTGTGCCATCCTTTTTCCAGAACCACACTTTTTGGTGCAGCGTTGACGGCAAACAACGAGATGTATGTATCCAGCATCGGCATAAAAGGGCCGCATACGGAACTTCGGCATCTACAACAAAGAACATGGTCGGAATTGATATCGTTCCGACCGTTACATCCACCAAAATACATCCTTCGGCCGCAGTTTGGGCTCCCACAAAACTCAATACTTTCATCCGTGTAGGGAGTAAATCTTCCTTTGAACGGCCTATCTTTGTCAGTGTAGCCAATGGCATGATATTGACGGTTGCTCCTCCATCAATAAACATTCTTCTGAGCGGTCTCCCATTGACCCAACCCTTCACATACAGAGGTCTCACATGTTGAGACATCTTTGCAGTCGGCGGTAGAATCGTGCTTGGTTGAGCTTCCGGAACAAACGCTTCGTAGCCTTCTTCAGCTACTTTCTCAATTTCGGCCTCAGGCCGAAATGCTTCAAGTTTGGCGAAACAGAAATCCACAATGGGCTCTTCATCGCCGAAATATTCTCCCTCTTTCTGGCAGAAGACCACGGCTGGTTCAGAATCAGACCAGTACTCCTCCTCTGCTGTTGTGGTCACCCCTAGCATGTTTGCACTAGACCCGAAGCCAAATTTGAACTGTCCGATTGAAGGTGTATCACTATACGGAACAATACTTGTTTTTGGCTTCCATTCCCTTGTTCGGATTGGCCTAGGCTTCCACTCTTCTTTTGGTTTCGACTGCTCCTTTTCAATTTTCGGCTGTATTGCTTTCGGCCGAAATTCAGTTTTGTTCTTCAGCCGATCCTGTCCTTCTTTCGGCTTCCTCTCTTCTTTTCCTTCGGACTTCAAACGAGCCGAAAATACTCTATTGAGTATCAACGAACAACCATCTGGGAAGTCCTCTTCCATATACATCATATCGTACTCCTCTTGCTCAGAAACAGCAGCTGCTTTAAGTCGTTGCATTCTTCGTTTAAAAGTACGATATGATCCCTTTCCTTTAGGGACTTTTCTCTCTTCTGCCCTCCAGGCTGAATGGTCAAATCGGCGTTGGCCAAAAGGCCTTCTTTCTGGAGCGTTTTGGACCCATCGGCCTACCTGAGTATTTGCTGGTGGCCTTCTGAGCTTCTTCATTTCGGGACTGACAGCTTCTTCAGGAACTGTGATCTGAATCACAGTTTTTCCATTCTGCTTGTCAGCTGTCAACTTCATCTCTGAATCCCATCCGTTAGTTATGATTTTCAATGTTGGCCTCTCGCTCTTATCTCCGATCTCAATCTCCTGATGTTTCTCCGATTGCTTGATCCACTCTTTTACCTCATAATTCCCCAATCGGTCAAAAACATCTGTAACATTCTCTTTTCCCTTCGGAGATCCTAATCGTTTCCATACTCCTGACTTCTGAACCGATGGCCGATCTCCAAGCCGATCGTACACAGAATCCTTGCTAGATGATGTTTGATCCCCCAATCGGTCATGCACAGATCTATTCTGATCGGGATGCACCATCACCATATTGGCAACAGGAAACGGATTTTTATCGATCGCCATAAGCCTATCTGGAAACTTCAGCTTCCCATCATCGACATGCTTCTGAATCAGCTTCCTAAAATTTCCACACACCGCCGTGGAATGAGTAGCCGATCCATGGAATCTACACCATCCGGCTTCCAACTGATCCTTGGTGGGCTGTGGATGATTTCCTTTAAACTCTAGCAATCCGTTCTTCTGGCAATAATCAAATATTTCGTCCATTTGTGACAAGTCTAAAGAGTAAAACCTTTGAGATTCATCTCCTCCTTCTTTCTCCTTGCCTCTGGCTGGTCGAAGTGCTGGACAAGTCATAGGCTTTTTTATGATTAATTCTGCCCTTGCAACTTCGGCTAATGCGGGAACGTCATCAGTGTTGTACTCTTCCTGGACTTCACATCTATCCAGAGACTCAGCAAATGAGGCAGCTGACTGGATAGGTTGTGATCTTCCACTTTGACTTCGCCTTGATTTGAAAGCCGCTTGTTCTGCCAAATAAGTCTCCATCCTTATAGCTTCGGCCGTTAATTCGGCCAAAGTCCTTGGTCTTGTTACCATCAATCTGTCCTTGATGACAAACTTCCAATTCTGCTTCAAGATTTGAACATATTCATGCTCAGGCAGCATTGTTTTCATCTGAGCCTTCACTACATAAAACCTTTCAATGAATTCAGTAACTGATTCGGACGCCTTCTGCTTGGTTGACGTCAGATCAATTACCGAAACTTCAGGACTGGTATTATAGAATCGGTCATGGAATAACCGCTCCATCTCGTCCCATGTATTGACTGATCCCGCTGGCAAATTGATGTACCACTCAAATGCTGGGCCAGTTAACGACAAGCTGAACAATATCAACTTGTGAAAATCATTTTGGGCGATTCTGGTGCATTGAGCTGTAAATCGGCCAATATGCTCAATTGTAGAGCGGCCGACTTCTCCAGAAAAAGTGTTAAAATCTGGAACCTTTACTCCTCTAGGCAGTGGATACTGCTCCTCAATATAATCTGGATAAGGTTTCCGATACATCGTCCTATTCTCCTGGCCGATGATATTTCCAAACTGAGTATGAATAATCTCAGCAATTAACTCCCTGTCAACCAGTTGTGGTGGATTCTGCTGATGTGGTGCGTATTGTTGTTGGACCACTGGAGCAGGCGGTTGAACAGCTGGTTGAGGCGGTTGATTCTGTTGCTGATCGTACCTTTGCTGCGGAGGGACAAAAGGCCGAGCTCCGTGCCCTCCTGGCGGCCGAAAGGCCTGCTGTTGAAAATTATCAGGATTTTGCATCGCAGGTGGTGGATTTTGCGCCACTGGAGCTTGCTGCGTTCCCATTGGATACATATTCCTCGCTATTTCGGCTCTGAACAAAGCTGGCATCGCTGCCGGGATATTTCCTTCAATTTGGCGAACCGAATTAGTAACCGCCGCCTCCACCATGAATTGAACCTGATCTCGGAACCGTGGGGTTAAATCATCGTTTGAAAACTCCTGATTGTGGAAGTGTGATGGTCCGGGGAACCCTGGGGGGAATTCTCCGGCTTCTGCTGCACGTTCTTCCTGGATCGGCGGCAAATCAGTCCTCGCCGCCGTGTTGACCGCTGGAGTTGCTTGTTCGAATGCCATTTCGCGTCTCACTGGGCGTGCCCCTGTTTCCGGGCCCTGGTGCCAGAAAGGACCTTTTTCTCCTCAAGGGAGGCTACCGGAGAAAGGATCAAACCGGTTACGGGTCCGGATTAATGATAATGCGCCCAAACTTGACTAATTACGCCCAAACTCGACCGAATATTCCTTAATATTCAAATGGCAACAAAATACAATGGAGAATCTACCTGTTGTTAAGAAACAACAGCGAATTCACCGGAAAACTAGAACCAAACTACCGGTTGTTGAGAAACAACGGTGGACTTGGAAGTAACCGCTATGAGCTAAGCTAGAATCTAGGAAAAACTGTAAAGGAAAGCAGTAAAGGAAAGCAGTAAAGATACAAAGAAGTAAATTTGATAAAGGGATTTGGGGGTTGGATTGATCTCTCTGATTTTGTGCATGGTATCCCCTATTTATAGCCGGAGCTGAAATAACCGCTCTCCGGCCGATTCCCTTAAGCCGACTTCACTGTTCGCTTCAATCGGCTGAATTGATATCATTTCGGCCGAACTCCTTCCCTCCGGAGCTTTCTTCCTTTCGGGTTTCTTCTGCTGCTCTGGATCGTTCTCTTTTGATTCTTCGGCCCAATGGATCTCAAACCCAATTTTCTTTAGAAGTCCCTCTTCGGCCCATCTTTTATGGCCCAATTTTTCTCCGTGGCCCACTATCCTTTGTGGCCCCAACAGGGTGATTTAGTGATTTCTCATACCTCCTCAAGTGCTGAAATCATCCTTCGAGACACGGCCGGTAGCCTTAGTATGTTCACTTGGTAGAGGACGCAAACGCGCGTCGGTATTATAAAATTAATATAATTGCAAACCCTTATTTGTCTTAAATTGACAAAAGGAAATTTGTTATAGAAATAACTATCTTTATTTATGTATGTGTACAATAAAATGGTATATGGCTTATTAGCTTGTGTTTATAGTGGAAGTATTGTAATGGAAATTGGGATTAAATGGTGAAAGAAAGGAAGTTTAAAGGTGGGATAATAAAATGGATAAAGTGTAATAATTATGGCTATGAAATGAAACAAGTATTAAGCTTGCATAAAATTTTTCTTAACTTCTCAATACATTACATAGGCTATTTATAAACTTTTTTATCCTCTCACTATTTACTAACCTCATAATCAAGGCATATACATTTAAAGATTTTCACATGTCTAACCTTATGATCAAGGCATGAACATGGATGTTGAACACTAGACATTCACATGTTTTGTTTACATGCATAATACTCCCCCTTGAATGTCGTCAATACGAAGAATATGCCTCGTTAAAACCTTACTTGGAAAAAACCCAGTGGGAAAAAATCCAAGTGAAGGAAAAAGAGTACAGTATTCTTGTATCAGATGCTCCCCCTGATTTGGACATCATTTTAAATCTCGAAGCCGCCGCATTCCAATTTTCTTCACGAGCTTCTCGAATGTTGTAGTCGGCAATGCCTTGGTAAATAGATCCGCTAAATTATTTTCTGATCGAATTTGTTGCACATCGACTTCACCATTCTTTTGAAGATCATGAGTGTAGAAGAATTTTGGTGAAATATGCTTCGTTCTATCTCCTTTGATATAACCCCCTTTCAACTGGGCTACACAAGCTGAATTATCTTCAAATAAAATTGTTGGGGGCATTTGTGGTTCAATGATTAAACCACAACTCTTCAATATATGTTGAGTCATTGACCTCAACCAAACACATTCTCGACTTGCTTCATGGATTGCTAATATTTCGGCATGATTAGAAGAAGTAGCAGTTAGAGTCTGCTTCATTGACCTCCAAGAGATAGCAGTTCCACCACACGTGAAGATATAGCCTGTTTGAGATTTGGCTTTGTGTGGGTCTGATAAATAACCTGCATCGGCATAGCCAATTAACTCATGTCGAGAGTCTTTTGGGTAAAATAACCCAAGATCAATTGTTCCTTGGAGATAGCGAAAAACATGCTTTATGCCTTTCCAATGTCGTTGAGTAGGGCAAGAGCTGAATCTTGCGAGTAGATTGACTGCAAACGCGATATCAGGTCGCGTGCTGTTTGCAAGATACATTAACGCACCAATTGCGCTTAAATATGGGATTTCTGGGCCAAGTTGCTCTTCATTATCTTCTTTTGGCCTAAATGGATCCTTTGCAGGATCAAGTGTCCGAACGACCATTGGATTATTTAGCGGATGAGCATAATCCATTCGAAATTGCTTTAATACCTTTTGGGTATAAGCTGATTGATGAACAAATATGCCCATTTCCAAATGCTCAATTTGTAGGCCAAGGCAAAATTTCGTTTTCCCGAAATCTTTGATTTCAAACTCTTTTTTCAGATATTCGACCGCCTTTTTCAACTCTTCAGGAGTTCCAATTAGATTTAAATCGTCAACATAGACTGCGACGATCACAAATTCTGACCCATTTTTCTTTATAAATACACAAGGGCTGATCGGGTCATTTGTATAGCATTCCTTTATCAAACTTTCACTGAGGCGGTTGTACCACATTCGGCCAGATTGCTTGAGCCCATACAACGATTTTTGCAATTTGATGGAATAATTTTCTCTGGGTTTTGAGTTGCAAGACTCAGGTAATTTAAACCCTTCAGGTATTTTCATATAAATATCATTTTCCAATGAGCCATATAAATATGCAGTAACAACATCCATCAGCCTCATTTCGAGATTTTCTCGTACTGCTAGACTCATTAGATACCTGAATGTTATTCCATCCATAACTGGGGAATATGTTTCCTCAAAATCAATTCCCGGTCGTTGTGAAAAACCTTGGGCTACAAGCCTTGCCTTATATTTGGCAATTTCATTATTTTCATTTCTTTTTCTCACAAACACCCATCTGTAGCCAACAGGCTTCACATTTTTTGGTGTTTGGACAATAGGGCCGAATACTTTTCGTTTATTCAGTGAATCTAGTTCAGACTGAATCGCATCTTTCCATTTTGGCCAATCATTTCTTTTCCGACATTCTTCAACTGATCTTGGTTCAGGATCCTCTTTATTTTCCATTATATCGAGTGCAACGTTGTATGCAAAAGCATTATCAACGTTTGTTTCTTTGCGGTTCCAACATTTCCCAGTATTGATATAATTGAAAGAAGTTTCAATAACTTCATTTTCTTCTGGGTGAATATTTTCAGGTTCAAACTTTTCGGGGGTTGAATCAATTTCTCCTTCAGGAGCATCATCTGTGACTGATTTATCACCCATATGGATAATTTTCTTCTTTCGTGGATTTTTATCCTTGGAACCCAAAGGCCTACCACGCTTCTTGCGTGCAGTAGGTTCATTTGCACTTGGAATTTGCCATTCTGGGACATTTATATTGGCTGGTGCATTTGCTGCATCATTTATATATGATTTTGTGACTTTAGCAGCATCATTAAAAGCATCGGGTAATTGATTTGCAATTCCCTGCAAATGCACAATTCTTTGAACTTCAAGTTCGCATTGCCTTGTACGAGGATCAAGGAAATCAAATGGACTTTGCCAAGATATTTCCTTTTTCAGTTGATCATTTCCTCCCCCTAATGTCGGGAATTGAGTTTCATCAAAATGACAGTCTGCAAATCTTGCAGTAAATAAATCACCCGTTTTTGGCTCAAGATATTTAATAATCGAGGGTGATTCATACCCGACATATATGCCCAACCTTCTTTGAGGTCCCATTTTTGTGCGTTGTGGTGGCGCAATCGGTACATAAACCGCACACCCAAAAATTCGCAAGTGGGATATATTGGGCTCCTTTCCAAACACAATTTGTGTAGGGGAGTAGCTATGATAGCTTGTCGGCCTTATTTTCACAAGTGCGGCTGCATGCAATATAGCATGTCCCCAAGCAGAAACAGGGAGTTTTGATTTCATTAACAAGGGTCTTGCAATTAATTGCAATCGCTTAATAAATGATTCTGCCAGACCATTTTGCGTGTGCACATGAGGCACAGGATGTTCAACAGTAATTCCAATCGACATGCAGAAATCATCAAATGCATGTGATGTATATTCTCCAGCATTATCAAGGCGTATTTTCTTTATCGGATGATCTGGAAACTGTGCTCGCAATTTTATAATTTGTGCAAGTAATCTTGCGAATGCCAAATTGCGAGTTGATAATAAACAAACGTGTGACCAGCGTGATGACACATCAATTAATACCATAAGGTACTTGAAAGGTCCACACGGTGGATCAATAGGTCCACATATATCGCCTTGAATTCTTTCTAGGAATGTAAGGGATTCAATTCCCACTTTTACTGGAGATGGTCTGGTTATCAATTTCCCTTGTGAACAGGCTGCACAATTGAACTCATTTGGGTTCAATATCATTTGCCTTTTCAATGTATGGCCATTTGAATTTTCAATAATTCGCCTCAGCATTACACTGCCAGGATGCCCAAGTCTATCGTGCCAGGTAATAAATTCACTAGTAGCTTTCAAGCCTACTAGGTTATGTATTTCTGCGGCACATATTTTTGTATAGTATAAGCCAGAGGAGTAACATGGCAATTTTTCATTCACAAATTTTTTGCCATTTTCAATTCGAGTTATCAAAAGATACTCGTGATCTGCCTCTTTTGAAGTTTCAATGTGATATCCATTTTTTCGAATATCATTGAAGCTCAGTAAATTTCTTCGAGCTTTGCGTGAGAACAAGGCATTTTCAATTGCCATTTTTGTCCCTTCAGGGAGAAATATAACAGCTCTACCGGAGCCTTCAATGCATTTTGCATTACCGCTAATAGTTTTCACTGCGGTCTTTTCCAATTTTAAATTGGAGAAATAGCTTTTGCTTTTCAAAATGCTATGCGTTGTTGCACTGTCAATGAGGCAGATATCATCTCCGACTTTTGAATTTCCAGCATCCATTTCTTTACAAGAATATAAGAATGTTATTAAACATCAGCAATATAAATATTATTAATGCAAAAGCATATTTATATTATACATGGATAATAAAAGGGAAGTACAAGATATCATTATTAATATTAAACAGGAATTATAAAAGACAAGTAAAATATATATAGCTATATAATATATTATTTAGTAACAGTATCTGACTCAACAAAATCATCAGCTTCCAGTTGCGTGATATTATCATTTAATATATCATCATAAGTATCATCGTGGGCATTATGGTGTGCTTCAACACCTGGTCTTTCTTTTCGTTTCGAGGCCTGATACAGTTCAGCTAAGTGTTTAGCTGTGTGGCATGTTTGAGCCATATGGCCTTTAATTCCACAACGATCACAAATTTCATCATTTTGTTTATGCTTTCTTGCATAATTTCTTTGTTGTGGTTTGTAAGGCCTTCTGGTATCATATCTGCGATTTTGCTCAAATCGAGGCTTATTTCGATAATTATTTTGACGAGATGATTCACCTCTGCCGCGATTGTGATACCGATTTTGGCCACGATCATCATTTTGATTTTTAAAGTGCCCACGATCACGCACATATTTCGATGATTGAGCCGCGTTCACCTCAGGGAACGGTTTTGCACCTGCGGGCCTAGATTCATGATTTCTCAACAACAATAGGCTGTTTTGTTCAGCCAATAATAAGCAGGTGATAAGATCAGAATATCTCTGAAAACCTTTTTGACGGTATGTCTCACTCAATACTGTGTTTTTAGCATGAAACGTAGAATACGTTTTTTCAAGCATTTCTGCTTCAGATATCTTTTGCCCACATAATTGCAATTGGGCCGTAATTTTGAACACAGCGGAATTATATTCCCGGACTGTTTTAAAATCCTGAAGTCTCAGGTTTGTCCAGTCATCAAGGGCTTTTGGAAGCACCGTCTTTTTAAGATTATCATATCTTTCTTTCAGCTTTTCCCACAATGCCAGTGGGGATTCCACAGTCACGTACTCCATTTTAAGTGCCTCTTCGATATGATGGCACAAGAAAATCATGGCTTTTGCCTGATTTTGATGGCTGGGATTTTTGCCTTCAGCAATAGTATCTTCCAGACCCATTGAAGTAAGATGCATTTTTACATCTCGGGCCCAGGACATATAATTGCTTCCTTCAACGGTTAAAGGAGCAAATTCCTGCTTTGCAAGGTTAGCCATAATCTTATTGAAAGTTTAGAAATAAGAGATTATACCTCAAATGATAATCTGGACAGAGTCTCCTCGTGCTGATAACGTGTTATAGAAATAACTATCTTTATTTATGTATGTGTACAATAAAATGGTATATGGCTTATTAGCTTGTGTTTATAGTGGAAGTATTGTAATGGAAATTGGGATTAAATGGTGAAAGAAAGGAAGTTTAAAGGTGGGATAATAAAATGGATAAAGTGTAATAATTATGGCTATGAAATGAAACAAGTATTAAGCTTGCATAAAATTTTTCTTAACTTCTCAATACATTACATAGGCTATTTATAAACTTTTTTATCCTCTCACTATTTACTAACCTCATAATCAAGGCATATACATTTAAAGATTTTCACATGTCTAACCTTATGATCAAGGCATGAACATGGATGTTGAACACTAGACATTCACATGTTTTGTTTACATGCATAATAAAATTGTTGTATTGGTGCTAAATTGATTAAATGGCAGATTATTGTCCAACTTGTACATGGAGGTGAAGTTTTTTAGTTAAGCTAAGGATGCTTTATAAGCATACTGGGCTAAAGTAACTTTTTAAAGTATGAGTTTAAATGAGTAAGATTGATACGGTGATTAACTTTTTAAAGTACGAGTTTAATTAATTAACTTGATGCCCACATGAATTTTAATTAATTAATGCAATAATACTTGTATATCGATCTCATGGGCATAGTCGGACCTATAGAGGGGCCTGGGGTGCCCAGGCCCCGACATTATTTTCATTTTTTATTATTATATTATTAAATATATACCTATTTCTATTTTATACTATATTTTATATATATACCTATTTCTATTATATATATATTTATCTTATATTTATATTTTTCATCTTCAATTCAAGTAAATTCATAAATTATTTTAAAATTATCTTTAGTTTCCTCTGAATTTAATTGTAAAATTCTTTCTATCGAATTGTGAAAATTATCGACTAGTGAATTGTTAAATCATTGTCAATAACTATCTTCTATTATAAAATATATTATAATAAAAAAAAATTAACACAAAAATTAAAAAAATTATTTATTTTTAATTAAGTCGTGCACCCAAAATATGGTCCATATGATAAAAGGCATTTTAACACATATATGTAGTTCTTTACAAATGTTTATAAAGTTTAAAATAAAAAATTACAATTGAAATTCTTTTCAGAGAATAGGCGATTTGCACTGCGATACTGTATATACGAAATATCTAACGTAAAACTAAGGAATATGAAAAATGCTAAAAAAAGGTAATTATTTAAAAAGCTAAGCCCTAAAAATTTGAAAATCTCGTAGAATAACAGAACACGTATGGCACATTGCACAACCTATTAACTAATCATGAGACTAGGACCCCGCATGAAAAATTTTCTAAGTCCGCCTCTGCTCATGGGTAGGGGTGAAAACGAGCCGAGCCGAGTCTCGGCTCGGCTCGAGCTCGAAGCTCGACGAGCTTCAAGAAATTGAGCTCGGCTCGAGCTCGACACAATATATTGAAACTCAAGCTCGGCTCGAAGGGCCAAAAAAGCTCGACATAAATTTCAGTTTTTTTTGTTGAATTACCGGGTATCCCCAAATCACATCGGGTCCAATACTAAAAAAATTTAAATTATTGAATAATGAGCTTAAAAACTTGAAATATGGAGTTCTGTAGAAATACATATTAAACTATTCATAGTTCCTGCTAATAGTCCCAACTTCTAACTCACAAAATGACATGTATTAAAATTTACAACCAGGATGCACATTAAACCACTATTTATAGTTCCTGGTAATAGTCCCAACTCACAAATGACATTTATAAAAAAATTGGACTTCCTCACTTTTATTAAGAAGAAAATATACTAAATTTTTAAGAAAGAAAAAAAATATATATATATATAATATTCGAGCCTATTATCGAGCTTTCTAGTCGAGTATTGATTAGTTCGGCTTGAGCTCATGTAACACCCCGGTTTTTGGTCACCCAGGTCGGTGTGTCACCGCCACACCTCACTAGCAAGACACGGTTTCTCCGAACTTGCTAAAGAGATGCAAGGCTATGGTTTTTCAAAAATTTAAAACATTCAAACAACCCATTCATATATAATTTAAAAATAATACATCAAAGTTGCAGCGGAAAATAATATTTACATATATAATGCAGCGGAATTTAAATATAGAGCCAACATGGCCTAATCACGGGTTAAACAGGCCCGTTCATGCAAGATCTAGTCTAATACAATAATTCAAAATAATATATCTTCCCAAAATTCCCATGTATGCATATGACGATGCATAATTCTCAACTCTGAAAGAAAAGGAAAAATATGGTTTGGTCAGCAAAAACTTGCTGAGTAAGTTAACACGTACATGTTTATGAGGTTTCAAAGCCTTTAATTAAATTTAAAGGAAACATGTGCATAATGTAATCTATTCATTTAATAATAATTTAATCGCATAATTTAGAAGTCATGGATACCATACGATCTTAAATATAGCTCGCAAAGTAATTAAATAAATTTCCATAAATATAAAAGCACAATTTAATACAGATTCAATTTGGAATTCTCGCAAACTTCTCGTTTCATATCTTTTAGAGATCACCATCGCTAGGGCTGTTATGTCCGCCAGCCTTACGCCTGGGCTCTTATGTCCACAAGTATCATGGTCGATCTTTTAATTAGAGTTAATCCGTGCGCTAGCCATACGATCAGTGTTTCGCTAGGGCTCTTACGTCAACCTAGACATACACTTGGGCTCTTATGTCCCAAGCCGCAGAGAACATTGACAGTATCTAGCTTAGTCATAACCCGCCATATTTTAATCTTCTCGTTTCGTGTATCTTATTTCAAAGAATTTCTACTCGTTTCAACCTTAAAGGCTAATTTCACCGTTTCAACAAGATTTCAAGATTTGACTCGGTCAACCACAGTTTACTTTAAAATTCATTAAAAATCGGATTTAATTCCAAAAATTCTGAAATTTTACCACTGACTCAGAAACTTCAAGATGAACAACTTTCGTGTTTTAACTTTTTCCATCCGAGATACGGAAGTAAGTCAAAACCGTCGATCTCTAACAGGTTACAAATCTGTCCGAATCTTTACGACAGCAGTTCCTAAATTTCGAGATCTACCATAGCAAATCTACTCCAAACTCAACGAAATTTTACAGAGACCTTCCTAAGACATTTGTCTACAACTTTCATGTTCGGCTAAAGATCTAAATCGGCCTAGAACTAATGTCAAAAAAACGTCATCAAGATCGGACCTAAGTTCTGTCAAGAATTTCAAGATCCAATTTCAAGCAGTTCGGTTTCGGGTGGATTTCACATAACAAAACGTCTCTAAAAATTCTGAAAAATTTACAGTAGATAGATCTAAGCCTTAGAACGTTTTTCGTGTTTTAAGATTTTCTGTTTGAAGTCGTTTTAAGGTTCGGAAAAATTCGACAAAACTGTTGCACCGGTAGAAAATGTATATTGACAGATTTACGAAAGGTTTGATGAAGCTTTTAGTTTTACGTGTTTTAATTACTCCCAAAACCACGTAAGCGTTAACTTACAGATTGTTGAGCGTCCGGGATCGTCGATTCGGAGGCGTGGCTTCCAGTCCTCCGTTTATCCTCTCCGTTCGTCGGGTTCTTCGCTCTCGATCCGGATCGGGGGTTTAGAATAGAAAAAGGATCGAATTAGGATTCGTTTTCGAATCAAGAATGGAAAAGAATGGACAAGAATGGTTCGGATCTTACCCCGACGATCGAAGACTCCTAATTTTCGTCCAAGTCAGTCCCTTGATTCGGTGTTGTGCCTCCGACGACTCCGGAATTAGGGTTTTGTGTGTAGAGAGATTTCGTAGGGTTTCGTAAAGAGTTTGGGGCTGATTAGGATGGTTATTTATAGATGGAAAGGACCTAAAGGTCGTCCAAAGGCAGCCCTAGGATGTCTTGAGTCGTCAGGTGTGCAACTGAAGTCGGAAAATCCGGATTCGGGCGAGTAAATCTCGCACGGGGCGTTTCTGCCAAACGGCGCGGTCGTGGCGCGCTTTCTTCCCTTTGACCGCGCGGCCACCGCGCGACACTCGCCTGGACTTCGGTCCGGGCGGGTCGTGCGATCCGTCGTGCCTTTCCTCCTCTCTTTCGGACTTCTATCCCCCTATGCTCCCGGATTCCGATTTCCGGGGTATCTTCGTGATCCTATTTCCTCTCAAAATTTTACTTGGGTCTAATTGCATGTTCGGAGTGTCGGGTTTCGGTGTACAATTTATTTATCTTTATTTAATTCTCTTTATTTAATTAAATTCCTTTAATTCCTTTTTAAGTTAAATTTCATTTCTCATTTCCTTATCTTTATCTATTTATTTGGGGAATTTATTTATTTATGGTATTTATTTTATTTATTGTATTTATTTATTTATTGTATTTATTTATTTTATGTTGGAAAATTCTCGGGTATTACAGCTCATTAATATTCCGAGCCGATTTCGAATTCGAGTCGAGTCTTTTCGAGTCGAGCTTTGGTCGAACTTTGATCGAGTCGAGCCCGAATATTTTACGAGCCTATCAGTCTTATTTGCACTCCTACTCATGGGCATGCTTATGGAGGATGGAATCAACTTACTTATTTATTTAGGAGAGTGATTGAATAACTCATCGGGGTTGTAAACCACTTAGTATTAAATACTAACATATACTACATCCATCTCACCGTTTTTGTTATGGATGGGTTTTTTGCAATATTCACTGTTTAACTTTGATTCAAATTTTTATCACAACTATGTAATGGAAAACATAGTCAAGTGATAATGGCCAAAATTGTCCATTATTTCCAATCCATTTCCGTGTCTGAGACGGACATTTTGATCGTGATTCCATCTTATTTCAATAAGAAAGCAGTTGAATTTGACAGATTAATGCGAGTTTGTAAAAACATCGAGCCGGTAACAAAAAGACACAAAATATGCAATTTTAATTGTATTTGTGTTAGAAAAATCCAAAAACATGAAAAAAGGGAAAAAGAAAAGAAAAAGGAATAAAAAGATGGGCAAAAGAATAATAGAGCCCACAAAAATCCAAAAAGATGGGAAAAAGATTGAAAATCCCACAACTGAAAATTTGGTTAAGTGTTGAAGCACAATTCGAATTGTAGGCAATTCGAATTAATTCGAATTGCACAACAATTCGAACTGCTAAAGAGAGCAAAGAATTGGTTAAGTGTTGGAAGGGATGCAGAAGTCTAATTCGAATTATTCAAGTTCGAATTAATTCGAATTAGGGAATGAAGAAAGAAGAAACCCAAAGGCAAGAAGAAGATGCAATTCGAATTGTCCAATTCGAATTAATTCGAATTGGCACAAACAATTCGAATTGCCAACAAGTGCAAGGAAGCCAAGCAGAAACCCTTACTCAGATCGAGAAAAGATGCAATTTGAATTGTCCAATTCGAATTAATTCGAATTGGCACAAACAATTCGAATTGACTACTGAAGGCTACAACTCCAGCTTAAGGAAGAGATCTCACAATTCGAATTAATTCGAATTGGTTGAGATAATTCGAACTTCACTCAACAACTCATCCAAAGAAAGCTGAGCACAACATTGGTGGGCCTAGGGTTTTGAAGATTGTCTATAAAAGCAGACCTTCCACAACAGAATAAGAAGATCAAGAATTTTTAACCAAAAGGCAGCTTGGGACAAAAAGAACAGCAGGAGGTTCCACACCCCTTAAGGGTTAGGTAGGTAGTTTAGATTAGTTTAGTTTATTTTTCTTGCAAGTAGTGTAATCTTTACATGATTTGATCTTAGTTTAGTGTAGAAGCAGTTTGTGTAACCTTTAGAGTAGCCATTTTCCATATGTTTACATGCTTTCTAGTTAGAATAAACCCTACCTTCAAGCTAATGATGGTTTTGGGTTCTTATTTTGCTTTCAAGTGTCAATACAAGGAAAATTTCCAGAAATAGTTTTATCCATTTGTTTTGGCACTCTTTAATGCTTTCCCTAGAAATAAATGCTTAGTGTTTGTTTGTTTCAACTAGGTTACATTTATTATGTCCTAGTTGACATTCAAACTTAATAAATGCATGTTTGATGGGTTTTTGGCTTGATTTAGTGCCTTAGAGCTTCAAATAAGTGTTCTTAGGTTTTAGATGTTTTTAATGTCTGTGTTAATTTATATTTAAGTTTTATTCTTCTTGTCTTAATCGTATTTTATGCTACCTTAGATAACTTGAGTGTTCTTAGTTTACTCATGTAGTTCTTAGATAACTAGATGTTTTAGGCTCTTTGATCTTTGATTTCTTGTTTGTAGAAATAGGGTTTGAATCTGGCCAATACCCACTAGACATGTATTCGTTTATTTCTTGAAAATCTCACTAGGGTGGCTGTGAAATGACACTGATGTGAGATGAAGGATTTAGCAAATCTAAACCCATCATTACAGTACAGTGTTCACCTAACCCATACTTGTGAGAACAAAATATTGTTGTTGTCTGAAAATATGTGATTCGAATTGAGGCAATTCGAATTAATTCGAATTGCTAAGAGAAATTCGAATTGCATAGCCAAACAATTCTCTTCATGTGGTTTTCAACCAATTCGAATTATTCCATTCGAGTTAATTCGAACTGCTCAACAATTCGAATTTGGGTTGAAAACCACATTGTATCCATTGCCACCCATTCATGCCTTAGTTTATTTTCCACCCTTTACCAATTCGAATTGTTGCAATTCGAATTAATTCGAATTGCTAGAATAATTCGAACTCACCCTCCCTTTGAGGTAAATGCCTTAGTCAATGTGAGCAAGAAAGGGACTTCGCCAATTCGAGTTATCCAATTCGAATTAATTCGAATTGGCCGATAATTCGAATTAGATGATGCTCCAATTTCTAGCAATGATCAATTGAGTAAGTAATACTTCATCCTTCATGCAATCTCAATTCGAATTACCCCAATAATTCGAATTGAACTATCCCCTCTATTTTGAAAACTCCAAAAATATTTTCTTTCATGATTTGTGTAAGTTGCATGGGTGTATTGGGCCTAGGCCTATTTCACCTAACTTTATCCATTACACATTTCAGCCCATTTAGTGTCCACTTATTGTGTGCTTCACACCCACACAATACCAAAAATATTTTCTTACTTTCTTGTTTTCTCTTTCATTGTGTGTATGAACGGATAATGAGAAACACCACAGATTAATGTTGGTGAAAGGTCCTCTCACAGGGATATCGACTAACCCGTCTTCTGTATGTTAATCATTATCTGTTATTTTGCATGATCTGGTTAGTGGTTGGTGGAAGCTTCGGCGAGCGTTCTCTTCACTAAGAGTTTCGATTAGTCACTCAGCCAATTCCTAATCAGATACAGTTTTAATTTTCCTTATCTTAATTTCTCAACCTGAATTCAAGTTGCAATAGTATCAACTGATGTCGACCAACATCAGTTGAGAAATATTACAGCAAGAAATATGTGGGTTCTTCTGCCAATCATAGACGAAAGAAAACTAAATGACGGCGGTCACCGTTGTTTGGAATTCTTTCTGTCTAAAATCAGTCATCTGGGAAAATTGGGAACCGGACAGCAGATGTTTGCAGTCCGGAAAACCCCAACTATCTCTGGCACTCCTTTTTAGCCGATTTCTTCTCATCTCAGGCTAATCCATCTTGTGTATCGCATTCTGTCTAACCCCACCATATATTTTGGGGTATTTTATTTTCCTTTTCATATACTTGTATGCATGATACTATTATGTAGATGTTCCGGTCATATCATTATTTTTGGGATCCTTCCCCTTGGACACAGAAGTCTTGATTTAAATCTGATGTTGCATAATAAACTTCCTACAAAAATTCCTTTATAAAATCCGGATCTGAGTAAGGGATAAATTCAACAGTTATGGCTAATTCATATTCCATTGGGGGTTGATTTTGAGAGCTTAGAAGCAGAGTCAGCGATTAGGTCTCACCTAGACTGAAAGGATCTGCGTTTTAATTGAGAGTTTAGTACCTGTCTAGGGAATGATTTTCAAATATCGATTGGTTTCTCAAAAGTGCTGTGTGTTGGAAATCTGATATTAGATATCGCATTAAGTCAATATCCACTTGGGTGTAGATGAGATGTGATAAATAATACTAGAGGAACAACATATAGGCCTTGGTGAATTTCTAAGGTATGGTTGAGTATTCCTTCGACTACTATCTTCTTCTGCCAAAGTCTAGAATTGAGTCTTGAGTGAGTACATCCGGAATAAGTTCATTTATGGATCTGTTTCATTTAGTTTGTATCTCATAACTACCCAGATGTTGTAAGCCCTGTGGCTTATTGATATCTCGGGGGTTCTTGATCTGCATCTGGTCACCAAGACCAGGGGCTCTTTTATACTAACGGAAAGAGACGTTTTTAACGCTTCCGAGTGATAGATTTAAATGCTTTCTTTACAGCTTTCTTACTGCTTCCCTTTAAAATGCTTTCATAGAGGTCACTCGGAAGAATTAGGGGCTGTCCATCTGTTAAAAGGTTTGAGAGTTATGGAATGGTTTGGGGCTTGTTTTGAAACTTTGGGTGTGACATGGGGGAATGATAGGAGTACTTGGCACGTCAACTAATGATTTGTCAGGTGTTGCTTGTCCACCACAGATGAATAATACGCCTTAGCATGGCCATGTGAGGGCAGTTGTGAGTCTGTGGTATCTTAGAAATTGAGGTCGTAAGAGCATGTAAATTCTCACCGTAAGTACCTGTCTGTTAAAGGGAACAAGGTGTAGAAAGCATGAGAATTAGCTAACTGGAGGATTATCCCAAACTGAGATCTGTGTATAAAAAAATGGAAGTTTAATTGTGTTTCATCTGAATCTTGTCCAATCTTTATTATTTCCTCCCTGTCCCTTCTGTCATATTTAAATCTGCTTTCTAGATAGTGTAGCATAATTTTAGATTGCTTTCATAGTATAGATTTAATTGCTTTCTTAGACCTAATTTACCATGCTTTGTAGAATAATTTTTACTGCTTTCATGATCTGGTTTAAATTATGCCAAGTAGTTGTTAGAAACCCTTGCAAAACTTGAAACGAGTAACCGAGTGGAAAATCTTAGTAAACGACGTGGGCCCTGCTTCCATCGCACATCCTCCAGTGAACGATCCAGTACTTACTATAAATTACTGCAATTTTTGACCCGTGCGCTTTCGAGAGCACAGTTTCGTGACACGAGTAAATAAAAACAACATTTTGAGAAAATACTCATGTAGTGGGAAGAAGTTCAAAAGTTTCATGGCGCTATTGCCGGGGATCATAACTTGGGAGCGCCATGAAATGGGAAATTGTATTTAGACGATTCTTCACTCCCCGGCGGCGTAATGAAGCTCGTCAAAAGTTTCATGGCGCCGTTGCCGGGGAGGATGCAGCGCAGTTGCAATAAACATTACTCTATTAAGTATACTGGTATCTGGTAAGGTTGAATCGTTTATCCCGCGCAGGTATCTTCTTGACATGAAATTAAGAGAAGCATTGTGGTGCAGATACCTAGGACTTTCAGGGTGACAGACTGAAGGTCCATCCCGGTTGCACCATGATACTTGTCAAAAGTTTCATGACTGGAAGGACTACAGCGCTATTTGAACCCCACGGGAGTAATACAAAGGGAAATCTTAATATATCCTTAAACCCCTTCCCTACATCATAACTCTTATCATTTAATAAATCCACACCTGATATTTCAGAAAATTACTCGTGTTGGCGAAGCTCGTCAAAAGTTTCATGGCGCCGTTGCCGGGGAGGATGCAGCGCCGTTTACTAGGAGAATTACATTCCTGATTTACTCATAGATAGTCTTGTATATGTTCTCGAACTGTTACTAACCTGGGGGTTGTACAGGTACTTTCAAAAGTTTGATACCAACTGCTTATGCAACGGAGAAGGAGCACATTACCGGAGCTACCGTTCGATCTAGAAATAGAAAGGACCGCTCGCCAACTGAGGGCAGAAGCCAGAAGACGGAAGGAGCAGGAGCGTCGGAGCCGCACTCCACCTGAAACATCAAGTAGCGATCTATCAGATATGGCAGAAAACCAAAACATTCCCCCGATCTTACCCATAGACCAACCACCAAATAACCCTGGTAATGGAGCTGACAGAGGAGTGGTAGAGCATCCTAATCGTGCCAACGAAGAGGAGAATCTACCAAATCCTAATTAGCAACAATACCAGCAATTCCACCAACAACCACCACCACCCGTAAATCAATTTCACCAAAACCAAAACATACCAAACCAACAATACCAAAACCAAGCTTTCAATCCAGATCAATTCCAGAACAACCCACAAGATCCACATAACTTCCAGCAATTTCCAAATTATCACCAGCAGTACCAGAACCAAGCTGAACAAGGAAATCAACAGCAGCAGCAAGCAGCAGCAGACTTTATGCAACCAATTGTAGAGCCCTATCTGGATGGACCTGGGAGAGCACATTTTCCTGCATGCAATTTCGAGCTCAAACCGGCACTCATTAATTTGGTGCAAAACAATCAGTTCTGCGGCGCAAATCATGAGGACCCTCATGATCATCTCCAGACCTTCCTGGAGCTCTGCGACACGATCAAAAATCAGGGAGTCTCTCCTGATGCTATAAGGCTAATGTTGTTTCCATTTTCTTTGTATAGTGGTGCCAGGGACTGGTATAAGTCATTGCCTATCAATCTGCGGAGCACTTGGGCAGACTTGGTGAGGAGCTTTTTGCTGAAGTATTTTCCAGAATCAAAGATTGAGGAAGGGCGAGCTAAGATTGGAGATTTTAAAATGAAGCCAGATGAGTCATTATATGATGCGAAGGAAAGATTCTTGGGCCTCATCAGGCGATGCCCCCAACATGGGTACGCACCATGGGAGCAATTGAGGAAATTCTACGGAGGACTCACCCATCCATGGAGGACAATGTTAGACGCCGCTGGCGGACGACATTTACTCCACTTGCCTATGGACCAAGCTTGGGAGAAGATTGAGACAATGTCTGTCAACAGATCCATCCTAAACACAGACGATAGGAAGGAGAATCCTCCTAGAAAAGTCTTTGCTGTAAGTGAAGGGAAAACAGATTTTGAAAAACTGCAAGAACAGGTAGCTGCGATACAGCTGAGTCAGGATAAAGGGAAGGGAACGGACGCTTCTCAGGCAGGAACCTCATCAGACCAAGTTCAAACACAGCAATCGGGAGTTGTCTGTGGACTGTGTCAGGGACCTCATCCAACTGACACATGTCAACAGATAGCTACCGAAAGCTGTAATTATGCCGGGAACTACCAAAATCGCCATCCCAACCTCTCTTATTCCAACAACAATGCACTTAACGCGCATTTGTTGCAGCCAAACCAGCCCAACCAGTTCCAAAACCCACAGCAAAACTTCAGACCTCAGAACAAAGGATTCGTCCAGCAAAGAGTGCAAAACTTCCAAAATCAGAATCAGAATTTCCAACCTCAAATCCAACAGAGGCCTAATCAGAACCAAGGCCAGAATTTCCAGAATTTCCAATCCCAACCTGATCAGAATCAGCAATATAACCAAAGGCCACCATCTCGTTTGGAGAACTTGATGACTGAGTTTATAGCCAATCAGAAGGATATAAATCAACAACTGCAGTCATCAATCAAGAATGTGGAGACGCAAGTCACCCAATTGGCCAAGGAACTACAGAACAGGGGGAAAGGAACACTTCCAAGCAGTACTGAAGCTAACCCGCAGTGTAAAGCAATCACATTGTGGGGAGGCAAGACTCTGAAAGGAATTGTTGGACATGGAAAAGAGACGGCCGAGGAGGAAAAGGATCTAGTGGAGGGTGAAAAAGGAAGTGAAAGGATCGAAGGAGGAGATGGTATTGGACTGGACAAGGACAAACCAGAGACAGCTATTCCGCAGGTTGAAGCTGCAAAGGGAGCTGAAAAGGGTAGGGTTGAAGGTAAAATTTCCTTCTCTTTACCACCAAAAACAAATAATAATAAGTACATGCCAAGGGTGCCATACCCGGCACGTCTTAAAAATAAGGAGCAAGATGAAAAATTTAAAAAGTTTTTAGAAAGACTGAAAGCTGTCGAGATCACTATTCCATTGGTCGAAATGATTTCAGAAATGCCCGTCTATGCTAAATTTCTTAAAGAAATGATTTCAGGGAGGAGAAAAGCTGAGCGGGAGGAAGTAGTGATTTTGAACAGTAGCTGCAGTGCCATTATCCAAAGAGTGCTACCGGAAAAGAAGGAAGATCCAGGATGCATTACACTGCCGATCCACATCGGGAAAACTAATGTTGGAAAAGGGTTGTGCGACTTGGGCTCAAGCATCAATGTTATGCCACTTGCCATGGTGAAACGTCTTCACTTGGGGACAATTGAACCGGTCACAATGAAGTTACAGCTGGCAGACCGATCAATTACCCATCCAATCGGAATCCTGAAGGACGTAATTGTCAAGACGGGAGGGATTCTTTTCCCCGTCGACTTCATTATTTTGGATATAGAGGAGGATTACGAAATGCCACTGATCTTAGGCCGCCCCTTTCTCTCAACCGGCGGTGCACTTATAGACGCTCGATCAAATCAAATCAAGCTCCGAGTCGGAGAAGAAGAATTGGATTTCAACATGGAAAAGCTGCAGAAGTTCCCGTCTGAGGGATCTTGTTCCATTTTTGATGTAATAGATAGTAGGAGTGAGGATGAGAGCATAGACTCTGTGACTGATGAGCCGAGCAAAGTTTCAAAACAGGTACTGAAGCCTGAAGGTGCAGAGCAACCAAGGAGCTGCAACGCTGTCCACTTCGAGGATCCTATCTCTGGGGACCTTGAAGAATTCGATGGAGTTGAGTTCATCCCGGAGGAAGAGGAAAGCACTGCTGAGGAAGAAATGGATCCTGTACTGACACAGGATCCTGAAGGTAAATCTGATCTCTCTCTCCCACTCATTTCTCGCAAATTGCTGCCTTCCGTTGAATGCCCACCAGAGCTTGAACTTAAAATACTTCCGGATCATCTTAAGTATGTTTTTCTCGCTGAACATAAAAGATTACCGGTGATTGTGTTAGCCAAGCTGACACAAGAACAAGAAAAAGCTCTGGTAGACATTCTAAAGAAATATGTACACGCAATCGGATGGACCATTTCTGATATAAAAGGAATAAGCCCCTCTGTTTGCATGCACATAATTTTAATGGAAGAGGAGTATAAGCCCTCAAGGCAACCACAAAGGCGTCTGAACCCCCATATGCAGGAAGTGGTAAGGAAAGAAGTTATCAAGCTCTTAGATGCTGGTATCATCTATCCTATCTCTGATAGCAAATGGGTTAGCCCAGTGCAGGTCGTACCGAAACGTGGGGGGATCTGTGTAACGACTAACGAGCAAGGAGAAGAAGTGGCGACGCGTCCAGTGACCGGTTGGAGAGTTTGCATCGACTACCGGAAGCTTAATACCGCTACCAGGAAGGACCATTTCCCCTTGCCATTCATTGATCAGATGCTGGAGAGGTTGGCCGGAAGGGAGTACTACTGCTTTTTGGATGGGTACTCTGGCTATAATCAGATTGTAATAGCTAGTGAGGATCACGACAAGACCACATTCACGTGCCCATATGGAACTTTTGCATACAGGCGCATGCCTTTTGGACTTTGTAATGCGCCTGCCACATTTCAAAGATGCATGATGTCAATTTTCTCAGAATTTATCGAAAAATGCATTGAAGTTTTCATGGACGACTTCTCTGTGTATGGAGATACTTTTGATGAATGCTTGACTAATCTTGCACAAATTTTGAAAAGATGTGAGGACACCAACCTAGTGTTGAACTGGGAGAAGTGCCATTTCATGGTCACCGAAGGAATAGTGTTGGGTCACCGCATCTCGCGCGCAGGTATCGAAGTCGACAGAGCTAAGGTTTCCGTCATCTCAAACCTTCCATTGCCTAATTCAATAAAAGCAGTTAGGAGTTTCTTAGGGCATGCCGGTTTCTACCGGAGATTCATAAAAGACTTTTCTAAAATTGCCAAGCCGCTCACTAACTTGCTTTGTAAAGAAAATCCTTTTGTAATAAATGAAGCGTGTGTTCAAGCCTTTGACACGCTCAAAGAAATGTTGATTTCCGCTCCAATAGTGCAACCACCCGATTGGTCAATGCCTTTCGAGGTAATGTGTGATGCAAGTGATCTCGCAGTGGGTGCAGTTCTTGGGCAACATAAGGAAGGGAAGCATTGTGTAATTCATTACGCAAGTCATGCCCTGAATGAGGCCCAAATTAACTACACCACCACGGAGAAGGAGATGTATGCTGTGGTTTTTGCGTTTGACAAATTCAGACAATATCTTATTGGTACAAAAACCACAGTGTACACAGATCACTCTGCACTGAGATACTTGTTTAGCAAACAAGACGCCAAACCTCGATTAATCAGGTGGGTACTTTTGTTGCAAGAATTTAACATTATAATAAAAGATAGAAAAGGCAGAGACAATGGTGCTCCTGACCATTTGTCTCGACTAGAAAATGATAAAAATGAACTAGCCATAAATGAGAATTTTTCGGACGAGCAATTGTTCGCCTTGCATCTTCATGATCAAGCTTGCCCGTGGTTTTCCGATATTGCTAACTTTTTAGCATGCGGAATAACCCCACCATTTCAAAGCAGAGGCCACAAAGCGAGGTTCAACCGAGATGTAGTTAACTACTTCTGGGAAGACCCTTACCTCTTCAAGCATTGTGCAGATTCGATTATTAGACGATGTGTAACTGAGCACGAGGCTTATCAAATCGCTAAGAAATGCCATGAATCGGAATATGGAGGTCACCATGGCCCCACTCGAACAGCTCATAAGGTACTTGAGTGCGGTTTTTATTGGCCTACCATTTACGAGGATTGCAAAGCGTTTGTTAAAGCTTGCGACAGATGCCAAAGACTAGGGAATATCTCCAAGAGGGATGAGATGCCTCAACAAGGAATTCTCACTCTCGAGATTTTCGATGTATGGGGTATTGACTTCATGGGACCATTTCCGACATCTGATGGGAACCATTACATCTTGGTAGCTGTCGATTACGTTTCCAAGTGGGTTGAGGCTGTTGCACTGCCAACCAATGATGGCAACCAGGTCGTCAAATTTTTGAAAAATAACATTTTCAATAGATTTGGTGTACCCAGGGTGATCATATCAGATGGAGGAACCCATTTTGTTAATAAAGCATTTGCAAATCTCATGAGCAAAAACGGGATTCTCCACAAGATCGGCACGCCTTATCATCCCCAAACCAGTGGTCAAGTCGAGGTCTCTAACCGCGAAATCAAACATATACTCGAGGCCACTGTGGGGACAACTCGCAAAGATTGGTCACGTAAGCTCAATGATGCTTTATGGGCATACCGCACTGCATTCAAGACTCCCATTGGGATGTCTCCTTACAGACTCATCTTCGGAAAAGCCTGTCATTTGCCCGTAGAACTAGAGCATAAGGCTTACTGGGCCGTACGAATGCTCAATTTTGACTCCCGAGTTGCCCAGAGTAAGCGCAAGTTGGACCTCAATGAAATTGAGGAAATACGTGCGCAAGCTTATGAAAGCTCGAGGATTTATAAAGAGCGGACCCAGAAGTTGCACGATCGTCGTATTAAATCTAAACACTTCTATGTTGGCCAGAAGGTCTTGTTATTCAATTCTAGGTTGAAGCTATTCCCCGGAAAGCTTAAATCCAGATGGGAAGGGCCATATGAAGTGATGCACGTGTTTGAAAGTGGAGCTGTCAGGATCCGAACTGACAAGGGAGAGCTGGTGGTGAATGGACACAGACTGAAGGAGTATCTTGGGCAGTTCGACCCCGAAAAAGAAGCTCAGATGACATCAGAACCGGCTTGTGTTCAATAAATATTATACCTATATCTTCTTACTTATTTATTATTTTCTTCATTTATTTTTTATTGGGACAAAGTATCCAAAAATCAAGTGAACATTTAGAGTACTAAGACTCTAAATGTGAGGATGTTGATATTTGGAGAAAACCTAATACCTTTTCATAATTGTTTTGCAGGAATTCGAGGAACCAACAAAAAGAAAGATAAAGCTTCCAAAAACCAGGTTCCCGGTTGGGATAACATTATATTTAATGGAGGTTGATTTTGGAATTTAGAGAAATCTAAAATCCAGAATACATTCATAAAATAAGATTGTTAACCCAACCTAATTTATGCAAGCAATATGTTTTAGGTTCTCATTCGGTGTAGATATGTTAGCTTTTGAGTTCATATAATTTTTGGAAAACCTAAAAATTTTCCTAAGTCTTGAATGTGGTATACTTCTCATTTCAAGAAAATTCGAATTAATTCGAATTCCTTGGAACATACCACATAAGACATTTTGCCTTGGAATTTTTCACTCTCGGATTTGTTAATTCGAGTTATTCTAGCAATTCGAATTAATTCGAATTGCCATGAAAATTCGAATTGGCAACCAAGGCAAACAAAATTTTCGGATTTATTTAGGCCAAGTAGTGCAATTCGAATTATAAGGCAATTCGAATTAATTCGAATTGCCTAACTAATTCGAATTAGCAGGCACAAGGCATTTTCCTTAGCAAGTGAGCAATTCGAGTTATTCTAGCAATTCGAATTAATTCGAATTGCCTGAATAATTCGAATTAGCTCATTTCAGTCTTGTGCAAGTTTTGCCCACATTCTCAAGTTCGAATTGTGAGTCAATTCGAATTAATTCGAATTGATCTCAATAATTCGAACTTGTTTGGTTTCTCTGTTTTTCAAGCCAATTCGAATTAATTCGAATTGGCCTGAATAACTCGCATCTCTCACAGATAGCATCAATTCGAATTAATTCGAATTGATGCAATAATTCGAACTCCCCTTCCAAAATCCTTTTTATACCCTTCTTTCCCTCTCATTTCCCTCACTTTCACTTCCCACACTTCCAAAATCCACCGCTCCCTCTCTCGCGAAACCCTTATTCCTCGCGAAACCAGTCGCTCTTCTCAAGCTTTCCTCCGGCCAAATCACTCGGAAATGGCTTCGTCGTCATCCAACCCTAGTGGGAGCAGGGGGTAAGTGTTTCTTTTCCGTTTTCGCACTCGGTTTCGCAGTTTACAGTTTTGTCTTTTCATCTCCCGTGCGAAATCAAGGTTGGGGAGGGGAATGCTTTTGTTTCTCATGATGAGAAGAGTGGGAAAGTGGTCGGAGTGCGTTGAGTTTGTTCAGAAACGGGGTAGAAATCGACTAGGCAGAACCAAGGGCTCTAAGTTTTGTGTTCTTAACTGCCATTTAAGGGTTCGAAGTTGTCTGTGGTAAAGGAGATGTTCTTATTTTGAAAATGAGGGTCTCACAACCCTTAAAAATTTGATTTTTTTTTGTTCTTACTGTAGTATTGTTGTTCCATTTATATCTCTAGGTATATTTGTGTTATCTGTATTTGTGTTTTGCTAATCTGTGAATAGGGTTAACACGGTGGTCACGCTTTGTTCAGCCACTGTGTTGCTTTTCAATAGATAATTGTTGATGATGACTGAAAATGCATATTGATAATATCTACAAAATTCATGTTTTTAAAGTATGAGTTTTGTTGGTGACATTAGTACATTACAGTAGTATAGATGGATCAACTGTTCTCGTTTCTGTTAGTGTTTGCATGTATAATATTATATAAATATTTTGGTAATAAATGCTTTAGTCGGGTACATGTTGCCCATACATTGCAAACTCAACTCTGGAAGTTGATTTTTGCACATCCGGGACACATGGTACAGACGAAACCATGCCAAAATTTTTCCAACACTTTTGGCATGCCATTTATGTGTAAAAAGACGAAATGATAGATTGTTCTTTTTGTTTAAAGTGTTTGATCTTTGTCAACTTGGAACAAGTGGGAAATACTTGTAAGGAATGTTTTGTTTTATTCCTTAAAAACCCACTTTCCAAAATAAAATCCAAATGGGGGACCACTTACACCCCCAATTTCATTAAATAAACAAGTCAACACCTTTTTATAAAAATCCAAAAGTTGCCTTTTGTATGTATGCGTGTCTAATTTTTTATCTTTATTTCTTATCTTTGGTCACGGTCCATTATACATACTAGTAATTGCATAATCTGTCACTTACATTCGATTGTCATCATTAATCTCTTATCTTTCCTACCTCACATGATTTAAATCACTTCTTAAGTGATAAAAATCAAATTCCTTCGTAGGCTCAATAACCTACGAAATTCTCTCTTTTTGGTCCTTTGACCACCCAAAAACATCTTAGACTATTTATAGTCCAAGAAAAATTTCTAAGGATTCAGGATCCTTCTCTCTCTCTTGCTTTCCTTATTTTTGTATAATAAGAGTAGATTTGATAATCTGACCACTTGGACTTTCATAGTGTGCCTCAAGTGAGACAGGTGTTAGAAAGTGAACTGTATTTCGAAGTGGCTGAAGGTATTAGGCTGAGGGTCTCAGACCTAATCATCTCTCCATGTCTTTTCAGAGACATCATCCCCCTAGCACCAAACGAAGATCACGAGGAAGAAACTCAACTACTGGATCTGCCAGTAGAGCTCCTAGGAGAAATCCTCTCCCGCATCGGAGAGGATTGCATCAAGAAAGTGTGGAGGGTCAGAGGAGTGTGCACCAAGCTAAGGGACGCATCTGATCTTCCCATCGTCTACAGAAGGTGTGAACTGGAAACCACCATCGTCAAGATGTGGGAGCAGAGGTTGGAACCGCAAAAAGAGGCACTCATGGCCAAATGCGAAGAAGCTGGCAACTATAACCTGAAACTCATCCCAGCCCTGCAGGCATTCGGAGCAGGAAACGAGACCCTGGCTTGTGAGCTCCTAAAGGAAGGGATTGAGGACAACCACAAGGCCTCAATCTTTGTCCGGGGATACATGCTGCTCAGCAAGCTGGACAATGAACAGGTCCAGCAGGGAGTGTCAATGATCGACAAGATCATAACCAGCAGGTTCGTCATGCAATACGTTGGGACCAACGTCTTCGCATGGTTGGCTGATAGCCTGGAGACACCCGACCTGTTTGGAAATCAAGGACCAAGGGTCTACTGGACCAGGGTAATGGAGGAAGATGAGGATGACATGGTAGATTTCTGCGTACCCTGCAGCTTGACGAATTATGTCCACTGGACCAGAATCTTCTTCCAAGGATAGAGGGGAGAGATGCTGAAGAAGGACTGAATCTGTAAAGATTCACTTTTGACTGGACTGACTGGGACTATGGTTGGGGTAATCTTTTGACTGATCTGTGATGCTAACCCATTCAAGTGTACAGCTTTGTCTGTATTTATATCAGGTTGTAATTAAGGTCGTGTACTGTAAAACGAACCTTAGAATTATCTGTTATGATGGGTGTACGACGTATTTTGGGCAGTCGTACATTTATTGCTTTCCACAAGAGAATTCCGTCCTGAGTTCTCCATTATTTGAAAAAGATGTGTGACAGTCCAAGATGAATAAGTGACTGTCACGCCAAAAACAAGCTGTGACATGCTTGCATGTTCACAGTGTCTCTTTTTACTGCTTTCAATTAAACAAACCGGCATAAAACAAGCATAAATCTGTCACCTAAATTCACATGTTGAATTCAGGCTGATGACGAAGTCTTCGGACTATTACATTGGGATAAAACAATTAAAAATATGCATGACATAAATTCTCGAAGTTTTGAGCTATAAAAATCCAATGATATGATCACTTGAAAGACTAACAAACTTTCATGTTGAGAATTTGATTGAATAAGTTGTAAGAATTTTTTTCAAAGGTTAAATTTGAGAATAAATGTATGACATGATCAAACCGTCCCTTGTGAGATCTGAGCCGAGTCATTTTTACTCAATACTTCTTTGATTGTGTGAATCAATTCGATTAAAGGGCACTAGAACTTGCAATTGGGACCGATTCAAGACCATGCCATATTCCCGAAATCGAGCATATGATCGAGGCACTTAGAAAAACCCAAAATTTTGGCTTTCGTTTGAATTCCAAACCCAAAAACATTTTCCCTTTAGGATTAACCAATCTGAGCCTTTAAACCTAATTTTTCTTTGAAGCCACTATATTACTCCTAGCCTTACAAAAAGACCAAGAAAATCAAACCCAAGTGTACATGAGCCATCCCATCAAGGCATTGTAATCTTTAATCATCAATTATGTATCAAACGGTATGCCATAAACCGATTCAAAAAAAAAAAAAAAAGTAGAGAAGAAGTTGAGACCTATTCAACAAGAATAAATTGCAAATGACAAAGCAAATTAGACAAAGTCTAATGTCATGCAATGGAAAAAGAAAAACAAAAGAAAAATAGAAATGATGATGATTATAGATTCTACAAAATGCCAAGTTATGGTGGGATGGTGTCATGTCACTTTTTAGCCCAATAATTCCTTTTCCTACCAAATGTTACAACCGTATGCCCCGTTACAACCTTGAATAAGACCTCGGGATCTCGATTTGAGGAAATGAGCCGGTGGCGAGTTGGTCCAGTTGCAAGCTTATGGGAGAATTTAATTGAATTTGATCTTGAGTGTTAATGATAAAAGCCAATCTTGAGAGTGAGTGAACTTCCCGATTCTACTATACGTGAGGCTCTGCTTTGATTGATTAATGATTCATGTCATGCCTAAATTCAAGAATTAAGCCAATGTGATTTTCTAAACACATATTCAAGAAGAATTAACAATAATGATTGACTTGTGTGTTCACTCAAGTGAGAAGTATCATTCCATTAAACACTGCAACCAAGAGAGTTTAATACTTGTAATTTTGATTGTCTTATCCCAATATAAAAAGAATGAAATTTCTGAGGCCACGCAAATGGATTGAATATGCAGAGTCCAAGCTCCTAGGAGCACTGACTCTGACTGCTCGGGGACGATCAGTATTAAATGTGAGGATGTTGATAATGGCCAAAATTGTCCATTATTTTCAATCCATTTCCGTGTCTGAGACGGACATTTTGATCGTGATTCCATCTTATTTCAATAAGAAAGCAGTTGAATTTGACAGATTAATGCGAGTTTGTAAAAACATCGAGCCGGTAACAAAAAGACACAAAATATGCAATTTTAATTGTATTTGTGTTAGAAAAATCCAAAAACATGAAAAAAGGGAAAAAGAAAAGAAAAAGGAATAAAAAGATGGGCAAAAGAATAATAGAGCCCACAAAAATCCAAAAAGATGGGAAAAAGATTGAAAATCCCACAACTGAAAATTTGGTTAAGTGTTGAAGCACAATTCGAATTGTAGGCAATTCGAATTAATTCGAATTGCACAACAATTCGAACTGCTAAAGAGAGCAAAGAATTGGTTAAGTGTTGGAAGGGATGCAGAAGTCTAATTCGAATTATTCAAGTTCGAATTAATTCGAATTAGGGAATGAAGAAAGAAGAAACCCAAAGGCAAGAAGAAGATGCAATTCGAATTGTCCAATTCGAATTAATTCGAATTGGCACAAACAATTCGAATTGCCAACAAGTGCAAGGAAGCCAAGCAGAAACCCTTACTCAGTTCGAGAAAAGATGCAATTCGAATTGTCCAATTCGAATTAATTCGAATTGGCACAAACAATTCGAATTGACTACTGAAGGCTACAACTCCAGCTTAAGGAAGAGATCTCACAATTCGAATTAATTCGAATTGGTTGAGATAATTCGAACTTCACTCAACAACTCATCCAAAGAAAGCTGAGCACAACATTGGTGGGCCTAGGGTTTTGAAGATTGTCTATAAAAGCAGATCTTCCACAACAGAATAAGAAGATCAAGAATTTTTAACCAAAAGGCAGCTTGGGACAAAAAGAACAGCAGGAGGTTCCACACCCCTTAAGGGTTAGGTAGGTAGTTTAGATTAGTTTAGTTTATTTTTCTTGCAAGTAGTGTAATCTTTACATGATTTGATCTTAGTTTAGTGTAGAAGCAGTTTGTGTAACCTTTAGAGTAGCCATTTTCCATATGTTTACATGCTTTCTAGTTAGAATAAACCCTACCTTCAAGCTAATGATGGTTTTGGGTTCTTATTTTGCTTTCAAGTGTCAATACAAGGAAAATTTCCAGAAATGGTTTTATCCATTTGTTTTGGCACTCTTTAATGCTTTCCCTAGAAATAAATGCTTAGTGTTTGTTTGTTTCAACTAGGTTACATTTATTATGTCCTAGTTGACATTCAAACTTAATAAATGCATGTTTGATGGGTTTTTGGCTTGATTTAGTGCCTTAGAGCTTCAAATAAGTGTTCTTAGGTTTTAGATGTTTTTAATGTCTGTGTTAATTTATATTTAAGTTTTATTCTTCTTGTCTTAATCGTATTTTATGCTACCTTAGATAACTTGAGTGTTCTTAGTTTACTCATGTAGTTCTTAGATAACTAGATGTTTTAGGCTCTTTGATCTTTGATTTCTTGTTTGTAGAAATAGGGTTTGAATCTGGCCAATACCCACTAGACATGTATTCGTTTATTTCTTGAAAATCTCACTAGGGTGGCTGTGAAATGACACTGATGTGAGATGAAGGATTTAGCAAATCTAAACCCATCATTACAGTACAGTGTTCACCTAACCCATACTTGTGAGAACAAAATATTGTTGTTGTCTGAAAATATGTGATTCGAATTGAGGCAATTCGAATTAATTCGAATTGCTAAGAGAAATTCGAATTGCATAGCCAAACAATTCTCTTCATGTGGTTTTCAACCAATTCGAATTATTCCATTCGAGTTAATTCGAACTGCTCAACAATTCGAATTTGGGTTGAAAACCACATTGTATCCATTGCCACCCATTCATGCCTTAGTTTATTTTCCACCCTTTACCAATTCGAATTGTTGCAATTCGAATTAATTCGAATTGCTAGAATAATTCGAACTCACCCTCCCTTTGAGGTAAATGCCTTAGTCAATGTGAGCAAGAAAGGGACTTCGCCAATTCGAGTTATCCAATTCGAATTAATTCGAATTGGCCGATAATTCGAATTAGATGATGCTCCAATTTCTAGCAATGATCAATTGAGTAAGTAATACTTCATCCTTCATGCAATCTCAATTCGAATTACCCCAATAATTCGAATTGAACTATCCCCTCTATTTTGAAAACTCCAAAAATATTTTCTTTCATGATTTGTGTAAGTTGCATGGGTGTATTGGGCCTAGGCCTATTTCACCTAACTTTATCCATTACACATTTCAGCCCATTTAGTGTCCACTTATTGTGTGCTTCACACCCACACAATACCAAAAATATTTTCTTACTTTCTTGTTTTCTCTTTCATTGTGTGTATGAACGGATAATGAGAAACACCACAGGTTAATGTTGGTGAAAGGTCCTCTCACAGGGATATCGACTAACCCGTCTTCTGTATGTTAATCATTATCTGTTATTTTGCATGATCTGGTTAGTGGTTGGTGGAAGCTTCGGCGAGCGTTCTCTTCACTAAGAGTATCGATTAGTCACTCAGCCAATTCCTAATCAGATACAGTTTTAATTTTCCTTATCTTAATTTCTCAACCTGAATTCAAGTTGCAATAGTATCAACTGATGTCGACCAACATCAGTTGAGAAATATTACAGCAAGAAATATGTGGGTTCTTCTGCCAATCATAGACGAAAGAAAACTAAATGACGGCGGTCACCGTTGTTTGGAATTCTTTCTGTCTAAAATCAGTCATCTGGGAAAATTGGGAACCGGACAGCAGATGTTTGCAGTCCGGAAAACCCCAACTATCTCTGGCACTCCTTTTTAGCCGATTTCTTCTCATCTCAGGCTAATCCATCTTGTGTATCGCATTCTGTCTAACCCCACCATATATTTTGGGGTATTTTATTTTCCTTTTCATATACTTGTATGCATGATACTATTATGTATATGTTCCGGTCATATCATTATTTTGGGGATCCTTCCCCTTGGACACAGAAGTCTTGATTTAAATCTGATGTTGCATAATAAACTTCCTACAAAAAATCCTTTATAAAATCCGGATCTGAGTAAGGGATAAATTCAACAGTTATGACTAATTCATATTCCACTGGGGGTTGATTTTGAGAGCTTAGAAGCAGAGTCAGCGATTAGGTCTCACCTAGACTGAAAGGATCTGCGTTTTAATTGAGAGTTTAGTACCTGTCTAGGGAATGATTTTCAAATATCGATTGGTTTCTCAAAAGTGCTGTGTGTTGGAAATCTGATATTAGATATCGCATTAAGTCAATATCCACTTGGGTGTAGATGAGATGTGATAAATAATACTAGAGGAACAACATATAGGCCTTGGTGAATTTCTAAGGTATGGTTGAGTATTCCTTCGACTACTATCTTCTTCTGCCAAAGTCTAGAATTGAGTCTTGAGTGAGTACATCCGGAATAGGTTCATTTATGGATCTGTTTCATTTAGTTTGTATCTCATAACTACCCAGATGTTGTAAGCCCTGTGGCTTATTGATATCTCGGGGGTTCTTGATCTGCATCTGGTCACCAAGACCAGGGGCTCTTTTATACTAACGGAAAGAGACGTTTTTAACGCTTCCGAGTGATAGATTTAAATGCTTTCTTTACAGCTTTCTTACTGCTTCCCTTTAAAATGCTTTCATAGAGGTCACTCGGAAGAATTAGGGGCTGTCCATCTGTTAAAAGGTTTGAGAGTTATGGAATGGTTTGGGGCTTGTTTTGAAACTTTGGGTGTGACATGGGGGAATGATAGGAGTACTTGGCACGTCAACTAATGATTTGTCAGGTGTTGCTTGTCCACCACAGATGAATAATACGCCTTAGCATGGCCATGTGAGGGCAGTTGTGAGTCTGTGGTATCTTAGAAATTGAGGTCGTAAGAGCATGTAAATTCTCACCGTAAGTACCTGTCTGTTAAAGGGAACAAGGTGTAGAAAGCATGAGAATTAGCTAACTGGAGGATTATCCCAAACTGAGATCTGTGTATAAAAAAATGGAAGTTTAATTGTGTTTCATCTGAATCTTGTCCAATCTTTATTATTTCCTCCCTGTCCCTTCTGTCATATTTAAATCTGCTTTCTAGATAGTGTAGCATAATTTTAGATTGCTTTCATAGTATAGATTTAATTGCTTTCTTAGACCTAATTTACCATGCTTTGTAGAATAATTTTTACTGCTTTCATGATCTGGTTTAAATTATGCCAAGTAGTTGTTAGAAACCCTTGCAAAACTTGAAACGAGTAACCGAGTGGAAAATCTTAGTAAACGACGTGGGCCCTGCTTCCATCGCACATCCTCCAGTGAACGATCCGGTACTTACTATAAATTACTGCAATTTTTGACCCGTGCGCTTTCGGGAGCACAGTTTCGTGACACGAGTAAATAAAAACAACATTTTGAGAAAATACTCATGTAGTGGGAAGAAGTTCAAAAGTTTCATGGCGCTATTGCCGGGGATCATAACTTGGGAGCGCCATGAAATGGGAAATTGTATTTAGACGATTCTTCACTCCCCGGCGGCGTAATGAAGCCCGTCAAAAGTTTCATGGCGCCGTTGCCGGGGAGGATGCAGCGCAGTTGCAATAAACATTACTCTATTAAGTATACTGGTATCTGGTAAGGTTGAATCGTTTATCCCGCGCAGGTATCTTCTTGACATGAAATTAAGAGAAGCATTGTGGTGCAGATACCTAGGACTTTCAGGGTGACAGACTGAAGGTCCATCCCGGTTGCACCATGATACTTGTCAAAAGTTTCATGACTGGAAGGACTACAGCGCTATTTGAACCCCACGGGAGTAATACAAAGGGAAATCTTAATATATCCTTAAACCCCTTCCCTACATCATAACTCTTATCATTTAATAAATCCACACCTGATATTTCAGAAAATTACTCGTGTTGGCGAAGCTCGTCAAAAGTTTCATCAAGTAAGATCTTGTTGTATTCGTCTAATCTTGTAGTTTTAGAGAATCAAATTTTTATAACTTTTCTGTGTACACAATTTAAGTTATTAACCGTGAAAAATGTGTATCGACATCCGTGTCGGAGGCTTCTGTAACAAAAATAATGAGAAGGAAGAAGTTAGCATATACTCCCTCCGTTTTCTGAAAATTGAAACGGACTCACAGTGCATGCAGTCCAATGCACATTTTAAGTCATTAATAACTCAAGTTCGGTACAAGTAAAAATTCTTAAAGTTCGATATTTGAAAACTAATCGACGAGACGAATCTAACAAGATCCCACTTGACTATATTTTAACTTGGATAACTATGATAAAACTTTAAATCAAAGTGCGTGTGTGAACAGTACTCAATTTCCAAATGTTACAATATTTCAAAAACGGAGGGAGTATAACATATTAAATAGGTTAAAACTTGTAAACCACTTAGTATTAAATAACATATATTACATATATGACATATTAAATAGGTTAAAACTCTTCTCGTAAATAATTAAACTCATTCCAATAATGTCATTTTTTTAAACAATCTATACATGCTAGGGAAGGGAAGGGAATGAGAGTCTATGCCACACAAATTACAAAGGAATAAGGGGTTCGAGTGAAAACCGAACCCAACCTATAGTTTAGGAGTCGGATGATTTAACGAGGCCAAATCTCTATCTCCCATTTCAATTATGTCATTGAATTAACAATCAAGTGAATCAATTATTTTCTATTTATGTAGTAGTATTATTTTTATTACATGTTGATGTTGAGGTCCCGCATTACCCTATCAAAGCAATTACTTTCATTTTCTGCTTTCTGACACTTTTTTATCTTTTTTTTTTTCTGATCTCAACCCTTTTTCATATGAAAAACATGGAGTCCCGTGTATTCTTAATTTAATTTATTTGTTTTGGCTTTTTCTTCTTAACAATTGGGATGCATTGTATTTTTAGTATTAAATTTCTTTTATCTTGTTTGGGGAGATAATATAATGTGTAAGAGAAATAAGTTGTAATTGATTTGATACTTTTATATTTTTATTTGAATATTATAAAAATAATACCGGATATAAGGGAAACAGAGTTTCATGATTGGGTAAAATAAATTTAAAGAAATAATTATTGAATTTGGAATTTTTTCGTTCATACTGAATAGAGGAAAATTAAATATAAAATATTATTGAGGAAATTAAAAAAAAAATTATACGTGAAAAGTTGGTTACTTTGTTTGACACAAAAATATATTTTGTTTTCTTTCTCTCTCTTTGAAATAAAATTCCTGTGTCTTTTGTAAACAAATTTAAGTTTTTTCTCTTATTTAATAAATATTAATTAAAATATTACATATATATTAACAAAGTTTATAATAATTCAAACAAAATAAGAAAAAAGCTAGGGTTTCATGGAAGCCGAGTACTCTCTGCCGCCCTCCCCTCAACCTCCACTGCCTATTCCACCGCCCCCTCCCGATCCGACTACGGCCGCTCCTACCCCGTCAAGACCTTCCTTCCGCGACATTACCATCCCCCGACCCCCCTCTGCTACCCCTTCAGATACTGATGATACTACGCCGCTCTCCGAATTGGTCACCTTTGACTTGGTGGATGACAATCCCCTCCTTCCGTCCATTGATTTTGATGATGCTGCTATTGCCAGACTCAGTGCCCCCTTTGTTGACGCCCTCGTCGTCCAACCTTTGGGTAAAAGATTCAGTCTTGCCACCATGCAAACGGGCCTCGTACGACTCTGGAAACCTAAAAGTGATTTCAAAGTTGTTGATAGCGATAAGGGTTACTTCCTCGTGAAGTTTGGATCGGAGGAGGATCGTCGGAATGCATTGTATAATGGTCCTTGGTCCTTGTTTGATCACCATCTTGCAGTGGCCCCTTGGACGAAAGATACCCATGCCAATGCCGGCGTGGTTACGCGCACATCCGTCTGGATTAGGTTTCCTGGACTAGATCCGATATATTATGAAGAAGAGGCACTCATGCTTATTGCCAAGACAGTAGGCACCCCGTCTCGTGTCGATGTTAACTCCAAAGATTTGCACCGTGGATGATTCGCGCGCGTGTGTGTAGAAATTGACTTGGCCAAACCCGTGGTCGGGAAAGTCCGCGTTGCAGGGTGTTGGCAGCCTGTTGCATACGAGGGGCTACATCATATATGTACTTCTTGTGGTCGGTTTCGATTTAATCTTGAGGAATGTCTGCACCACCCTCAGCCTTCAGGTGCGGCGCCCCCGGTCAATCTGTCCCCTGATCAAGCAGGAGAGGTTCATGCTGTTGGCCCTAAAGATAATAGTGTGGAAGGTGGCGCCAGGCAGGAGGAGAGGGCTACGGAGGCACCCGCCCCATCTCCCCCGTCACAGGCCCCGGTTAAGGTTACCAAGGATGTCACGACTGCATTGCAGGTGGCTACTCATGGAGATTGGATCCATGTTACTCGACCACCTCGTCCAAATAGACGTGTAGATCGCCCAGGCAGTGGAGGGTTTCCGCTACAAGATCGTACTAATACTCTGAGCAACGACAGGTCGTTTAGTGTTGACAACAAGGGAAAACAAAAGGCGATCATCCCACATAGCAAAGGGGGCCATGGGGCTGCACAAGACAATGCAGCTGATGATGGAGATTATAGGCCGGATGTGAAACATTACAAAGGCAAGCGGCAGCGTCGGGCCTTGGGGTCGGGTCAGACTTCTGGCCTAACATCTGAGCCTGCTGGTGTAGCGGTTAATTGTCCCAATCCATTTGATGCTTTGGTGGTATTGGGGAGTAACATGGATGTGGAGCCATTGGGGGTAGGGTTAGGTGCTCAACCTGACGTTGCTGCCCATGATTGAGTTCCATGATTTCGATATCCTTGCATGGAATACTCGTGGCGCCATGCAGAGGAATACACTACGCCACCTTTTGGATCTCCTTCGGTTGAAGTCTCCGTCGTTGCTAATTATTATGGAGCCGCGGGGACTATTTCATCGTCTCCAAGTACCTCTCTACAGGTGTAACTATGAAGCGGTACAGATTAATGAATCTGTTGGTCAGGCAGGTGGCTTATGGGTCCTCCGGCGCATCGGCCTGCCAACGTCCATATCTATTGTTTCTATCCACCCCAGGATCATTACTCTCTGATTATCGAGTGGACTAGTGGCCTGGTATGTTTCTGCTATATATGCTAATCCTTGCACTAGGGATCGTGAAGGAGATTGGAATCTCATGCGCCAGATTAGCAACTTGATTGATGGGCCTTGGTTGGCTCTGGGAGATTGGAATGACATTCTTTATCCATCAGAGGTCGAAGGCCTGGATTTTGATACCCGCCGCGCTCAAGGTTTTCGTGATATGCTTGATGACTGTGGGTTGCGGACGCTACACACGACGGGCGATAGATTCACTTGGCAGCGCAATAATACAGGGGGGCCGCTTGCTCGAAAGAGACTTGATAGGGCGGTAGCCAATGTGGCATAGTCAACTTTATTTCCAGGAGGGTTTGTGGAAGTCCTGCCCAAGAGGTCTTCTGATCACAGTGTCCTGTACCTGAGATGTTGTGAACATATGGGTAGCAATGGTCAGCGCCCCTTCCGATGGGAACAGGCTTGGACATCTCACCCGGATTATGAGCATATTGTGGATCTCGCATGGAATGGGGATGGCCACACTATTCTTGAGAAGTGTAACCAGGTTAGAGAATCTTCCCTTCACTTTAATAAGTATACATTTGGTCATATTCGCAAGCGGAAGAGTCGACTCCTTCGCCGTTTGGCGGGTATCCGAAGAGTTCTATGTTGAGTGGATTCAGCCTTCTTGACACTTTTGGAATCCAAACTCTCTCTTGATTTAGATGAAGTTCTTCGTCAGGAGGAGATGTTATGGGCACAAAAATCAAGGGACAAATGGATTCAACATGGGGATAGTAACACGAAATATTTTCACAATCAAACCCTCATTCGACGAAGGTGTAGCATGATAATCGGACTTGAGATTGATGGGCAGTGGTCCTCGGATGATACTGAGTTACGCAACCATGCAGTTGCTCACTTCAGTGCATTGTTCTCCTATTCTCCTCGGCCTTCTCCTTCACACAGCAGCCTGGTCCATCTCCCTAGTATTGAACGGATTGAAGGGCTTGACAGGGAGGTGGATAGGGAGGAGGTGTGCACGGCTGTAAAAAGTCTCAGAAGTCTGTCTGCCCCGGGGCCTGATGGCCTGCCACCTTTCTTTTACAAAAAATATTGGAATACAGTTTGTGAGGATATTATCATATTTGTCCAGGATGCTGTCCGTACGGGACATTTCGAACCTAGCCTGGCCGAAACATTTATATGCTTGATTCCCAAGCTGGACGTTCCACGAGAGATTCGACATTATCGCCCCATCAGCTTATGCAATGTCAGCTATAAAATCTTAACTAAGGTTTTAGTCAATCGCCTCCGACCGATCCTCCAGTCTTACATCGGTCCTTTCCAATCTGCGTTCTTGCCAGGGAGGGGAACAGTTGGGAACGCGATCATCCTGCAAGAGGTGTTGGCCGCCTTCAAAAATAAGCAAAAACGCGCTCAATTGATTTTGCTTAAAGTTGACCTGGAAAAAGCATACGATAACATCCGTTGGGATTTTTTGGAAGAATGCCTCCAAGACATGAATCTCCCTCCTTCCCTTATCCGCATCATCATGTTTTGTGTGCGGTCACCGAGCTACTCTATATTATGGAATGGTGTTTGCTTGCCGCCGTTCATCCCGGGCAAGGGTATTCGCCAAGTAGACCCCTTATCCCCGTATCTTTTCATCGTTGTTATGGAAAAGCTATCACGCACCATTAGTGCTCGAGTGGAAGCGGGGATCTGGCGGCCTGTGTCCATCGGTCGTGATGTCACCCCTATCTCCCATTTGATGTTTGCCGACGACCTTCTATTGTTCTCTGAGGCCTCGCTAGACAGCATCCACTGCTTAGATAATGTGCTTAACGACTTTGCGGGTCAGGCAGGGTTAAAGGTGAACTCCCGAAAATCCATAGGCCTTGCTTCTGCTCAGGTGCCTCCTCCTACTGTGCAGGCCTTCGCTGCCATCCTCAACGTTGAGTTTACTACTGATATTGGGCATTATCTCGGCTTTCCCATAATAGCTGGTGCGGTTAGAGCTTGTCACCTCGAATTTTTGATTGAAAAGTTGCACAAGAAGATGGCTTCATGGAAACGTGGCCTCCTCAATAAGGCCGGACGCCTTGCCCTCGCTCGGTCTGTTCTATCTGCCGTGCCTTCGTACCTTATGCAAACCTTGTGGTTCCCCTCCTCCACTTGTGACAGCATAGATAGGGTGGTTCGGAAGTTTCTCTGGAAGTACGGCCAAGGTCGAGGAATTCACTTGGTGAATTGGAATAAGGTGGCAGCCCCTCGTAATAGGGGAGGCCTTGGCTTAAGGAAATGTCGAGACATGAACATCGCTATGCTTGGGAAACTCTACATCGATGTTGTTACTATGTCTCCAAAGGCGTGGGTTAATTTTCTTGTAGCTAAATATGGTTGTGGGGGCGGGCTGTTCCCCCAAAGACCGGCGTCCTCAACAACGTACCGAGCTCTCCAGCATGTGGTTCCCTTCCTCAGCGATGGCGTGCGGATTCGGCTGGGTCAGGGGGAGTGTAATTTCTGGTACACAAATTGGCTACCAGGAGGGCCATTGGCGAATCGGATTCCCTATGTTCACATCTCGGATACCCTGCTTAAGGTTCGTGATATGTTTGATGGCGATAAATGGTGTTGGGAGAAGATCTCTATATTACTGCCTCAAAACATCCTGGATGAGGTAATGAGATTTGGTCCACCTTCATTGCATCCCTCTGCAGTTGATCGGCTTGTTTGGATGGGGGATACCTCCGGAAAATATTTTGTCTCCTCGGGCTACGAGTGGGTACTGCATCGGCGTGGAGTCTACAAGGACAAGCTTCGGGGTTGGATATGGAAGCTCCCTTGTCCGCAGAAAGTTCGACTCTTGGTATGGCTTTTAGTGAACAACTCTCTGCCGTCCAATGCCTTGCGCTTCCGGAGGGGGATGGCTACCTCTGCGAGCTGCAATCTTTGTGATGCTCCGGAGGAGACGGCGTGGCATATCTTTTTCGAGTGTCCTTGGGCGGTACAGGCGTGGTCGCTTATGGGCTGCCCCTCCCAGCTCCCAAGGTCTGTTGATAGTGTGAATATCCCTCATGTCTTCCAGTCGTTCTGTCGTCGGCAAGCAGGTCACTTTTGGGCGTTGTTGTGGAACGTGTGGCTTGGCAGGAATGCATTTTGCATGCATGGTGAATTTCCTAGCAGCCATGCCACTGCTCGTAAGTCACGCCATCTTGGTATTGCTTTTGATAGGGTGTTTATGAAACAAGCCAAGCTTCGACAGCTTCGGTTGGTTTCTTGGAACCCGCATCGATATATGGGTATTATTCTACATGTTGATGGCAGCTCAATGGGTAACCCGGGGCCTGCTGGATTCGGGGGAGTTATTCGTACAGGTGATGGTCAATGGGTTGAGGGTTTTTCTGGATTCATTGGCGTTGCTTCTAATCTAGTAGCCGAACTCACTGGCATTTGGAAAGGTAGTCGGTTGCTGTTGCGAAAAGGCATTCTTGAGGCTCTATGTTTTTCTGACTCTTCTGAATCCATCCGGCTTCTTCACACAGGTGTCAATGAAGATCATATGCTATTCCCTATTGTGAAGAATATTTCGGATGTTCTTCGTCTTCGCCCGGGTTACAAATGGGCTCACACACTCAGAGAAGGCAACACGGTTGCAGATATCTTGGCGAAGAAAGGTGCCAAATCCTTGGAATTCTATACGACGTGGGTCTTCCCTCCGGACGATGCCCAAGGAAGTCTTACTGCTGATCGGCTGGGAACTTGGTTTCCTCGATTCTAGTTTTCCTATTTCCTTCTCTTCCTTCCCTTCTTGCTGTAGTATTTTTTAGTTTTCTTCTTTGCCGACGTTTTCACGTCACTATTATCAAAAAAAAAAGTTTATAATATATCCCACCACTCTTTCCTAGCATATATAGCTTGCAAAAAAAAAAATCATAATAAAGGGAATGTGGACTTGACATATTGGTCATGTCCCCTGACTTCTAACCTTATTATTAGGATTTCAATTCCCACCCGACTCCTTATCCCTCCCCTTTATCTCCCTTTTTAATTTATATGGTTTGAGCCCTCACACACCTTTGCCGATACATGAGTGTCAATGTTTACAAAAAAAAGTTCATAATATAAGTATTTATTAAATATTATTTTTTAATAAATTCAAAAATAATTTTTTTAACTACAAATAAATAAACTTGGATTTGATTAAATGAGTTATATATTTTTAATTAAATTATGGGTATTTTACAAATAAAATTTTTTTAAAAAATTGCATATTAATCCAATATGAATAATTTTTGATAAAAAAAATAAACTTATGGATTAAAAGTAAAAAGAGTAATTATCTGATGAGACTAAAAGTAAAAATTACAAAATACTTCCACTATTCCTTTTTAAATGTTACGGACATACATTTTACGCAATCCAATACATATTTTAAATCTTTCATAACTCAAATTGCATACAAGTAAAAATTATGAAAATTTAATATTCTAAATCTATACGATTAGACGAATCTAATAAGATCTCATTTAACTATATTTTATCTTATAAAATTGCATTAATAAATAGAAAATCAAAATCACTCAATGAACAATGTCAAAACTAAGAATGTGAATTTAAATACTCAATCCGTCATCAAATGATATTAACATTCCATGTTTTCACGCAATCCAATACAAATGTTTCACGATTAATACCTCAAATTGTATAAAATAAAAATTATAAAAATTTAATATTATAAAACTATGTGATTAGACGAATCTAACAAGATCTCACATGACTATGTTTTATATTATATAACTATGTTAAAAAGTCGAATCAAGGTTACTCAATTAATAGTGTTTACTATGTGAACGTTAATATGATTAAATGACGGAGGGAGTAGCAACGGAGGTAGTATGAGATAAAAAATGGGTGCCAAAATGAATTTTTTTCTTTAATGAATCAGAGTAAAACTCAAAAAGAGCAGTATAATTATGTGGCATGGACTCCCACCACCCATTCCCAGGCCTTCAATAGCTCATTAAAAAAAAAAAAAAGGTGTAAAAGTCTGATGTTGAGTGCTTTGAATATTTTTTCTTTAATGAATGAGCGTAAAAGTCAAAAAGGGCAGTATAGACATTTCATGGGCTTTTCAAGTCTGATGTTGACTACTTTGTCGTTGTCGTTAAAGAGCATCACGCCATCAAAGGAACCCACCCCATATTTATCGTCCAGCTACGTCAGTTTCATGTCTATAGACTAACTTGCTTTTTTAACTGTATTCGTGTTTTGCCGGTTCAAAAAATATGTTTCTTATCACAGATATAAAAAGTACTACTTCCTCCGTTCCTTTTTATCAGAGTTTTGTTACTGTTAATTGAGTAACTTTTATTCGACTTTTTAATACAGTTATATAGGACAAAAAAAATCAAGTAAGAGCTTGTTAGATTCGTCTAATCGTATAGATTTGGAATATCACAGTTTCATAATTTTTACTTATACGCAATTTGAATTATTGAAGATTGAAAACGTGTAAAATGTGGATCCGTGATAATTAAAAAGTAACGGAGTAAGTACTACGTTTTTTTACTCCAAATGACCGGAAAACCACGAAATAGTGATATCTGTATAATTAAGCGTTCCCTTGGTGGGAGACGGGCCACATTGTAAAATTATTATTTTAAAATTTCTTTTTTGCAATTTTTAAGATATTGACCGGGTGAACTGGCTGGCCAGTGTAATTTTTTAATTTTTTATTTTTAAGGTGTCTACTAGAGTGCCTGTTGTGTCGCCCAATGAGCCATCATGTAAAATTATTACTCCCTACGTCTTAATAATTATGTCTTATTTTGATTTTTGATACAATTCATTGATCAACTTTGATAAAATGTTACCACAATTATACAAGAGAAAAAACATATAGTCAAGTTTGGTCTTGTTAGATTCGTCTTATCATATAGTTTTGGATAGGGGTGAAAGTGGGGCGGATAATATCCGCCCGATCCGACGCCGTATTCGATTATATTCGAATTCGAATTCGAATTTTTATATCCGGCGGATATTTGGCGGATACGGGACCGGATATGGGATTGTAAATATCCGCCCGTTTCTGAAAAATCCGAATATCATGCGAATATTATCCGTATTTTCTATCCGAAAATCCGGAAATTTATATATATATTTATATATGTATATTATAATATATTATATTAACTATAAGATAAATAAGTAATACTATGGGCCTGTTTGGGAATTAGCTGTTAGCTGTTAACTGATTCTGTGAGTAATAATGAGTTAAAATTAGCTGTTTGACACTTTCTAGACTAACTTTTTGCCTAGAATAAGCTAAAATTCAAAATGCTGCTATTTGCAGCGGTTTCAAAAATAGCTGATTGAACACTGTTTTAAGTTATTTATATCTTTTTAAATAAGCTAATTTTTTTAAATTGTCTCACAATAAGCTAATTCTGAATTAGCTGTTTCGCCAAATAGGGCCATGTATAAATATAATCAAAAGCTTGAAAGACATATGTAATTTATTAAATCAAATCATATTAATCAACTCGACTACATCATTAGGTTCTTTGAATCCAAACTGTAGTATGTAACATTTTGTAGTGATGTTATTTAGATGTCTTGAACAAAATAACTAATGATCTTGGAAAATTTAAAAAATCAGTTTAGTTTACATAGTATATTCCGATTTCACTTAAAAAATTATAAAAAAATTAATTTTAATAATTATAAGATTATCCGAGTTAAAATCCGAATCTGTTTCCCGAAATATTCGAATTCGTATTTGTATCCGGCCTATTCGTATCCGATTCCGTATTCGACAAAAAGATATGGGATAGGATTCGAGACGAGTACTATCCACCCGTATCTGTCCCGTTTTTCACCCCTAGTTTTGGAATATATGTTTTATATAATTTTTACATATACACATTTTAAGATATTAACCGTTAAACAAATGCATTGGATATTGTGACCAAAAGTTTTGATATATGAATAGTGGCACATATGGGTAGAAAAAGTTTGGCAACAAGAGGTTTTTCCATCATTTTGGGTAGAAAAGTTTATTATTTTGGGTAGAAAAGTTTATTATTGTTTTTTTTTAAAAAAAAATTGATGATTACAAACTTTTTTTTAAAAATGTCTAATATGTTACTCACTACAAGAAATTGCGGGATTCCCGACCGCAATTCCCGACCGACCGCATCACCGACCGCAATCCGCGGTCGGCAATTTTGCCGCGTTTTGCATTAGGCGGTTCTTTGCCGACCGTATTACCGACCGCGACAAAGTTGGTCGGTATTACCGACCGAATTACCGACCGCAATTGCGGTCGGAAGTTTTTTTCCCAATTTTTTTAATTTTTACTATTTTTTTATGGAAAAAAATAATTTAGCGACCGACTTCCCGACCAAAAGTTCTGTCGCCACAGTTACCGACCGATTTACCGACCGAAATTTGGGGTCGCTAAATTTTTTACCCATTATTTTATTTTTGAATTTTCTATATTGTTTGTTTTATTGAATTTTTTTAATATAATTAATTTTAAATTTTTTATCAAGATAATTAAGTAGCTTTTTATAATTATTTATTTTAATTTTAATTTAAAATTTTCTTTTAATTTATTTATTTTATTTTTATTTTATGTTTTAATTTAATTATTGAATTTTATTTTAATATAATTAATTAATTTTAATTTAATAAATATCTATTTTATTTTTATTTTATTGGGGATTTTTATTATTTATAAAAATTTGTTTGATTTAATTTATGAATTCTTTTTAAATTTTAATTAATATAATTTTAATTTTTATTTTGTTTCAATTTAGTTAATTTACAAATTAATATCTCTATATGTATATATATAAATTTATATATATTATATATAAAGAGTTACTCATAATGACATGAAATGTATTGTGTCCAACTGGTACGCGCGCGAGGAAAGCTTTCCCACCAGGGTTCGAGCCCCCCTCATCAGCATCCACCTAAATATATTTGTGAGGGTTGTAACATATGACACATGGAGTGATATCATTTGTGGATTGGATAGTTAGCCAAGTTGGTTGAGGGCGAAGGTTGGTGGGCTTGAGGGATCGGGTTCGAGCCCTCCTAAGCACATTCTTTCTTTCATATAAGAGAATTGTGGTCGGTAATTCGGTCGGTAACCGTATCCGGGACCTTTTGGGACTAGATAGTACCGACCGCACATGGGGTCGGTAATTCGGTCGGTAATTTTGCCGACCAACGTGCGGTCGGCAGGGTCCCGACGGCAAGATTTTTTGGTCGCCAGAAAATTCCATACCAACAGATTACCGACCGACTTTTGCGGTCGGTAATTCGGTCGGTAAAGGGCGAAACGACCCGTAAAAGAGGGTTACCGACCGCATTTTTCGGTCGGTAATCCGTTTTTTTCTTGTAGTGACTGTATCAATTTCCAATTCATCAAATAAATCCTATGTTCATTTAATTTCCCTCTTTTTCACATCATTCATTTCTTTTGGTTTACATATTATTTATAAAGATTATAAATTTTATACATTTACTTAAAATAATAGCAATATAGTTAAAAATAAAATTACTCTTTAATTGCATCAATTAATATAAAATACATGTTCAATACAATGTACAAATATATTTTAATTTAAAACTAATTTGAATAGATTATTTTAAAACAAACATGAAACTAACATAACTATTCATTAACCCAATTGTTTTTCAAGCCTGTATGGGCTGTCATGCCCAAAAAAAAAACTATTCATATACCCAATTGTTTTTCATATGTGCTCAGTCAAGTCTGCTTTCATTTGATCGTGCATAAGTCCAACTCTGTTTTGAGAGGTTTGCAAATGCCCTTGATGGTCCCTTCGATCGAAACATATTCATAAATTGCGGGAACGCCAAATGGTTTTGATAATTCGTAGTGCGTTGAGGTTTAAAAGGGTTTTGAGAGTTTACAGCATTTTAAAAATTTTGATCCATTATATACAAAAAAATCTTATTAGGAACAGTTCGTCAACTGACGTTTTTAGTCATCGAATTTTGATAACTAAATAATTTCAGTCGCTAACGTTTCTAATCATCGAATTTTACAAAAAAATTCCAATACAAATTCGCTCGCCAAACATTCTTTTTAACTATATTATATTGCTATTATTTTACGTGTATATATATAAAATTTATAATCTCTATATATACTGTGTATATAGTAAAAGACATTAATGATATGAAAAAGACAAAATTTAAAATAAACGTGGGTTTTGTGGGTTTTGTTTTTTGTTTTAATTTATTTAAATATAAGGAAGGAGAAACCTCGGGTGGGTGGGTTTCTTTGATACTAATGCCTTTAGGATGCCACACAAGTGACAGTCTGAGACGAAGATTGAAGAGGCAATGCAACTACAGTTGTCTGTTGCTTAAATATGTAGAACCATTGTTGAAATTGTTTATTTTATAGTATTAACAATATGCTTTGTGCTTCGAATAGACTGGCCACAAATATGTCCATGACAAAATTAAATGTACAAAATTCGTTATACATTATTATATGGTTGAAACTTGAAAGCAGTGGGCATTTGTTCAAATCGATCAGCTAATCGGCACATGAAATCGGCCTACATAGTTAAATTGTTTTCTTTTCCTCTCTTTTTTTTTTTCATTTCTTTTTTGTGTGTGCACGCGCGAATTTACATATCGTTGGATAGTTTTTCAGTTTATTTTTATCATAAAATTTAATTTTCAGGTGAGGGAGGATATATAGCCAATTCAGAGCAAACATAGAAAGATAAAAAAAACATTAAACAAACTCAAAGAGTGCTATCAAAAGCGAATTATCATTTAAATTAATTCAAATTTTATTCAAGGAAAAATTATAAAAAGAAAAGTTAATATTATAAAACTACGTGATTAGACGAATCAAACATCTCATTTTACTATATTTTTTTTATATAACTACTTAGAAATTTGATTAAAATTACTCAATGAATACTTAATTCGTAGAGAAAATGAAATTCGCATAGGAGAAAGGAAGTACTAAATCAATTTGGTGTTTGGGCTTCTCAACAATCTAATTAGGCCATTAATGTTATTGCAGAGAGTGCTACTTTCAATGTTGGGCATTGATACAGTGGACCATAGTCTTGGCCCAATCACGTGGAAAAGTTTCTTTCCATTGAATACAAGGTAAATTAGAGCTTGCTCCCATGGCCCCAACTTCCCTCCATTTTAATTTTTACCTCCTCTTAAATGTTTTCTTTGAGTAAGCCCCTCTTCCTCAAGTTTGATCTTATAATTTAGTACCTAAAATCTTAATCTGACAGTTAATTTAAACCTTATTACTCTTAAACTAATTGTAATAAAAAAAATCCATTAACTTGAAAAGGAATATCCCTTGTCCTCCGGCAACGGCTCCAATGACTCCTGCAGCGGCGGGTGACTCGTGCAACAACTCGTGCGATTTCGGCGATTTCTTTTATGACTACTACGGTGACGGCTCGGTGTATCATACCATAGTGATAGGTGTACCACACATTAGGTTAAGGTGTACCAGAACATTAGTGATAGTTATACCAGCATTTAGTGTAAGGTGTACCAGACCTTTAGATGGCGACACGCAGTGGCGGACCCAGAATTTTTCAGCTGGTAGGGCGGAGCTTAAGTAGACAAAATAATTATATATACTTTTGTTCATAAAAAAGTACTATGAACAATGTTGTAATTGTGTGGCATGGGCATTCACCAACCCTTTTCCAGGCCTTTAATGACTCCTCCAAAAATATGAAAAAGGTTTAACCACAAGAAGAATAATAAAATGTATAAATTAATTCAAATAATTTGTTTGCAAGAAATCTACTTAATTGATATTGTCGGCTGTACATCTTTTGATGCCACTGCAAGATGGATTCATTATTTATAGAGGTGAAAACATATTTTTCAATATACGACACTATAGTATTACTCGTCAGTTTATCTCTCAATTTATTCCTCAATTTTATTTTCATAAGATTCATTGTCGAGAATAATTGGTAAGATCAATATTAATTCAATCAATTTATAAATAATTGGTAAAATCACATCATACAACTGCACATCATAACTTCTATCAATTGATGAAAAATAAGCTAGATAAAGTTCATAAAGACGAAGTAATCATCTCTATCAAACTTGGAGAAGCTATATATATGATCAAGATAACAAAGTAGCAATTCGAAGTTGTTTTAGCGAGTCGGCTATTCATCTCTCACTTCAATAAATCAAAAGCCCTGGAAAATAATATTTAAGTGAATCAAAAATACCTTAATAGAAGCACAATTCATATGTCAAATTAAAATAATAAAAAATACTAATTTTGAATTGGAGCAATAAAAGAGAAGTGTTCTAACTAATTTGATTCTAATCAATAAAATTAAAATTAATAATATATATATATATATATATATTATTTTTTAAAAAAATGAGGTGGGGCCCGGGGCCCACCTAGCCTATGGCCTATGCCTAAGTCCGCTTCTGGCGACACGGTATTGCACAGTTCTGGAGTGAACCGCGATCTTCATGGATCATGTGACTATAACCGTGATAGAAGACAAAACCTCTAGTAATTAACAGAGTACGAGACCTTTTGAATTTTGTGTACCAGAGCATTTAGTGATAGGTGTACCAAACCTTTAGCGTAAAAGGTACCAAAACTTACTAACGTGTATACCAGATCATCATTATTTTAAGATGTATAAGACCTTTAGGGCACGTTTGGAACTCCCTCCGTCCCATATTTATCTTCTTACTTTCCGTTTTTGGACGTCCCACATTTATCTTCCTACCCCGAAAAGGGAATTTTTTTTTTACTAAAATGTCCCTACATGTCCATATATTTACAGAAAAACCAATCCTTAATTTTACTAACAATTGCACTACAAGACAAAAAGAGACAAATTTACCCTTCAAAAAGTACACATGAAAATAATAAAATACAACTTTCTTAAACTCCGTATCTACAGTGTCGAAGAAGATAAATATGGGACGGAGGGAGTATATTATTTAATGCGGGAGTATTGTATTATGATGTATTGTATTAAATTAATGTTATACATAGTGTTTGGTGTTGATGTTGTATTATATAATCATGTATTATATTTTAAACAACTAAATAAAAAGAAATTTTTTCTAATTTATTAATTTTTTTTTTTTGCTTGAACAGCCTTAAGAGGCTAGAGAAAATTGAAAATATGTACAAACAAAGAACTAAAGCTGCATAAAAAGGAACACCCAACGCAGCACGGCTATGTATGCCTACCACCGTGGAAACCAAGTACCGCATGAGTCGGCCACGAGGAAAGGCCTTACCGAGTCCGGGGAAAAGCCCATGTTGTATAGTATGCTTCACAGTCCACTCCCACGTGAGCCAGGGCGTCGGCTACTGCATTTCCTTCTCGACAAATGTGATCGAAATAACATCTGTGAAATGAAACCCGCAAATCATCAATCTGAAGAAGGTGAGCGACAAGCGCATGAGTGAGAGTCCTTGGTGCTTTAATCAGCCTAACAACCTCCACTGAATCACACAAACATAGGATATCAGTGATCCCTAATGCACTAGCAAGTTAAAGACCAGCTAATATACCTTCAACTTCTGCCTGTAGGATGGAAGAATCTCCAATAAACCCTGTGACAGCACCCATCCAGCGGCCAGATTGCTCCCTAATCAGGGCACCATAACCTGTTCTGGAACGCTCATGAATTCTGGATCCATCAGAGTGCAGGAACATCCCTGTCCATCCTCCCATATTCCAAGAAATGAGCCGCGGAAATGGATCATGCTGCTGCCTCTTCCTTTTATTCTTCCCCACTTCTTCCTTCCAATATGAAATTTGTTGTAGCGAAGAGTGTGTCTGAGTATTCTTTCCTTGGAACACCCTACGACACCGCTCGCGCCATATCAACCAAATGGCCACGATAAATGATTCACCAAAGGCTTTAAACATTGCAGAAAGCCAAAACCTAATGTCATGGATGTTCATTGTATTGAGATCAATGGGGATTGTGACGCCTAGTGCGTTCCAAAGTTGCCGTGTCCACGTACAATAAAACAGACAATGCGACCAATTTTTCCTTTGAACTCCGCATATAGTACATAACGGGCTGTTGGTCATATGGCGATGGTACCTGAGCTCAGTGCATGGCAAGGCCGCCTTCTAATTTATTAATAAATAATATACTTAAAATAAAATTATTTTAAAAATAATTAAATTAAAATAATTAATATAATAATAAATAATTTATTAAATTTTTTGTAAATAATTATATTAAAATAATTAATATATTAATAAATAATATATATAAAATAATATTATTATAATATCATAATATTTAATAGTTATGATATGCATAAGGAAAAAAAGAAAAACAAACATAAATAAAAAATAATACACCATAAACCCACCCTCCCACAAGATATTAAATAATACATCAAACCCTTCATTAAAATAATACTTATACATGTCTTAAAATTCACCAAACATATGATAGTATTATTTTAATACATAATGTTAATACTATACACCTTAATACATCCCAACACACCGTATCAAACATACCCTTAGTGATAGGCGTACCGGACTTTTAGGTGGCCACGACAAAACTATATTGCACGGTGCGAGAATCAACCACACGGACCATGTAACTACGATCATGATACAGTATCAAACATTTACTTATATGATCATATGTATAGTGTAAGGTGTACCAGGCCAATAGCGATAAGTATGCTAGACTGTATTCGCCTCCAGAGGAGCCAAAGTCACCGGAGCATTTGCCAGAGCCGCCGCCTCCGCGGAAGTTCAATGGGTAATGGCAGAGAGAGAATGTGAATGATGAATTAATAGGTTGATTAATAATTTTGAAGGTGTATTAAAATATTAACAGTGTGGAAAGGGGTTAATTATATCATGTGTTTATTGAAAACGAGGCCGCCTCTAAATGTTTTGGCATAGATGGGAGACTCTAACTGTGTCTTAAATCTAATAGTATTACACATTTATTTATACTACTCCGCTAATCCTACCGAATATATGTTGGCTGTTGTGTCTTATATATATCCACTAGCTTTTGGCCATTCTTTTTAATAATAATAATAATAATAATAGGATGAAATAGAACAAGTGAACCTACCTCGGTGCTGCATGAGGAATTAGCAGGTGTCCTTCATGGCCTCTGGCTTGCCAAGGATTCTACGATTAAAGAAATATGCTGCATGTGTGATTCTCAGAAGCCATTCGCCTTATTTCCTTGCGGACACGTTGCCCTCATTGGCTGGATCCGTTACTGCATTATGGTATTGAAGAAATAAGGATGAGTTCCAGAATTGTAGGTTTGTCCATATCCTTAGCGAAGGTAATATGGTCGCTGATTGCCTTGCAAAATTGGGTGCGAATGAGGAGCGATTCTTCATTCCTGGGCCTTTCCTCCAGACTCATTGCAGCCGCTGCTAGCAGCTGATGCAGCCGGTGCCTGGTTTCCGCAACTTAGTTGATTGATGTTTTTTTTTTCTGTCACTTTCCCTAACCTGTATAGATTGTCTCGCAAAAAAATAAATAAATAAATAAATAAATGGGTCCGCTTATATGCACACATAATTTTACTTCAAATACACAAAAATATACTAGGATAAGGGCACACCACGGGCACACAATAAATCTTTACTCATTTTACCCTTTCAACCCACAAAAATAGAATTGGAGTCCGGTCCTTTATTTTCCAAACACACACACACAAATCGGGAAGAGGTTTATGTTTAGGGCACACAAAAAATTGGAAAATCAGCCATTGGTGGTGGCGACGGGCGTGGTGTAGGGATCGGCAACTGAATTAAGGCCGTTACTAATTGTACAGAATCAGCTATCCATGGCCGGTCGTTTTTTTTTTTTTTATAAATATTTTGGACACAGTAGCAAACAACCATTCAGGGCCGTTCGTGTAGGAAAGGGCACGACCATCAGTGACCGTTCGTGGTGAGGAGTGAACGACCATCGATGGTTGTTGGCTTTTTTTCTTTTTTTTTTTTTTTCTACAGCAAATGCAGCCGTTTGCTTTGATGAAGAACGGCCACAACTGGCCGTTCATATATTTTAAAGATCGGCCATGAATGGCCGGTCAAGTTTTTCTGTTTTTAATCAAACTCTGTTGCTGCAATATTCCTTTTCCACAGCACACAATGCAATGACTACGCTCTTATAGTAATTCCTAAACGCACAACACCATCCATCTCTTTTGTCTTTTATCTATTCTTCGGTGGGGATTCCATTTTCTTTCGTCATTCTGATACATGCATTAATGCCATATTTGATTATTTACCAGTGATGCAAAATATGATTATTTAACATTGTTTATTAAATGGTGTTTGATCTTTCATGACTCAATGAGATTAAAATATTTAAAAATATGTGGATGAAAATAAACATGGTGTTCAAGGAGAAAAAATAAAGAGAGAAGAAAATGGAAGCTGATATAGGGATTTGAGTCTGGAACGTGGAGAAGAACATATAAAACTCCCGGGTGCCCCAAAGATAAATCTGGTTAGGCAATGGTGCGGTAACATAATTCATTTTATTAGGTACTAAGGGCATTTAGGACATTTTCAATAGCAATTGGGTGCCCCCAAGTTTTTTTTTTTCTTTTTTTTGTGTATATATCCGCTGCCTAAATAAATAGAACAAGTGCAGGCAGCATTGGATGCCCGATCTCGTGGACCCAACACCCCTTACAGAACAGAAATGTACCATACTAATATAGTACTCCCTCCGTCCCATTTGAAGTGGCTCAAAATTTTTGGGCACTGTATTTTATGTGGAGATAATTAGTATTATATGATGTAGGGGTAGGTTAGTGTTTAAAGTAAGGATAAATTAGGAATTAGTGTGATGTGATTGTAATGGATTTGAATTTTTTATTAATTTATTATGTATGATGTGGTGGTTGTGAGTTTAAATTTATTAATGGTAGTGGATTTGAAATTATAATATATTTATTTATTGATATGATGTGATAGGTAGGGGTGATTAAATATTTAATTATTTCCTAAAAAGAAAATGGGACAAAGTGTTGGGACGGATGAAAAATGAAAGTAGGACACTTCAAATGGGACAGATGGAGTAGTAGTTAACATACATACATCCACACAACAATTAATGTCTATCATCCTGAGCCCACAATGAATTGCATGCAATTGATTAATATAATTACAAAATAAATCACACACGCAGATACGAAAATCAAAATCTTATTCCTTTAAGTACAAGAGTAGTCATGTTTTTCAACATTACAATGGAGTTGAGGAGTGCACAGAGATCAATTAATGTACAGTAGGAGATATGGAAAGGTAGGAAGAAGACCATGTCCATCCAAACACAGATGTTTCTCCTGCAGCCTATTATCCCTATTCACCTATTATGCTTCACATGCACACTTTCTACACTTTTCTTCATACACACATATACTCCAGTACTTCTTTGGCATTCAAAAGGTTGGTGCATACTATAGTATTAGTATTTATATGGTGCATACTATAGTATTAGTATTTATCCATATACAAGCATCTTGAATACAGAGAAAATATCTTTCAAGTTTCGAAGCACCACAACCAAGTTATATGTTATACCTATATATGTCTGCATACATCAAGATATATAGACATTCATATAGTATACTTCCTCCGTTTTTTAAAGATAGCTACGGACCCACTCAGCACGCAGTTCAATGCACAATTTAAACTATTAATAATTCAAATTCGGTACATGTAAAAATTCTAAAAGTTCGATATTTAAAACCTACAAGACGAGACGAATCTAACAAGATCACACTTGGCCATATTTTAACTTGTATAACCATGAGAAAACTTTAAGTCAAAGTATATAAGTGAACAGTACCCATTAGTCAACAGTAGCTAACAAAAAAAAACGGAGGGAGTAATAAATTAAGTGATCAAAAGCAAGGGACATTACACTGTAAAGAAAGCAGGACTGAGTCATCAACCAAAAGCAATAAGCTAAGCATGCCCTTGGTGTAAGGGCCCAACCCCATGCTTAATCCCAAACCCTTTTGTTCAAGAAGATTGTCATCATTTTTATCATAACTTTTATCAATTACATATTCCATTCGTTTTTTATTGGTACTGACCCACACATCACGCAATCTAATGCAAATTTTAAATAATTAATAACTCAAGTTTGATACAAATAAAAATTTTAAAAGTTCGATATTTAAAAACTAAAGACGAGACGAATCTAACAAGATCACACTTGGTTATATTTTAACTTGTATTAAGTCAAAGTGTGTGTGAATAGTAGCAACACACCAAATAACAAAACAAAACGGATGGAGTATATAACTGGAACAAATGTTGCCTCGAATTGTTACTTGACTTGAATTCAAGAATGTAGGGAACTGCTTTGGAAGAGATTGTGTCATTTAAGTCCACACTTATCTCAAAGTTACTTGGAAGTACAAATATCTCCTAAAATGGTTTAGGATTTGGCACATTTATTACTCCATCCGTCCCATTAAACGTGTTCTGTTCGACTTTTTAACACTATTAATTGTTTAACTTTGACTCGATTTTATTGCAAATATATATTTGGAAAAAATAGTCGAGTTAGATCTTGTTAGAATCGTATAATCATGTAGCTTTAGAATATATATATTTCACATATTTTTTTGTTGTATATATTTTGAGATATTACCGGATGAAAACGTGCATTGGGTTGTGTGCAAAAGTCAAACAAGACAAGTTAAATGGGACGAGCGAGTATGATATTAGAGGTGTGTAAGTGTAATGCAGAAGCAAGAGTTTTAATTCTTATGTATCCATACAAGAAATACTTCCTCCGTTTCGGTATAATTGTTACGTTTGATTTTTTGACACTATTCACTCTTTAAGTTTGATTCAAATTTTTATCATAGTTATGTAAGAAGGAACATAGTCAATTGAGATCTTGTTAGATTCGTCTAATCTTGTAGTTTTAAACAATCAAATTTTTATAATTTTTTATTGTACACAATTTAGTTATTAACAGTTAAAAATGTGTATTGGCATACGTGCCGGGTGGGTACGTGACAAAAACATTGAGACGAGGTAGTAACATACATTGATGCTAATTGCTAAAGATAAATTATTATTCACGCAAATCTAATCTCAGCCCTCCCAACTTAGACATTAAAAAGGGAAAAAAAAATAAAAATAAAAATAAAAATAAAGAAGAAAATCACCAAGAGGGGGAAGTGCTTTTTTGAGAATCCGATGAGGAAGAAGAAATCGCCCCATAATAATTTATGCTGTTATTCGACTCGCTGCCCGTCGTGCAAATGGATCCCGCGTTTCTCAGGGACACCGACGGCCCCTCCGCCGGAAGCTTCTTCATCGGAGTCAACGGCGGCGTGCCACTGCTAATCGACTTCCTGCTGCTGCTGCTCCCACTCGGCGACTCCTCCGCCGCCTCCAATTGCGACGGCGACGTCCCCGGCGTTTCAAAAGGGGTGTCCGCCTGTAATCAATTTGACAGATTAGACATGTCTAAATTAAAATTCCCCAAAATGTAAATGTCGGAACATCGGAACATGTCCGGAGTTGGTTAATTATTAACCTTAAGATTGGATTCGTGGACGTCGTAGACAGGGTTGCAAATGTAGATGAGGTGGTCCTTGGAGGTGGCAGCGGAGGAGGGAGGAGAGTAGGGCTGCTGAATTGGGCAGGCGGAGGAGGACACGGGGGAATAATAGTCCGGCAAACGGCTGCGGACGTCGTCGTGGCGGTGATGTCCGGAGGGGAAAAGGAAGCTGCTTGGAGCTGCTGCAGGGAGGACGCCCTGATAGTAGAAGCTGCACAGTGACAGAGGGGAGTATGGTGGCTGCTGTTGTTGGTGTTGCTGTGTACTCATCTGATCTTCAGGATCGTCGGCGGCGGCGGAGGAGGAGGGGGAGGAAGTTGGCGCAGGAGGCTTGTTGGGATGGCGGTGGCGGTGGCGGAGCAAGAGGGAGCAGTAGAATTCGGCCAAGAGAAGGAAGACAAGGGACAGGAGTAAGGCAAGAGAGATTACCATTACAAGAGCAGCTCCCATGATGAGGGTGCCCATATAATGACAAGATATAATTGGGCTGATAATTGGGAATGGAGATGGAAATATGGGATTATGGGACTATGTGGGGTGGTGAAGGGGGGTGGGGTGACTACACGAGTGTTAATTTTGGACACGACCTGAAAAAATAAATCTGAATGACACGAAAAGTTTTAGGTTTGAATTTAACTATTTTGGGTTTTTCCAAATGAAATCTGACCTGAAAATCGTGTTCAGGTTTATTTGAAGTTTCAAGGTTCAATTCGAGTTTCGGGTTGTGTTCGGGTTTACAGATTTTGTGTTATACCTCCTGATCAACCAGACAGAAACACGACCCGAAACTTCAAAGGCCCCATTATCAACTATTTTTACCATTTACCAATGTAAGTGTGAGTTGAATTAAAATATAGTGGGAAATGGGGGAGAGGGCAAGTGTTACTGGACTCAGCAGTAGGGATGAGTGGGATTGTGGGAAATCAAGATTCATCTTTTAGAGGAGGAGGAGAAGGAGGAATTAACAAAACTAAGTAGTGAAGACCAAAAGCTGCATAAGGGTTTGGCGGGAAATAAAATAAATTAAAAAAAGAGTTGGTTGGTTGTAATTGGAGTTTGGAGTGGGAAGTTGGAAAGGGTGCTGCAACTTGGCATTGTCCATTGTGATTGTAGTCAAAGAATCTATTGGCTTTTTAGGATGTTGTCGTGTTACTGTTGATGCATGTCCTTCCTGTATGCCTATTGTTGCTTCTCATTGTAGTAGTTCAGTGTGTTTTTTTTTTTTTTGAGATGGGCTCACAAGCACACATGATGCATTATATAGTAAAATATGCAGTTAATTAGTGGAAATGTCTTGAATGACTGGACCCCAAAACTGGAAAATGAGTCGGGTTTGGAGGAGTCAAATGATACTCAAATCTGCCCAGAGCAGATAAGATGCTACACCAGCTGCTTTTGCTCATGTAGGAAATTCTCACTATTTTTTATGTAGCCTATTAATTGGGTATTAGCCGTAGGAAGGCACTTTCGACATTTTACTTCAACATAAAATTACACAGTAAATTCAGGGCTGAACTGTGTGAAATTTATCAAAATATTTATACAAAGTTTGCTCATCAGAGTTGAGAGCGCAACCAATTCGTGTGCAGAAGCTCGTGGAGTGGGACCCAACACCCAATGCTTTATTGCTACAAACAGTCAAACAGTCATCACTCATCACTGTCGTCCACCTTACACAAAATACTACTACCACAGATACATACACACATGTGTATATATTAAGGTAAATGTGATATTTCTGTCACATGTATGCTGTACCCCACACAATTCACAAAGGACAAAACCCCTTTATTACAACCAGTACCGGACAACATTGAGTGGTCGTACGAGGTCTGTTCTATTCCCCCTTTTTTTATTTGATTCCATTACTACTAACGAGCCTGGAATCGAGAAACACAAAAAACCACCTCCATCGGCCATCGCCTCTAGGTGTCTGTATTAAATTATTTATTATTTACTGTATGTACAAGCATGCACTGGTCTCATCTCATTAACTGTACTTGGGTTCTTTTATTACTACCAATCAACAATAATAATGCTCAGAACACGAAGCTAATGCATAAGACAACTTTGATCATATGTCTGGGAAACATAAAAATATAAACATTTTTAAAATACGTAGTAGTATATGCCATAAACAGACACCAGACTTTGGTTATTTCATATACCGGGTCAAACGGAATCATGCTTCGATTCAATAAAACAAAATCTATCTTTTTTTAATCATTGATATGAACATTATCCGAAGCAGTAGATTGTAGAACAACTTGGGGCATTTGATAATGATGGCCTGGATCACAATTTTAAAACAAATGCCATGCCAATGCCATTACATGTTGAATTTAAGGTTACAATGCCACAAACTCACAGCATTACAGTAGGAAGGTGTCTGGTATAAGGCTAATTAGGATTCAAATCAAATCTTTGACTAATAGTTTCTACAAATCACCACATTTAAAAGAATTGTTCTGCAGCTTATGTTGTATATCGAGTTCAAACAAACCAATACTAATGAAACAAATGATGTCGACATGGAACTCACCGGTGATGTTGCGTTGGTTGGAGATGTTCATTTCATTTTTTTTTTTATCTACTCTTCAAGGCTGCAAACCTGGCAGCAAGATCATCGTAGTCTGGTAACTTTGGGTGCACATGTCGCACCTGATTATCACCCTGGAAGCTGTTGGCTCGGTTATATACCTTGTTTGGTTCTTCTGGTGGAGCAGACATTTCAGCAGAAGGAAGAGACAGTGATCTAGTGGGAGGTGCTGCATCACGTTCCGTTCCGTTCCTATCATGGCTTATTAGATCCATTGTTGATTCGCCTATTTCAGGATTTTTCTGAGATGAAGGTTTCTGACCAGGCACCTTTTTCCTTAGCTTCCCAGGATCATAATTTGATGGTTTTTTGCTGTAATGAAGCAACAATTTATCTATCATTTTCTCTTCGTCATCCTTTCTGTGGTGATCCTCATCAAACAATATCTGCAGGCCTTTTCTGGAGTGATCCTTTCTTCTACTACTCGAGCTTGTCCTTGCAATGCCTACATCTTCAGGAGAATCCTCAGCATCATAGGTTGATGATGATTTATGGTGTTTCCTTCGAAGTGACCGTGGTTTTGGTAAGGGAATTTGCTCATCCCTGTAATCAAATTCATTTTCATGGCCATAACTCTGTGCTTTAGCAGGTGCAGCAGATTGCTCTCCACGATCATGTTCATGTTCACTACGTGACATGCTTGAGTCATTGACCTTATTATTTCGGTGGCTTGAGACTGCAGGATCAAGAAAGTTTTCACTTGGATCTGAGCCAGCATATAAAGAATCTTTGTTGCGCCTGTGTTTGTCTTCTTTTGCCTTGGCATAGGGAGGACGGGCAGCTTTGTCGTTGGGTTTGACATATGGTGGTGGGAGGGGATAATTGGAAAGAGATTTCAACCTCGCAGAACCTCCTTCCTCTTGATCTTTTTTCATCAGGTCGTTTATCCTGTCATGTTTGGAATGCTCGTAAAATGTAATTGCATTTTCAGATTTTCCCTGGTGTTCGCCATGACTTGAAGCAGATTTTGCTCTTTCATAAAATGAATCCATACTTTCTCCTTTCTTTGAATTATAAACACCATTACTCTGTAGTGTATCTCCAGCATAACCATTATCCAGCAATTTCCCACGGCTTCTTTTTTCAGCCTTTGATTCCCTATCGGCTTTATCCAGTAATTTCCCATGTGATGAATGACTCGATCTTTCTGCCTTTAATTCTCGATCAGCTTTCTCAACAGGATATGGGTTCTTACCATTTTCAATCGGGAATTGTCTTGCATGATATAAACTGTCATATTCACCTTGTGAACTACTTCCTCCTTTCTTTGACAGTGACTTCTCTCTCTGCTCCTTTACATCTTTTGTTCCAGTTGTTTGATGATTTGCTTCATCTCTTCTCCTCACGTTACCTTCCCCATGTCTGTGTGCACTGCTTTTCTCATCCAGAAGGCCATTTCTTTGTTTCACCATATCACCTTTATGCACTTCAGCCTAACAATAAGATAAACTGAGATTCTCAGTCATCGCACAACATGCAAATATTAATCATGAAAACATCAACTGGTTAGGTTAATTCAACGACAGTGTTATATGTTCAACACCTTTTGAATGAGAAACAATGAAATATTCCAGAAAATGTCCACATGTTGTCTTAATAAATGTTGGATTTTAAATCCCCTCCCAAATCCATCCATCCAAATGCATTTGGATGGGTGGATTTGGATTTGGGAAGAATTATGGAGAAAGGATTTGAAATGACTCATTTTAGGATTGATTTGAAATTCACCCTACATTAGTACAAAACTAGGAGAGGGTATTTGAAATCTATCCCCAAATCCTTCTATAAATCCAAACAAGTGGATTGATTTGTTATTAGCTTTTAAATCCCCTTCAATTCATGAATCCAAACATAACTTTAGTGACAAACGCTTCAACAATGATGCCGAAGGTGAATCATCAATCAAACTTTCATTATTGTAACAAAACCATAGTTATTTACACATCCATGTTATTTCTTTACATGAAGGAAAGAAGGAATGCAACAGTACCTGTGCAACCACCGCAGGAGTAGCCATCCTCTTCTGAAATCCCTTGGCATCCCACTTTATCGAGAACTCTGAAGCTATGTCTTGCAATACTCGAACTCTCTTTTCTGATGGGGGAGACTTCGAAGATAGTTTCTCGACAAACTAGCAGTTTGGCAATCAACTAGGTTATAATTGAAACATGTTGATGCTATTATTGTACTACTGGATACCAAGGTTATACCTTTTGATTCACATACACTTGAAAACCATTTCCATATCTCTCTTGAAATGTCTCCCGGAGGTCGCGCAGTTCAGGCAAATCAGAGAACCTTGCAGCAGCATACATTAGAGATGCAATAACCTCCTTACATTCTTCAGGGCATACCCTGTAACAAAAGCAATAATGAAACATAAATGCCTTCAAGTTCTCAAAACTAAGCTTTAGATGAAATCATATGTTAGCTTGGTCCAGCAAGCTAATAATAACAGAGGTCTCACAAAATTGGTCCCCTTAACCATGGCCTTAAAAGTCCACAACTTATCATTCAAGCTTAGCATGCAAGAGATTTTTCCAAACAAAATTCACTTTTATGGTTATTCAATGTATCATCTCATTTCAATTTGAAGAAGAATACTACTCAACCATAAAAACACTATAGAGGCCACGTGAATCTGTATCTTTTTTTTGATAACATGAATCTGTATCTTTGCACTTAAAAGGGAATTCCATTTGTTTTTATTCGCTTAACAAAGTAGTACAACTATAAATATGCACTTCTTATTGGCACTTACATGAATGAGGTTTCTGATCTGGGACATTGATCATCCCAATACTTGCAATCAATTTGAATAAACTATAGTGAGACATAACCATAGTCTATGCTAAATACAAGTAATATAACTATATTGAATCTATGATATTTTTTTATTGATAGTCCACCAGGTAAATATTCCGGCATCCACTTTCATAACAATTGCAATAAATGACATAAGCTGGTTAAGGAGAGATTTGATCGTACTCTAGTTTCTGCATTCTTGAAAGCTGCTGCAATATATACTCGCAAGATTGGTCAAGAAAATCATAGCAGGACAAGTGATTTTTCCCAGCAATATACTCTTCAGTCTGTTTATGAATGAAAACAGAAAGCCGTCATATATTAGAAGAGTTTCAAGTATGAATAAGCTAGACTACCATTACTAGAAACATAATTTAAAGAAATAGAGAAAAAAAAATGAATCAGTAATTCATAGAGCTTGATTGGGATAAGATTTTATTAGTAGCATATGCTGACCCTGCATGGACTTAAGAGTTTAGAATAAGGAATAACCTGGTGAGAGTAAACTTCAACGCAACCATGAAATAGATAATTAGATAAATAACTGATTGAATTAATTAATGCATATCAGAAACTTACAAGTATGCCTAGACCCCACCCCCCACCCCAAGTGAATTAATCCTTTATTAACGTTCATTTTGATTTCAGTAGTTTCAAATGAGCACTGTTTATTTAGTTTCTAGTTAAAAGTAAAAGAACACAGGTTAGGTTGGTACTAGATATAAAAAGATTAGGTTGGTAATAAATACTAGCATAGATAATAATATAATCTTGTTAGACTACATTCCACAAATAAAGACACTTGTTACAGAAAAATTCTCCTCCTAATTGTGCATAATTTGACTTTTTCTTTTGTGAATTTTATGTCGTAAGCAGCGTCTCCCATATTTAATCATCTGCACAAAATCCCACCAATAATATTAGCATAATTTGGCATTTAAATTATGCAGTAAATCTTCCCCTGAACCGCTTACACGAAATCCATACACATCATTTTTATCCCTTTATTTTTACTATCCAGGAATTCAAAAAAATTGAATCCAACCACCCTATATCAATTTTACTTACTAAATTACACCTGGAATCTATGAACAATCGAATCTAATCGGTTTAGAAATTTGAATTTTGAAACTGTAAAAATATCACCCAAATAATCCTCCCCCTCATCTTCTCCCGAGCAATTCCAATTAGAACTGAAAATCGAATAATGATCCACAAACAAATAACACAATACAGAAGAGAATAACCCACCCTTCCGTAGGCATTAATATCGAGGCCATTAGCAAGCAGCTTGCCCAGATCTTCCTTCAGAAACCTCTGCTTCGCCTCCGCCCGCTTCCGCACCGCCTCGATCCTCGTCCGGGTCGTTTTGATCAGTGATTTGCTGCAGACGCGCATAAAATTAAACATCAGCAAACATCCCCCGCAGTTTGAAATAAGAAACAAACAAAAAAACAGCTGAAATGGATCCGACCATTTGACGGTGAAGCCGCGGCCCAGAATACCGTCGAGCATTCTGAATCTGCTATTTGTCTCAGATTTTCGCAGAGCAACTTTGATTTCCAAAATGAGTAAAGTGGAAAGTACAAACTACAAAGCCACAGGCCACAGCCACCGAGAGAGCGACAGAGAGAGAAAAAAAAAATGGAAAAAGGAAAGATGAGTTGTGGGATTCAGGAAAATGGGACCGCCATGGGCACCACGCAGCACAATTTTAAACTGAGCTGGTGTGCGAGCACGACCGATTGGGCATATATATACACACACATATATAGGGGGGTGGGGGTGGAGTTGGACGTTGGAGAGGTGGTCCCAGCTGTGGATGAAGTTTTTCTTTTGTAAGTAATAAATATTTTGAAATAAAACCAGAAAAGAGAGACAGACAAGCATCATTCTTAACAATCCTGACCTTATCCCCTAATAAATTCCCCTTCACCAAATTATTATTATTATTATTATTATTATTATTATTATTATTATTATTATTATTATTATTATTATTATTATTATTATTATTATTCATCTCATGCTAATATTGTCCTTAATGCTTGCAAATAATAACCCTTCTCAAAAACTTCAAGCATTAATCAAAATCAAATAATGTACCCATTTAATGTTTAATTGTTTATTGATTCAATGTGGTCACTAGTCAGGGCCCGTTTGAATTGACTTTAAAAAAAAAGTAGAAGCCAAAAGCAGAAGCAGAAGTGAAAGCCAAAAGCAGAAGCATGTAACTTTTGTGTTTAGATGGAATGTTTGAAAAGCAGTTTTTTTTCAAAAGTGTGTTTGGATATGTAAAAGTGAAAAGTGCTTTTGAAATATGTAAATTTTTTTTTCGAAGAAAAGGAGGGCCGAAGCCATTTATTCATAAAATTGATACAAATGTGACAAACCCATAATGTCATGATTCAAAGCATCCCGAACACAGTCGGGGGGACGAGTAACACGATCGATGCCAAAAGGAGCTTGTCGAGCTCTGAGGAAATGATCACAAACAGAATTGATCACTCTAGGAATTAAGGAAAATTTAAGCTGCCAATCCCAAGTCTTCATGTGGAGAATTTTGGAGAAGACATTGTTGAAGTCCCCGAAGGTGTCTGAATTGGAATTAATGAGATCCAAGGCTTGACTGCAATCACTCTCCACTTCAAGCTTAGTAATGCCTAGATCCCAAGCTTCTTGGAGACCAAACAAGATTCCCCATGCCTCGGCTTGAATGATGTTCATGGTTTTGCCTTTCACCCGAATACCGCTGATCCAGTTACCGTTAGAATCACGAATGACTCCTCCTGCCATGCTAAAAGAGGAGTTAGAGCTATCGTCAGTGTTAAGCTTGCACCAACCATCAGGAGGTTTGCACCAACGAATCCTAGAAGCTTTCCACGTCCTACGCCCAACAACCTTGGAGACAGCTAAGTTATAAGAGAAAGTTCTGCTGCTCCGCTGGATGAAACAGTGGAGAGAGTCCCAATGGACGGAGTTGTTACCATAAAGTTCCTTACACCTTGCCTTCCAAATAAGCCAGACCCCAAAAGCAAACATGGTAGCATCACAAGCACCACTGGAAGGACGGATGTTGATGTCAATCCATTCTTGAATGGAAGAAGACCAGAAAGTAGGTTTAGTAAAACCAAGCTTGAGCCAAATCTTAGAAGAAGAGGGGCAGTCTCTGAGGGCGTGTAGAGGGCTCTCGGGATTGCCACATTTCCAGCAACTATCATCAAGGCTGATCTTCCGCTTACATCTGTCAGTGCCCGTTAAAATCTTGTTGTGATAACATAGCCATAAGAAAGCTCTAATACGGTGAGGACAAGGCCATCTCCAAATAAGCTTCCAAGTTGTGGCAGAACTGAGTGAAGAATTCTGAGGGAAGGAAAGGGAATCCCTAGCACTCTTGGTAGAAAAACGACCGTCAGGACAAAGTCTCCAAAAAGGACAGTCAGATTGATTGGAGACTGGAGGATTAATCTGAATAATAGCTTGGAGAATATCCGTTGGAAGAAGCTCGAGCAGGTCCTCCAGATTCCAGGTCACATCTTTAACATAGGAAGCAAGGGTGCGATCCAAATCCTGGGCAGTAAGAGGTCGAAGAGAACGATCCTGCAAAAGAAAATCCTTGTCAAACCAGTGATCACACCAAAATAGGATTTCCTTACCATTACCCCTTCTCCAACCAACCATGGGAATAAAGATAGGCCAAATATGCATTAAATCTTTAGCAAATGGAGAAAGAGATTGTGGATGTTGTTTAAGTCTATGATGCCTCCATCCATATCTATATTTGAGGAGATTGGACCAGGTAGTGTCACGAGTTAGAAGACTCCAGCAGCTCTTCATAAGAAGGGCGTCATTGAGGGAAGAAAGATTGTGAAAACCTAGTCCTCCTGCTGACAGATCTTGAGTAACAAGGTCCCAAGCTATTAGATGAACTTTTTTGCGATTGTCCGTGGTACCCCATAAAAAATTCCTGCATATACGTTCAATCTCATGGATGATACCCATCGGAAATCTCATTACATGCATAGGATAGATCACAAGGGATTGGAGAACAGATTTTATAAGTGTAATACGACCAGCAAGACTCAAAAATTTGCATGACCAACCGCTAAGTTTGGAGGACATTTTATCAAAAATGAAATTAAAGTAAGGTGAAGAGCGTCTCCCTGTATAGATTGGTATGCCGAGATAAGAACCAATGTTGGGAGTGCTAGGGATGCCAAATGCATTTTCGATATTTGTACGAACGTCACAAGGGACAATACTACCAAAGGTGATCTTGGATTTAGAGCGACTGATAGAAAGACCAGAATTGTTGCTAAAGGTGTCCAGGATAGAATTTATATAGCCGCCTGTTCCATGCTAGCTTGGGAAAATAGAAGAATATCATCGGCAAAGAAAATAAAGGGAATCCGAAGATGATTCTTATTCCAATTGGGGGGTTTCCACATCCCTTGGTCCACAGAATGAGAGATCATAGCACCGAGACGTTCCATACATAAGATAAAGATGTAAGGGGATATGGGATCACCCTGACGAATTCCACGAGAAGGTTTAAAGACTGTGGAGGAGGAGCCATTCCAAAGAATCTGCATAGAAGAGGATTCAATACAAAACATAATCAAGTTAATAAAAGAAAGGGGAAAGCCAAATAAATGGAGGGTTTCCCGTATGAAGTGCTATTCAAGTTTGTCATAGGCTTTCTCCAAGTCGAGCTTAATAGTCATAAAACCAGGTTTGGCCCTTGATTTCTCCAAATAATGTGAGATCTCATTACAAATAATGATGTTGTCCTGGATAATACGACCCGGAACAAAACTTGCTTGACCGGCCGAAACAATACGAGGAAGAATGGGAGCCAATCTGTTCGACAGGGTCTTCGTGAGGATCTTATACACCACGTTGCACAGACTAATGGGGCGGAATTGGGAGACTGATATGGGGTTAGGAATTTTTGGAATCAAGACAATAGAAGTTTGGTTAAAAGCCTCAATAAGATGGGGGTTCGAAAAACAATCTTGGAGATGTTGGCAGACTGCTTGGCCGACAGTACTCCAATTATTCTGAAAGAATGCTGCATGGAGACCATCAGGCCCCGGGGCCTTAAGGGGCGCCATACCTTTTACAGCTAACCAGATTTCATTGCTGGACAAAGGTTCAGATAAGGCTTTGCACTCATCAGTAGACAAATTGGGGATAGAACCTTCAAAATCATGAGTAGGCAGTCTGTTACTGTGATCACTAGAATAGAGATTCTGGAAGAAGTTAACCACCATATTCTTGATAAGCAAAGGGTCTGAGTATACTGAACCATCAGAATCCTCAAGTAAATGGAAGATTTTCTTATTTCTTCTGTTTCTAACAAATTGATGGAAGAATTTGGTATTCAGATCGCCTGCAATATTCCAATCACGAACACTACGTTGAATCCAGAGTAATTCTTCATCTTCCAAAATTTTATTGAGCTCAGCACTAAGTTGGGAGTGAAGACGAGATTGAAACCTGTTGTCCATCCAATCCGGATTGCGTTCTATACCAGCCAACCTAGCCCTGATTCTGCCCTTACGTTTGAAAGTAGACTTGTAAACATTGCTATGCCAAAGGGCAGCCTTGGATTGGAGCTGAGAAATTTTACTAAGCAGAGAAGAATCATCCTCCCAAATGTCAGAAACAATCTTAGTAAAATTAGGGTGAGATTGCCAAGCCACATGATATTTAAAGGACCTGGAAGCAGAATCATTTCTGGTGCCGCAGTAGTTCAACATTCTGATAAGGAGAGGGGCGTGGTCGGATTGGAGGCGAGGGAGGATCTCCACCGTACTGCCAGGATAAAGATTAGTCCAATCGGAATTAGCAATGAACCTATCAAGGCGACGACAAAGTGAGCCACGAACCCAAGTAAACTTACTACCAAAATATCTAAGATCAATCAAGTTATTAGTAGAGATCCAATGATGAAGTTCAGCGCATAAAGCAAGGGAGCTAGAGCCGCCCTTGGATTCAGACAGTCGTGCAATGCAGTTGAGATCTCCTCCTATCAACCAAGGACCATTACAGGAGTTGCAAATTCGAGTAAGTTCCGGCCACAAACAAGTACGACGAGCTTTGGTAGGGGCCGCATAGACGAAAGTAATGTGAAAATGGGAATTCTGGAAGAAAATGTTGGTGTCGATGAACTGCGGATGGCACTCCAAAATCTCAACTCTGACCGTGTCCTTCCAAAGCAACCAAATACCCCCAGAAAAGCCTACTGCTTCAGTTCTAAAAGAAAAGGAGAAACCACTTCTCTTGATGAAAGAATCAGCCCTATCACCACTAATTCTAGGCTCAAAGACAGCAATAAGATCAACATTATAACGAGAAGTCATATCTCTAAATTCACGTCGAAAAGAGGTCGAGCCTGCACCCTGCACATTCCAACATACAAAATTAAAAGGCATAGGAAAAGGCGAAAACCATAACAAGAGACAGGTTAGAAATGTAGATGAGCCGGCACACTAGATGCCCGAGGGGGATTCGACCCAATAGGGGGATCTCCCGTGTCCATGGGATCAGTTGTGGTATCAGGATCTGCATGGGAGATCGCCTGGAAGTCTGGAGGACGACCACTTTGGCTATTAGGGATGAAACCAGGCTTCTTTGGATTGGAAGGGTCTACGAAAGAGACAACCGAATGGTGATCCGCCTGAAGAGAGGTATGGGAAGGATAAACCTGCACTCCAGAGGGTTGAGTCCAAACTTTGGAAGAACTAAAAGGATGTGAGGAGGAAGATGTAGGGTGCTTAAGTGTGGCAGGGGGTTCTGTCGGTTTCCAAAAAGTGCCTCGAGAGTTGGAAATGGGATTCATGCGTCTTGGAGTGGCTGGAGTAGGATGATGTGAGGTGGATTGTTGCCGAACAGGTTCCTGCATATCTGAAGCATTATCAAGAAGAGAAAAGCGATTATTATTAGAAGGGGAGGGAGGCTGGTTAGATTTCGGCGGACAAATAGGCTGACGCCTTCTTGCTTGTACAAGCATCCATGGCCCGTAAGAAGACTCCTGATGATGGTTTTCCTCAGCAGGAGTAGCTTGATTAGGAAGGGTCTCCTGTGAATCAACCGTAGAAGGACAATTGGCTTGCAAATGGCCGTATTTGCCGCATAGAAAGCAAACCGTTTTTAAGTTCTCATATTCCACATTAAAATCTTGGCCATCTATGGATATACAAGGCGTCAGAGGCTTGTTTAGATCGATCCGGACTGCAAGGCGAGCGAATTGTCCTCTCTTCGTGTCACCTGTATTAAAATCAACGCTGATAACATTTCCGATGGCAGAACCGGCCAAGGCAATTACTCGCCTATTATACATGTGCATAGAGAGGCCCGACACTCTAGCCCAAACCACGATTGAACTGACTTCATTACTCTTAGGGTTGAAAGACGCTTCCCACCGTTGCACGTGCAAGTAATGGCCGAGGACCATCCAGGGACCTCCGGTGAGTGCGTGAGAGGCTTCATCCTCTGAAAGAAACCTTATGACGTAATAATCGTTCTCAAGATCAATCAAATCGTAATTCTTGGCTGTAGGCCAGATTTGCTCTATGCGCGTCTGGAGGACCTTAAAAGAGATTTTCCTACCAATCACCTTGAAAACCACCGCGTGCAACCAAGGTTTGATGAGAAGAGCTCTAAAAGAATCCGAAAAAGAAATACAAGGTTTGCCATCTACATAGGATAGAGTGAGGTCAGAAGGGTCTCCCATGGCGTCGGCTGGATCTTCTTCCAAAGTAATATGAACAAACCCCGCATTGTGGCGGGCGACATCGCTGTACAGAGATCTGGCTCTTTTGCTTGCACGATTATCCGATGTATCTGGTGGAACGCCGCCATGGTCTGAATCATCTTCCTCCGCCATCAGCGAAGGGTGGAAGTTATCAGTAAAGAAGATTTCTTGGAGGGTTTCTTGGAAGGAGAGGGCTTAGAGAGAGAGTATACCCGTATATTTTTGCATTAATATTTTTTGAAATGTGTAAATTACCAAAAAGGATATGCTATTTATATATAATAGTATATATTTATAGTGTAATTAAAATAAATTAATAGGGGTACTTATGACCCTGCACACATTACTATGTGCTTTTGACTTCTGCTTTTCGGAGAAGCACCCATGGGCTGCTTCTCCCAGAAGCACTTTTGCAGCTTTTCGAGGTGCTTTTGCTTTTTCTAAAAAGCCAAAACAAACACTCTTTTTTCTCCAAAAGTGCTTTTGGCAGAAGCAAAAGCCAGAAGCACTTGAAAAAAAGCCATTCCAAACAGGCTCTCAATCTGGTTACGGTAAAGCGTTTTGATGAGTTTATAGGTACAAACTTCTCTTTTATCACACACATACATAATAATTTTCCATCAGAACATTTCAGAACAATCCTTCCGTCACATGCATGTGCAGGTGTTTGCACTCAATCCTACCCATCATACCGGACTCATTACCGGATTAGTCTCTTTAGACAGGGGGAATTAGATCTTTAATTGAATAATAACTAGAATTTAAGTAGTGAAAGTTAATAATAATTAACTAGAAAAATCAATTAAATACTAGTACTAGAATAGAAAGTTTTGACAAAAAATGGAATTACACAAACTAGGTGGAATAAATAATAAAATAAATAAAAAGAAAAAAAAGTAGAGAAAGTAAAAAAGGGAGTATAATCTATTGAAGTTAATCTTGATTTATGCAATACATGTGGACTATGGAGAAATTTCACATGAACAAAATAATTATGATGACAAAAAGGAGGGGCAAATGCATTCTCTGTAAGTATATATGAAAGAGTTACTCCTAAATTATGTCGAGTAAGACCAAGACGGTAAAAGCTACAAGCGTCCATTAGGATATGAATCAAATGAACAGCCTATACAGCTAGGAAAGAGCTAGGTGGTGGGAGCTCATCCCACACAAATTATCAAAGGCGTGTTATTTTTTTATTTTTTTTTTGTAACAAAAAAGGCGTGTTAATTGTTATACCACTGATATTATTCAAATTAAATGGTAAAGGAAATAATTATAAAAAAAATGGAATTTAATCTTCAATTTTGTGTATATTATAATTTTATCGCCTAGTAAACATTTTTATCTTTCATATCCTTGAAGCAAATTCAAAGAACTATTCAAGGTTCATAAGATCTTCTCAATGATATGAAAGAGAAATTCGAGGTACAACAAAAACTTAAACCCGAGACTTTGTATTATTAATTAGTGTTTAGACACACGGGTCAACATGCTAGATCTTCCATTCAGTGATTGATTATTCCTCATTGAGTAGTATTATTAGTCCATGTCTAATGAAAACATGTAGCTTATTATTCTATACGATTTGAGATCCACGAATTATTACTTCTCTATCTATTAATAATGCTATCGAGCCTCTCGACTTATGAAGATCTAGAGTGAATTCCAATGAATGAGGTATCTACTAGATTATGGGGATTTGAATGGTGAGGATCAAGATGATAAAGAGAAGAATAGAGATGAAGAGTTAGATGTGACATATATATATAAAGTGGATGGAGTTTCATCCATGGGAGCCAAGAGCAAAACGCCCTTTGTAATAATTATAAAATAAATTAATCGTTATTGTTTTTTGCCCTTGAATTATTTTTTAATTATGTTCGAATCAACTTCATATATAAAAGAAACATATGAAACAAAAATGTAAATATGAAATAGGTGCAAAATTTTACACTATAAGAATTGCTTGTTTTTGTTAACGATTTGATTGCTAAACTCTTGACAGTTAACGAGTTTTCGATTGCAAATTTGATTTTTAATCTCGTAAAACAAATATATATATATATATATTTATTGCACGATTACATATTTATATCAATAAAACGAAACATTATTGTAATAGGCAAAGCTAGCTAGCCTGGTTGGGCATGGTCACAAGGAACACACATGTACATGTAAAGTTGTAGTACTATGGATTGAAGAAGAAACACGTCCAGGCATGGAAGGATCCACTGGTGGACCCAGCCTTAGGTTGGGTAGGGCTCCAGCCCTACCTCCGAAAATAAAAAAAAATTAAATAAAAATTATATATATATATGTATATATCTATGAGGTTGCTAATCCCTTTGAAAATGCCAATTTGGACAACGAGCTGAAGACTGATTGCTTCGGCGAATGGCGATTGAATTGAAGTTATCTGTATTGTATGGTAGGGGTGGGCACGGTTCGGTTATCCTGAGTTTTTCAAGTATTTGTATTTGTATTTGAACCGGACAAATATTTAGATGAAGTATTTGTATTTGTAACCGGACCCCTCGGTTAACCGGGGGTTCGGTTTCGATTCGATTCAGCGGTTTAGCAATTCGGTTCGAATATTTCGTCCAAGCTATTAAACTTCATAATCAAATCTTCATTTCTTAATTTTTAACCTTTGTAGGTTTATTTTTGAGGTTATTACAGTACATACAATAAAAATATTATATAACTATCAAATGCGGTAGTTCCTTTCAGTGTTATTAAAAATATATTAGTATATTAAAAAAAATCTTAGTGTAGTGGTATTATCAAAATACATCACTATATTAGTATTATTGAATCTAATGATATTTTTTAATATTATCAAAATACTTCACTATATGCAACGAATCTTAACGTAGTGGTATATCTATATAATAAATCCTAAATACTTTTTGGCATGTGCAGACTCTTTTGTCCTTATTAAAATTAATCTATCCTTCTTAATTTTCAGGGGTTAATCAGTCATTATGGACTCATTTTTAAATCAACGGCTCTTGCAAAGACACATAGATGCTGAGTAATTGCCCAGTAATGCCATGTCATCGACCACGTCACCAATATCTAAGTTTAGAAAACAAATCTATCTATTAATATAACAAAGTCGTGTGAAAATCTTCATATATATTTTAAAAGATATAATTCTTTTTATATAAATTATTTTGATTGCATATATAAATCTATCTATTAATATAACAACTTTTTTGATACATACTTCATATATATAAATTATTTTTTTATGTATACTTTTTTTATACATATAATTTTGTAAAAAATAATATTATAATATAATTAAATAAATTTAGTTAGATTAAAAATTTATCTCTATAAAATATATAATCCTGTATCAATAAAAGGAATATAATTATGATATTTTTTTAAAAAGTATTTCATTCAAAATATATTGAATAACTAAATTTAAGAAATGTTGTGAACTATAAAAATTTAATAAATTTTATATCCTATTTTTTTACCTAGCTTAATATTGAAATTAAACAGTATAAATGAAGTAAATATATGTTTTTAAATTATAGTAAATATATTTATCATATCAAATATTTATAAACATAAAACTATATAATATTAATTCTTTGATCAAATATATAATAGTATAGGAGTATTTAAGAAATATTAACATATTATAATATTAATAAATAAATATAATTAGGTTAAAAATATGTGTCTAAAATATAATCCTATATCAATATAAGGAATTTAAAATAATAGATTTCAAACATTTTTAATCAATGACATATTTTAAATATAAATATTTCATTAAAAATATGGTATAAACATTAAACTGACATTAAAAAAAATTGATAATATAAAATAACTAATCACTTAAAAATTCCATACCATTTTAGCCAAATTCTACATAATTTTTTTTTTCTTTCTTAAGAAGAAAAGAAAGAAAATGAAAAAAAAAGAGACTAACACGTATCATAGTTTAACTTTTAGACATAATATCCTTAATCCTTATTTTATTTCAATATAAATATATATGTATATGAAATTCAAAGTAAATTTTTATACAAATTTTTTATATATAAATAATTTGTATTGTAAAAGGATATAAGAAGTATTTTAGTATAAATAATTGTGAAGATTTGTGGGAATCATAATTAGTTTTGGATTGTAGCAATATTTTTACCCAAAAGCTCTAATATTTTTTTTAAGTGATCATGACGTTCAAACATGATACAAAACATGTGAATATAAACTTTCAATCAAACATATTTACCATTTTATTTTTCACAAAGAATAATCTAAAGTGAACATTTATAATAAATATAAATATACAATACTAAACTTATCAAGTTTTCCACTTGCTCTCATTATTTTAGATATGAAAGTGAAACTATTTATATTTAGGTTTTTAACATTAAAAATAATTTATTTTATGTTATGTTCATTTGGTTGTGTCTTTGAATTTTTCTTCAATCGTCTTATTCTCTCATTTATTTCCCTTTTAAATTTTTGTTACATGCATTCCAACCACTATTTTAAGCAAAAGCCTTTTTTTTGGTGAACAAGTCTGAGAAGGCGGGCAAAGAGAAAAAAGAAAAAAAAATCGAAAACATAAACAAAAGACTTGAATCTCATGTAATTCAAAAAAAAAATTATATTCTCATTTTATATCCTCATATAAGTTCAATCATTATACGCTCATTTTTAGATCAAATGCTCTTATTAAAACAAGCGGGTAGATTGATAGCTGCTGAGTAATGCCATATAATCAAACACGTCATCAGCAAAAAAAAAATAAAATAATAAATGAATAAACATCAATAAATTCATCTGTTCTTTTCTATGTTCCTCTCATCCTCTGCCTCACCAAACGATCCGAGGTTTTCTCTACTAACTTTACTTCAATGCCAATAGTGACTCGCTTCAAAAGCTGTGTGGATTGCTTGGATAATTCATTCTGGTTGTGCATGCATACTCCCGATTTTTACACTTAAGGGTATTATATTGGCATTCCTATCATTGTGTTTGATTTAATGCCCCAAAGAACAACCTCTTAATTTTATTCAGAACAATAAAATCAAAGAATTGAGTGGAACGTATATTCAAAATTTGATGAACTTTCTACAAAAGATGCAGCTTCACCATTGAAGCCATGCTCGACAAAGTAGCCACATGTTAATAGTGAGTTTCCTTGGAGCATATAAACAATAAAATATTGGATAATGTAGTAATTCTAATTTCTACCACCCTCTTGCAGGAACATAATTTGAACAAAGAAAGGTTAAGCTCTACCAATTGCTTGGTCATTATTTGTGCCCAATGGAGCAAATGGGTAAAAAGTTTTCTTAAATGCTAAATTGACTATTTCTTTTACAGCTAAAGGCATTGCATTAGTGTTCACTTCTGTTGTTCCGTCGATTGAATGGCCAAAGATTCAATTGATCACGATGAACAAATTGAGGAGTTGATTTATAAGGTGTGTGCCAAATCTCATTAATGTAATTATTGATTTTCCTTTTATCCTTAGAGAGTTGATGATTGGCATTCACACATAATTCTCACTAACTATTACAAAAACTATACTATTATTATAAGCATAACTTGAATTGCTCTACCTGGAGTGGAGATAGGAATTAGCCTGTGTTGAGAATTTTTGGTTGTCCTGATGATTATTTTCACTAAATATCAACTAAAAACATTTCTGATATGAAATTGTATCATTTAGGAGTGATAATAAATGTTTTGTTGATGGCAGGTGGAGGAGTTGTATCAAAAACTCTATAAGTTGGTTGAGAAAATACTTGGTTCTCACTTTCAACCAAGCAGACTAGGTTTTGAGTTTATTTAGCTTTAGTATTGTGGAATCGAATTATTTAATAGATCATGTGGATAGGAGAGGGAATTGAATTATTAGAAAATTGTTATATCATTCAAGAAAATTCACATAATGGGAGGAGAGTCGAGGGATAATGGGATGTTAAAATAACCAATTTATAATAAATATGTTTCATTTTAACAATGAAATCCTAAATTTGATTGTTAAATTATAAACTCTATTCATCCTTAACTTTTAACTTTATATCTCTAAACTCTAAACCATTCTCAAAATCATTACAATTTAAAATTATCATTGACTATGAATTCCAAATTGTATACTTCTACGTATTTATTTTGTTCATTCAACTAAAAAAAAATATACATTAGTTCTATTCATAATAAGAAAGCAATACGCCCGTGCGCAACGCGCGGGCCAAAAATGCTAGTTTTAATAATGGGGTGTTTTTAAAGAAAAAATATGAATATGAGCTTATTATGGTGACATATTATGGTAATTAGCTCTTTAGATTTTAATATTTATTTTATTATATATTTAAATAATTAAATAAATAGTGATATATATTATTCATATAATTATATACCATCAAATATCTATAATATATACAAATATATATAATTTTTTAAATATAATAAATATATTTGGTTCGGTTTGGTTAATCGGGGAAAAAATTTAAAAGTATTTGTATTTGTATTTGAACCGGGCGAATAGTGAAATATGATATTTGTATTTGCTCCGGAGTCTTCGGTTAACCGGAAATTCGGTTCGAATTCAATTCGATTCAACGGTTCAACGAATCGGTTCGAATATTTTGCCCACCCCTATTGTATCTATTGTATGGTTGCTCAAATTCCCATTACTTGCAGACGCTGTCTTGCTGGATAGTACACCTTCACTTTCTCCATATGGTATCATGTCCGATTCAAGTTTCTTGTTTCGTTTTAATTTGTCGTATTAGTAATTAGTGGCATACCATATGTCCGTATCCACGAGATCGAATTGTTTAATTTGCCGATGGTATTTCATATTTTGTGTTTGCGTGGCTGAATGAATAATTAATGTTTTGGGAGAGGTAGATGAATGGGCAATAGCCAATAGGTGTCCAAACCCAAATGTACACGTAGTCATAACGAATAATTCAATTAGATGACGTCGTTAATTCAACGGTAGCAATGGATGGGCCCACTTTTCAGTTATTATGCATTAATAATTATGAAGAGTAGACAATGGGGTCGGTTTCGGTGCAGACAGACTGTAGGTAATGACACAATCAAAATTGATGGGTATGTGTATATGAAGTGATGTGTGAGTGTAAAAAAATGATGGATGGAGGTTATGAACAAAAAACTAATAAAAAAAAACAAACTACCGTCTATACATCACCTTATAAGGCTTACACATCACTTTATGAAATGCTACACATCATTTTTGATGCTGCCTGCACCAAAACCGGATTCACATTTTTTTAAGCATTTCATAGCAATTAAACACAAAAAGTGAAAAATTCAATTACATAAAGCACTGATTAACCAATTAATCAGGGTAAACAAAAAGGAAAAGAGACAATCACCCTCCGTGTGCGACGACCCTGTAACGGTGGTGGAATTCGACGAGACGACGGATGCGATTCTGCTGCTCGAAAAGACGTAGATTAGAAACCCCAATTGACGAAGAGACGGTGTGTGGGATTCATTGTGGGAAGGAAAGAAATATTCTAAACTAAATATTCTACATAAGATCAAATCTAGATACAGAATCTTCTAAATCAAATATGGATAAATCTTCTAGGTTTGTGGGAAGGGTGAGATTTTTTAGTTGCAAAAAAAAAAAGACGAAATTTTGGACTTGAAGAAATGAAGTAACGAACATCATCGGAATGGAATATACATCATTTTTATTTTATAGTACATCATTTATTGGGCTTGGGCATCATTCTGCATATGCAGCCTTCTGCACCCAAGCCCAATCCGGAATACAATATTAATGTTAGTTAGTTAGTTATATACAAGTGGAAAACAGCTAACAGATTACGGGATCCCACTGCCGCCCTCTACAGTCAAATGTTTTTTTTTTAATTATTATTTTTTAAACATTGACGCATAATTATCACAAAAAGAATGTGGAAGCTAAGGCAAATAATTACAAATAAATAAAAATAGTGAATATGAAGCAGAATGAAAATCGAACACCAATTATAAATTTAAAAGTTAGAAAACTTAACTATTAGTCATTAGGCTACGCTCGACTTTTTTTTATTATTGAAAATATGTTTTTCATGTAAGATGAAAATATGCTCCAAAGTCCAAAATAGATGAGCCACGGGATTATTGAAAGTGTCAACGATCAACTTTTGCTTAAAACCCGACCTTTAATTTCTTACCATCCAAATTCTCTAGCACAAATTTCTTGCCATATTTACTTGTAAACTTCGTGACATCCCTTATCCTGTAAGTGTATATTTAATTAATTTTAAAGTTAGATTATATATACATATATATATATTAATCTTTAAATTATATACTTTAATTAGTTAAAAAAAAAAAAAGAAAAAAAGCTAAGGGTGTTTTCTCGCCAATTTCATTGTTTTGGGAGGCTACGAATCGACTACCGTTGATAATTCCTCACCCTAGTCACCTTACTAGGCGATGGATGGATTTTTTTTTTTTGTCGCCTTTACTTTGGGTGTGTTTGGTTGTTGGTAGATTTACCAGCATATAGCGGATAGAGTGAGGATATTTTCTCATAATTCTCTCTCCGAATATGCTATCTGCTACCGGATCCGCTTACTCCCAAACATCCCCTTACTAAAAAATATATTTTTTTAATTATTTTTACTGAATTATTTATTTATATTTATAAAATTTTAAAAACATAAAAAAGAGAGACAAAAAATTGAAAACAAGAAAAAGCTATCCCCAATGGAGATAATCTTATCCAACCTAACAATGCAACCAATCCAAAACTAATTAATTTTTTTTTTTATCTATTAACAATTTCCTAACCTAATTCATTAGGAAAGATCCACTCCATGAAACAAATTGAACCAAAAAAGAAAAATACCTCTAAAATTAAAATAATTTAAAATGCAAACTCAACTTATCCAATTCTCAAGCTCTAACATTACCCAAAAATCTCATCATACCCACCAATCTGCATTCCCAGCAGGTGCATAAGTGAACATTTTTTTAAAAAATTTATTTTTAATATTTCAAGGAAGAAGTTGCAACATGGATGTTTAATATAGTACTATATGATTTTGATCCACTTTGAAAAGCCATTGTTGCACATGCATATTGACTCTTCTTTACCTTTTTTCTTCTGCATTGATCTTTTTGACTCATCAGCCCATTGGAACTACCAAAAGGTCTTGCCCTTGTCCTTGTTCAAGGCATATTCCACCCTTTATAGAAAGATGGCATTTAGTGAACATTATCATTCACAATCACAAATTATTTCTACTTTAAAAATTTCATCTATCCTACTTCTTTACATGAGAATTGAGAATATATACTTTTTTAACTTTAATTTCGAATATGACAATTTAAAAAGTTAAATGTATATAAATAAACTAGTGGTGATTCTGTGCGATGCACAGCTAATGAAGACGTACAATGACCCATGGAGGGGAAAAAAAATAGTTATAGGTAGGTGTGCGTGGGTGCCCATCTATATATTTCATTCATATTCCTTCACTTTTCTTTATCACTACAGACATGACCAGTATCATCCTTCATGCAAGAAAGAACCAACTGAGGCCAAACAATAAAGCATACAGGAATATTGTAACAGAACTACAAGTTCTCATTGGATTTCACTTAAAGGTGAACTCACAAGATATACCTAAGCAAATAAGGTTTCTCAACTGCCTCATAGCTGCTACAAAACTTGCTTGCTTGAATCAATATTACTTGTTCACAACACGTTAGAAGATGACACATAGCACACACTTAATAATACATTAGAGTTCTTGCTTATGTATAACAAACTATATACTACACTACAAGAATTTTCTGTTTTAGCGACCGAAAAAATTTGGTAAAATTCGGTAGCTAAAGAGGTTAGCGACCGAATTTGCAACCGAAATTCGTTACCGACCATAATTTTAGCGACCGAAACTCGTTAGCTACCACAATTTTAGCGACCGAATCCGGATTTTTTCTAGTAGTGCTACTAACTGCATGAAAGAAAGAATTTATCAGTAAGAACATATCCAAGAGTAAGGCCTTACCTGAACATGTACATAACTACTTGGTGCAGATACAGGAGATGGAGCGGGCATGGGAGCAGGAGAAACCGCATAACCAGCATAGGGATCATATGGTGTAGTGGAATCGAAATCCCCAAGGTACGAATGGCACCTGGCGACCAGGTATAACCTCATCAACAAGCAGTGGAATGAAAATGGTAAGCATTTTTGCATAAGCCTCGGAAACAGTTGATGTATCCGCACTATTTGCACTTTGATTAGAATATGTTGAAGCATCAAGCCAGACAGTTGGGTTCCTTGATGCTTTTGTACTGGCGCGAAGTTCGTTTGCAAACTCACGAGCCTGGTAACACCAAATTAAAAAATACAAAATGATTATGGCCATATTTTGTTTCTGCATTTGACAATATTATCATAAAGAACCCATAGCAAACTAACTGATTATATAGCAAGAAGATGTATATGAACTATTTTCCTACCTCTCGACACAGAAGCTTAAACTATATTACGCAATGTAACTTGCATAAGGGAATAAGTAAGCCTTCCTCAAATGCGGGACGCTCATAAAGTGCATATGCCTGTATATAAGGACGAAATAATCAATCTCTATATCATAACTTCATAAGTGCACATAGTAATATATTAGATCTGTAATAGAAGATAATGTGATAAACCAAGGAATGGCCATTTCATCAAAGTGATGCTATAATAGCCAGTTAGCCAACAATCAGATTACTCACACTCTGTAGGCCAGATTTAGAGATAAACCTTTGTGTTGGATGAGAGTAAATGAGAATAAAAAAGAATAAAAATAATTAATTATCACTAATTTGTAAAGAAAAGGTTATTTCACTAACTAAACACCTATCACTACCAAAATTTGAAGTAGACACCTCAATGTCATAAGTGTTAGTATTAAAACAAAGCACAGGACATTCTTGTTCTTACATATTTGCAGGGTATGCCGAGCCTCTTGAGCTTAATGGTTCTAGTTCTTCTGGAAGTCACCAATACCAGATACCAGCTTCTCCACATGATTCTCCAATCCTTTCCCCACTCAATTCAAGAACTCTAGTATTCCGACCTTCTCTGTCATCATAAAAAACACAAATTTTATCAGCAATTTAGAATTAGGAAATCATATGGAATTAAAAGACTAAATTGTTTTCCAAAATCCCCTACCCAACTCAAGATAGAACTGGATGAGTGTTTAATTTCAGCTCAAGATGGGAGGGTGCGCACAGGGCTAAGGCGGCGGCTAGGGCTTCGATCTGCCTCATCAAGTACTAAATGTCCTGCAATTGATAACCAATCATATTATACAGCTCTGAAGAAGTTGGACGAAACATTCATTGCATTGAATAAATTGCTCCCCGAGGTGCAAAGCACAAAATTTTGTATCTTCTTTGTTGGGAAAAGAAGACGGGAGCCTCAAACATAGCCATAAATAACTCAAGATGGGGAACAAGCTTACCTCAAATGCACTTTTCAAGAAACTTTAAAGCCGTCCTTCATATGTTTGCCTAGTCATACCAGTCCCCAAAGCATTAGCATTAAATTTGGTCATTGACTTCTGAAATGCATCTTCATGTGCCTCACGTAGTGCAGCCTACACAATCCCTAAAATTAGCATACAATCAAAACATGTAAAACCTGTAATAAAAAGAACTCACTTCCTCTGGAGGCTTTGAGCGGTCAAAAGAGGACATGTATTCTTCAGTTCCCAATTCATATGCTCTCCTGCACTCGGCTTCCTCAACACTCTATAATCAACCACAGAAGCATTAAGAGCAAACTCAATAATATAGGAAGTACTCAGCTGCCGAATGGTATATGGAAACTCAAGACTTTAAGCTGTAACTTGACACATTGTGTAAACAAACAGAATCAAGTTACTCGTTAAGCAAGAACAGTATAGAGTGATGACAACGTTTCGGATCACCAGGTAGGCCATTGTTTAATAAGATCCAATAGTAAAAACCAATTACATGGGCATGTTGTTTTATATATCCACATCATTATTGTTGCACTTGCAGTTTGATATGACATACATATTGCTTCAGAATAAGTCTTATGGACTAAAACTTAACTGAAATGGATTGCAAATTACACAAGAAACCATAAAGAAGCATTACAATGAAAAACTGAAAAAGGCGCAGGGGAGCAAGCATGAATACCTGCCATGGAGAAGTTATTGTAGGCACTGCACCATTATTGAGAGCATCAAGAAATGACTGAATTATCCGAGCAAAGATAGGTCCAACCATCACTGTTGCTCCCATCTGTTTTGGTCTTGTCCTCTCAAAAACAAACCTTGTCAAAGAATCTAAACCGGATCTAAACTCTGGTCGTAATTTCTCCAACTGCATGACAGATTAATCTCGTGACAAGCTGAAGGAACAATTCATGAGAAAATTGTATAAAGCGGATAATAGGGGTTTAAGCATATATACTCACTGGGATCTGATCAAGTCTCTCACACACACACAAATTCAAACTAAACACAATCTATTTGCTGATTCAAAAGCAAAACGCAAACAATTCTATCAGAAACAAGCTCCACAACAGAACAAAAGGGTCAAATCCAGAGATCAATTTAAAATAATTATAGGTAAGTGTATGTAAGTTCCTATCTACAACAATTTGTTTCCAGATGATTTACCAATAACATATAGCTTATTTATATTCTTGTACTTGTCTTCATCACTACCAAGATTACCAGTATCATCCTTCATGCAAAATGAACTAACTAAGGTCAAATACAGCCTCCAGAAGTAGACTTAAGCCTACATAGGTGTGCCACTGACAAAAGGTTTCAAGCCCAAGCTCAGACTAAATGCAATTTTCTTATCAATTTTTTAACTACTTGCCAATATCAATTTTTAGCTAGTTATAATCTCATTAATAGAAAGGCATTGGAACACATTGACATACAAACAACAAAAGTCACATACATCACAATCTGTTCTCATGCTGTTCAAAACTTGTAGTCTTTTATTAGTACAAAACTAAACAGCTAGTATTGTAGAAGAGTAATATGTCCGCAATCAATGCATTTAAGTGCGGTTCAAATTAAACAATTGATTCTTATTGAATGTTTATAATGCTACCTGTGTTATGAAGGAAAGCAACACCAGCACAGATAGAGGTAGAGCTCCATTCCTACAAATAAATACTATCAATTCCTAGTCGACAAGCATCCAAAATGAAGGAAAGCAGCACCAACACAGATAGAGGTAAAGCTTCATATTTTACCATGAGCTAGTAGGTTCATCAAAAATTTGAACTTCAATTGTGCAGCCTTTTCAGATGCACCAATCACATACTGAACGAAATAAATGAAGTAGAATCTTCATTAATATAGGACTACTCTTCAGTCAGCAATAGAAAATGAAAAAAAATTAGATAGGCCAGAGCCCTACTGTTTTATCATAGCCAACATTAACAGTAGTTTTGATTCCCTTGGGTTGGCAAACACAAAAAGTTCCATTGAAATCAACCACAACAAAAGCAGGACCTTCTCAATGATCATACCACAGAAAATAAAGCATTAAAGCCACATATTATAACAATGAAACGGAATGCATATCTTTTCATTCTAACCACAGCCTTTGATTTCAATTAAAAACCAAGTATCATAAACATGCCGTCACCATTGATGTAACTGATCCACCACAAAAGATTATACATGATCATGGAGATTGTAGAGTACATATACTTTGCTAGAATGTCCTGCTTATGGATTGACTATAGTCAACAAAATGAAGGGCTGTCTATGGAGTAGTACATTCAATTATAGTCAACAAAAAAGAATCATTTGATAGAATATACTGATCAATCATTTGACTACTAAACTTAGCAATTGATAGTACATGTGGGATTGTAATGTCCATTTCAGGGTTCCCATTCATTTCCATGTCAAACGAGGTTCCCATTCGTTTCAGAGTTCCCATTTTTCCAGCAATGTCCATTGTGTAAAAGAATCATTTTTGAAATAATATTGAATGTGTCATTCAGTCAATCATTCGTATAATTATATCAATTAGTTTGAAATGGACATTGCTTGAAGGTTCCCATTCATTTCAACATATGTTGACTACAGACATTGATCAGTATTCTAAATAAATTGGTTCATTACTGCTGGGACAAGTCAAATTTTGATTCTTTTTAAGCCCAAGGTGGAGATCAGGTATCGCATGTGGCTCAAAGGAATCTTACCGATATATTAGAAGGTTGGAAACAAACACGTCAAGTCACTTCCTCATCTCCAAGACCAAGAAGACAAATTTGATATAAGAAACAGAAGTCTTTTCAAACTTCTTCGTGCCGGCTGACATTTCTGATGGAGCATTGCTGGAACAGAAACATACACGTCAAGTTACTTTCTGTTTTGGAACATTGGGTATACCAGCTGAAATAGTTTCCACTGATTGAGCATTGTCCAAATAGTTTGGTCCTTTTAATACACATAATATCTGTTAGATCAGCTAGAGATGTTGATGAGAACATTCTTAATATCTGTATTATAAGCATATGACAAATAGTGGATATGAGGAAAAATGTTAAAAGGGAAATGAGAAACTAACAGATCTTGGGACAACAAGAAAAATCTTAGAAGAGAAGAAAAATACACTGCCACCACCTGGAATGATGCAAGAACAATGGCCAGAACAAACAAATATTAATAAAGAATACAATAGAAAATCATAAAGCGCATTATCAATACACGAGTACAAAATTTAGATTCTAATAATACCATGTCAAGAACGAAGAAAGCATAATAGAATTCCACACCAAATTGACCAATCAAGCTATTGTCATCCCCAAGGTCCATGTTTTTTGCACTGGATACAAACCATTAAATCTTGATGTGAATATTTGCCAGAGGGGCAGGGATTTACAGGTATGCAAAGAGACTATTGGCGCATCAGAAAAGCAATGCCTTGGAGGCTGGAGCTGTAAAGACATGGTCATATATCAAGCATCAACTAAGATATTCATATAGAAGTGATTCATATTCATTTAAGTATAAACTACCACAACGGACCAACTAAATTTAATCAATCCAATTAAATCAAGGAAAACAAAATCTAATATAGATACACGAAAAGCCAAAAAGATACTGATGCAAGCCATGTTCTATATGCCAATATCCAAAGAAATTAAAGAAGGCCATTGAAGGCATCAGAGACAGTGAGACACTGTACCTCGTGGTTCACAATTATCCAAGAAGATCTTCAAAGCTCATGTTCTGAACTTGTTTGAAGACATGACCATGAAAGAGTCCTAAATTTCATTTCACAGTAGATACTTGGGTTTTCCGAGAATGGAGAACATTTACAAGCAAAAAATAAGACCGTTGCAATGTTTTGAGCCAGTACTCCAGCGGGTAACTAAAATTAGTAGTTTACAAGAATAAAGAGAAGTTAAGTAATAAACAAAAAGAAAAATAGCATGTAAATTCACAATAAAATTCTATTGCAGATTTCACAAAACAGTTAATTATTAAACTTCCCTAATAACTTTCACCTTTGACTATTCGCTTCTATATGCCAATATTAACCTTCGACCTTTCTTCAAACAGTTTGTAATAAATAAAACAATCCACCCACCACATTAAACAATACCTATGTGTAATCTGACCAAAAGATCCTAAGTCCTGGTATTTAACCAGGCTGCCAACAACTATCATCATGCCCACAAGGCCACATATACCAAATATGCAAAAATAACCTACCCTCTAAAAATGAACCCCAATCCACATTTCCGCACAAGGGAAGGAAGGAATTGATGTAAAATGAGGAAAAAAAATAAAAAAGAAGGGAAAAGTTAGAATCCCTTACAAAATGATAATGATGATGACGACGACTCTCACCAAAAATTGCATCAATCTCATCTCATCTCAAATCAGTCTTCAGATGTAATGACGATAGGGAAAGGGGGATGGCGTTGCCAGCAAGGCTCGATCCAGAGAATTGCCCTGAAATGGTGGCATTGTAAACCCTGCTGCTGCTGATTCAGGGCCTCCAATCGAGGGATTTTGACTGGACCTACATTTGTAGAATTAGCACAAAGAAAGGAAATGTTAACTGAACAGAGTTCCAATGCTGGATTTTTCCTTTCTAATATGGTGTGTGTACAATCGCACTCATATAATCATACCAGTTTTCTTTTTTGATTGAATGCCCCTATAGGCACAAGATGTTTTCCTGTCAAATTCATTTTTAACGATGCAGAACCAACCTGTGAAACTTACGCAAAAGAAAGGTACAGTGAAGGCTCAACTGTAGTGATTACATGGTGATTGGAGGGGAACAGTGACCAGAAGACTGTAAAGGAGCAGTGAGCATGTTATTAGTACATCATTGATCATAGAACGCAGGTTCATATTTGAGGATTTAACACGTACATCAGTAGGTGAAAAAACATTGAATAATGATATTAATTACCAGATCCAAATATTACCTCCTGATTGTTGTGGGTGGTCTATGAAATTACTACAGATCATCAAATCCTACATAAATTCAAAAGGTAGTGGGTAATAATTAACAAAGCTGATCTGTGACTGTCCTGTTAATACTGACGAAAAATAGAGAGGCTGGGAACTTACATCCTTGGTAGTCTGCTCGTTGCAGATCGTCTCTGGAAAAGTAAAGTTGATCAGAAAATTAAAATGTCTTTCAGAGGGGGGAAAAGGTTGAATGTCAAATAAACAATACAAAAAGGATGTGATAATTGGAAAATGACCTAGTGATGGTGCTGCCATATCACAGACCACTCTCAACTTATGGTAACTCATTACCTTTTTATAAAGAACTTCGGTGGAATGTTTCCGGTCAAATTGTCTAAACATTTGGATAAACAACAACTATAGAAAAGTGAGATTAATTTTGTTTAAAAAGTACAGACACCATCATACGACAACTCAAGTAAGTAAACATTTGGAAGCACATTAGATGAGGTCACTCATTTTCACTTCCCAATGAAAGACATTTAAATTTTGTTTTCCTCGAAGAAACTAAGGCCTCGTTTGATCAGAGGCTATTATTAGTGCAATTTTGCACTAAGAAGAGGTTAATAAAACCAATCAAACGGGACCTAAATCCTTGACTTTCTTGACTATGCCCACATCAAAAGTACTGTTTCTTGTCTTCTAGTATTTAGTCAAATCATTTTTCTGCGGTGCAATAATTAAAACTAACTGGGGTATACTGCCAATACAGATAATTCAAGGAAAGAAAGTACACGCACGTGCAAAATTATATAATTTCAAGAGCCAACAAAAGGTGAAGAACACAACTTTTCACCGAGTTTGGAGCACTGGGGTTTACTGCCAATGTCAACACTCAATATCCAAGAATAAATGTCGATTGTGCCATTGACATACATGATAAGTACCAACTAAAATTACCTAGACTTAGTTTGAGACCATCTCCAAGCGGAGGAGGGACCCATGAGGCAACCTAATCACCGAAAGAAATTAGTAACGATGCTGAAATTGCAAAAACTATAAATAATAACAATATAAAAGTGCAATTACATGGAAGAAAGTGTGCTGCAACCATGGAGAGAAGATACGTGAGAGAAGATTATATGAATAGTCAAAAGAAAATATTTTGGGTGATAAGTAAATAGAAAGTTTAGTTGAGGGATTTTAGATTTTTGTGTAATAAATGTTATGCAATGTTTCAATGGTGCGATTGTGTAAAGAAAGGATATGGAATAGGTAGAACTTTGTGAATACTTAAGTATAATAAAGAATTTTCATAACACTGAAGCATTCTCACAAACAGTAAACTCTAATTACTGGTTGATCTGGAAAAACTTTATGGAGAGACAAAACACACTGAGAAATCACAAAAGTAGTAGATTTGTTTAAGAGAAACCCACAACTTACCCTTGCAAACTCATCCTGCTCAACCTTTTGCATTAGAACTCTAACAGGTTCCTGGAGGAGTCCAGTAAGAAAACATAGATTCCTTTCATCGACACCCATAAACTTGGAATTATATTACTGAGCATGCCATAGATCACATAAATAATTGTGCAAATTGAATTTGCATATTATAGTTTTTGTACTACAATGAAATAGATGATGGTTAAATGAATCAAAAAAACACATACCAACATTGCACTATGAACTTCTTGTCTACTTTATTTCATCCCATTAAAATGGGGGAATAATTAAAAAATGAAGTAATGTGCATGACAGGGAGACAATTTCCATGTTACCTATCCCTAGAAAAAGACAGGAAAGTTTAGCACACAAGAAGTTGAAATTTCCATGTTACCAATTCAAATCCTTTGCCATCGAACTCCTCCAATTACAAAGAAATGTCAATTAAGAATCACTTCATATGAGCTGATAATGGTCAGAAATGACCATTATTTTCAATCCATTTCCGTGTCTGAAACGGGCATTTGATCGCATTCCGGTCTTATATTAAATAAGAAAGCAGTTGAATTGGACTGATTTATACATAACTGTAAAAATATTAAGCTGGTATGAAAAATGCATAAATATGTAATTTTATTACATATTTATGTTAGAAAAATCCAAAAAACATGAGAAAAAGAAAAGAAAAGAAAAAGGAAATGAAAAGATGGAAAAAGAAATGAAAACCCACAAAAAGTTGAATTCTACAGGAAATTACGACGCTAGACACAATTACGGCGCTAAGCATGTATAGCGCCGTAGCTTGGTCTAGCGCCGTAGGATGAAACTGAAGTTGACGTCCAAAGAAGGGTGGACGGCGCTAAGCATGGATAGCGCCGTAACCTAGTATAGTGCCGTAAAAGATGGATAGCGCCGTAGGCTGTTCACTGAGAGACAGAGAGAGTTTTCGAAGTGGAAGACTACGACGCTAAACCTATAGCGCCGTAGAAGGATAGCGCCGTAAGCCATCCATAGCGTCGCACTAAGCCTTCCCACCTATATAAGGACCAGTTGACTCCAATGATCAGTCACTTCACAACATTCTCAAACTTGGAGACAACTGTTGTTCTTGAGGGTGTAGGTTAGTTAGGTAGTTAGGTTTTATTTTTTTTTGTATTATTTATGTTTTATGCATTGTTCTTCTTGTTTTCCTGCTGTTAGCTTAGATTAGTGTTGGTTAATGCTTTTAAACCTTAGCTAGCCACTGTTTATATTGTTTACAGCTTTGTTAAACTCTTAATAAGGTTTGGAATACCCGAATGATGGGTATTATCAAACCATTTCTTATAAAATGGGAAGTTAATCACAAAAAGAGTCCCAAAATCATGAAATGGACATGGGTCCATGGATTTATTGCTTTATTTTTGGTTTAATAACCATTTGGTTATTTATTTTTCTGTTTTGTGTGGGTTTTTGTGTTGTTTTATTTTATTTCGGGATTCATGCATGAAATGTTGGTTGAAAACCCTCACTTGGGTTTGTGGTTCTTAAGGTGTGTAGTTTAGCGTAGTTTTCCTCACTATTTTGCATTTTTGCATTTTACATTTACTGTTCTTAGCTTGTTAATTCATTTTCATGCATTTGTGAACCATAAACTTAAAATAGGGTTTGCAATCGCAGAGATTGCATCATCCGAACAACAACAATTTTTCTGGGCTAGCTACGACGCTAATCGCCCTACGTCGCTAGCCTAGTGTAGCGTCGTAGGTGAGGTTTAGTGCCGTAGTTGCCCAGACTTAAACAAAATTGGCCCTACGACGCTAAACCAACGACGCTATCCTCAGATAGCGTCGTAACTTCTGTTTAGAGTCGTAGGTCCCCAAAACATTTTCCTTCTCTCAATACCCACCTACGACGCTATTCTTACGACGCTATCCTCGGATAGCGTCGACATTTAATGTTTAGCGTCGTACTCCCCAGTTTCACAAACACTTCTAAAAATTTAACCTACGGCGCTATCCTTACGACGCTATCCTAGGATAGCGTCGTCATTTAATGTCAAGCGCCGTAGCACCTCTCCTTTTTCCAAAAATTTCTTTCTTCCCCAATTTCTCAAACCACCTACGACGCTACACCTACGGCGCTATCCTAGTATAGCGCCGTAATTTAGTTATAGCGTCGTACACACCCCTTTAACCCCAAAAATTTCATCACTTTCACCAACCCATGACGACGCTAACCTCACGACGCTATCCTAGGATAGCGTCGTAATATCTGTTTAGCGTCGTAATTGGCATCTTTATGCAGAATTTTCCATTCTCCGTCTTCATAATTAATTGATTGAACCCTTAAGCCAGTCATTAAAGGTCAATATTAGCAATAATTGAGATCAATAATTGCCTGGATTAAAGGAACCTTGTTCAATATCCATTAAAACATTTTTCTATAAACAAAATCTTGATGTCTTAAACAGATAATCCGGACTATAATTAATTATGGTAGGAGGGATTATTTAAGCCATCAATTATGGATTCACTCCATAACCTTGTATGAGAAACCAATGTCTCTCATACAAGGCCTCGTCTTTTATTTTATTTTCTTTTGTCTTTAGCGTATTGTGTGTAACAATTAGTAAATAATACACCAGACTAATGTTGGCGGGTATTCCCTCACGGATAAACTAGCTCGTATTCTGGATATTAATTACTAAATGTTATTTTGCATGGTCTGGATAGCGGTCGGTGGAAGCCTTGGCGGTTCGTCCATCCGGGATTATAATAGCTGCTCAGCTGATTCCTATCCGGATACAGTTTTATTTTATTTATCTTAATTTCCAAAACCAAATTCCAATTGTAGTATAACTCTGCTAATGTCTGTCAACATTAGCTGATAAGTACTGCAGAAAGGAAACATGTAGGTTTTTATCTGAATTCACAGACAGTAGGGGCCCAACTGGTAGCGACACTGCCATTTTAGGGTTTCACCTGTCTAAATTCATTTCATCTGAGTAATTAGGAAACTGGATAGCAGATGTTTGCGATCCACCTAATTATTCCGCCACCACTTTTGGCCTCTGAGCTACTTCATAATTGTGTCCCGCCTTCTGTCTAAACCCACCTCTATATTTTGGGTCAATTAATTTTACACTTCCATATACCTTTATGCATGATAATATTATGTACTATTGTGGTCTATAATATTTTGGGATTCTTCCCTTGGACATTAGAAGTCTAGATTTAAATAGATATGGCATATTAAATTTCCACCAAAAACTCCTTTATAAAATCCGGATCTGAGTAAGGGATAAATTCCTCAGTTATGACTAGTTCATATTCTGTCAAGGGTTGATTTTGGGAAATTAGAAGCAGAGTCAGCGATTAGGTCTCATCTAGACTGAAAGGATCTGTGTTTAATTGGGAGTCTAGTACCTGTTTAGGGAATGGTTTTCAAATTCGTTATTTTCCAAAATTGCTGATTGTTGGGAATCCGAGATTAATTATTACACCGAGATGGAGTCCACTTGGATTCAAATACAGTGCAGTAAAAAATCTTAGAGGAACAACTCCCAGGCCTTGGTTATTTTCTAAGATAGGGTTGAGTATTCTTTCAACTGCTATCCTCTTCTGCCAAAGCCTATTTTCGAGTCCTGAGTGAGTTCATCCGGAACGAACTAATTTATTAATTCGTTCCATTAGTTTGTATCTCATAACCACTCAGAAGGAAGTGAACACTGTGAGCGGTTCACCGAGAGCCGAGAATTCTTGATCCACACCCGGTCACCATGACTAGTGGCTGTCTTTTACTACCAGGGCCAGACCTTCAAAACCTCCGAGTGATAGGATTTTAAATGCTTTCTTTACCGCTTTCTTTTAAATGCTTTCGTTAGAGGTCACTCGGTTGTATTGAGAATTGTGTAACTGCTACTAGGACTGATAGTTAAAGGATAGTTCAGGACTTGATTAAAATCTTTGGGTGTGACATGGGAGAATGATTGTGGTACTTGGCAGTTCAACTAATGATCTGTCATGTAAACTTATACTGTAAGTACCTGTCTTTTAAAGGGAACGCAGTACTGAGAGCATGAGAATTAGCTATCTGACAGGATTATCCCAAATAAAAATCTGTGTATTTAAATGGAAGTTTAATTATGCCTTATCTAAATCTTGTCCAATTTTTATTCTTTTCTTCCTGTCCCTTCTGTTCATTCTGTGAATCAGCTTCATAATTAGCATAGAGTAGATTTTCATTGCTTTCATAGGTGTAATTTACTGCATTCTTAGAATAACTTCATCTGCTTTCTAGTGTAAATTTACCCGCTTTCTAGAATAGAATTAATGCGCTTTGTGGAATAAATTTAAATGCTTATGTAGTTTAGTTTAAATTCAGTTAGTAGTTGTTAGTCATCTTTTCAAATCAATTGGAGCAATACGAGTGGAAAATCTAGTAAAACGACGTGGGCACTGCTTCTATCGCACATCCTCCAGTGAACGATCCGGACTTACCTACAAATTATTGCAATTTTTGACACCGTGCGCTTTCGGGCCACAGTTTCGTAACACGAGTAATAAAAACGTGACAACCTATAAATATATCCCTAATCCCAACTCAGCCTTCATAAATTGGTTTCATTAAATAAAACCTAAACCGAAATTGTTTTTCAGAAAATACTCGTGGTAGGAAATTGTCAAAAGTTTCATGGCGCCGTTGCCGGGGAGGATGCGGCGCCGTTTTATTAGAGAATTACATTCCTCATTGCTCTTAGTTAGCTTATACATATAAATATAAATATTCACCTCCGAAACCGATTCTAACCTGGGGAATGTGCAGGTACTGTCATAGTTAAGACCTCTGTTCTATGCAAAAGAGAAAGGAGACTCCAGCCGAGATCCCGTTCAACGCAGAGATCGAAAAAAACAGCTCGTCGTCTGAGGGCGGAAGCTAGACAAAGAAAGGAACGGGAAAGACAAGCTCTACTCTCTCCAAGCACAAGCAGTGACATCTCAGACATGGCGGATAACCATGGCAATCCCCCAAACATTCCACCTAACCCACCACTCCAAAATATCCAAGAGGACCCAGAAGACGTTGATGATGAGAACTTGGAGGATCTCCCCCCTCAGGTCATTCAGGGAGGTGAGAACCCCCAAATCTCGAGTAGCAACCCTTCGAGGTGCCTCCACCCAACCCAAACCACCAAAACCTCCAAAACAACCCACTTAACCAGAATAATCCAAATAACCAAAATTTTCAGAATCCTCAATTTCCAAACCCCCAGTTTAACCAAAACCAGAATCATCCTAACCCTAACGACTTCAATGATCCCAGAAATTACTATCCGAATCAGAACTTTTACCCACAACAATACCAAGGAGGGCCAGGGAACAATCAACAGGCAGCCGCAGCTGACTATATGCAGCCCATTCTGGAACCGTATTTGAACATTCCTGGACAAGCTCCATTTTTGGCCAGGAATTTCGACTTGAAACCGGCACTCATCAATCTCGTTCAGAGCAATCAGTTTGCTGGGGCAAGTCATGAAGACCCACATGATCATTTGCAAACTTTCTTGGAGCTATGTGACACCATTAAGAATCAAAATGTATCTGCTAACACTATTCGATTGAGATTATTTCCCTTCTCTTTGACTAGTGGAGCGCGAACATGGTACAAATCGCTGCCAATTAATATGAAGTCCACCTGGGAGGAAGTGATCCGAAACTTCCTGGCAAAATACTTTCCGGAATCCAAGGTGGATGAATGCCGTTCCAAAATCGCGGAATTCAAGATGAAGCCAGATGAGTCCCTGTATGACGCAAAGGAACGGTTCTTCAACCTGCTCAGAAAGTACCCCCAACATGGCTTCCATGAGTGGGAGCAATTAAGGAAGTTTTACAGCGGTTTGACCCCATCCTGAAAATACATGCTTGATGCTGCTGGTGGTCAACATTTGCTATACATACCAATGGATCAGGCCTGGGGCAAGATTGAAGCGATGAGTGTAAATAGATCTGTTCTAACTGATGATGTTAATCCCCCTCCCCCTCGTGGTTTATGTGCTGTAGGTACAGTAGGGAAATCTGAACTGGACAAACTGAAAGACCAAGTGGCCGTCTTGGCCTTGAATCAAGAAGCTGGGAGCTCTACACAGACTCAAAATGCTGAGGCTGTTTGCGGGACTTGCCAAGGCCCGCATCCCACTGAGTCCTGTCAGCAAGTGGCGAATGAAAGCTGTAACTATGCAGGTGGATTCCAAAACCGGCACCCGAACCTTTCATATTCCAACAACAACGCTTTGAATTCCCACCTGTTGACCCAGCCCCAACAGTTCAACCAACCAAGGCCCCAACATTTTAACCCAAGTTTTCAGCCTCAGATTCTAGCTAGGCCACCTCAAAACCAAAATTTCCAAAACTTTCAGCAGCCACAGAATCAGTTTGTCCCAAATCAGAATCAACCGCAGAATCATAATCAATTTGTTCAAAACCAAGGTCAGAACCAGAATTGGAACCAAAACCAGCAGAAACCCCCTTCCAGATTAGAGACCCTCATGACTGACTTCATCACCAGCCAAAAGGAAATCAACACTCAGTTACAGTCCTCTATCCGGAATGTGGAGACGCAGGTTACACAAATGGCCAAGGAAATGCAGAAAAGAGACCAAGGAACTCTACCCAGCACTGCTGAGAAAAACCCTCAGTGTAAGGCCATCACACTGAAGTCTGGTAAAGTTTTTGAGGGACCCAAGGGCAAAGAGAAACTGGTACAAGAAAATGAACTGGAAAGTGACATTGAGGAGAATGAAAAGGAAGCTGAAAAACAGACAGCCAATCTGCAGACTGACGCTGCACCTGAAACGGCTGAAACAGATAAGGGTACAGGTGGAGGTACAACTTCCTTCCCCTTACCACAAAAACAATTTAATAATAAAAAGTTCATGCCAAGGGTGCCATACCCGGCCCGACTTAAAAATCAAGAGCAGGACCTTAAATTTGAAAAATTTCTGAAAAGGCTGCAAAAAGTAGAAATAACTATTCCTCTAATCGAAATGATAGCTGAAATGCCAGCATACGCTAAATTTCTGAAAGAATTAGTTTCAGGAAAAAGGAGAATTGAGCAGGAAGAACTAGTAGTTCTTAACAATACATGCAGTGCTATCATCCAGCGCAAGCTTCCTGAGAAGCAAGAAGATCCAGGCTATTGCACGCTGCCGATTCAAATCGGGAAAATCAAAGCAGGAAAAGGCCTTTGTGATCTTGGTTCTAGCATCAATGTTATGCCTTTGGCAATGGTGCAACGCCTCAAGCTGGGACATATCGAGCCAGTCAAGATGAGACTCCAATTAGCAGACAGATCCATCACGAAGCCTGTCGGCATCATCAATGACATCATAGTGAAGACTGGGAATATCTTATTCCCAGTTGATTTTGTGATTCTAGACATAGAGGATGATCTGGACATGCCATTGATCTTAGGGAGACCATTCCTTGCAACAGGCGGAGCACTGATAGATGCAAAAGCTGGACGAGTAACACTGCGAGTCGATGAGGAAGAAGTTAGATTTAACATGGCACAATTACAGAAATACCCAGATGACGGGTTCTGTTCATCAAAATCTGTAATAGTTAGGAGTGAGGAGAGAGAGCTTGACTCTGGATTTGATCATGAAATGATGCTGGATGAACTATCAAAGCAGGTACTGAGACCTGCTATCGTGGAGCACATAGGATGCAAAGACGTTCACTTTGCCAATCCCGAAACAGGGGATTTGGAGGAGTTTGACGGCATCGAATTCCATGAGGACGCCAACCAAGAGGAGGCGGATCCTGTACTGATGCAGGATCCGAAAGGTAAAACTGATTTTCCCCCATCTAATTCTCGCAAATTACTCCCTTCAGTGGAATGCCCACCAGAGCTTGAACTAAAAATCTTACCGGAACATCTTAAGTATGCGTTTCTCGCAGAACATAAAAAATTACCGGTAATTGTGTCAGCCAAGTTGACACAAGCTCAAGAAAACGCTCTAGTGGGAGTGCTTAAAAATTATGAGCGTGCAATCGGTTGGACCATTTCTGATATGAAAGGAATAAGCCCTTCTGTTTGTATGCACAGGATTTTAGTGGAGGAGAATTTCAAGCCTTCACGCCAGCCCCAACGAAGATTGAACCCACCCATGCAAGAAGTGTTAAGAAAGGAAGTGATCAAGGTGTTAGACGCCGGTATTATATACCCGATTTCTGATAGCAAATGGGTCAGTCCTGTGCAGGTTGTTCCGAAGCGGGGTGGGATGTGCATCACGCAGAATGAACAAGGGGAGGAAATTGCCACGCGCCCAGTCACCGGATGGAGAGTCTGCATAGACTACCGGAAGTTGAACGAGGCAACTCGCAAGGACCATTTCCCTTTACCTTTTATCGATCAAATGTTGGAACGGTTGGCGGGAAGAGAGTTTTATTGTTTTTTAGATGGTTATTCTGGATACAATCAAATAGTGATCGCCAGTGAAGATCACGAAAAAACTACCTTTACATGCCCCTATGGCACTTTTGCCTATAGGCGCATGCCTTTTGGATTATGCAATGCACCAGCTACTTTTCAAAGATGCATGATGTCTATATTCTCTGAATTTATCGAAAAATGCATTGAGGTCTTCATGGATAACTTCTCTGTATATGGAGATACGTTTGATGAATGTTTGACTAATCTTGCTAAGATTTTAAAGAGATGTGAGGACACTAACCTGGTTTTAAATTGGGAAAAGTGCCATTTTATGGTCACTGAGGGCATAGTGTTAGGTCATCGCATTTCTTGTGCAGGCATCGAGGTTGATCCAGCCAAAGTTTCCGTCATTTCCAATCTCCCTCTCCCCAACTCAATAAAATCAGTTAGGAGCTTCTTAGGGCATGCCGGTTTTTACCGGAGATTCATTAAGGATTTCTCTAAAATTGCCAAGCCGCTCACTAATCTGCTTTGTAAAGAAAATTCTTTCTTAATAAATGAAGCGTGTGTCCAAGCCTTTGACACGCTCAAGAAGATGTTGGTTTCTGCACCGATAGTGCAACCCCCCGATTGGTCAATACCTTTCGAGGTAATGTGCGATGCTAGTGATCTCGCCGTAGGTGCAGTACTCGGGCAACATAAGGACGGGAGACACTGCGTAATTCATTACGCAAGTCATGCCCTGAATGAGGCCCAAGTTAATTACACCACAGCGGAGAAAGAGATGTATGCTGTAGTCTTCGCGTTTGACAAGTTCAGACAGTATCTGATAGGTACGAAGACCATAGTGTACACCGATCATACAGCATTGAGATACTTGTTTAGCAAACAAGATGCCAAACCTCGATTAATCAGGTGGGTACTTCTATTGCAAGAATTCGACATCATAATAAAAGATAGGCGAGGTCGAGATAATGGTGCTGCTGACCACTTATCTCGATTAGAAAATGATAAAAAGGAAAAAGCCGTTAACGAAGAGTTCCCGGATGAACAGTTTTTTGCATTACACTTGCACGATCAAGCTTGTCCATGGTTTTCCGACATCGCTAACTTCTTGGCGTGCGGAATAACCCCACAGTTTTCGAACTATCATCAGAAGAATAAGTTCAACCGAGATGTATTAAATTACTTCTGGGAAGAACCTTATCTCTTCAAACACTGCTCCGATTCAATAATCAGGCGATGTGTGACCGAGCATGAAGCCTATCAAATTGTCAGAAAATGCCATGAATCAGAATATGGAGGTCACCATGGTCCCGCTCGAACGACCCACAAGGTCCTCGAATGTGGATTTTATTGGCCTCACATCTATGAGGATTGCAGGACATTTGTGAAAGGTTGCGACAAATGCCAAAGATTAGGAAACATCTCCAAGAGGGATGAGATGCCTCAAAAGGGGATTCTCACGCTTGAGATCTTCGATATATGGGGCATTGACTTCATGGGACCATTCCCACCATCTGGTGGAAATTACTATATCTTGGTAGCTGTCGATTACGTGTCCAAATGGGTCGAGGCTGTCGCATTACCAACCAATGATGGTAGCCAAGTCATCAAGTTCCTCAAGAACAACATTTTCAGTCGATTTGGCATACCTAGGGTGGTGATATCTGATGGAGGAACACACTTTATTAATAAAGCCTTCGAAACTTTAATGAGTAAAAATGGAATCCTCCATAAGATAGGCACGCCTTATCATCCCCAAACTAGTGGTCAAGTCGAAGTATCCAATCGTGAAATCAAACATATACTCGAAGCCACAGTTGGGATAACCCGTAAGGATTGGGCACGTAAGCTCAATGACGCTCTATGGGCATACCGCACGGCATTTAAGACTCCCATTGGGATGTCTCCATACAGGCTCGTCTTTGGAAAAGCCTATCATTTGCCCGTAGAGTTCGAGCATAAAGCTTACTGGGCCGTTAAAACGCTCAACTTCGATCCGAAAGTTGCTCAGAGCAAACGCAAGTTGGACCTCAATGAAATTGAGGAAATACGAGCGCAAGCTTATGAAAGCTCTCGAATTTACAAGGAGCGGACCCAAAAGTTACACGATCGCCGGATTAAGCATAAACATTTTTATGTTGGTCAAAATGTATTATTGTTCAATTCTAGGTTGAAGCTGTTCCCTGGAAAGCTTAAATCCAGATGGGAAGGACCACATGAAGTGTTAGAAGTGTTCGAAAATGGAGTCGTCAGGATCCGAACTGACAAGGGCAATATAGTGGTGAATGGACAGCGACTGAAAGAGTACATCGGACAGTTCGATCAAGAAAAAGAGAGCTAAACAGTGGCAGACCCGGCTTACTCTCAATAAGAAACAGCATTAAAATCATAAAAATTTTTCATTTCACTATACATATATATGTGTGTTATTTTATCAAAGAATATCCAAAAATCAATTAAACATTTAGAGTACTAAGACTCTAAATGTGAGGATGTTGATATTTGGAGAAAATCTAAAATGATCTATTTATCTGTCTTGCAGAAATACCCGAACCACCAAAAAGAAGGAACATAAAATAAAGAAGAAAACCAGGTTCCCGGTTGGATTAAGTCCATGAATTTAAGAAAATGATTTCGGAAATTAAAACAATTTAAAATCCGAAATAATTTTTGCAAACAAATGGAATTAGTCCAACCTATTTTATGCTAGTTTAATTTTTAATTAAGATGGCCCATTTATAACACAAAAATGTCTTGGACTAAAATCTCCTAAGTCCAAAACAAATAAAACCAACTGAGGCCCAATTTCATCTACTCGGGCCCAGTCCGCCTGAAATTTTGAAAAATTTCAAAATTGCAAGTGCAGTTGAATCTCGCCTTCAACTACGACGCTATCCTCACCTACGACGCTAACCTAGGTTAACGCCGTAGTAATGGGATAGCGTCGTAGGGCACTTCCCCCTCTTTTTAATCTACCTACGACGCAATCCCTTAGAACGACGCTATCCTTGGATAGTGCCGTACTAAAGGTACAGCGCCGTAGTACTCCCTTATCTCTCCACCGTTCTATGACGCTGAATAAAACCTACGGCGCTAGTACAGCGCCGTAGGCTAAGTATAGCATCGTAAAACCCTTTTTCCTCACCTATAAATACCCCGACCTTCTCCTTCTTCATTCCCACACTTTCGAACCCCCATTCCCAAAATCCACTCCCAATTACACTTACGAAGAACGCAGAGTTCTCGTAACAACATTTTTTTTTCCACAAATCTAAGGGGACACCATGGACAGGTTTCTGAGAATCCTTCAAAACTTGGGACCTTTACCCAGACCTGAACCATGGAGGGCAGGGTAAAAACCCATTTTCCTTCCCTGTTCATGGCCTCTAGCGAACTCTTTTGCTTCTTTTTCTTATATTCGAGTTGAGAAGAACATATTGTGGTCTGTTTGCACTTTTGTTTTTCTGTTTTTGGGGCTTTTGAATGCTCTCGATCTTGAGCACTGTTTTGAAATCCTTTTAAAGCCCTCAAGAACCTGTTTAAAACTGTTAAGGGTTAAAAATTTTAAGTTTGAAGTTTGAAACTGGAGAGGTGAAGCTGATGAACATTAGGGTGATGTTATGAACACCATGATGTTATCAGTCTGCCTGATCTTGAAGATTTGGTGTAAAGCATTAAAGTGGAAAGATCTTTTTGGCACATTCATTTCCAAATGTTACAATCATGTGGGAATAAATGTTTGTTTGTTTATGGAAACATAGTACAAACTCCCAATAGGAGACTTCCACTTTTTAATAAAAGCGACCTTTTGGAAAAAGACAAAAAAATAGTTGATAGGTTTAAATTGGCTTGTGTTCTTGTTGTTCCCAATGGAACTGTAGTGTGAGTAAATAGCAGTATTTTTGTCACCCAACTGCTATCCTTTTCAAAAATCCAAATGGGACCACTCACATCCCACTTTCCTTAAATAAAACAAGTCAACCATTTTTAAATTAAAAATAGTGTTTGCAAGATTTCTGGATGTTTTAACTGACCAAAGACAGTCAAAGCAGTCCGGGAACAGCAGATCCATTCCGCCACACTGAAACTTTTGACAAGTTTCGTTAACCCGAGCTTTTGCCAAAATTATACCAGGTTAGATTTATTAAATGAAAAGCGTTATGATTCACGGGAAAGGGTTTAGGGATATATCAAGATTATTAGTCTTTTTATTACTCAAGTATGGTGCTTTAGTTTCAAATGGCGCTGTGGTCCTCTCTGTCATGAAATGTTGACAAATCTCATGGCATAGCCGGGATAGGTTGACCTTCAGCCTGTCACACTGAGGATCCCCGGTAAATATGCCATGATACTTCTCATCAATTCTTGCCATAAGATTTCCTGCCATGAAACTTTTGACTAATTCCCACTACATGAGTATTTTCCGAAAATTCGTGGTCCTGGTTTAGGTTTTATTTAATGAAACCGATTTATGATGGCGGTGTTGTGATTAGGGATATATTTATACGTAGTCATGTTTTTATTGCTCGCAGTTAAGAAACTGTGCTCCCGAAAGCGCACGGTGTCAAAAATTGCAGTAATTTATAGTAAGACCGGATCGTTCACTGGAGGATGTGCGATAGAAGCAGGTCCCACGTCGTTTTACTAGATTTTCCATTCGTATTGCTCAATAGGTTTGAAAGATGATTAATATCTACTGACGGGAATTTAAACTGGATCTCGAAAGCAGTTAAATTAATCTTCAAAGCAAATAAATCTATTTTAGAAAGCGGATAAGAATTAGTCTATGAATGCAGTAAACATTATCTACGAAAGCAGGGAAAAGGTGCATTGTGCCAACCGTGAAGTTGAGTCACAATGTAGACAGAAAGGACAGGAAGAAAAGAATGAAAATCGGACAAGGGTGAGATACAGCAATATTAAACTTCCATTTTCATACGCAGATCTTTGTTTGGGATAATTCTATCAGATAGCTAATTCTCATGCTCTCAATAAGGCTTTCCCTTTAACAGACAGGTACGTGCAATATGAGTTTACATGTTCTTAAGACCGCAAATTCTAAGATACCACAGATTCGTAACTGCCCTGGCCTGGGTGTGTTACTTCATCTGTGGTGGAAAAGCAACACCCAACACATCATTTATTGAAATGCCAGGTACCACTATCATTCTCCCATGTCACATCCAAAGATTTGAATCAAGCCCTAAACTATCCCTTAACTGTCAATCCTAGTAGCAGATACACAACTCTCAATACAACCGAGTGACCTCTAATGAAAGCGGTAAAAAGAAAGCGGTAAAGAAAGCATTTAAACCTATCACTCGGAGGTTTTGAAAATCTGACCCTGGTAGTAAAAGACAGCTCCCCATCAGAATGAAGGAGTATGGATCAAGAATTCCCGGCTCTCAGTGAACCACTAGTGTGTTCACTTCCTTCCGGGTGATTATGAGATACAAACTAATGAAACGAACTAATAAATTAGTTCGTTCCGGATGCACTCACTCAGGACTCAAAAGTAGGCTTTGGCAGAAGAGGATAGCAGTTGAAAGAAAACTCAACCCTATCTTGGAAAATAATCAAGGCCTGGATGATGTTCCTCTAAGATTACTTACTACACTGTATTTGAATCCAAGTGGACCCCATCTCGGTGTAGCACTTATCCTTACATTTCCATCAACCAGCAATTTTGGAAAATAATGGATTTGAAAATCATTCCCTGTCAGGTACTAGACTCTCAGTTAAAACACAGACCCTTTCAGTCTAGGCGAGACCTAATCGCTGAATCTGCTTCTTAATTTCCCAAAATACAACCCTTGACAGAATATGAATTAGTCATAACTGAAGAATGTATCCCTTACTCAGATCCGGATTTTATAAAGAGGTTTTTTGTTGGAAATTTAATAAGCAATATCTGTTTAAGATCTAGACTTCTATTGTCCAAGGGAAGGATCCCAAAATAATTATAGACCACAATGATACATAATATTATCATGCATAAAGATATAGGGAAGTGTAAAATTAATTGACCCAAAATATAGATGCGGGTCTAGACAGAAGGTGAAACACAGAATGAAGTGGTCAAGGGACCAAAGTAATGGCAGAATAATCAGGTGGACTGTAAACATCTACTGTCCAATTTCCCAATCACTCGGATAGAGCGAATTTAGACAGCGTAGACCCTATAATGGTGGTGTCAACACCAGTTGGACCTCCACTGTCTGTGAATTCGGATAAAAATCTACATGCTTCCCTTCTATAATGATCATCAGTTGGCATTGACTGATGCCAACTGACTCCCACTACAGATTGGAATTTGGGTTTGGAAATTAAGATAATAAAAATAACACTGTATCTGGATGGGAGTCAGCCGAGCAGCTATTATAACCCCGGATGGGCGACCCGCCAAGGCTTCCACTGGCAGCCATCCAGACCATGCAAAATAACAATTAGTAACTAATACCCAGAGTACGAGCTAGTTATCCAAGAGGGAGTACCCGCCAACATTAGTCTGATGTATTCTTTACTAATGGTTCCACACAACACATAAAGACAAAATAAATAAGAAACAAAAGAAGATCCCTTGCATGAGAGACATTGGTTTCTCATGCAAGGTTGTGGATTGGATCCACAATTGATGGTCTTAAATAATCCTTCCTACCATAATTAATTACAGTCCAGATTATCTGTTTAAGCCATCGAGGTTTTGTTTATACAAGAATATTTTAATGGCAATTGTACAAAGGTCCTTTAGTCATGATGATTATTGGAGTTTGATTATTGCTAATCTCAATCTTTAATCATTAATGAGTCAAGGGTTCAATCAGTTAAGTGTTGCAAATGGAGAATCAAAATTTGGGCAGCATAACACCCTATATTGCAATTCCAGAATGTTACATCCTAACCCGTGGGGCTACGATGTGAGTGTTGCAATATAAAATAGGGAGAGAATGAAGTTTGTTTGAGATTAAATAGAGGGAGAGGAACCTTGTCGCGATATCATAAATTTTGTCGCGGACCAAGATCCGCGACATGGACATCCCGACAAGTTTTTAGAATTTTTGGCAGCATAACGCCTCTTTGTCGCTATGCAAGATTTTGTCGCGGAACGTGGTTCCGCGACAAGGGTGTCATCGCGACAAAGTGTTTTCATAAAATTCTAAAGCATTTGAACCTTTGTCGCTATGCATGGAGATTTTGTCGCGGAACGTGGTTCCGCGACAAGGGTGTCATCGCGACAAAGTGTTTTCATAAAATTCTAAAGCATTTGAACCTTTGTCGCTATGCATGGAGATTTTGTCGCGGAACGTGGTTCCGCGACAAGGTGTTCCGCGACAAGGTGTTCAAAGATCAAGGAACATGGCATAATTTTTCTGTCTCAGAATGGGATTTTGTCGCGGAACGTGGCTCCGCGACAAGATGATTCCGCGACAAAAAGCCATGAAGACAAAATGCAAGAGTTTGGCTCCTTTGTCGCTATGCATGGACAGTTTTGTCGCGGAACGTGGCTCCGCGACAAGGTGTTCCGCGACAAAGGGTTTTAAATTATGGAGACAAGTGTCTTGAAACACCTTGGTCGCGGAACAGCCATTCTGTCGCGGAACGTGGTTCCGCGCCAGAAGGCGGTTGGCGCCCTAGGTGGTTCAGGACAAAAGTCAGAAAAAGCAGAAATGAACAGTGGCATGCAAACAGCGTGATCTCACTCTATTTCAGATCAAAAAGCTATTCTAAGCTAAAAATAAGCAAGAAACATTCAAAATAAAGAAGAACATGCTTGAGCAAAAATAACAAGGAAGGGCAGAATATTAAAATAAAGCACGAGTCCTAATCTAGGGTTTGATCACATATCCACACAACATTATCCATAATATGCCAACAGTAAACATAGAAATAACAAAATGGGGGTCAAATGACCCCAAAATGAAAAAGAAAGCATAAATCCATGGGGTGTGAGACCCATTTCATGATTTGGGACACAAATGATGAATGTTTTCCCATATTATTGAAGGGGTGTTGTTAATACCCATGATTTGGGTATTACAAACCCTAAAACAAGAGTTTAGAAACCAAAACATGGTGTAAAGTGGCTATCTAAACAACTGTGAACAGTAAAAACACTAAACTAAACTAAACTGAGAGCAAAAATTAAATAATACATGAAAAAAAATAAAACTAAGCTACACTACCTAAGAGAGAACTCCTACTGCTTTGCCTTCAAGAACCTCTACTCAACAAAATTTCAACCCACCTCTAGCTCATGGGAGACACCTCATATTTATAGAAGTGTAACCCTAAGCCCATGGGCCTTGATTCTAGCCCATTGTGTCTTAAGACATCACACACATCACAGCTTGTCTCGGAGCATCAAGTTGGTCGCGGAACACACTGCATGTGGCAAGGCTTCTCGACTGGGTCTTGTGTCTCTAAGAATGCCTCTTGGTCGCGGAACATGCCTTTGTCGCGGAGCATGCCATCGCGACAAAGGTCATCGCGCCAAGGGCTTGGCAGGTCTCCTCTTCATTCGGGGCCACTTGGTCGCGGAACCCCTCCCTTGTCGCGGAACACTGCATCGCGCCAAGGGGCTTCCGCGACAAAGGTCTTCCTGGGCCTGCTGGATTGGGCCAGATGGGCCGAAAATATTCTTTTTGTGGGCTTTTCTATCTTTTTCCCATCTTTTTGTTTCCTTTTCTTTTTCTCATGTTTTTGGATTTTTCTAACATAAATATGTAATAAAATTACATATTTACGTCTTTTTCACACCAGCTAATTATTTTTACAATTATGCATAAATTAGTCCAATTCGACTGCTTTCTTACTTAATGTAAGACCGGAATGCGATCAAATGCCCGTTTAAGACACGGAAATGGATTGAAAATAATGGTCATTTTTGGCCATTATCAACATCCTCACATTTAATACTGATCGTCCCCGAGCAGTCAGAGTCAATGTTCGTAAGAACACGGACTCTACATATTCAATTCATTTTCGTGGCTTCAAAAATATCATTCTTTTAGATTGGGATAAGACAATCAAAGATTACAAGTATTGAATTCCCTTGATTGCAGTGTTTAATGAAATGATACTTGCTCACTACATCGGGCCTATAAATCAAACATTATTATCAACCCTTCATGAATATCATGTTTGAAAGATGCAAAGATTAAGGATTAGAATTAAGGCATGACATGAACATTCTTAATGAAACAGAGCCTCACTTATAAGAGAATCGGAAAATTTCACTCACTCTCAATTGGGGTTTAATCATGAATGCTCAAAATCAAATTTAATTAAATTATCCCATAAGCTTGCGATCAGACCAACTCGCCACCGGCTCATTTCTTCAAATCGAGATTACGAGGTCTTATTTAAGGGTTATAACGGGGCGTACGGTTGTAACATTAGGTGGGAAAAGGGAATTATTGGGCTAAGAAGTGGCAAGAATTAATTCCATCATAACTTGGCATTTTTATTCAAAATTCATGATCATCAATGTTTCTCCCTTTTTGGTTTTCTTTTGCAGGACATTAGACTATTGTCTAATTGTCTAATTGCTAGTCATTCGCAATTTATTTGTGTTGAATGGCATTCAACTTTTTTTTTTTTTTTTTTTTTGAATCGGTTTATAGAATACCGATTTATAGTTTTCATTGATGATCAAAAATTGTAATGCCTTGATAGAACTCATCCTTGCACACTTGGGTTTGAATTTCTTGGTCTTTTTAGAAGGCTAGGAATAATATAGAGGGCTTCAAAGAAAAATTAGGCTTATAGGCTCAAATTGGTTAATCCTAAAGGGAAAATATTTTTGGGTTTGGATTTCAAACGAAGGCCAAAAATTTGGGTTTTCTAGGTGCCTCGATCATATGCTCGATTTCGGGAATTTGGCATGGTCTTGAATCGGTCCCAATCGCAAGTTCTAGTTTCCTTTAATCAAAATGATTCACACATCAAAGAAAATGAATGAGTAAAAGTGACTCATGGCTCAAATCTCACAAGGTTGGGTTGATTCATGTCATACAATATTCTCAAATTTAATCCAAGCTTAATTCTAGCAATTTATTCAATCGAAATTTCTAACATGCAGATTTATTACCCAATAAGCTGATCGCATCATTAAATTTTTATAGCTCAAAACCTCAGGAATTCATTTCATGCATGTCTTCAATTATATTATCCCAATTTGAAAGTCTGAAAATTTAATCACAAGCCTAAATTCAACCTGTGAATTTAGAGCGAGTTTATGCATATTTTTGCTGGTTATTTATTTGAAAGCAGTAAAGAGGCACTGCTGACATACTGAGTATGTCAACAGCATATTTTTGGCCTGACAGTCACTTATTCATCTCGAACTGTGCAGACATCTTTTCAAAGGAAAGCAGTAAAGAATTGTTCAGTGGTCTCAAAAACTGAGTTCCAATTTTAGGGGAAGCGAATAAATACAACCGATGCACGGGATTCTCGTGCAGTTAATACAAACCTGCACACACAAAAGGAGGAACTCCCTTGCAAATTACTATTACTAGTGCAGAATTAAGAGAAAGCAAGGTAAATTCGGATTCATCCTTCTTCCTTTCAGAACATGTATCTGGCCCAGTGGAGATAGCTGGATAGCTCACATCGCAGACACCAATCATTGAGATCTGTTATGGCCTCGTGATTCCTGGGGCAGTAAACTCTGCCTTCCTGATCAGCCCATAGGAATGGGGTGTCTGGTTGGTCAACCATCCATTCGAGGACATTGACGGATGTGTCTTGGAAGACTGACCAACTTGTCGCTATCCTGTCAATCATCCTGATTCCCTGCTCGACCTGCCCTGCGTCCTCCTTGCTTATGAGCATCAACCCGTAGGCGAAGATTGTCGCTTTATGATTGTCCTCAATCCCCAGGCGTAGCAGTTCATAGGCTTGCTCTTCTTTCTCTTCTGCGAATGCCATCATTGCTGGAATGATTTGGAGATTGTGGTTTCCAGCCTGGTCGCATGTCCGAAGGAATCTCCGCTTTTCCCAACGATAGTACTCCCGCCCTCTCTTTATAGTGGATGAGTTGACCTCGCATCGTTTGTAGACGATGGAGAGGTTCCCGGCATCCCTGAATTTCTTGCAGGTTCTCTGTGCCTTGAAGACTTCACTGATGTCATCCTCTCCTATACGAGAGAGGATTTCACCAAGGAGTTCGAGGGGTAAGTCCAGCAGATGGGTTCCTTCGGGTGCAGGGTCTGGGTTTGGAAGATTGTCCCTGAAAAGATAAGAAGTGATGAATCCAATTTTTATATAATTTTCAGAAATTATTCAAGTTCAGAAACCAACATCCTCACATTTAGAGCTTTGCTCTAGATGTGAGATTATTAAATTTCTGATTTGAATTTTAATTTAAAGCACAAGTAAATAATATTTGGTTTTAAATGGGCTAAAAAGCCCAAAATAAAATAAAATTGGCCATTGGGCCTAAAATCTTTTTAATGGGCCATTGGGCCCAAAACTTTTCAGTTTTATTAAACAAGTCCGAAACACTTGTTGGAAGTGGAATGAGATGGATAGATGGAAATGGAATGCTCGAATATTGGAATGTGCAATGGAGACGTGGCGGAACGGATTTGCTATTTCTGGACTGCCTGGACTGTCTTGGACAGTTAAAACATCCCCAAAAATTTGCAAACACTATTTTTAATTTTAAAAAAAATGGTTGACTTGTTTTATTTAACAAAGGTGGGATGTGAGTGGTCCCATTTTGGATTTTTGAAAAGGATAGCAGTTGGGTGACAAAAATACTGCTATCTTACTCACACTAGTGTTCCATTGGGAACAAAAACTCAAGTCAAACATTAAACAAAAATAACTCTTTTTGTCTTTTTCTAAAAGTTGCTTTTATTAAAAGTGGAAGCTTCTTATTGGGTGTTTGTACTATGTTTCCATAAACAAACAAACATTTATTCCCATGAGATTTCCAACATGAGAACAAATATGCCCAAAAGATCTTACCTCTTTTATTACACCAAAACAACACTGTATAAGTCACATCAAGATCAATCAAACCAATAACATCAAGATATTCAAAACAATACCCAAATGTTCATCAGTTTGTTCTTTCCAGATTTAAACTTCAAAAACTTTATCTATTAACAGTTTTAAAACAAACTCTCAAGTAGGTTCTTAAGGGTTTCAAAAGGACTTCAAAGGGCTCCTTAAAACCGAGAGCATTCAAAATCGAAAAGCAGAGAAAACAAAAACTCACACAAACCACATTATGTCATTCTCAGCCCAAAAATTAGAAAAAGAAACTAAAGAGTTCGATAGAGGCCATGAACAGGTGGAAAAAGGGGGTTTACCCTCCCCTCCTTGGCTCGGGTCTAGGCACGGGTCCAAGGTTTGGGAGGAGTCCATGAAATCGGTCCATAGTTTCCCTTAGAAAAAGAGTGATAAGGTTGCGAAGAACACGTGGTGTTCGTTCGGATGAGAGAAAAATGGGGGAAAGAGGAAGCTGAAGAAACTGAAAGAAGTTGAAATGACGAGAGAAAGTGAAAAGAAACTGGAGGGGGTGGGGGGGTATAAATACTTGAACTTTTGTCGCGGAATCCGAGACTTTGTCGCGGAACCTGGTTCCGCGACAAGGCATAGCGACATCAGAGAGGTCGCGGAGTTGAGGGTTGGTCGCGGAGTCATGCTCCGCGACAAGGCTACCGCGACAAAGTTCAGTATGGAGACAGTCAACGCAGGTTGTGTCGCGGAGCAGGGCTTGGTCGCGGAGTCATGCTCCGCGACAAAGTGCATCGCGACAAGATGTGGGGAAGGGTTAAGAAGGAAAAGGGAGTTTGTCGCGGAACAGGGCCTGGTCGCGATGCATGACATCGTGACAAAGGTCCTTCCGCGACAAAGAATTTTGAATTTTCGAATTTTCCTGGACTGGGCCCGAGTGTGGTATTGGGCCTGAGTCCATTTTATTTGATTTGAGCTGAATAAATTCAGTCCAAGTAAATTCAAAATGCTGGGCTGAAAATTAAACCACCACTTGCATAAAATTAGGTTGGGTCAGTTCCATTTTATCTGTGAATTTTATTTCGGGTATTGAATTTCTTCAATTCCCGAAAACGTTTTCTTAGACTTATGGAACTAATCCAACCAAGAACCTGGTTTTCCATGTTACTCTTATCTGCTCCTCTTTTTGGTGGTTCCGAACTTCTGCAAGATAGATGAATGAAATGCATTAGATTTTCTCCAAATATCAACATCCTCACATTTAGAGTCTTAGTACTCTAAATGTTTAATTGATCTTTGGGTACTTTTCTTGTCGTGAAATAAGTACTGTAAATATATATTATATATATATATATATAAACTAAAATTTTTGTGTTTTTAAATGCTGTTTCTTATTGAGTGTAAGCCGGGTCTGCCACTGCTTGGCTTTCTTTCTCCGGATCGAACTGTCCAAGGTACTCTTTTAATCGTTGTCCATTCACCACTATATCGCCCCTGCCAGTTCGAATCCTGACAGCTCCATTTTTGAACACCTCTAGTACTTCATGTGGTCCTTCCCATCTAGATTTGAGCTTTCCGGGGAACAGCTTCAACCTAGTATTGAACAATAACACATGTTGACCAACATAAAAATACTTAGGTTTGATCCGGCGATCGTGCAACTTCTGGGTCCGCTCCTTGTAAATTCGAGAGCTTTCATAAGCTTGCGCTCGTATTTCCTCAATTTCATTGAGGTCCAACTTACGTTTGCTCTGAGCAACTTTCGGATCGAAGTTAAGCGTTTTAACGGCCCAGTAAGCTTTATGCTCTAGCTCTACGGGTAAATGACAGGCTTTTCCGAAGATCAGCCTATATGGAGACATCCCGATGGGAGTCTTATATGCTGTGCGGTATGCCCATAGAGCATCATTGAGCTTACGTGCCCAATCCTTACGGGTTATCCCGACAGTGGTTTCGAGTATGTGTTTGATTTCGCGATTGGATACTTCGACTTGACCACTAGTCTGAGGATGGTAAGGCGTGCCTATCTTATGGAGGATTCCATTTTTACTCATCAGAGTTTCAAAACCTTTATTAATAAAGTGTGTTCCTCCATCAGATATCACCACCCTAGGTACGCCAAATCGACTGAAAATGTTGTTCTTGAGGAACTTGATGACTTGGCTACCATCATTGGTCGGTAATGCGACAGCCTCGACCCATTTGGATACGTAATCGACAGCTACCAAGATATAGTAGTTTCCACCAGATGGTGGAAACGGTCCCATGAAGTCAATGCCCCATACATCAAAGATCTCAAGTGTGAGAATCCCCTTTTGAGGCATCTCATCCCTCTTGGAGATGTTTCCTAATCTTTGGCATCTGTCACAGCCCTTAACAAATGTCCTGCAATCCTCATAGATGTGAGGCCAATAAAATCCACATTCGAGGACCTTGTGGGCCGTTCGAGCGGGACCATGGTGACCTCCATATTCTGATTCATGGCATTTTCTGACAATTTGATAAGCTTCATGCTCGGTCACACATCGCCTGATTATTAAATCAGGGCAGTGTTTGAAGAGATAAGGTTCTTCCCAGAAGTAACTTAATACATCTCGTTTGAACTTATTCCTCTGATGATAGTTCGAAAACTGTGGGGTTATTCCGCATGCCAAGAAGTTAGCGATGTCGGAAAACCATGGACAAGCTTGATTATGCAGATGCAACGCGAACAACTGTTCGTCCGGGAAATCTTCATTGACGGCTTTTTCCTTTTTATCATTATCTAATCGAGATAAGTGGTCAGCAGCACCATTATCTCGACCTCGCCTATCTTTTATTATGATGTCGAATTCTTGCAACAGAAGTACCCACCTGATTAATCGAGGTTTTGCATCTTGTTTGCTAAACAAGTATCTCAATGCTGTATGATCAGTGTATACTATGGTCTTTGTACCTATCAGGTACTGTCTGAACTTGTCAAACGCGAAGACTACAGCATACATCTCTTTCTCCGTTGTGGTGTAGTTAACTTGGGCTTCATTCAGGGCATGACTTGCGTAATGAATTACGCATTGTCTCCCATCCTTATGTTGTCCAAGAACTGCGCCCACGGCGAGACCACTAGCATCGCACATTACCTCGAAAGGCAGTGACCAATCGGGTGGTTGCACTATCGGTGCAGAAACCAACATCTTCTTGAGCGTGTCAAAGGCTTGGACACACGCTTCATTTATTAAGAAAGGATTTTCTTTACAAAGCAGATTAGTGAGCGGCTTGGCAATTTTAGAGAAATCCTTAATGAATCGCCGGTAAAAACTGGCATGCCCTAAGAAGCTCCTAACTGATTTGATCGAGTTAGGAAGAGGGAGATTTGAAATGATGGAAACTTTGGCTGGATCAACTTCAATGCCTGCACGAGAAATGCGATGACCTAACACTATGCCCTCAGTGACCATAAAATGGCACTTTTCCCAATTTAAAACCAAGTTAATGTCCTCACACCTCTTTAAAATCTTAGCAAGATTGGTCAAACAATCTTCGAACGTATCTCCATATACAGAGAAGTCATCCATAAAGACCTCAATGCATTTTTCGATAAATTCAGAGAAAATAGACATCATGCATCTTTGAAAAGTAGCAGGTGCATTGCACAAACCAAAAGGCATCCGTCGATAGGCAAAAGTGCCGTACGGGCAAGTAAAAGTGGTTTTATCATGGTCTTCACTGGAAATAACAATCTGATTATAACCAGAATAACCATCCAGGAAGCAATAAAACTCTCCCTGCCAACCTCTCAAGCATCTGATCAATGAATGGCAATGGAAAATGGTCCTTGCGTGTGGCCTCATTCAGCTTCCGGTAATCGATACAAACTCTCCATCCGGTCACTGGCCTGGTTGCAACCTCTTCTCCTTGCTCATTCTTGGTTATGCACATCCCTCCTCGTTTGGGTACGACCTGCACTGGGCTAACCCATTTGCTGTCAGAGATAGGATAGATTATACCAGCATCTAAGAGCTTGATAACTTCTTTCCTTACCACTTCCTGCATAAGGGGGTTCAATCGCCTCTGAGGTTGACGGGAGGGTTTAAACTCTTCTTCCATTAGAATCCTGTGCATGCAAATAGAAGGGCTTATTCCTTTTATATCAGAAATGGTCCAACCTATTGCATGTACATGTTTCTTAAGAACGACCACCAGAGCATTTCTTGCTCTTGGGAGAGCTTAGCCGAAACAATCACGGGTAACTTTTTATGTTCTGCGAGAAACGCGTACTTGAGATGATCGGGTAATGTTTTAAGTTCAAGCTCTGGTGGGCATTCAACGGAAGGGAGTAGTTTGCGAGAATTGGGTAGTGGGAGAACAGATTTACCTTCGGGATCCTGCATCAGTACAGGATCCTCTTCCTCCTCTTGGTTGGCGTCATCATGGAAGTCGATGCCGTCAAATTCCTCCAAATCCCCTGTTTCGGGATCGGCGAAGTGAACGGCTTTGCATCCTTTATGCTCCACGCCAGCAGGCTTCAGTACCTGCTTTGATAGTTCATCCAGCATCATTTCACAATCAAGTTCAGAGTCTGGCTCTTCCCTAACTATTACATTTTCAAATGAAAAACAAGAACTGTCATTCGGAAATTTCTGCAATTTCTCCATATCAAAGATGATCTCCTCGCCATCGACCCTTAAGGTGACTTTTCCAGATTTAGCGTCAATCAGTGCACCACCAGTGGCTAGAAATGGGCGTCCAAGGATAAGCGGCATTTCAGAATCCTCTTCAATGTCGAGGACGATGAAGTCGACCGGGAAAAGAACCTGCCCGGTTTTGACCACAACATCCTTGAGGATTCCTACGGGCTGAGTGATCGATCTGTCTGCAAGTTGCAGTCTCATCTTGACCGGTTGAATTTCTCCAAGCTTAAGGCGAACAACCATAGCTAGTGGCATCACATTGATGCTTGATCCTAAATCACAAAGCCCCATACTCACTTTGGCCTTTCCGAATTGTACTGGAAGTGTGCAACATCCGGGGTCCTCTTTCTTTTCAGGCATTCTCCTCTGAACGATGGCACTGCATGTGCTGTTGAGAATAATTACCTCTTCCTGCTCAACCTGCCTTTTTCCTGAAATCAATTCTTTCAAGAACTTAGCATAGATGGGCATTTCGGAAATCATTTCTGTGAGAGGAATGGTTATCTCTACAGACTTTAATCGTTGCAGAAATTTCTTGAATTTAAGATCATGTTCTTTATTTTTAAGCCGCGCAGGATAAGGAATCCTGGGCATGTACTTGTTATTAGCAATTTTTGGTGGTGAAGGGAAGGAAGTTGTACCTTCACCTGTACCCTTATCTGTTTCAGCCGTTTCAGGCGCAGCTTCAGTCTGCAATTCGGCTGTCTCTTTTTCCGCTTCGTTCCCATTATCAGCTTCCTTACCAGCATTGTCAACAATATCATCCTCTTCAAATTCTGCTCCAGTATCTGCTCCCTTTGGTCCAGCTAGTACTCTTCCAGATTTCAAGGTTATTGCCTTGCATTGCGGGTTCTTTTCCGCGGTACTAGGCAATGTTCCTTTGTCCCTTTTCTGCATCTCATTAGCCATCTGTGTAACTTGGGTCTCCACATTTCTGATGGAGGCCTGCAGTTGATTGTTGATCTCTTTCTGACTAGTGATGAAATCAGTCATCAAATTCTCAAGCCTTGAAGGAGGCTTTTGATTCTGATTCTGATTTTGATTCTGATTCTGATTCCACTGGCTTTGGTTTGGGACAAACTGAGGCTGGAAACTCTGATTGGGCTGAAAGTTCTGGAAATTCTGAGGCGGCCTCTGCTGGATCTGAGGTTGGAAACCTGGATTCTGAAAATGTTGGCCCCTGTTCTGATTGAATCCCTGATTCTGCTGAGGGTTGAACTGTTGTTGCTGTGGCTTGTTCAAGAGATGTGAGTTCAAGGCGTTGTTGTTTGAATAAGACAAATTCGGGTGTCTATTTGGAAAGGCTCCTGCATAGTTACAGCTCTCAGCTGTGACTTGCTCGCATGTGTCAGTTGCATGAGCACCTTGACACAGTCCACATATCACATCAGTTTGCTGTCCCTGCGCAGAACTTCCAACTCCTTGATTTACAGACAACGCTGCCACTTGCTCTTGAAGCTTTTCAATGTCTGACTTCTCTACTGTACCTACAACACACAAACCACGAGGGGGAGTGGGATTACCATCATCAGTTAGAACAGAACGGTTGACACTCATGGCTTCAATCTTTGCCCAGGCTTGGTCCATCGGTATGTAGAGCAAATGTTGACCACCGGCAGCATCAAGCATGGATTTCCATGCTGGGGTCAGACCACTGTAGAACTTTCTCAGCCTCTCCCAGTCATGGAAGCCATGTTGAGGACACTTTCTGAGTAGGTTGAAGAATCTTTCCTTTGCATCATACAAGGACTTGTCTGGTTTCATTTTGAATTCCGCAATTTTGGAGCGGCATTCATCCACCTTGGACTCCGGGAAGTATTTTGCTAGGAAGTTTCTGATCACATCTTCCCATGTAGACTTCTGATTTACGAGCAGTGACTTGTACCATGTTCGTGCTCCGCTTGTCAGAGAGAAGGGGAATAGCCTTAGTCGAATAGTGTTTGCGGGTACATCACGATTCTTGATCGTGTCACACAATTCTAGGAAGGTTTGCAGGTGATCATGGGGATCTTCATGACTTGCTCCGGCAAACTGGTTGCTCTGGACTAGATTGATTAGGGCCGGTTTCAGTTCGAAATTCCTGGCCAGGAATGGAGCTTGTCCAGGAATGTTCAGATATGGCTCTAGAATCGGCTGCATGTAATCAGCAGCAGCTGCTGCTTGCTGATTGTTCTCAGGGCCCGCCTTGGTACTGCTGTGGGTAGTAGTTCTGAGGCATGAAATAGTTCCTCGGATCATTGAAATCATTCGGATTCGGGGGATTCTGATGGGGGTTATGGTATTGCTGATTCTGTTGGTTTGGGAAATTTTGCTGATTTGGTTGGTTTTGGTTGTTTGGTAGGTTTTGGTTCGGGTTGGGAGGGGGTGCCTCGAAGTGCTGCTGCTCCATGTTTGGTGGATTCCCACCTCCTTGTATGATCTGGGGAGGGGGATCATCCAATTCATCATGATCAGCATCTTCGGGGTCTTCCTCAATGTTGTGAAGTGGGGGATTGGGTTGAATGATTGGTGGGATGTCAGGGTTTGCCATTTCGAGAATATCGCTGCTGGTGCTTGGCGAAAGTAATGCCTGTCGTTCCCGTTCCCTTCTTCGTTTAGTCTCCGCCCTAAGACGTCGAGCTGTCTTTTCTATCTCTGAATTAAACGGGATCTCGGCTGGCGTTTGCTTCCTCCTTTGCATAGAACAACGGCTTCAATAATGACAGTACCTGTACAATCCCCAGGTTAGAAGTGGTTCTGAAGGTGAATATTTATAATTATATGTATAGGCTACTCTAGGAGCAATGAGGAATGTAATTCTCTAAATAAAACGGCGCTGCATCCTCCCCGGCAACGACGCCATGAAACTTTTGACAAGTTTCGTTAACCCGAGCTTTTGCCAAAATTATACCAGGTTAGATTTATTAAATGAAAAGCGTTATGATTCACGGGAAAGGGTTTAGGGATATATCAAGATTATTAGTCTTTTTATTACTCAAGTATGGTGCTTTAGTTTCAAATGGCGCTGTGGTCCTCTCTGTCATGAAATGTTGACAAATCTCATGGCATAGCCGGGATAGGTTGACCTTCAGCCTGTCACACTGAGG